>PVJD01000030.1:0-600000 GCA_004026545.1 Mormoops blainvillei
TAGTTGCAATGGACTTTTGAAGATTTAGTAATCCAGGTCATTTTACCATTGGTATCATGGTGAACTATTTCATGAATCAGAAAAGAGCAGTATAATTAGTCATTTGAACAAGATATATGATGTGTTTTAATACTTAAAATTTTTCAATACATTTTTGAGTTATTCTCCATTATGACAATTTGCATTATAGTTTTTCTTAAAAGGTGGTTAAAACCATCTGTGTAATGATAAATGTTATAATATACTTTATATAGTTAACATTGCACTGCATCTAAGAAAATGAAGGCATTGTGGAACGGTACAATCGGAAGACTTTAATTTATGTCCTATGTTACATTGGCTTACAAATCTAATCATGACTTTGCAGGTGTCTCCCTGTGGCCTGATTTTAGTTTTGTATTAATTTCCTATTGTCCTTAAAAAATTATCATGACCGTAGTGGCTTATACAACAAACATTTATTTCTTACCGCTTTGATGATCAGATGTCCGAAATGGGCCTCATCAGGCTGTAAGTAATGTGTGGGCAGAGCTATGTTTCTTTGTGGAAGGTCAAGGGGAGAATCTGTTTTCTTGCCTTTTCCGGCTTCCAGAGGTTGCCTGCGTTCTTTGGCTCTTGAGCGTCTTTCATCTTCAAAATTAACAATAGCTGGTAGAGTCTTTATCATATTGTGTCTTTCTGACCCTTACTTCCACATTTAAGGGCACCGTGATTACACTGACCTCACTTGGATATAATTCAGGACAATCTCCTTATTTTAAGGTTAGTTGAGGGGCTATTATTCTGGTCACCGTAGGTCTGATAGACCAACATTCCAGATATTTAATAACCACATTTTATAAACCACAAAAATATTATTTGGGCGGCCTCCAGTCTTTCTTTTTTCCCGGTGCAATCTCAACATTTTATTTTGACATCGAACGGATGTTTTAGTATTACCTGTACTATATCTTTTTCCTCAAAATAATTTATTTGTATTTGAATAAATTGAAGGATTAAAAAGCTGAAGTAATCAAGTTTTTCCTGTAAGATGGAAGGTTTACTTTTATATATATGAAGCTATCAAATATTTTTTAATGTATCCAGTAATATGATTACCGATTTAGTGATTTCACTCTCATAGCAGCGTAAAACTGGAGTGATTTTCACAAACTATTTATTTATGAAACATATTAAGTGTTTATTATGTACAAATACTATGTTGCTTTTAGATAGGGGCTGATTGACTTGCTCAACCAGAGGCAAGGAAAGGATGAGACTAGCCTTGAGGTAGAGTAGGTATTAGTCCTTTTCGGGCTTCAGTGTCCTAATCAGTAATTTGAAGATAACAGAGTCTGCTTTGCCTTGAGGTAGAGTAGATACTATTCCTCTTTGGGCCTCGATATCCCAATCAGTAATTTGAAGATAACAATGTCTGCCCTGTAGGGGTGTTGTGAGGGTTACATGAGATAATGGATTCATAGATGGATCCTGGGACACAGAGGAACTCAACAAAGGATGGTGTCTTTCTTCCCCGGCTTGGCCTGACAGTGATGTAAGCGGAGGGGGACAGCACAGTGGCAGGGCTTTCTTGAAGGCAGTAAGAGGTAATTACATCTGGAACAGTTATAATCCCCCTATCTCTAAGTGCTATGGCTTATGATTAGGCTGATTGCAAAAGCCCGTACTAATCATGATTGGACTAGTAGTTATTGACAGAGGAAAAAATATGTTTTGATTTAGAAAACACCGGTCAGTCATAGCTTACTCAAAGGCTTTTAGGATACTCCGATATGTATTTTCTTTGGAGACAGTAAATCCAAGATAGTGTCCCTCTCCAAAAGAAAGAAAAAGAAATGTTGACCCTGGAGCAAAGACTTGGGCTCAGCAATTCTCATCAATCAGTGTTCCCTGAGAGCCTGGTGGAGCGTTACCTGTTGTTTTTCTGATTTCTGAACTTCCCACGGCTCACCTTAATGCTGACGTCGATTTGTCCACCCCAGTCTCCTAGCAGTTTGTGTCTCTGTGCGAATAAGCAACTTTCGGTAGGCCCAGGTTTTCTACACTAGTTGTGGTGGCAGGCAGAAGAGAGAGAAGACAGAAGCAGTCTCTGAAACTGTGAAATGCGTTATGTATCTTTCTTAATTTAACATAAAATGATTAAATACATGAGCACAACTGGGGATATTTTAGTTTTCTATTGTAATTCTGGGGGGCATTTTTGTAGAAGAGGTTCAGAATATATTATCTTTGGAGAAGATTGCAATTGTCAATACAGCACACCTGCAATGATATTCTTATAAGGGGAAAGGAGAGATAATAGATGACTAACTATATTATTCACATATTATATACCGTCATATTTCTGTCAATGAAGGAACGCATGTATGATAGTGTTTCCATGTGATTATAATGGAGCCAAAAATTTCTATTGCCTAGTGACACAGTAGTGGTCTTAACATCAGAGCACAGCACATTTTGTGTTTGTGGTGATGTTGTTGTAAACAAACCTATTGCACTTCCAGTCGTATAAAAGTGTAGCACATAAAATTGTGCACAGTACATAACACCTGATCATAACAAGTGACTATTTAATGGTTTATGTATTTACTATACTATATAGTTTTTCTCATTATACTCATAAAGAAAAAAGTCTGTTATAAACCCGTATGCCGTGTTATGCCAGCAACAGCCTCACACAGCCCTCATTTACCGTGTCTCTTGATTGCATCATTTTCTCTTGTGATTGATTTAATCTCATCTTGTTTTGTTCATCATGGCCCCTAAGCCCACAGAATTTGCTGCTAATGTTGCCGGTAAGAGACCATGTCCAGTGATTGACCTGGAAACAGAATTAAAAGTGACTAAGGATTGCTAAGGTGGAAAACCCATGACGGTTATTGCTCACTAGTCAGGCATGTCTCGTTCCACTATAGCCACAATCTTGAAAAGCAAGAAGAAGAGGACAGAAGCTGTTAAAGGGTCTGCGTCCTTCAAGGCAAGGAGAATAGCAAAAATTTGACAACAGCCCACATCAGACATGGAAAAAGACATCCCTTACACTGGGACGATCGCGGACACAGCGAAAAGCTTGCGAAGTTGACAGAAAAGGCTAAACTCAACCACAATGTTGCACTGATTGTTAGCTCTGGGTGATTATTCATTCCATAATGTGAAAGTGAGTGGTGAGTCGGAGAGTGCTGATGTGAAGGCAGCTGAAGAATTCTGGGGGACTCTAGATAAGCTGATGGTGGAGGAGGATTACTTGCAGAGCAGATACGTAGTATGGACAAAACCCCCTATTCAGGAAATGGATGCTTAAAAGGACTTCCCTCCATAAGGAGGCCAAGTCAATGCCCAGGTTCAACGCTTTTAAGGACAGGTTCACAGTCGTACTTGGGGGCAGCGTTGGAGGCCACAAATTGAAACCGTTTGTGCTCTGGCACAGGGAAAACCCAAACATATCATTAAGCACACATGCCAGTGTACCACAGGAGCAGTACGAAGTCGTGGATGACCCAGCTCCTCTTCCAAGATGCCCTCCTGAATTGCTTTCCCAAGAAAATGGAGAAGTGCTATTTGGAGAACAACATGCTTTTTAAAATTTTGCTTATTGTTAATAATGCCTCTGGATATTCTCCTTTTAATGGTGATCTTCATACCAATGGGAAAGTGGTGTTTTGCTCTCCAATCACCACCGCTTTGATCCAAGCAAAAGATCTGGGAGTTGGAGCAGCTTTTAAGGCCTATAGCCTGAGGAGCATCTCTGCCCAGGCTCTGACTGCAACTGAAGAAGACGCAGCCCCTGAAGGGTTAAATTATCTGTGGTAACATCAAGAATCCTGCTCCGGCTTTGAGTAATATAATCAAGGACTGTATGAATGGCATCTAGAAGAAGACACGCAATTTGTTTGTTCACCTCAGAAGCTCAGCCAAGGATGAGGAAGTCGCAAAAATCAGCAAGGCTGTGACTGAGGTTGTAAACAACTTCAATCTGTGTGCGGCGAGTGTGATACTGGGAGGCTCCCCGAAATGGTCCTCGAGGAACTGAGTAATGAAAAATTGTTGGAACTAGAACAGGAACACATGGCTGAAGAAAAGGCAGACAAAAGGAAACTGCAGGGGAAGAAAGAGAAAAAGCATCCAAGAAACTTGAGAAGGAAGGATTTAGCAGAAGTTTTTGCAGACTTCAATAAACTCCATCAGAAGTCTTCAAACAAACGAGGACCCCAACAATGAAGGTTTTCATTAATCAAGAATGATGTTCACGGTGTATTATCGGCTTACAAGCAAATCTGTAATGAAAAAAAGAAACGAAACAAATCAAATAAACTATCATAGACATGCCAGCAAAAAAAAAAAAAAAAGACACCTTGAGAGCCTCAGGCACGTCCCTCAGGAAGTGGCCCAGAAGAAGGCATTGTTATCACAGGAGATGACAGTTCCAAGCCTGTTACTGCCCCAAGAACTTGCAGTGGGACAAGATGTGGAGGTGGAAGACAGTGCTACTGATGAGCCCGATCCTATGTAGGCCTGGGCTAGCGTGTGTGTGTCTTAGGTTTTCTTTCTTAAAGTTTAAAAAGTGAAAATAGTAAAATCTTTGTAAAAAATAGGAAACAAGCTTATAGAATAAGTATATAAAGAAAGAAAATGTTTTTGTGCAGCTGTAGAATGTGTTTGTGTTTTACGAAGTGTTATTACAAAAGGGTCAAAAGTTAAAAGAATAAAAATTTATAAAGTAAACAGTTACAGGAAACTAAGGTTAATTTACTATGGAAGAAAATATGTTTAATAGATTTAGTGCAGCCAGAGTGTAATGTTTGTAAAGTCTGCACTAGTGCACAGCAACGTCCTAGACCTTCACACTCACCCACCACTCATGCCTTAACTCAGCCAGAGCGACTTCCCATCCTGGAAGTGCCCTATGAAAGTGTACCATTCTTTTTAACTTTCATACTGTATTCCTACTATATCTTTTCTATGTTTAGCCATACCTAGATGCACAAATACTTACTATGTTGAATCGCCTGTAGCAATTATTACAGTATGTTCGGTACTGGTTTGTAGCTTAGGGGCAACTGGCTAGACATATGTCATAGGTGTGTAGTTAAGTTGTACCTGCTAGGTTTGTGTGCGCTCTATGTAGTGTTTGCCCAATGGAATCACCTCATGACACACTTCTCAGAAAGTAACCTATATCCCCATTGTTAAGCAACGCATGACTATAATGCCCAGGGAACACCATTATGACTTTTTCATTTCATATAAAACTCAATAGCTCTGATAATGAAACAGTGGCATTTAGAAAAATAGTATAAAAAAGGTCAGCTCGATAAATGTTTACAAGCCCAGTATGAAATGAGATTATGACTCGGATATAAAAAATCTATACATAGCACCGTTGCTTTGCAGGGTTTTTAGATCTAGGTTTACTAGTTACTGTATCTATGGATTTTACTTTCGTATCTGCACAAGTATTCCAATATCTACTTATAGAATGATGGAGCTTAGGTGAGATTAAGTAGGTGAAAGTAATCTATAAATTATAAGTTGCCATGCAAAGTTTATTTATATCTATTAGGTAAATGCCAGGGATGTTGTAAACATCCTATAGGGCACAGGGCAACTCCTCACAACGTAGAAACATGGTGCCCAAAATGTCAATCATGTCGACGTACAGAAGTCTTACCCTATGATGAGTAACAGCTACTCGGTTCCACCTCTAGGCTAAAGATGACAGGAAGGGAGGGAAGTGAATAGAATAAAAAGGGGGAAGTGTTTGGGGAGGGCTGTCCAAAGTGGCTCTGTAGGCCACAACATAGTCAGTGAATAAAAACTCTGACCTCTTCCTTCTCTCTTTTATTAGTCTGAGCCAGGAATTCCTATTGGCCAAACTGAGCTCTAAGCCAGACAGAGAGGAATCCACAGAAGTGTAATCTATATTGGTCAACCTCCAGGATATAGTACATGATCACAGTGGATAAGGATGACAGTGGACAGAACAGGTGTGTGTGTAGTTGGGGGAGTGAGAAATAGAAAATATTCAGGCCCGACCATCAATCAGTGTCTCAAATTTAGTATTCAACTCCAGAGTCCATGAGCAAATGATGTATGTGGATCTGCTCATTGACATACAGGGAAAAGTCAACCTGTGGTACAAATTTGAAGAGAAGTCAGAAATACATCTGTAAATTAATTCCTCTTCAGAGATATTTTGTGTTTGTTCACCATATTGAAACATAACGAGGACCTGCTTTTGCTTTTTTTTTCTATCATATGCTATTAGCCATTTATGTTCATTCATTAATTTATGAACTTATCAGAGTGTGCTGCATGCCACATATTGGTCTAACTGCAGAAGATACAGAAAATAGATAGGAAGTAGATCCCATTCTGGAGGCAGCTTTGGGTGTAGTAGGAGAGGCAACCATAAAAATAAACCATTTTCCCCATTACCGTTTATCTCCCTTATAACCCTCTTCCCCCTGCAGTTACTACACTGCTGTCCATGAGTCCTTTTTCCTTTTTGCTCGATCCTTCCACACCCTAACCACCCCCTCCTCACCCAGAGCTGTCAGCCTGCTCCTTTCCTATGAGTCTGTTTGTATTTTGCTTGTTAGTTCAGTTTTTTCATTAAGTCTCACATAAGAGTAAAATCATATGGCACTTGTCTTTCTCTGACTGGCTTACTTCACTTAGCATGATATTCTCCATGTCCATTCATGCTGTTGCAAGGGGTAAAATTTTATTCATTTTTCAGCCAAGTAGCATTCCATTGCGTAAATGTCCCATAGTTGTTTTATCCGCTCATCTACTGATGGACACTTGGGCTGCTTCCGTATCTTGGCAATTGTAAATAAGGCTGCAGTGAACACCGGGGTGCTTATGTTCTTTTGAATTAGTGTTTGGGTATCTTTGGATATATCCCCAGAAGTGGATTGCTGGGTAAAAAGGCAGATCCATTTTTAAATTTTTGAGGCATCTCCATACTGCTTTCCACAGTGGCTACATCAGTCTGAGTTCCCATTATGGGTACACAAGGGTTCCCCTTTCTCCACATCCTCACCAGCACTTACCATTTGTTGATTTGGTGATTATTGGTGATATCTATACTGACTGGTGTGAGGTGATACCTCATTGTGGTTTTTATTTGTGTGTCTCTGCTGATTAGTGACATGGAGCACCTTTTCATTTTTCTGTTGGCCTTCTGTCCTCTTTGGAGCAGTGTCTACTCAGGTCCTCTGCCCATTTTTTAATTGAATTGTTTGTTTTTTTGGTGTTGAGTTTTGTAAGTTCTTTATAAAAAAACTAAATCGCTTCTTATGCACACCCAGAAATAAATTCAAAATGGATTAAAAACTTAAAGGTTAGAACCAAAGCCATAAAAGTCCTAGAAGAAAACGTAAGCAGTAAAATCTCAGGTGTCGTTTATAGCAATATTTTTTCTGATATATCTCTTCGGACAAGGAGGGTAAAAAAAAAAGCAAACAACTGGGACTGCATCAAGCTAAAAAGTTTTCTTCCCAGCAAAGGATACATCAAGAAAATGAAAAGGCAACCTACTGAATGGGAGAACGTATTGGCCAATACATCTGATAATGAACACTATTTAAATATGAATACATACATATTTCACTTGGTCTCTTAATCAATGTGTCCCACTCAGAACTAAGCACTATGCTGGGTAGGTGCTTAATAATAATGTTTTTGAATTGATGTCGTAGACTTCACCCAGACAGCTCGATTTTGAAGGAGCTTCAGTTCAGTAAATATTTTTATGGAGCACTATACATTTTTTTCCACAGGATATTTACTTATATATTTCCCATTTCTCCTAACAAATATTTGGAGAGTAAAATTAAGAGAAATATATTTGCCATGTAATTGTCTTTTTACCCACTACCATTTTTAAAATGTGATTTTTCGCCGTTTTCAAATAGTAAACTTGTGACCATAAGATTTTGGAGGGTAGAATATGGTTTGCTCTTTAATTCATATTGGAGGTGAAATTCAAATAACATGATTGTCTTTGCGGAAGAAGTTTGCGTAGGTGCTTTTCTACTCTTCCACTCTTCACCAGCTACATTTTTACCCTGATTTTTGTGCTGTTTGGTTTTCTTAGCCTGATAGCGCAGGGCCACCAATTTTTCCAACACACCTGCAGAGCAAGAGACTGATGCCAGGGATGAGGGGTAGCGGCAGCAGACCCGAAGCCGAGAAGAAATTTTAAATGTTGTTGAGTAGTTAACCTCAATTGTGGCCACTTCCCAAAATAAATGTTCAAAGCTACCTTTTGATGTGAGTGTGAAGAATGTTAAAAATACAAGTGAAGACTGTATGTGGAGCCTTCTTTTGCTGCTTACACTTTTTGCAAACCTCACTGAGTCACTGTCTTTCCGTGATGGTCAGCATCTTGGCGACCGCTGATGGCTGCAGAAGCTGGTGACTGAACTTTGACCCAGATGTTAACACAACCAACCCTCTTGTTCTCCTCTTACGTTTGGGTGTCTTATTTGGGGGTGAAAAAAAATCTGGAAATAAATGAGATAAATTTTGTGAATAAAGGTGTTTGCCCCACATATACTGTTGATATTTACATAAATGGTAACTCATTCATTAAGGGGTCAGTAAATGACATACTACTATGACCCAATAAAAATATTAGGCTTGCAAATGGAAGCATTTGAACTCTGCGTCATGGATTTGGGGAAGTTGTGAAAGGAATAAGAAGGATTTAGATTCTAGGAATCTTTGATTTAACTATATTAATGGAAGTGGAAAAGTTCTCAGCAGGCTGGTATGGAAGATGAAATACCGTAAAAGTCAGCATCTTGCCTGAACAACTTCTTCAAGTCATTAGAAACAATCACGGACACTATAAAGACAAGGTCAGAGTGCTTCTCTTAACTCTCCCATACAGATTCTTTTTCTTTCTGGTACATATCTCATTTCCCTTGAACTACCTTTAACTGTAAAGAGAGAGATAACCTTTACCACTCTCTCTTTTATTGATAAGGAAACAAAATGAAAGTCCCTCCGTTTATACACAGCTTCTGTACTACGTGAACAGCATATATATTTTTTTCTGAATGGCAATGTGGTTAAATGGGTAAGGGTCAAGTAAGAAGTGTGTTGTCAGATGAATTTCAGATTTTGCTGTGTTGCCGTATGAAGGTGCACGGGAGGTAAATTTGAGATACTTGTTCGGGCAGCACTTCGGACAAAGGGAGACCAGCAGCACAGCCCCACGCACGGTTTCATGAGCCCGGTGACTTGTGGATTTTGGGCACAGGACCCTCAAACCAAGTTTGAGCTGGGCTCCCACAGCACTCACCTTTTTTAGGCTCTCTAGAGATTGAATCGATTTCTGTCATTCAGCAAATATCTATTAAACACCTACACTCTTTGGGGATATGTTTCTGTTCTTATGTTGCTTCCATTCTAATTTGGAATGAAGGCATAAAAATGATCATGTGATCATGTTTGTTTAATTGTGATACAGCCTCTTCCAAGTAATCCCCACAAAGTAACAGTACCAGCACTTTCTGATTTTATTGCACATATAAGTAAAGAATTGTACTGGAAAAGACAGAGCATTATGTCTGTGATCTGAAGGAAGAGCTGAATTGTATTTGACTACTATGAAGTTTACTAGTAAAACCCTGATTTTTAACAGCACTGTATGCTTCTGAAATACATTTTCATAAGGGACGTTGGATCTCCATATACAGCCCTGTCAGGTGGAGTCAGGCTTGGGCAGCCAGTGTTAAATCGAAGTCTCAAAGCATGTGCATTACCCGTAGACACAGGTAACAGTGTGGCGATGGCCTGAAAGGAGGGGTGACGAGGGCTGGGTGGAGGTGGACAGGAGTGGGGAATGGGGACATCTATAATAGTATAAACAATAAAAATAAAGTTAGAAAATAAATCTCCTCAAAGCAGTTAGCCCCTTCTCACGTACTCAGAGCCATCAAGATGTGCTATACACGGGGTGGGTTTTCCGTGGCAGGCGGAGGGAGTGGTGAAAGGGATTACTATTAGTCTCTACCATGCGTGACTCATTAGAACATGTCTTGAAATATGCTTAGCTCCATATCAGGCAAGCAGCAGAGCATTCCCAAGTCATTTATCAGGCTAAAGGGACGGGGGTTGTCATATTCGAGCAACCCCAGTGATGTAAGCAGAAGTGTATCACTTTATTATTTTCCATTTGTTCTGCAGAAAATATGATATATTGATTTTTTTTAGATTATTTAGGGTCTGAGGCGTTTCATGCTTACAAAAGTTATGAATTAAAGATCCTAAATTGTGAGGCATTAATGACAGTGAAATTCACATACAATGCAGGAGATATTAGTTGGAAGCAATAAATCTTGTCAGGCTCAAGGTTCTTTTATTGCTATAAAAATATGAAGGTCACAAGATAACAGTATTCAGGAAAGTATGTAAAACATTTAAAGAGATTCATCATTTTTCATATGACATACAGATACCCTTTTAAAAGATTTCAGTATTTTACCTCCAATTTGGTACTTAAATATTTGAAGTCAACCCTTCAGAAACCCATTTGTATTTTTTGTACATTACCTAATTGCTTGTTTAACAAACAGGTAGGTGGTCAAGACTTCTGATGAGCCATATGAGTTTAGTGGTGTTCAGATGACTGCAACGACCTTCTTTAGAGTGGGGTTTAAGGAAACCCACATTGGTAGATGACCTGCTATAGACCAGACACAGTGCCAGCTGTGTTCAGGCTTAGCACTGATGGATATTATTTTTATGCTGGTTTTCTCTGGTGAAAAAAACTAAGGTTTAAGGTTTAATAATTTGTCCAAGACTGTATAGTTAATAAGGAGTAGATCTGGGCTGGAACCCAGGAGTTCGTGACTTCACAGTTTCTTCTCTCTGTTTTAAATGTTAGTACTGGCCTCACCTAATAGGTCACAGTCTTTGTGCTGATCTATAATATTAACGGGGGAATAATGCCCAGATGTGCTTGATCTTAGAAAATTAAAGAAACCAAGTGTTTAAAATTGCAGATGCACCGCTACATTTTAATAAGTAAGATTCTGAAAGATATTTATGTATTTAAAGACATTTATATATGTAAATTAATATTTACTTTTCAAAATTTTATAACTGCTCTTCCATTCTGTTGCCGGTGGCCGGAGGTGATGGCAGTTTTGGATGTCTCCGTCATCTTTTGTATCTAGAAACGTTTGCACACAAAAGCTTCTCCTTAGGCCCTGAAAACCAGTTCACCTCTCTGCACTCCTCCCCCACAGCTCCTCACGGGAAACAGAGAGGCCCCCAGGCCTGAACTCGAAAAACACATTTGCTTTCCTAAGTAGTTTTCCCCACAAATACTTACAGAGTGACTAAATGCAGACACTGTCCTAAGAGCTTTACCCAGAGGGGTAAAGCTCTCACGGATCCTCTCAGCCGCGGGAGAAGTGAGGGGCCAACCCCCAGGTGAGCAGATGCAGACTCCGAGGCACACAGAGTTAAATGACTTGCTTACTGTCTTACAGCCAGCAAGTGGTAAAAATGGAATTCGAACCTAGAGAGAGCATCTGATGCTAGAGACCTTGAATGCAATCATTATATTATGTGGCCATCCCAAATTATATCACAGCCTCTCCTTACCTTCTGTGTTCCGTATCAGGTTACAAAAAATTGCTAATGCTAAAATGTTTTTCCATCTCTGTTGTACCACCCCTGTATTTCCCCTAAAATATTGAATCTTTAATCATTTTATACCTGTCTTATGTTTACTCTGCCTCTCCCCTTTGTTGTTTTTCCTCTACTTGTTTTCTTTTTTTTTAGGTTTTATTTATTTTTTAGAGAGAGGGGAAAGGATTGAGAAAGAGAGGGTGAGAAACACTGACGTGAGAGAGAGAGACATCAACTGGTTGCCTCTCACACACCCCCAACTGGGGACCTGGCCCGCAACCCAGGCCTGTGCCCTGACTGGGAATCCAAACGGCGATCTTTCTGTTTGTAGGATGACACTCAACCCACTGAGCCACTCCAGCCAGGGCTATTTTTCCTCTACTTATAAATATGATTAGATCTCTACCATCTTAACAAATATGAACTTCGTCACAGCCCTCCATTCGTTAAATGGAGCCTTTAACTCACTACGTTCCCTTCTCCATTTCCCTGTCCACTGTCACCTCTCTCCTTTCTGACTCATGCCCTAACTGCCTTCCACAGCTGTCTTGCTGTCACCTCTGACTGAGAGGTTTGGACCTTCCAGCTTGGCTGGGTTGGACGTCTATAAGGCTCTGCCTCCAGAGCTTAGAATAATAGCTGTAGGCTATCCTGGGGGTTCCCTACCTCTCTGAACGTTTCCCCATCTTTTCTCACCCTTAGTGTTGTATCCCCAAAGCTTCTGTGGAGGATTTCACCTCTTATTCTAGTAGTCACCACCTACCAGAAGAACTGTTTCAAATACCAGTTGGTTCCTGTACTTCTGGGTCTCTCAAGTCTCAACATACACAGGGTAGAGTAAAAGTAGGCTTACAGTCGTTCATGTGGGAAAAAATACAATAATTAATAAATAATAATACAAGAACAAACTCTGCTTCATGTGCTCACAACTGTAAACCTGCTTTGCTCCTTCCTGTATGTGCAAAACTGGGCTCCTCATTTCCCTTTTGCCAGAACATCACCTTTGCTCCTTTTTCTGGCTTCCATCCAAACACATCCGCCTTTCGTGCTGCCTTCAGAGTCATTAAAAAAAACAGTAGTTGCTTTCTAGAGCACCCAGGTCAGTCCTTTGCACTCAAACCTTGCATAGCAGCCCATAGGGTAAAGTAAAGGCCAGTGAGCACAGTGAAAGAATCGCAGCAAAAGAATTCATCCATCTGTGTTTCTGATTTACCTCCCAAATACTCCCTGCTCCAGTCACACTAAATTATTTGCTATTTGCCCAGTGGAACTCTCCTTTTACCGGATCCATGTCTTTGTACAGTCCTTTTTCCCTGCCTGAAATGTCTTTTGATTTTTCTCCATTCCTCTGAAACACACTTACGTTTCATGACTCAGTGACTCAACTCAAATATCACTTCCTAGGCAGTGTTTTCCCTCCCTCCCACAATACATGAGTTGTACTCCTTCACTTGGTCTTTATTCGACATCCTCTAATCACTTTGCACTGCGATTAATTTTTATGTGCCTATTCCTGCACTAATGTGACCTCAGGGGGAAAAAAAGATTTTATATCATTGAATATACATTGTCCTGTGCATGGTAGACAACAAAAGCTTGTAGAATGGTTTGAGTAATCAGATGGAAGAAAGTAAAAAACGAACTTTCATGGGACACATATTTAACATGCTCTGTGCCGGACAGTGCTCAAGGCACTGGGGTGTGGCAGAGAAGAGCATCGATGAAAATCATTGCTGCCATGTGGAACTTACATTCTGCTGAAGAAAAGCAAATAATTAATAAGATATAAATGAGCAAAGCATAAAATTAGATGGCGGCAAATGTTACCAAAAAAAAAAAAAAATGCAGGGACAATAGATGAGAAATACCAGGGAGCAGTGAGGGCTGCAATTTTAAACGTGATTGTCAATGAAGGCCTTAAAAAGGACGTGATAGTTGAGAAAGACCTAAAGTATAGAAGGGAGGAAACCATTTGGGAAGCGAGGATCTCTCCAAGCGGAGGGGAGATTGGGGATAAAGGGAGAAACCAGCAAGGTGTAACTGAAGCACAGTGCCCGATGCTGGAATGGTGGGAGAGAGGGAATAAGAAGTTGGGAGGAAACATTAAATGACTTCAGAGAGGACCAGAGATTAGATTGTGAGGCTAGAGAGGACCAGGGGTTAGACTGTACAGGGGTTTTACTCTAAATAATATAGGAGGCCACTGGAAAACCAACCAACAATATAATACTTTATGAGTTTAAAACATTAATCTTACAGTGCCGTTATGAGCAGTTACCTTTGGTAAATTTGTGACATTGGATTTGGAAATTGCATTGAAGGCTCTTGATACTGTGGTTCATTTTTCCACACATGTATGTTTGAAGACAGCCCATATTCACAAAGATCAAAACCACATCTCCATCTGCCATAACATGACCGGTGTGTGAACACTACAGGGCAGAGAGGAAAAATGCATCGGTCTGCATCGGTGGACAGGAAGATAGAAAAACATGGCTGGGAGTGCATGGCATTGCACTGGACAACTGAACAAGCATGGGGTGGTTATTGCTCTTTTATATGCTATTTAACTTGCAAAGGAAAGAGTGTGTTATATGAGAAGTTCATGATGGAGTTATTCTGATTAAATATAAGATGTATTTCTTGGAAAATCTAGCACATTCAGGTAATTTTTTTTCTACCTGTATTGCTTTTCTTCTATTTTATTTGTCCGGAAGAAGCTTTTGAGATGATCTTATGGAGGGTGGCAGCATTCTTGTTTATGGATAGGTACGGAAATCATTCTGTCCATTCTTCATCACAATTCCTTGGTGCAATTTTGTAGTTACTTTGAAGTCAGAGACTTCTACGGTAAAACAGAGGATGATATTGAGTTTCCTAGAATTTGGGTGGATCAGCGTTTATGAAATTCTAAGAGTAAAGGTTCTTTGAAAGACAAAAAAAATCCAATCAAACAGCCAAGTTTATGCTACTCTGTGTTCTACAAAAATAGGCAAAGTTCCTATTCCCTAGGAAGAGTAAAAAAATGGGGCTGGGGCATTACATTATTAGATGACAGAGGTTTGTCTTTATGTGAAGAGAAAAAATTAAATTATAATTTTTTTATTTTAGCTGCAAAGTTATTGAAATGCAAATAAGTACATTAAATTAAATAAAATATATAAAATAAATACATTAAAATACAGGAAATATATAGTGTATATATGTATATATGCATACATATTTAATAGATTTCAATGGATTTTTTACAATACTGTGTTCTATTTTAAATAAACATTTTAAATGAATTAATGAGTAAATTCTAGATTATTTCAGAAAGTGCCACTGTATTTGCCATACACCAATCTGCACTCTAAAAGCAGATCAATCCTACATATTCTTTTTTGGTCATAAACTCATGTGGCTCGAAAGGCTATGGTTATATTTCTTCTAATTTGACCCCCATTCTCTAATCCCCCATAATGAAATGACACTTGGGCCTCTCTCTTTATTAAATTCTTCCTTTAAAATATCGGCATCATTTCTCAGTCTGTATATTTGCATGTATGTTTGTATACATGTTCACACGTGCATACGTTTGAAAATCAGACAAAAACTCAAGAAGTATGGTAGTTAAGCTTCAACTTCTATTGTTTCCTTCTCGAGATCCGTATTCCCCAGCATTTCTAATATATGTGGGTCTTTCCTTGCTAAAGTTTCTCCCACAAGGTCTGTTCATTGCTCTTATTCAAAGGATGAGACCTTGAAGAGGAAGAAGAGAGAAAATGGGGGAAAAATCTTTGCTTAAAACATTTATCAAGGTTAGCTTCCCATGGGCTATCCCCTCCATCCTTCTTCTGGCACAGCCTCCTAGGAGCTGTGACTTTCTTTCTCCCCTGGATTCTTGTTTCCTTGTCCCCAGTCTTCTCTCCACCTCCAGGGCTCTAAGAAGTTTTTGAACAGCATTAGACTATGTCAGAGAGAATTGGCTGATTTCTCCTCCTGATCAGTGATTGTGTTGCCTCTTCTTGCTGATAGCCAGTGGTTCTGGTAGTATTTGGAAATTAGACTGAGCTATTTGATTTCTAAAGTAAAATACTAATGGTATTTGTTTTTCGATTTATAGGAAAAAATAATTAATGCATGTGTTTTTCTCAATTTTAGATTTCCTTCTATATATTTTTCTTCTACTTCCACTGCCTATTACCACTTCTTTTATTAATGGAAAAAGCAAGCTCTTTTTTTCCCAGTTGACAAATATGCTTACTATATGGTTTTATATTGAACACATTTAACATATTAATTTTTCTAAATGTAAATGCTCTTTATCCTTAATTGGATTAAATTCATTAAATACTTCACTCTGCCGTGATACTCCTCAAAGGGCAGTGACACCGATGAACCCTCCAACAAGGATATGTGAGAACCAAATTCTGTAAGGTGTCCTTTCATTCTGAATCTTCTCCCCTCCTTTTACAGCTCAGCCACAAGTCTTACAGAGACAAATCCAGGTGTGGATCATGCAAAGTCTTACGGAGTGTGTTCTTCCAAATCATCGTCTTTGTAGTTCTGTTTGCACCATACATTAAGAAGACTCACATGTTTCAGTTCTACTTGTAACACAAGGCATCTGCAAATTCCACTTAACCCTGAGGTTGACCTTTTGTTGGGTGTTCACCCACGGGAACTGCTGTCTGTTTAATCGGCTCCTCTTACTTGTAGCATACTGCATTCTCATTAGACACAAAGTAGAAATAGTCAAATCTTTTGGACCGTTTAGGTAGGACGTCCAGATGAGGCTGTATTCTTGGCCATGTCTAATGCATACAGGCCTAGGGAATGGTTTTCAAATTTTTGCCTGCAAAAATTTTACTAGAGTAGCTTTGGGGAGTTCAGTCCTGCTTCTGCCCATCTCAGGGATGGCCCGGGTTCCTGCATTTGTTAAAAGTACTTTGGGTCATTCCTATGGAAGATACTTTGGAGCAACACAACCCAATAAAAGTATAATGCAAGTCACACATGTAATTATACGTTTTCTTGTAGTCACATTAATATAGTAAAATAAGCAGATTAAATTAATTTTAATTGTATATTTTTTGAACTTCATATATCCAATATATTATCATTCAATATTTAATCAGTATAAAGTTGTTAATGAGTTATTTCCCATCCCTTTGTAAAAAATTAAGTCTTCAAAATCTGGTGTGTATTTTGTAATGACAGCACATCATCTCAATTTGGACTAGCCCAGTTGCAAACATTCAGTAACCACATGGAGCTAGTGATTACTGTATTGGACAGCACAGCTTTAGAGAATTGCTTTCAAATCTAGTAAATGAGCTTGTGATGCTAACTAAGAATATGCTTTATTTTGTGCTTATCATGTGATTGGCACTCAGTTAAGTTCCTAAAGTGCATCATGTTATAAAAATCATGCCACAGGAATAGAATAAAGATAGTCTCTTTTACCTATTTGGTAGGAAGAAATACTCAGGCTTTGAGGTTGATTATCTCCAAAATCCTAAAACAAGTGAAAGGCAGAACCGGTTTGACAGGATCTCAGAGATCTCTGAGCACACCTGATAACCACCCTGGAGTGTCTTCTTATACCCTATGCTCGTTTCTTTTTCTTTTAATATAAATTGAATAATTTATTTAACTAATGACAGTGATAGACATTTATTTTTTACACTGTTCTTATTTCTTGCCCAATTAAATAAAATGCAGTCTTCTTTCTAATATTAAAGTCTTAGAAATACATGTTCAAAGGATTATGTAATATAAACATATACAATAAAATTCAGATGTATCATATTTATATATTAATCCTTCAGGCCACTTAACCTCCCAGAATTGGAAGAAGCATCTTTGGCATGGATGCTTGGGAGAACTGGACATAAAAACCATGTGTTATGAAAACGTCAAAACTTTACATGAGTGGTTTTTAAAAAGTAATTACATATTTCTTAAAATTGGTGTTTTTTCCTCTGAGAAAATAAGAAACATTATAACCAATAATTTATAAAGGCCATTTACTCATGATTATTCATTATATGAAATGAATGAATGAGTGAATGAGTGAGGAAGTAAATAAATACATAAATAAACAGGGCCAATAAAACTATAAGAGCTCAGCTTTTCAAGGATAAGACTCTTACCGTATCACCATTTATTCAAAGAGGGTTATTTTTCAGAAGTTATTTACTCTTTTTCTTTCTTGCTTCCTGAACTCATGAAGTGAATATCTTCATTTATTTTAGCTCTAACTTGGTGATTAAAGAAGAAGAACTCTGTTTGCTTTTAATATTGCTGAAATTTGAAGATCAATTGCAGCTATTAAATTAAAATAGTTTACCCCTCGAGGACTTTCAAAGACCAAAGAAAATATTATTTTAAATGGAAAACATTAGTCTTCTATTATTACTGTGTTGGACTAGATTGCATTAGATTTTCAGATTAAAGCAGCAAGTGCTTTGAAAATGTAAAGCCAGTTATAAAATATGGAATTAAAGTAAACACGAAATCAAACAAACATGTTATTTCTCTCAGTCATTATAAGCAGAATCAACTTACTGGGTCCGTATTTGTCTATCATTAGTATGAATCTACATACAGTTATGTTTCGAACTTGATTACTTGCCCTAATGAGAAGACCATAGATAAATGGCTAACAACAATTTAAATATATTATATTTGGCCTAAAATGGGTACACAGTATTGTTGTTAAATCTTTGTTTTCTAATCCTGAGCATATAGTGATTGGTCAATATGTAAGATTTTTTAGAAGCATATTTTATAGAGAAAGTTAAACTACAGTTTAATTTTTTTTCTGGATAACTCACATGGAGATCTCTCATATGTATACAATTTATTATAAATTATTTTGAATAGCAAGGGCTCTTTTAAGTTGTTCATATAAAATCATCTGTGTTATGCAAGAGAAACATGAAGGCTTAAAACTCCTCTTAATGCTAAGCTATGATCATTACCAAGTCAGTAAATCACAGTGTTATAACAAGTACCACTGCTACCTCACGGGTATAGCTGCCTAGTCAGAAGTAGGAAATACAATCCCGGGGTGCTCTGTTAGCCTGGGATTTCAGGATCAGTTTTGTTTTTGATGCCAGTATTTCTCAAATCCCTTTTCATTAATGATGAAATAGGATCTCAATATCATAAGCTGCTATTTGGAAAAGGAAACAGGAAGATTGTGCTGCTCACATCCTAGTTGTTTGGTATCTAAGTTTTTTCTTGCTTTATATAAGTATTTACATTTTGATAACTTGACATATCTTAAAGATTGAGTCACTACATAACCTTTCCTATATGGAATGAAAACGAATCTTAGAAACAAGCAAAAAGAATACCGAGTAAAAAATGGTGGTTCCAGATGTATTCAGGCTGCCCCACATAATTCGCTTCTAAGTCCTCATTCAGAGTTGCCTTTTTTCTTATTTAATGCATGGTTGTATCAAAGATGCTTGTTTCTCACTTCTATCTTGGTTAAAGCAGCCAATTGGAATCCAAATGAATAGGTGTCAGTATACATATATATTCTGATACCGGTAGTAAATAACACTCAAATGTAAGGAAAATATATGTCTCTAAGACAGGATCTTTATCTGAGTCCATTTTTATACCCATTCTTCATGGACACCAGATGCCATGCATTTAGGTAGCATAGTTAGTGTTTATAATGATCATGGAGACTTCATGTATCTTTTGTTTAAGAATTTAGGTCTGTATGGAATACATTTTAGAAAATTTTCACCTAAAATGTTTAAATTTGTGTTTAATATGTATGATATTATAAAGATATAATTTTCATGAGCCTCAGTGACCCATCTTTGTATCTAATTTTAAATGATTGAAGAATTTAGTGTCACAAAGTACTTATAGTTTATAATTTACCCTAACATATTTATTTTTGCAACAATGCCCAATCAATTCATGCCTACAGTTTTCAAAGAATAACAGTGAATGTTACTGCTAAATCTTTATATGACCTCGAAAGAAATGACATGTGAAAATGAAATGTGTTAACTTTAAAACTGGCCTTAGGTTTCACAAATCTGTATTGTTATGTAAATACACACAATCGACCTGCTTGAATGTTTGGTCTTTTATCTTATCTGTATTCTTGCATATATTATCTGCTTGGAGAACTTCTTTTGTAATTAAGAAGAGGTCACTTAAGGGAAAGTGGAGTAGGTCTACAGGCACTTAGAATGGATTTAGGTACCTGTGTCTAAGCAAGAAGGAAAGTAAAGTGGCATCTATATATCAAGGTGTCTCATTTCCTGCACATTGTTCCTGAAAACCACCTGGAATGCTACACTCATGGTATTGGATAAACAAATTGAAAAATCCTAATACCTTGAGATATAATCCCATTTTGCCACCTCAAATGTAAGAGCAAAAGGCTCTTATCAATGGCATCTAGTTAGTGGCTTTATGTATGCAATGATCATATATCCTTCTCATCTGGAATAAAGGCTCTAAGTTATTCTCACTGAGGTTTCTCTTTACCATTCTTAACATTCTGGAATCTTTTGTTTGTTTGCTTTTTTGGTTTGGTTGTTTGTTTTGTTTTGTTTTGTTTAAAATATGGACCATTTCTTTAGGCCCTGATAAGCTCTGGTAACTTCAGGTAACTTTAGACTTTCCCATCCAAGGTCCTGCTCTTTTCGGGATTTTGTACTTTCACAGGCTTCTAATTTACTTCTAGCTGAGCCACTGGGTTGTGTGGGTATTCGTGGACCAAGAGAATAAGTTTTTCTTTACTTAAGTTCACAATTGTATTTTCTAGATTTTACAGTTGTATAAATCCAAAGACCTAATTAAAAAACCTAGGATACTAAGGGGTAAAAATAAGTTGAAATTTGCATGGGAGCACATATATATTTTTTGCAAATTCTGTGCAATTTTAAACCCTTTACTGTGTTCTTTTATGAGTCTGAGGTGTACAGGTAGATAAAGGGTAGGGTGTTTTAAGAGTTGAGAGAGTTGGAGAAGATATCAAAAGATCTGAGTCAATAATGACTTCAGATATTCAGATTGATTAATTAACACTGCCTCTCCCACCTGCTGTTAATGCTTTACTGGAAAGTCCTCTGTTGTATTTAGACTGTATGTCAGTCAAAAAGATGGGTCAATTATCTAACCTACATATTTATAATTGGGAGGGAGTGGGGAGAAACCCAACTCCCTAGAGACAGAAAAGGGAACCAAATGACGCCAGTTAAGGGACACTAGTGAGCTTGGAAATGATGTCACAGGAAAGAGTGGCTGGGGACTTCATACCAGTGGGATCTTTTCATTTACATGTAGAAAAGAGAGAAAGTGATTCTCATGAAAAGGCCCCCCTAATTATAAAATGTTACTGTGTTATAAGTTAGATCTAGTGTTATAACTCTGAGAAATTTGAGAGAATGTTCATATACAATTTTAAAATAGGCAATTATAATTCAAGTTTTTGTTACTAATTTTTCTTCTCACTTGCAAAGTGATTTGATTTAAGATTGTGATGTGTTAAATGATAACAATACATAATTTGCTGTGGCTGGTGTGGCTCAGTGGATCAAGTGCCAGCCTGCGAACCAAAGGGTCGCTGGCTCAATTCCCAGTCAGAGCACATGCCTGGGTTGTGGGCCAGGTCCCCAGTAGGGGGCATAGGAGAGGCAGCCACACACTGATGTTTCTCTCCCCCTCTTTCTCCCTCCCTTCCCCTCTCCCTAAAAATAAATAAATAAAATCTTTTTAAAAACAATATATAATTTAGAAGTTTTATTTTTATGATAACGTCATTAGTGTACGGAGAGGAAGCACATTTTCCATTTAACTGAGATACTGATATATTTATAAATATTATATAATAATGTGTTATTGATAGAAGTGTTGTATTATATAAAATCTCAAATAATAGAGGATAAGTTAATATATATTTAAATTGAAAAACAATGCCCCATTTACAGAAGAAAAATCACTATATTATTTATACTATTTTATAAATATTTTATAAATATATTTATAAAATATAAATATTTATTTATAATATAAATATAAATATTTATATTTTATAATTTTATAATATTTTTATTAAAATTACCAAAAGAGGATTTTCTAGAATATTTTGTCATATTTATTTGTGTTATAATTATTGCCATTTTTATCCCATTTTCTTCAAATTGCAATAGCTTGAAATTAGTCAATGCAACTTTGTTTCGGGTATAAGCAGATGCATAAAATATAGTATCTATCAAAAGGATTTTAAAAGATGACTTTACAAATGGGAAAGAAATATATGTGAAAATGTTTAATAATCTCACATATTCAATTATTTTTAAAGGTTTGTTGGGTGGTTCTGACCTATAATACATTGTTATTGGCATAAACCAGCAATTGATGCATTTTTATAGTGCCACATCAAGTTTAAAATTAATAGTGAGCTGTAAATAACTTAGCCAGTATGAATTCCCATAGTGATAACATGTGGCCAATGAAATCTTATTTGTATCTTTTCTCTGAACAGCTTAACTCAGCATGATTTTACATTTAATGATACAATAGCAAGGTATGGATTTGTTAAAAATGGAAGATAAAATATATTTTCTGAATATGCAGTGTTTGTTCACTATGTTGTCAGATAAAAAATAGCAGTCTACAGTCATCCACTTTAAACTATGATCTAATCGGAACTCAAGAGCTAAATAAAAAACAGGGGTGATTAGCTCTTAGTTAGTAGGATCCCCTAGGGAAAACTTCAGTGCTTCAGGAAGTGATGCTAATGATTTATCAAGTGGTAAATTTGCCTCTGAGAAAATACTGAACGGGTAACTTCATAGCGCAGGGAAGTGCCTAAGAGATATTCCAGCCAATCTGAGACCTTAGCAGAAGTCCAAAGTACCTTTTTACAAGGGAGAGAGATAGTAACCAAACCTGTGCAGATTTGTTCATAAAACTCAGACTCTGATGAAAATCTTTTTTTCACTGGGGCTACGAATCTTCAGTAGCTCTGCCAACAATCAGGAAACCCTTAGTCTCCCAGAGGTACTGAGTGAAAAAAGGGTTTTAGAATTTAAGTAAAACAGCAAAATTAGATCTTCCTAGTAAGGCAGAGTTTGTTATTTATTTCACAACTTAGAACCTTGGACTCAAAACTTGAGAGAATTAAACTTCTCAGAAAAATCTTCTTACTGTTCATCTTCTGAAATAAACATCAACGAGAAGGAAAATGCAAGCCCTATCACACCGTAACCGTTAAGGGAGCTGGCGGAATGCCAATGTGAGTAACTTACCTGCCATTCTCCATAGTTACAGTTTTATCAGTTGAAAATTGATATCCACTACAGCTTCATGGGAGAAGGTTGTTTAATAATCTTTTAGTCATTGTGCCTTAACCATATGATATTCAGGATCAGAAAACCAAAGTAACAAAAAAATAGCTTCAATCCATTTTTAGATAAAATATTCTTAATGCATATAAATGTGCGGCTGCCATTACAATAAATCTAATACTCTGTATCAATTAATCGATGAGCTTTTAAAGCTCTAACAATTGTATTTTATTCAATCCCTGAATTTATTATTTAATTCCACAATTGACTATACATTTACTAAGTTTGCTAGCTATTACAAGTACTATGTTTGCATCTTCAACTTTTATTTGTTTAATACTGAAAATGTCGGAGCTTTTAGAAGTGCCTAAGATTATATTACCAACAGCAGGCCAGGTGAACAACCCCAGCTGGGAAGCATTTAGTTCCTGTTCAGCTTCCCGGGAAGCTCTACTTGCAAAGGAGGTGTGAACAGGAAGACCTGAGTCACCCTGAATCAGAGAGTAACAGCCTGCAATTCAGTTTTACTGAAGCCGGAAATTGTGCTAAGCGTATGTTGTAACTGAGGGAAAGTTTCAGAGTAGAGGGAGTTTTCAAGGAAGAGGAAAGCTCTTTATAATCCCTGTTTTCCTGTTTTTGATGTCAATGAATCTATTTAACCAGATGCAAGTATATATACACATACATACATTTTCCATCTTAACCTGTGACTTGATATTCAATTTCTGTTATTCTGCCCTTCCTCAGGTCTCTTTAAAACCAACTAGAAACCTGTCTCAGAAGGACTTGTATTTATTAACACAAAAAAATATAGACAAGCAGGTGTTGATATTTGCTGTGAAAACAAATGGAAATAAAGCATCGTTTTAAATGGAATTTCTTCAGTCAAGTTTGGGGAATAAATAAGGTTTGGGGGTGAAGATAACTTCAGGTAGCTTTGAAAAATGTTTTCTTTAACCAAATCAATCGAATATTGATTAGCAATGACTTTGTTTCTACTTAGGCATTATTTAAAATAATTGAATCTGGTGAGTAGCACAGATCAGCAGCAGATAAAGGTTTTCATAGCAATCATTGGCAGATATTTCTTTCCTGATAAGTTTCCTCTAAATAGAGGTATAATCTGCATCCAGCTAAGTATCAATGAGTCCAGCAGTGAATTTTGGTCGTTGTGTATTTTCTGAGGCACGACGTGCAGCATGTCAGTCTGGGAGGCACCAGGACTTCCTGCTCACACCTTCTAGCGCTGAGCCACATCTGCCTAAGGACCCCGCTGACTTGGCCGCAGCTCAGCCCCATAGGCTCTGATGGCAGATCAGGTGTGGAGATACTGCTGAGCTGTCACTCCGCATGGTTTCCTGCAAGTCAGCTATCTCGTTCCCATCTGTGTTGATATTCTTCCATGACTTTTTTTTTCATTGCTTGCTTGGCATGCATATATTTGTCTGATAAGCTTTAAGATTTGCCTTCTCAGGTCTCCAATCAATGTAAAATTCTTCATGGGTGTGTTTTCCCTTCAGTTACGTTTGTTATCATTACTTAGTTCTTAACTTTCAGATGCTCTAAGATACACTCTTTCATGCTTGTTAGGGTTCTTTTATATCTCGTCCGTCCTCCTTTGAGGATCTTAATCCATTAAGATCTACCATATTGCCATTTTTGTTTGCCTTAAAGTTTAAATAATAACAAAGAGAGATTCCTTAAATATATAATGGCATATTTTTCACTTCACTTTTATGTCACCTAATTCCTTATAGCCAGGAAGTTACTTTTCATTCAGCTTTTACTTTTCAGCAGAAAAGAATTTGGATGGCTTTGTTTGTTAGTAGTCTGGTGAGTCATCCTGCAGAGTCAGGGATAAATTACATGGGGGATGTTTCTAGTCCATAAAGGGCTTTTCTATAGCTCAAGTATGATTATTAGGGCTTTGTACCATTAATTGGCATTTTCAGCTACATTCTTGATTATGCAGCTAAAATTCAGTCTGAAGTGTTCGATCCTGCTGGCTTTGTACTTGCAAAACACCCATTGAATTTATTAAAAGTGGTATATTCCTAATGGCTGCTGGAACAAGCGTGGTAGGTCTTCTGAGCTGAAAATTAAAGGGCAGATGATTCAAGTACACCATGCTCTGATTAGAGGGCCATGAGCAGCTTCCTCCAGTTACAGATTAACATCATTTCATGCTCTGTTTTCAAACAAGGAATGTCTGTTCTAAAAGTAGATCTTACAGATATGGCTAATGCACCAAGTTCCAGTTGTCCTTGCTTAAAATAGTCCACCAGGTTTTCTTTCCTTTCAAGAAATAAATATTTATTGCTTTCATGTATTTTGGAAGATTTCCTTAGTTATGAGATTGTGGTCTGAAATTTGTTTAAGACTTCCTGCTTTTCAATAATAGGAAATACAATTGAGTGTCATAACCCCATTACACAATGCGTTCATTATAGAAACTGTTTGGGCGAAGTAAATGGAAAGAGAAACATGAAACTGAGGTGGAAGTAAAGCCCTCGGTGATAACATATACTTTTCTTCCTCTATAGATTCATTCATCTCATGAAACTGAGTGTCCACATTATACTGACTCCACTTCTAGTGTAGAAGTAAAATTAATGCTAAAATTCGTGCTTTGGATTATTACAAACTGCAAGCCTATCAAAACTCCTGTTAAATACATAGGAATGAAATGCAGTTTCCTCATTGAAGAAATGGAGAATTGAACACAGATTTTTATTTAATAACTGTCCCAAGATTTCATTGGTTACTGCTGAAATTATACAATAAATGAAATTATGAAGAAGAAAAAAGAGAGTTTGTCTTAAAAAAAAACCCGTATATACTTCAAGATTAGTAAAGACACTGTGCTAGATACAAGGCCCACTTTATACCACGACATTTTTTCCGCACTGATTCCCACCAGTGTGCAGGTGGCTGAGATCTGAGTGCGACAATTTAAAGTGTAAACACACTAAATGTGGGTCTTCTCTCTCTTTTCTGAGAAGGGCATGTCATAAAACTTGTTTCCATTGGAAGCTAACATTTCATTGACAAAAATAAGTGTTCTGAATGTCTTAAACAGGATCCATGTGTTATTTGACCTATTTAGTGTCACCAGATGGAAATATTCCTCTACATTTCCTATACTTAATCTGCCCCTCTTATTTTGAACTGATTCATAATTTTGTCCTAACTACATAAACCTGGCCATATTTGAACAGTCCTATGTCTGAAAAATGACTATTGTTAAACTACGATTATAGGGAAACACAGGAATTTTTCTTCATTGTCAACAACACAAAACAAAACCATATACATTGGCCCTTGCTTTCTGGGCCTCCATCCAGAAGCACTTAGCAGGTTGGCTGTACCCACCTTCCGAGTACCCATACTTTGACTCTAGGATCCACGTCCCGTGAGGTTCCCAGAGAATCCTAACATTCTTTAAATAGTCAGGGATGGTTTAGAATTTGGTCAGTTCTAGTTTCCTGGCACCTAAAATCTGCATTTCTTTGCTCAGACTGCTTGATTTTCACAGAAGAGAAAAGTGGAAGATTGTACAAATATGATTTTATTTTGCAAGAACAGATTAAAATTTCCAGTGTTTTGTAGGTTCAGGATTTTAACTACTCTCATACTTTCTTTAATGATTGTAACCATTCAGAATCATAAATAAATAAGAAACTGTTTTCTGTTTTAAATTGTATATGCCTTTTTCTTTTATAAAAGAAATTTTATCATAAAATCATAACACTAAATAAAAATATACAAGCAGAAGACAATTAAGTGTGGCCTTTTGTCATTAAACTTCCATAGATTAAGATTTTCTATAACTAACTTGATAATATGTTTCATCACTAAAACCAAAACAGTGGATTTAGTTAGCACTCTTTAATTGCCAGTAAGAGAGAAAACATCTCAGGATATACTCACATTATACTAAAATGGTGAACACATGGAGCCCAATTTTTAGAAATGAATGGGATGGATTGGAAGTTCAATGCTACCAGTCTCTCTCTCTCTCTCTCTCTCCCTGCCCCCCTCCTCACACCTCCAACCGTTGTGCATTCACTTCTTTCTTCCTACACGGGAGATGATCTTTTTGTTTTCTACTTACAAGACTGGTACTTCTTCTGAGTACTGATTTCAAATTCCAGAGAGAAACACCAGCCCTGTCTTGGTGAAGAGTTCACCCCTTTCAATCAGCCATGCCCCAGGTCAATGAGGTAGAAATACACTGCTGAAGCATTACCTCTGTGGCAAGATATTCCAGAGAGTAAGATATGGGCAGCTACTATCAAATAACGATAAAAACAACAATAATAAATAAGCACCCATCGTGTGCTAGAACCTGTACCTAAGTGTATTCCTCACCTCCTCCCATGTAAATAGTTGTTAGTAAAGCATTGTGCATTTAAAAAATATTTTTCACATGCTTTGTATTGTTAATCCTAAGGATCACCTTATCAACTAAATGCTCTGATTTTATTTTATATTGAAGAAACTTATCTGCGAGTTAAGTGAGTTATTACATGACAGGGCCATAATTAAAACCCATGTCTTGTGCTACCAGAGCTCTTTACACTTAAAGCCGCCTCCTTTCTTTAGAGTGTTAGTATATAAAATTTTTTGAAACATGGTAGTTGATCAGACTAAAGGCACTAACAACCTTGTAGTTGGTATCAAATAATAGTACCAAGGAAACCTTACAATTGCAACTTTTTTCTTGTTTTTCTTTTTTTTTTTTTTTTTGCTAATTCTTCTCTCTGGTTTCCCTTACCAAATATATCACTTAAGAATACACTTAGCTGTAAGTAATAAATTATCTATGATTAAATGAGGGGTTTACTTTGCCCTTATAATAACAAGATTCAAGAAATCATCAGTCAGCGAGCTTCACTGAGAAACCACGTGTTGCCCTCCTCCTTCCTGCTCCGCCAGCCTTAGTGTTTGATTTTTCTTCTCATCCTCTCAAGTTGGCATCTCCTCTGCCAATCTGTGTTTCAGAGAGGAGGAGAGACCAAAAGTAGAAGGAAAATTTTCCTTATCCCCATTCCCCTTATATCGTGGGAAGGATTTCCTTTGCAAGAACTTTTTTCTCTATATCATTGGCCAGAATTTTGTCATATGACTTCCCCTACCGTGAGTATTATTATTATTAGCTTTTAAATTTTAGTTCTGATGGTGTGGAAGACCGAGGAGTGAGCCAACGTATTCTTTGCTTTAGTGGGACTGGAAGTAATAGCGTCGCCCTTGGTACTATGTGCCTGTAAGTCCTTCCGCACTGGTTTGCTCCGCTTACATGGTTTCAGCATTTTCTTTGTTCAACTAAATGACTCCAGTTTCTTTTAACGTTCTTAATAAGGTTGCTTTCCAACTTTTCTCTGACCTGTAGAGTCCCTCTTACTGATTTATTTTCAGTCCGTGCCCTCACACATACCCATGAGAAATACCTATGTATTCCCAAGAGGATACCTAAGAACCATTTTTGTTCTCTCTTATCTCTCTCCCACATTTTTATAGAAGAGACTAGAGAGGGCTGCAGAGGGAGAGTTATAAAGCAAATTAGTGAACCTCAAGTACATTTCAGGGCTCCTGACTCTCAGGCCTGGCTTTTTCCTAAGCATTACTAAATAATTAAGTTTTGATATTTATATATGTCGAAATTTAGGAGCATAATAAAACCACTGCTATATAAAGTGCGTATTACAAAAATACTCTTGGAATTCCCACTCTGTAATTTCAATTCCACAGAGTGCTAGAAATTAACTAGTAAAATTGGAGGCATTCTCTCGTCCTTCAAATCGGCAGATGTTCATTGAGTGCCTGCAGTATTTTAGGTGCTATAGAAGTGGGGATACAGCAGTGAACAAGAAAGAGAAAGCTTTTGACCTCAATAGAATTTATGTGCCTGATTATATCGAATGTGTGCATTGATTTTCATATACTAAGCAAATATTTATTAAGGGTGCGTTTATGTCATGGACAGGATATATAGTTTAGGATAAGAAAGATAAGATTCCTGTGCTTACTGAGGAGTGAAGCCAAAACTATCTTGTTTTCTGGGGATACACAATAAAGAATTCATACACCATCTTTTTCCTACTTTTTGTTAACTATTGCAGTGAAGGAAACACGCACACAGCCATATTAATCTGGGGATTAGAGTAACTTCTGGCATGTTTTAATATCTGATACATATCTTTTGCCTGGGTGCACAATGTAGTTGAATTTAAAAATGGATCTAGAATTAAGTGTAAATTTATTGGACTGAATTCTAACAGCATTGACTCTATCTTTATTCCTTTGTTATATTGAATTTAACTTCAATGAAACCTTTTTTATTTGTTTAAGTCTATTTCTGTCTAGTAAGGAAGTTGAAATTGATCATGCCTTGACTTTGTGGGCCATCAGAGAACCATGACATTCCAGGGTATTGATTTTGTGGTGTTAAAGGGTGACAGATCTAGTGTTAAAGTGCCAAGAGAGAATTGGGTTTCAGATTGTACACCATAAGCAGTCTTGACTTTTGCTGAGACATGACTAGCTTTTTAAAGTAATGGAATAAAATGTAAGTCTTAGGTAAGTCCTGGGATGGGGTGATCATACATACAGGAAAACAAATTACATGTGTGATAAGTACAGAACCCCACACCTATACCCATATACAGTGTAGAGCATGTGTGTATATGGGCATCCAGAAAGTATACTCTTTGTTATGAATTTCAAGTAATATTTCAGGTCGATATGACTGAACCTTTTCAAAACATAGTTCTCCTCAACATTTTGGAAGTTTCTTGGTAATAAGTGAAGTTTTGTCTTCTTTCACATTATTCTTGTAATTATTATGCTGCATTTCGTTTCTGTGGGGCTTTCACTTGGGCAGGCAGTATAGGATGTGAGTTATGATGCCCACAGTGCAGAAAGGCCAGAAGGCTACAAGGGCCATGCTTGGCAATTGTTTTGTTACCCTCTGAGACCGTGGAATGTTGACAAGTGCAAGGTAATAGCTGCTACACACATGAACTGAAGAAGAGTAACCATGGTCATCTTTCAATGTCCCATTTTTCTTTGGATTTTTTCTTTTTCAGTGTAATGACCTTTAGCAAATGCATTGAAAATAACATTTTGATTATATGAGTATTGTGTGGAAAACTCTACTGAGCTAAGCCCAAGTGTATCTTTGGAAACTAATCAGAGGTGCACCAGATTCATTGACTTAAACCAATCCATCATAGTCATCTTTTAATTTATTTCTACATGTTCTTCCAAGTTCCCATTCTTTAATAAGACTTTGACCTGCAAAGAAGAATAGGAATGTATTTTATAATGTATGTTTGTTCTGTTTTCTAACAACATAAGTATTTTGCTTAAGCAGATTTGCTAGGAAGTGACAGCTTTGAAAAATTGGACACAGGAGCCGCTGGAAGCATTTCAGTTCCAGGCAATCTCAATAGTGCAGCAGGGGAAAATGAAATATCACCGTGTTTTAAAGATGACAGTTTTGTCAAAGATTCCCTTTCACTCTTTGGCTTAAAACAAATGGAATAAATCAAGTATATCTGTTCAAAATATGCATGTGTGCTCACTGAGAAAACACTCCTTTCTAGGAGCGTTTTTTCAGAGAGGACCAATCAAAAAATTATCTTTTAAAAATGTATCTTGCGTTGAGAAGATTGTCTTTTTCTTGGCTCAATTATTAGTTTGGCACACTTTGAGGTCATGGGATTTCACAAGAACACAGTGATGCTTTTAAGAAGAGAGGAAAACCTAAAGGCTTAACACTATCTGAATGTATCATTATGTACTCATATGGGGTGCTCTTCAGAAAAGTAATGATGTAATTATTATTTTGGGGTGTGTGTGTGAGAAAGGGAGGAGAGAGAGAGATATGGAGAGAGACTTAATAAATCGTAAATGCTAAATGTTTTATGGAGATATGAAAAATCTGAAAACGTTCTCTACCTGAAAAATGGTGCTGCATATATTTGAAAACGTATATAGCAAGTTCGACCAAACCTGCTATGAAGAACAATTCCGTCACTAATTGGGGAGGCAGTGGAGTGTAGTCCAGTTAAGAGCACAGGCACTGGGGTGAGACTTCCTGGGCTTAAAAATCTAATGTTACCATTTCTTTGAATTTGATTTGGAACAAGTTAATTTCTCAGTTCCTGAGTTCTTTGTTCACTGGGGTTAATGATAGTATCTGCTTCCTAGAGAAGTGTTAAGTTAGCCTGAGTTTCCTCCTAAACACTCAGTAGAAAGTTAGGTATTATTAGTAATTGATAACTGTTAACATATTAAGAAGTGAAGAATAGAAATAGAAATTTTAAAAAATCATTCAGAGTATGAAATAGAAACTTAAACATGTCAAAAAGTCTGTAATGTATGTATAGCTTATGGTTTTTTTAGGATAGTAGTAAATGACTAGTAATCATATTTTTTAAAACAAAAGAAGCATTGCTCCTTATCAGTTATGTCTTACATATATTTTGATATGCACTTTAGGAATTATACCATAAGAAAATTACTCGTAATTTTTGTTGTTTAGATTCCACAGAATAATCAGTTAACTGATTTCATGTTCACAGGTTATTCTTGGGTTTTGCTATTCTACAATATTATGAAAAGACATCTGTGTCTTGTAAGTGACTGTATATTTTAATTATAATTTCTTTTAACTCACCTTTGGCAAGAGTAGTTATGTTAGTATGGTTATTTTCTGAAACAACTTTCATTTAATGTGCTACATTAATTAATTATCTATTCACCTGTGTGCTTAAAATGTCTCTCATCAAAGAGGTACAAGTAGTATACCTTATCCTGGATTATCACCTGAATCAGCCCCATGGAAAACATTGGTTCATTAGGATTTGCATTTTAAAAAGAAATCTTATGATCTCTGTATATTTTTACTTCATTTTAGGGCCTGTCAGCTTTTCCTGTTAAAAGGATCGTTATTTATTTATTTATTTATGTATTTATTTTGGAACGGTAGGATTCTTGGTATGGTTTGGCTCTGAGCCATATACCTGTTCTCGTTGCTCTTTGGAGACATCAATGTACTTTCATTGCTTTAGTTCAGACTTAATTTTATGTCCAAGATGACAAAGGTCACTTCAATTAGGCGCCTCATTGTGCCTTTCCTCCCTGTAGTTTTGTAGTATCTTATACTTAAGTATCATAAAAAAATGTTCTGCTTCCATTAACAAAAAGTGAGCAGAGAACAAAAAACCAATTATTTGTAGTGCATAAAATCCTTATGATAATTTGGTAGACTTTAATTAAACTAATACATCACGCTGCACTTATAAGACAAAGGAGCAAAAAAGAAGCAAATAGACTTTTTTTTCCTGTTAAGAAACACCATATTGCTTTTTGATTAAGCGTTTTAAGACTTGTAGCCTATTTTAAAGTGTAAGATTTACAGCCCTTTTCCTGCAAGGCATATTGAAAGAGTTCTATGTAATAATGATTTAGACCACCCCCCAAAATATTGAAATTAGGCTCTAAAATGGCTTGGTTTACAGTGATTTTTAAAATTTTGTTATGATTTTACAAAGTCTTCAAAATAAAAAAAGTATTCTGCATATTTAGTTCATGCAGAAACATTTTTACTATGAAGGATCTTGTACTGGAATTTAATACATTTGCTTTATTTTTTTGCATTGCTATTGGTTCTTTTTGATGAGCTCACTGACATTGTTAATATAGAGTCCATTTTCAGTTCAAAGGATGTCTGTGTAACATACATCTGTCCCACATTTCACAACTGGAATGTCCTGGAATTACAGATATTTGGTCTTTATTTAAGTAATCTCATCCCCAAATCTTTCATTTCCTCGAGATGTAATTCCTGTAATTTAAATGGAAATAAACCACTGAATTGGAAGTGAGGACATTTAGTTTTAATCCTAGGTCTGCAACGTTATATTGAATATGTCTTGTCACTCTTCTGAGCCTCAGTATTTTCGCTGGTAAAATGAATAATTTCATAGAGAATGATTCCAGGTGACTTCCTTATCCTTGAAGTGCTAGTTCTACATTAGTTATTAATGTAATGTTTTTCTGTGTGCTAAAAGTCAATATTTTAATATGCTCATATCGATCTTTAAATCCGTGGCTCTTCGTATTTACAAAAGTGTTTATGAGAACATTTCTGGAAATTTCTAGTGATCAGAAAGCATAGATTTTTGAAGCTGGTCAACCACAAATCATATTAAAAGAGAATTATATCGGACTTGGAAATTCATGTATTATTAACCAAGGGACCACATAATCACTGTGCCAATTCTTACACTTTTTAACATATCTTTCAGAAGCAGGAAACTGGTTGGTTGGATTTTGTAATTTTGTTCTATCTCACTTTTTCAAGACTCAATTAATTCTTTGAACATTTACACCATTTCCTTGTTAGTGGATCAAACTCTCGGTGAGTTTATCCATCATCTGGAAACACTTTGACTGCTTTCTACTCCCCTCTGTGGGTTTTAAGACTCCCCACGTAGCTCTCAATTTTTCAGGCACACGATTGCAATTTCAGTGGCATTTAAGAACCGCCGGGTCTGCTGTTCACTTCATCTCCTCATTAACATCGAGTCCCCATTTCTCTCAGGCAGCTTATTGCTTTGGCGCATGAATACCAGCCAGCACTGCTTCTTGTTTCCAAAGGTGGCCACTTTTTATGGTCTGAAGAGGATAATGATCATAGCTTAAGTTTGCTTCATTTTACATTTTTATTATGAGCTTTAAGGATGGAAATACGCTAATGCTCAACTTTGGCCAAATATAATTGGAACCATAAAGCTGGGATCCATTTTAATATTTTTGCTTATATAGTGCATAGCAGTCTATTTGGATTGATTTCTATTCCTGCCTGATTTAGAAAGCGTTTATTAAAAATATTAATTTAAAATAAAAACATGAAAAGAATAAAATTATGAATTAAGTTATACAAAATTTAACATAAAAATAGGGTGTCCTGGAACCCAAGTCCTCAGCTTCATTACATGCATTTTAGTAGTTAGTTGTTTTAATCGCATACTTGGGTTTTGACAGTTATATAATTTGTCTGTGTATTTCTCATTTAGGATGTGCAGGAGAGTTTCGTTGTCTTTGTAATTATTACATTGGTTCCTTTTATATGTAGTCTTCAGCTAAGTGGAGCTACTTTCTCCACTGCTGGAGTTCAGTGGCGTTACAGAAATCTCTGGTTTAGGCAGGGAAGTCCACTCATTGCCTCGTGACATCACCTCGTGTCTTTCTCTCAACTTTGACTTTTCTGGAAGTACACTTCTCCTTCATTTCCATTGATCTCAAGCTCACGCATCTTTTAAGACCCAGTTTAAATTCAGTTAGTCAATGACCCTTCTTCCTGCTGCCCTCACCACAGTTCTTCTCCCTCGTTGGAGCCCTACATGACTCTTAATCTTTTTCTCTCCAAGGTGAGTCATCTGTTTATATGTATATATTCACATGTCTCTTCAAGAGATCGATAAAATTTCCTCAGAACCAAGACTGTGCCTTATGTCATTTTGTGTGTCCTCCTCCGCCTCCTGCGATGTCACTCACAGGATTGGACGCTCTAACCTTTGGCGTTCTTTCTAACTCCAAGGTCCCATGGTTGTAACAGCCAGTAGTCAGTCAATAAATATTGATTGCTGGGCTATCCAACCTTAGGCATTCTTTTGTTAGAGCCTAGGATGAGGAATTGTATTGATATTATCTAACCCCTTTCCTTCCACGGCCAATTCAGTGGTGGACTCACAATCTAAAAGGCTTCTTTTTTAAACAGTGTAGTTCAAACAGTGCCAATGAATGGCCTTTTTGTGTGTGTGCACTCTCACCCATGTAAATGGACATAGACTTCCTTTTCTTTGAATGGATAGAGATTGTTTTATTTGTTGCTTTTTCTTTTGGCAATTTAGACAACTTAGAGGTATGTTGAAGTTGTTTCCTATGAGTTAATGAATGTAAATAATTATGATAGAATCCTGCATATAATAAGTGATTGGTTTCTAGAACTGAGCTCCTTAACATGTTTAATTTATAGTAGTTTGGGTAACTTGCATGAATTTGTTTATTATTCCTCCATCCATGGCAAAAGCGAAGACATTTGCAATTATAACTTAGTTGATTATTTTTCAAAAGTTCAAAATCAGATTTAAAAAAAGAATTCTGAGGAAGCAATGCAGAGGAAATAATATGAGATTTGGAGCCAAAAGCCCTGGTTTGGCACCCTGGCTCTACCTCGTCTTATCTGCGGGATTTTACGAAAGAAGATCAAGCTCTCTGAGCTTCAATTTCTTCATATGTAAAATAAACAAAATTATAATTTCTACTTCATAAGGACCCCATGAGGTTAAAGTTCATTGAAATCTTATAATCAACTTCTCTATGGGTGTGAAAGTTACTAATAATTATTATAATTTATGGTATGGGGTACATCAGTCATATAAATCAAAAAGAAGTAAAAGTCCAAACACCACCCAGAATTGTTCTCCCCATAGTCCTCCATTCACCCAGTCCCATGTGTACCTCATGTTTATACTCTATTTCCTTTCCAATTGATTTTCTAGTATTTAAATAATAATAGATAAACTTTCAGTATTAATAGGTAACTGTGTCTCAGTTCAACTCCTATGTGTTTTATTTATGCTCTAAAATGTAAGTATTGATTTTCTGCTCCTAGATTGTAGAAACTAACACCAGTTTGTTTTCCTGTGTCATGGAAAGACTCTCCTTTTATTTTGATATCCTTTACTTTTCCCTAGATTTGAACATCAGTCAAGGAAAAAAATGAATATTCATAGAAACCTTTTACATATTGGCAATTATGTGCAAACACATTCAACAGATACTTCTACTTAATCTACACCAATTACATAGGTGCATGATTTAGTTTTAAAGCATGCCTAATAAAAATAAGTAGAAAAATAGACACATTTGCCTTTTTTTAAAGATTTTATTCATTTTTTATTTTTAGACAGAGAGGAAGGGAGGGAGAAAGAGAGGGAGAGAAACATCAATGTGTGGTTGCTTCTCACACTCCCCCTACCAGGGACTTGGCCTGCAACCCAGGCATGTGCCCTGACTAGGGAATCGAACCGTGACCCTTTGGTTCACAGGCCAACATTCAATCCACTGAGCTACACCAGCCAGGGTGTCTTTCCAAAAAAAAAAAATATATTTATATATGTGTGTGTATGTGTGTGTGTGTGTGTGTGTGTGTGTGTGTGTGTGTTTTCTTGTTAGTGATTTTTCCACTAGATTTTTCAGGATTGTTAAGAGCAAGTTTATTCATTCCTGTGTGAGTATATTGTAGAGTGTATTCTCGTACCTAAACCTGAATCCTGTTTCTGTTTTTTTGGATAATTACTTTCTTTTTTCCTAGTACTAGTCACTAATTGTTGGCCAGGGAGGCCTGGAAAAGAACATAGCTTTCATTAAGGTATTGAAGTTAATGTTTTACTGATAGTTTTCATTAATTAAATTCCCAGCTTAGTTCAGTCTCTTTGGTTCAGAAATATATGTTACCAGACCGAAGGGGTCCATTTGCCTGAGTGCAGCCAAGCCCAATAAGACACAACGAGGAGTTTGCAGCCAAGAAAGTAAGGGTTTATGAAGGAGAAGGCTCCAGGCCAGGAGTCATAGGTAGCTCATACTCAAAACCTGGCTTCCTGATGGCTTCCAGGGGATGTGTTATATAGGGGGAAAACTCATTAATCATGGTGACTAAGGGAACTAGGGTCATGGTCAGGGTCTGGCCTTCACTGATTGGCCAGTGTTAGGGTAGGAGGTAGCTGATCAGCGCATCTGGTCCTGAGGTCAGCCATGGCCTCGCTTAATGTGGTTTCACAAGGAAGTGCTCTGTGGGGTTGCTCTGGAACTGATACACAACTAGACGCTCCCCTAGTTGGATGGAAATTCTGCCTCTGTGGTCAACAGACACATGGAACAACTGGGTGCTGACCACAAATCCATTGTCCTGAGGGCTTAATGATTAAGCAAGGCAGAGATGGGTGGGTGAGCCAGGGTGCTAGGTGAGGCCAGTGTGAGTCAAAGGAAAAAAATCAAAGTAAAAGACCAGATTAAAGAAAATAAGGTTTTTGCTTTCTGCGTGGTTACAGAAACTGAGTGAGTTGCAGAAATGGCCTGGAGAAAGTGCTCCAGGAAATGACTTGTTTTTGGTGTGTGTGTGTGTGTGTGTGTGTGTGTGTGAGTGACTTGTCGCCTGGGTGATAGAACAAATTGAGGGAAAAGGGTGAAAGGAGAAAACAAAGGCTGTGTCTATACAGTGTCCCCGAATTGGACCTGACTGGAAGATTGGTTTGAGATTCAGTAGAGCCTATCTCCTCAGTAGCAGCCATGTGAAAATTGCTTCCAGGTCCGTTTTAATTAGCTGATTCAAATCAAAACAAACACATGCTGGTAACATCCATTTCTGCCCTGACCCTCACCTACAGCGTTCAGAAGGGGGATTCCTAAGTAGCTCTCCATGGACTATAGCTATGCACTTTTGGTTTTAAATATTAATCTTTAATGGTAAGGGAAGAATCTATTTATCTTGGTTTTAGTGACAGGTGAAGATTAGAGCACAAATCCATTTGTTCAGTGCCTCAAAGCTTAAAGCCACAAAAACTTGAAACCTGCTTTTACATAGTTAATTTATGGAATCAGAGAGTTAGTTTCGTTCCTCTATAACATTTTAATAAGATAAATTTATTATGCTATTTGGAAGTGTGGTGACTTCATTACTTAAATGCATTCTATTTCTTGGGTATGCTTTTAAGTTAAAAGTATGTCAGGTCTTGAACATAGAAAATGAAATATTTTGATGCCTCTGATTTTCTATGTTTTTAAAAGTTATTTCACTTGTTTATTTATTTATTTATTTATTTGTTTTAAAACCTTACAGCAATTTTACATAGTGTTGCTTCTTTAGGGAAAGAAGAGAGTGACTATTATGTGGGAAGGATTAAAAGGAGAAGGTTAGCGAGGTTTTCAGTGGATAGACTAAATTTAAGAAACAGTTAGAAAAAATGAGCAAAATAATACTCTAGAAAATTTACTGAGTTCAAAAAGGTGTAGTCTAGATAATCATATGACAAATAACAGAAAGTCAAAGATAACCACACAATTTCAACATATTAAATTAAGTAATAGTGATACTATGCTATGACAAGTAATACGATTTCCTTAATTACCTATTGCTAAACGTGTGTTCATTCATTAAACCGATTTCCACCGAGGGCCAGCTATGTGCCTGCATTGAGAAGGAAGCAGTAAACACGGCGCAGGGGGTGTCCGCCGTCATGGGACACATTGTACCTTGTATAGGATGTGAGAATTAAATGAATAAGTTCACAAAAATAGTTAAGTATTAATTAAATTCCATGATTAAATAGCCTATAGTAAGAGTACATAACAAAAATGTCTAATGTAGTCTTGGTGTTACGGCTTGCATTGTAACTGGTTTTGGGGGAAAAAAAACGACATCTGAAAGTTTCAAATATTTAGCGTTCACCTATGCACAAACAGTTTTGAAATGAAATATGCAGTGATCTAATTTGTGTAAAATGAGATAACCTTTGTTCATTTTAAACTTACAACTTAAATCAGAAGATTCACTTATCATAGATGGCTTGCTAAATGTGCACTGTTTGTGTAAGAGACCAGAACATCCCAAGTTATGGTAGGTTTTAGAACTGCTAGAGAAAGGAAAAAATATATTTTTTAATTTCTATAAAAAGATAATCATTAATTGAACATTAAGACATTTTAAAGCTGCTTGAATTTATACAGCTAATATTAATAATCTGTGGTCAAAGCAATTTTAACATCTGCTCTTGAATATAAACAACTTTTAAATTAGACGTTACATTTTTTACATCACTTACTTTAAAAAGGAATTGATCAATTTTTCAGTGAAAGACATCTTTTTTTTTCTAACACTGATTCTCATGTGCTGATGATGCATTGTTACGTTGGAAATTAGGAGAAATATTCTTCTTTTCTGATTCTAATTATTAAAGATAATTACTTAAGTAGTAAGTTGCAGCATTTTTACTCTGCAGAAGTGATTTAATATCTTGTTGCCCATATTTTAACTTACTAAACGTTTGACTAACATCAGTTGCACCCTCAAACTGGAAAACAATACCTTCTGGCACTGAGAGCAGAATTCGGCCTATTTGTCAGATCAAGTCACGAGAAATGCATACTTAACATTATTTAATACTGACATTAGCACCAAAACCTGTTGAAGGAGTAGCACCCTTACTGTTATGTGTGCAAATTTGATAAAAATTTAGAAAACGCTGGCCTTTGACAGTCACAGCTTTGAAGGGGAGAACGATCCATCCCTGGCCAGAGGTCAGCAGGCCACTGGTGGGCAGCACGCAGACTGCTCAGATTTCTGTAGAGAGACAGCAGCTATCTACTGATGGCAGCTGGAGACTAGAGAGGTTCTTTGAAGGGAATGAACATTCAGGTCAAGCTCACATCCCTTAGATCTCAGAGATTTGTAAATTGGAAAATCAGTGACAACAAAATTACCATTTCATCCTTACTTGCATTTGCAGTATAAACAAAACCAACAACCTTCTCTCACCCCACCCCTCTTCCCATGACATTTCCCTGCGTTGAAAAGCTGGAAGCCAGGAATGCAATTAATTCAATGTTTCTTTAACCATGTAAATATCTCTTGTCAGAGATAGTATCCACAAGATTAGCCCTGGTCCGTTTAGATGCCCCATGGTTGAATATTGTAAGGAGAACAGTTAGGTTTCTATGACTTCTGACAGAGATTATGGTCATTGCAAATACATCTTAAAAGAAGCAAAGAATACTCTCAGCCAAGATCTGCATCCAAGCTTTGGAACGAGGCTAGCAAAATCCTACTCACATCCCTATAAAGCAGACATATATTTTTGTATTTTTTATAGGTGGATACAGTGCAGACCACGAATTCCCCTGGCCACATTGAGGAATCGTGTAAAATGAATGTATGTACTCGTAAGTGAAATACACATAGTGTTCCAACTCAATGTGTTGGATCCTCATAGACCTGGATTCATCTTCTGTAAAAAGAATTTGATTTCCAAGGGGCAGGATCCCTAGCTGATTAAAATGAAGCTCTGACTTTGAAGAAGACAAAAATGGCATTAAAATAAAATCTATGCCAAAAAAAAGGGGGGGGGGGATCAAACTATACTTTGCCAACAACTGAAAAAAATCGAGCTTTAGCTATGGAATAAAGGAGGTATGTGAGAGAGGTTTTGCAATCTTACCATTACTATGAAGAAACAGAATCAGATGTCGTCATACTCAGGAGTATGAAAAGAAGAACAGGAAATCCTTTTTCTTCGGCTTGCACTTGAATGGACTCAAGCAAAGAGAGGAGACATGTATCGTGTTACTGTTCAAAGTTAACATGGAGATTTAGTATAGCTATGATTTCGTTTGCCTTGCTTGAACTAATTGGATTCATTACGCAGATATCACCTGCGCCTGTGCTAGATCGACAAAGAAAATGGAAATGTATACCTCAAGGCTGAATTCCCAGAAAAATTAGACTAATACTAATGTCAATCAGCAAATGTGACAAACTAGCAGACAGGAGAAAAAACAAAATTTAGGTTCTTTTTATACTTCACTGAAACATAATTTCTGATAGTGTAAAAGCAAAAAATAGATCACAGTCTATCTCACAGACATTTCACACAATTTCTGGTTGAATTTAAGGTGAACCCCGTAAGTGTTCAAGGAATGTATGGCCATTATATCGCTAGGACACTGGCCTTTAAGTGTGTGGTCCTATGCACTTATGTATGCAAAGAGGGCTTTTTATATTATTAAAGTTTAATTGCATGTAGGAAGTACCTCTTTGCATTATAGCTATTTGTTCAGTTGAAAATATTGTATAAATATGAATTGTCTAACTTTTGTACGGGTGTGAGTGTATGTGTATGCATTTGTGTGTGTGTGTGTAAGTGAAAGGTGGTAAAATTTAATGATTGACATTTGCACTTTGGTTTGTTACCTAGAATGTAAAGAGGTGAACTGTCTTAAGCCATGTATATGTATTATGATCATTATTAAAGCTTATTTTTCACAACAGAAGGGAGGCCAAAATAGAATGAGTACTGCAAAGGCTCTCCAATTAAATATGATATTTATGGCAATTGAGCTGTTGAAATTAAGATGGTAGCAATGTGTGAAAATAATGAGAGTAAGCTCCTGTGAAATCGGTTTGAAGATGGTTGGAAAGTCCTATTATCTTCTTCAGGGTACTTCACCCAGTGACAGAGGATGTGAACCCCGGGTGAATTTATGGAAGAGATTTGGGAAATATTTATGTTCTAACTGTATCTTTTTAATCTACCAATGAGTTACATGTGCTTTTTTAAGCGTTTCTTCAACCTAAATTATGTCAGTAATCATAAATTGACATAGATAAGATAGTGAATATTTAACACAGATTAACATATTTTTTGTAGCCATCATGTGCCATAATAATTTTGAAACTATTGTACTTTGATATTTGTGTTCATTTCTCTTTATCTTGCTGATTAACTTTATAGCTGATATTTTTACCTCTTTTTTCTATGTGACAATCAACTGAAGTCGATATCCTATTTATGCTATTACAGGGATTTTTGTCTTTAATATGCTAGTACAATAAATTATAAGTCTACAAACTGTATAATTCTACTGTATTGAGTATTTTTGTGTGCCAAAAATAATAAAAATACTCTGCTTCATAAACTGCCTGTATTTTCTATTTTAATAGTCTCTTAAAACAATGAGACATGAACGTTCTCCACAGCTATATACTTTAAGAGTGAAGAGCTTAGCCACTTAAAGAGAAATGGTCTGACAGACAACTGTGAGAGTGCATGGAGAAAAGCGCCCTGAACTGTGTCAGGAGTCTTCTTCTTTAAAAAAAAAATATTTTTTTTTAGAGGGGGGAAGGGAGGGTTGCCACTCGCATTTGTTTCGATGCGGGACCAAACCTGCAACCCAGGCATGTGCCCTGACTGGGAATTGAACTGATGACTTTTCATGTCATGGGCCGACACTCAACCAACTAAGCAACACTGGCCAGGGCCTGTGTCAGGAGTCTTGGTGATAAACTTTGCTCTGCCACGAAACTGCCTGAGCTGACAGATAAAATGTTGTTGTTCTCAGATACTCTGTTTTCTCATCCATAAGTGGTAGGTTTGAACTGCACTATCAATTTGGAGATCATTTTAATTCTTAACTTGTAAGGTTTTGATAACTTTGAAATATTGCAATGTGATACGTAATACTGATTGTATTACCGATGATCGTCAGTATTAAGAGAACTCCATGTTGTTTTTGACTTAAATTGGCCCACATTTCAATGCACGCCCTAAGACTAATGGAAAATATGAATTTACAGTTGTTACTGTTCCATTCTTAGTTTGACTTAATGTAATATGCATTAAAGTATAAATAATCATGTTCTGGGATCAATAGGTCTCTCTTAGTTAATTGAGTGAAGGGGCACCTAAGTATAAAATCACTCAATTTGTTACTGAAGAAACCTTTTTGTTCTGCACGGGGTTTAATGTATCCCTGGCAGAATATTAAAGTGCGAGAACCAGTTTTTCTTGCTCTTTACCCCCCAAGGATTGATCAGCACATGAAGGTCTCTGTGACTTCAAAGGCATTTCTGGACTTGGATCCTCCTGGTAGGGTTCAGAGAAGGAAACACTAGCCCCTGATGTTTATTGCTGTAGGCTCTTTCATCTAATAGTAATTCTCTTCTTAGAAGAAGCAACAGGCCGAGGAATCTTGCAACTATTACAATTTCGTGATTAATGTTTAGTAGCAAAGTGCCTCACACAGAAAGACAGTACTTTTATTTTAGCTTCCTGCTATTACTCCAACTGGGAAAGGTCAGAGAAACAGTAGGAAGCAAAATGAAAGCATATATATTAAGTAGATTTTTTTTCCATTGCAGCATTCTGACTTGCAAAATAGTGTCACTTTCAAAGTCACGAAGGTGGCGTGGGTAATCTTCAGGGATTATTATTTAGAGAATTGGTCACAACAAACTTTTTTTCATTTAGGTGAACTTCTTGCTATTTATGGAACTGATTTAGACCATACATTTCAATTTAGTCAATATATTCTTTACAAAATTAGAAATTTAGGTGGGAGAATTGCAGACTTACGCCAACCAAGCTTTTCAATGCCTCCGTTTCTCTAAATAAAAAGCTTACCCTTGCCTCTTGCCTCTGTACATTTAAAGAAAAACTGAAGACTGGACTTGGCTCAAGAAAAATGCCTGTTGAGTAAGTCCCTCCTTATCCGTGAAGGATATGTTCCAGAATCACCACTGGTAGACACCTGAGACTGTGAATAGTATGGGTAGTACCAACCATATATGCACTGTGTTTTCTTCCTCACCTACATACCTGTGATAAATTAGGCACAGTGCAACATTAACATTGATAACTAATAATAAAACAGAACAGTGTAACAGTATGCTGTAATAAAAGTTGTGCGAGGGTAGTGTCTTTCTCTACCTCCCTCTCCCTCTCTCTCTCTGTCTGTCTCTCATGACCAAGAGTGCTACTCAGTGACTAATGGCAAGCTAGCATTTATCGTGTGGGTGTGGGGGACAAAAGGATCGTTTGTGTCCCAGGTGGGACTGAGCAGTTTTTTGTGTAAGATTTCATCACACCACTCAGAATGGTTTGCAATTTAAAACTTATGAATTATTTATTTCTGGAATTTTCCATTTAATATTTTTGCACCACCACTGAACATGAGCAACCGAAACCTTGGAAAACAAAACCTTAGATGGGGCGTGGGACTGGGTAGCAGGTGCTACTTTATAGATCAGTGGAGCAACTGTGAATAATTACCGGTTGAAAAGTTATGTTCAAGATCCATCATTGCAAGTAGACTTTAGTGGTGAACACTGCGTAGTGTACAAATATCCAATTATTATGTTGTACACCTGAGATATACACACACACACAATCTTGTATATCAATTTTACTGCACATACAGAGAAGAACCCGTCATGATGTTGGATTTACTTTGGTAAAATTTCACCAAAATATAAAAAAAGTTAAATATTATTGAGGATTAAAATATTTTTGGTTTTACCTATTTTTAATGCTATTATTCGACATACTTGCTTTGGTAAATACAAGTTAGTTGACTTGATTTTAATATTTTTTGATAACATTTAAAACACATTATCGAGAGTCGACTCTGTGCAGATATCATAGCAATTGTTGTATTTAATATTTATATCAAACTCATGAGGCAGATGCTGTAACTGTCATGACACACACCCAGTTTATAGATGAGGAAAATGAGGCATGGAGAGTTCTGGTAAGTTTGCTAAGCTACAGAAATAGCAGGAGGTGGAGATGGGCTTTGAGTCCTGCCTCTCTCTTCACCAGTAGGTGAGCCATAGAGATTTCATGCCGGACACTGTATTACAAGATGGGAGAGTGAATTAGGTTCTGAAACTGTTTGTGGGTGCAGAGATAAATTTTTCAATTCCTTAGAGCACACATCTGTTAGCCCGAGTGAGGCATATTCAGCATAAATGAACTAGATGGGAGGGGTTATTTGGATGTTCTAGTACACAAAGTGTGGGGATCTGAGATAGTAGGTCTCTTAAATATCATACACAGTAGAAGAGAAATTCTTCTCTAACTTGCAAGCTAAAAATATATTACTCTAAATAAGTACTATGTACATCAAAAAAAATTTTTTTGAAAATTAAGACTTTGCTGTAGAAATTTGGGTGGACTGAGGAAAACAGCAACTGCATTCTTTGAACATAGAGTACTCACAACCTAATGGGAGTTCCAGCCATGAAGGCTAATTATTACAAAACCAAGTGCTAAATGACAGGGTGTTACAGTGGTTAAGAGTACACTGTCCATAATCTAGGCTGCCAAGCTTACAGGTTGAGTGACCTTTGGACAAATTATATGTCTCTGCCTCCATTTCTTCATTTGTAATATGAAGCTAATAACAACATGTATCTTATAAATTAGTTGTGATTGTTAAATGAGGTTTACCCAGACAGTATGTGCATGACATAACAAGAACTTGGTAAACTCTGGCAATTACTAATTTTCTTATTGATGCTTCTTATAATTGACATGTGAATAGAGCATTGTGGTTGCTGACTGAGATGTTCATGGGCCAAAATAAATTAAATATCACAGTCAAAAGTGAAATGAAAGGCACCTCACCGAAGAGGTGACACTAAGCCCTCAGTATTCTCCATATACCACGGTGTGAAACTCAACAAAATAGTACAGGTCCAGCTTCTCCGGAGAAAGTCATCGGCTTCTGGTCTGCGACAATTCAAATCTTGGAGCTCTGTGAGCTGTAATTTTTTCAGGCATAGAGAAGTGAAAGGAAGCCGTGAAAGCTGAAATCAAGCCTTTGTGACAATTTGATGATGAAAGTTCCTTAAAGGTCAAGAAACAGTTTGTGAAGATCACTGTATCCGCAATCACAAAGGAATACAATTTTCTCCAATTATTTAGTAGTTTAAAAATTGTGAACATAAGAATAGCAAATTATTTGTCAGATTATCATGACTCAAGATAAAGCTGATTATAATAATCCACTAATAAGTCATTGTTATTCTTTGCAAATATTTAATAGGTATCTATTATATATGATGAGGGCTCTATTTTCAAAGTTCTTCATTAAGCAGAAAATGTGCTGCATTTATTAGAAGATGAATTTAAACATATGAATTACAAACAATAAATATTTTCTGAATTGAACTAGATAATATTCAATGTCTGGAAAGTCAGTGGCTTTCATTTTAAACATAGTAACTTGTAAATTTAGCTTATTTGAGAGGATAAAACAAATGAATAATCATTGAAAATGTTCAGTTTTGCTTACTGAAATTACATTTTGGGTGAAATATATTGACTAATAATTGCGTCTGTGGGAAATGTAGGCCTGAAAAATGACTCTGTGGTCTTGGGCATATACATAGCATTGCTCAGGAAAACATAAGACAATTATATTGTAACTTCACATCACAGTTTAGTGACTGAGCATTTGAAAAGAAAGACAACTATGGATTTTTATTAGGTCATAAAATTTCAATAATTTTTACATTTTTTTATGAAAGACCTAGCTACTCTATATTTTTATGCTAAGGTGGTTAATACCACCTTAATAACTACCTTATGCTGCTTTCTGTGAATTTCTAATGAGGAGTTAAAATTAATGTGATGAGAAATGAATATTTCCTAGTCTGTATTTTTAGATGTTAGGGCAAAAATGAACATTTCTTATTTTAGGAGCTTGGAGTTCTGAGATCAGGTACAGCTTAGTCTGTTTTCTAAGGCCGCTGCCCCGTTGTGTCAGTGAAAATTCTGTCTCAGTAGCAGCTGAGTGGAACATGGGTCTCTAATCTTTCTTCTCTCTGTGTCTAGCTGTTAGAGGCGGGTCAGCAAGGTTTTTCCCTCTACTATGTGTCAGACTCATGAAAGAAGCAGACATTTGCTCTATGCATTTTAGAAAGATCAGAAACTGCCTGCCACCTGATAATACATTTCAAGTGTATTCTAACTTTCTGCTGCAATTCAAATCTGCTGGTTGACTTTCTAATACCTCTGCATATTTACTATATAAAAGTCTACCATATTTCTGAAGCAAAATTGATACTTGATTGTTGAAAACAAATAGGTTAAGAAAGACACTGAAGACATTGAGGAAACGATTTATCACATGAGCCCTTTAATAAAAATCGTTTGATAATTAGGCACAAAAAATGCCTTGCTTTTTAGATGGAAAAGTTGGTGAAAATGTTTTTGAGGATGACTTCCAATTAGTTCTACCTTAAGGGAGGTTGTATTCAAATGAATAGTAAGAATTCTGTGAATACAGGGCCTTTTTATCTTTCAATAATCCATCTTGAATACTCAGAAGAAATGCAGTACATATCTTGCACCAGAGGCCCTCAGTAATCATGTGCTCTTATCATCTGAGATTAACATTTGGAATAAAGAGCATGATTAGAGGATTCTAAATGAGTGGTTACCAAGCTGAAATGACGCAAAAGTTAACACAAAGTAATACAGCAATCTATTTCATGCAATATATTTCTTATGCCAGTTAATTAGGAGTTTAATTAGCCTGATGTTTCATGTTGTGACCTAAACCATTGTACTCCCAGGGGGTCTAATGGAGACAATGGAAAAAAAAAAGCTTCAGAATTGTTGATAGTTATGTCACATGCCACCAGAATAAAACATAATTTTCCATTTTCAAATAAGAGAATAGATATATGTTTTTTAAAAAAATCCAGAACATATTTTTTTTAAAGGCATTTTATGGTATGAAATACTTCCAAAAATTAAAAACTTATCAAATAACTGCATGCTCTATAGTGTTACATTAACTACATTTAAATTGCAAGTGACCACAAATAAATGCCTAAAGCAACGGTTTTCAAACAATGTGCCACAAGAATGTTTTAAACATACAATATCTGACTATTTAGTCAGGAGCCCTGATTTCTTTTTCCTTAAATTGTCAAATAAAAAGATGACAACAGCAAACACAACAATAGCTGTCTGGTGTGAATGATTCAAGCTTATACCTGTTTTTTGGTCACATTGGCCAAAAAACCCCACATTTTTGGTGTGCTCCAGAATTTTAGTAATTAGCTTGTGTGCCATAAGATGAAAAAGCTGGCCTAAAGTATTTTGAGGAAAAACATGAAAGATATGTATTAGGGTGATCATATTTTTGAATATATAATGTGACTCATAGGACTCTACTAAGGGCCATTGAAATCACTTACAAAGGGATGCATTTTGGAAAGCCACAATGGAACTCTGCCTTTGGACAGGCCTGAAGGAAAAAAAATATGCATCTTAGAAATAATTTATCAAGTGCATGTCATGAAAGGGGCCTCTCATCCGTCCATCCTTCCCCAGTGAGAGCATATTCAGACTGTGTGTTTGTCTTTATTATACGAGATAGAAGTTTCTGCCGAGCCAGAGACAGTCACTGCCAGCTGACTGGCTCCGCCTTTTCACAGCAGTGGGAAGAATTGCCCCAGGAGTTGTGGGTATTGGGCTATAAAACTCGGCAAAACTTCTGGAGGCATTTTTTGTCTTCATTTTACACAGCTGAAAATCCAGAACACACAAGGATATAAAATATTTTAGGCTCTGACTAATTTCCCCAGACTTTGGGAGGCTTTCTTTCCCCATCACTGAAATCTGTTGGCGTCCTTCTTCACGGCTATGTAATTAGGCCATTCGTTTCCTTCTGGTTTGAATACTACAGTAGGTCCTGAGGGCTCTTTTTCCCTTTCAAAAATTGCTCTGTAGCCTCTTTTGGCTGTAAATGTATGGATGCCATTTGGAACATAACTGGTTATTATGTCGCTCACAGATATTTTATTATACACAGAACCGAGTATTTATGGAAATCTAAAGTCACTATTATGCAAAACCTTACAAAGAGAAAATTGTTTGAGTTTTATTTTTCCCCCAGACTCTTTCCCTTGTCTAACACATCAATTCAAATCGATCCCTTTTAATTCAGTAGAAATTTTTGTCAGGTGGAATAGCAAGTACATAAAAACTATGAATTTTTAATTAATAGTCTATAATCATTTGGAAGTTCTATTTTCTAAAATAAGGGTATGTTTGAATTTGTGATAAAAAGATAATTCAGTAAACATTTGCACTAGGATGAACAAAAAGATACTTGATACCTCAACTTCTTTCTTTTTAGTTTGGTAATGTTATATCTTCGGGCAATCAGAAGGTTGCAATTAAATTTTTGATCTGATAATTGCTTGATAACGATCTCATCTGAGAATAATCTTTTAGTTTAAATATTTTTACCAAGTATTTGAATTACTGTATTTGTTGCATTTGGATTTCTTATAAAATATATGATTTAAAGATATATATATATACACACACACACACACACACATATAATTCATAAATTAAAAGTTCTAGTGTTTAGAGCAATGATTATGGACTAGTCTTTGAGACTTTGGGCAAGTTACTTAACCTTTCATGTACTTAAATGAAGATAATAACTGTCTCATGCCATTATTAGGAAAGTGGGTGAATTAATATACTATGTAAGTTAATATATACCACTTATAGAAATTGCTCAGCATAAAGTGAGCAAGTATAAATAACAGCCATTGTTAAAGGAAGGATCAGAAATACGGCCCAGGTACTAGGATTCCAGAAGTGTTCTGAGTGCAGTAAAGAATGGTGCCTGCCATAAGGTAGGTGTCTCTAAGTGCTGTCTGCTATTAAAACAGACAGATATGTTTCCCAAAGTTCTTACACTAGTCATGAGTTAGGCAGTGATTAAACTGCAGGTGTGTCTGACTTCATTTTTTAAACTTTTTTCATTGTATTTTTTCTGTTGCTGTTTGGTCCCCTTATATCCCCTCTTACTCGCAGTCACTACACTGTTGTCCATGTACATGAATCCTTTCGAGTTTTTGCTTGATCCCTCTACTCCCTAAAATTCCCTCCCTGCCATCATTAGGCTCTCTGTCTGCTTCTGTTTCGCTTGTAGTTTAGTTTGTTCATTAGATTCCACATACCGGTGAAATCATGTGGTATTTGTCTTTCTCTGACTGGCTTATTGCACTTAGCATCATATTCTCCAGGTCCATCCATGTTGTTGCAAAGGGTAATTTGTTTTCACTGCTGAGTAGTATTCCATTGTGTAAATGACCTGTAGTTGTTTTGATGTACACATGGGCTGCTTTAGGTGGCCAATAAACATAGGAAAAGATGTTCAATGTTACTAATCGTCAGAGAGATGCAAATTAAAGCTGCAGTGAGATGTCACCACATGCCTATCAGAATTCCTGTCATCAATAAATCAACAAATAACAAGTGCTGGGGAGGATGTGGAGAAAGGGGAACACTTTTGCACTGTTGGTGGGAATGCAGACTGGTGTAACCCCTGTGGAAGGCAATATGGAGGTACCTCAAAAAATTAAAAATGCATCTGCCTTTTGACCCAGCGATCCCACTTCTGGGAATTTATCCTTAGAAACCCAAAACACTAATTTGAAAAAAAAAAACACAAGCACTCTTATGTTCATTGCAGCATTATGTACAATCACCAAGATATGAAAGCAGCCCAAGTGACTTTAAACCCTGATTTCCTTAAAGTTTTTGGAACTGTTTATTGGTATATAGACTTTACAACCTTTACAAGCAAGCTTTCTCTTTAACATGTCTTTGAAAAGGTATTTTTAAAATTATTTAGAAAATACAGACATGCTTATAAAATGACGGTATTTGTAATTGAGAAGATAATAAAAAATAATCAATTGTAAATGCATACTTTGACTTGTTTCCATGAGCATCTCTTTGAATTTAGAAACTATTCATTAAAACACACACTGAGAAATATGTAAGAGCTTTGCTTATTTTCTAGTGAACTTCAGCTGGGTAATGAGGTAAAGTCATATTTTCACCTCCACTTTCATTGTCTTTGAATATTTATAATTATATTAATGAAAGGTGTCTGGATGTCATGGCGTTGGGAAGTACCTTTCACACAGTGACATTCACTTTTTGGGTATCGCTGCATCATTTGCATTGCTATTCAGTTTTGTTTAACTGTGAGGTTTGGGAATGAATTTTTTTTTTCCCATTTTTTTGGCCAGTATTTTGCAGTCATTTTTCCTATAAACATATAGTTTTTCATATAAACATATCTTGGTTTTTCAAGATATATAATAGTTGGATCTTTAGTTGAACTACTTCTCATACAGGTGGTTGTAAGGCCTAGCATTGTCTTTCGGTAGTTATCATTACTTATTGTTTAGATGAATTTGAAATTGATATGCCCCGATGATTCTTCCTGTTACTGTGCCATCAAATAATATTTGATTATAAAAACATGTGTTTTGAAAAAGAAAGAGCTCTCTATTTCTCGATTTGCTATTGGTAACTGATCAAGTCTATGAAGTAAAATAGATCATGGTTAGGCATGGAGAACACAGCTGAACTGCTATTTAAGTTTGTGTGTGAATTATACATCATGGATTCAGATATTACAGTTGGGCCAAGTGTCTATACACTGTTACCCAAATGTCTTGGCAGGACAAAACAACTTGCTTCTTGTTAGGCCATGCTCAGGAACATCTGATGCCTATTCATTTCTAATAAATAAATTTCAAATTCCTTAATTTAGAATCTTACTCCTCTGACTCTAATTTCACTCTCCCATTTTACTTCCCATTCTTCCTATTCATGAACTCTAATCTCCAGCTAAGCCTGGTTATGTTCAAGTAACTTTACCTGTTTCACACTTTCCTACCAGTTTACATTTTTAAAAAAAGATTTTATTTATTTATTTTAGAGAGAGGGGAAGGTAAGGAGAAAGAGAGGGAGAGAAACATTGATTGGTTGCCTCTCTCCTCTGCCTCAACCAGGAATCGAACCGGCGATCTTTTGCTTTGCAGGATGACACCCAACAAACTCAGCCACTCCAGTCATGGCCCACCAAATTTTCTTAACCCATACTGTTATCTCTTCCAGCAATTCTGTGTCCTTCTGATTCTATTATACATGAGGAAATCTCACCTTCTTGATTCTTATTTTAATAAACTTTTCCTGATTACCAAGTTGTTAATGCTAATTTAAAGTAATTTTATCTGCTTGATTTTTATACTACCTGGAGCTTCCTACCTTTAATGATGGAATTTTCTTAGGCATATGCATGTATATGTATGTTATTTATCTATTACACCATATTCTCTTCACTGGGAAAGGTCTAAGTACGATTCATATTTACCTTCTCTCCCAGTTCTTAAAATGTACCTTGCTTATAGCAGATTTGAAGCTCACTAAATAATGACTGAATTAATTGATGCTATAAATGGGAACTGTTTTGTGATTCTCTAGAGCATTTAATAAAATATATAAGTATTAGTCATTCAATAAATATTTATTGAGGGTTCCTACAACATATTAGGTGCTGGGGATATTGCATTCCTATAAAAGACTGGGTATCACATTTGAGGTGATATGCTCATTTCTATATAACATACATATCACAAATCATGTGACCTCTGATAGCACTTGCCTTATTTTGTGTTTCTCAGGATCTACTCTGTTCCAGGAATTCTGTTATTATCAAAATAAATATGTTGCCCAGATGTGCTAACTACATGATACCAAGAGTAAGGGTTCTGGTGGATGCAAGTGGGTGCTGAGGCAGGGTGGTATAAAGGGAGGCAGGAGAAGATCAAACTGTGTAAGGCATTAGATTCCACATTAAGGTTTATCTTGATACAGGAAGAAATGGGACTCAGACAGTAGAAGTGTTTAAAGACAGGGAAGTAGAGACCCTGATTTGTTAGGGAAGTAAATTTTCCAAGCACTGAAGAGGAAGCTCCAGGGAGGGAAGAAACAAATAACCCCAAAGGAATTTGGATTATGCTTTAACTGAGACATAGTTCTTTTAGATTTAGAAGCCTGTGTCTTTACTGGCATGCTTATGTGAAATAAGAAGCAATAGAGACAACTGCTCTCTTTGGTCATTTCTTGGCACCAGTACAGCGCTCTGCACTAGAGATTTATTTCCTTAGTAGAGGAATTTGTATAATTAGTAACAAAAGAGATATGTATTAATGCGTGATTTCTAGCATTTATAGACATGGAGCAATTCTTTGAATTCCATAATTCACCTCCGCCTAAGCTATATGTGTGGTAGTATGTTGCAAGTAGACACAAAGTATGATTTTAATGTAAAATTCCTTCGCTCTATTACTGATGGTTAGAACAGACTTTCCTTGAGGTTCAGCAGTGATCTGAAGTGAAGTCATGCTTGGGGGCTCTCTTGAAGAGGAAGCCCAAAGAGTCATCACGCATCAAATTCATGGCGTCCCGTTTCTACCTCTGTCATTATCTGAACTACGGTAACTGCTCAAGCCATCAGCTGATTTTTATTTGAGACCTTATCCAGAAGGATTTCTATTTTATAGCATATTATTAAAGTAATTTCCCTGTTTTGCTTTCTGTGCTTTATGATTAAAAAATGAATTTATACCACATATAGTGTGGAGATGATTTTCACAATCCTGTAGCTTGTGGAACTCACTGTTTTTGTTTTTGTTTTGTTTTTAGCAGTTAAGTGATTCATGGGATTTCATTTGTAGTAAGACAGTTCTGGTGGTTCTGTGACAGTGAAATTTTAAGGACCACCAAGATTGAAGGCACAGTGTGTGGAGTTACTCTTTTTTATTTTTTCTATTTCTTTTTTCACTTTTAATTCCTATTAAAAGATATTCTAATAGATTGGATGCTTTTTGCATCATTGTTTTCTGTCTGATCTTTGACTTGCAACCAAGGAAATTCAACTTTAATCTGTTAGAGCTGAAAGGGCCCATAGCATGCCAGGTGCTCTCTGCTGTTTCAAGAATGTAGAACCCCTGGCCTGTGAATAATGATGATTGTGTGGTATTTACATTGTTAAATTTCCCAAGGAAGATGTCCTGTAAAGTTTTTCTATGTTGCTGAAGCCATTCTTAATATTTCATATGATGCAGAGATTACACTATGCAAAGTATTTAACCCATGATTCTATAGATAAATATCCACATTCATATACAAAATTTTCAAAGTGTTTTATGTTCAGACATTCAAAATATTTTATGCTTTATTATTACCTTTATGGAAAATCCCATGTCATATTCAGTATATTTTATCTTATAATGTTTTACCTTATAATATTTTATAAATTGTATTGTTGCTTGAAGTCTATCAAATTGTTTGATAGGTTTCAGAATGTATACTATCATGTCTTTAATGTTGCAGTTATCCATGGTGTGACAATGCTAATTTTGTTTTTCTAATTGAGTTAAATGTTATATTGTAAATATTTGTTTAGAAACCAAAATTTTCTTACATTATTATGAAAAGGTACAACCACTGATATATCTGCAGAATATCTTACCACTGGATATAATTTAGTAATGTTTCGATGTTTGATTTGCCAATATTTTCTATTGATATCATAAGTAAGGTATATTAGGAATACAGATGTCAGCCTTGAGTAATGTACTGACTGGTTAAAGCATTAACCAATGAAATATAAGTGTATAAAAGTATTGGGTTATTTTGGCTGCATACACGCATATCTAAATATATATATTTAAATATTATGCATTTTGAAATACACATTTTTCACACATATGTGTTTTTCATATATTCATACAAGCAGGGATCTCCCCCAAATAAACAGAATTATCTTATGGAGGACAGGCCCCTTGGAGTGTAGGCTTTCCCCTCTAGGTGAGCATTCTAGGAACCCCTGTGTATCAGTGTACTAGCTGGCACTGTTGTGAGAGGCTGCATTCAGCTCCAGTAAATTTTTTTGAAGACTCTTTCGCTGCGTTTGCGCATTTCATGATGAGTGATTTAAGAGCTCACCTGCCCAAACCACGCTGAGTGGTCAGCATTTTTTGACCCAAAACGGCATGACCCCTGCCATAGTGATGGCCCCATCCTCACTATTGACTTGGTTTCATCCCGAGCTACTTCTTTTGTTTTCCCAGATGAAAAAAGCCTTCAAAGGGATACATTTGGCCGATTTGGAAGTAGTGAAATAAAAAACAGTAGAGCACTAAAAAGCATCAAAATTGATGAGTTCAAAAACTTTTTTAAAAAAGATTTTATTTATTTATTTTTAGAAAGAGGGAAAGGGAGGGAGAAATAGGAGAGAAACATCAATGTGTGGTTGCCTCTCTTGCGCCCCCTACTGGGTACCTGGACCACAACCCAGGCATGTGTCCTGACTGGGAATTGAACCGGCAACCCTTTGCTTCTCAGTCCAGCGCTCAATCTACTGAGCCATGCCAACCAGGGCTCAAAAACTGTTCTGAGCAGTGGAAAAAACATCTTGATAGGTGTACTGAAATGGAGAGTTCTTTGAAGGTGTCTGAAGTTTAAACATGTAAGAATAAATACACAACATTTTAATAAGTAAATTCTGGATTTTTGAGCCCTCCTTTTGTATATTCACATTATTCATATATATTTATACATTTTAAAATGTAGTTTTCTTTTGTGAAGATTACTGGTTGGAAACAATTACTCAACAACAATTACTGAATATCTGCTCTAACCCTAACAACTTTGTTTGAGGCTGGGAATATAAATCTGGAAAAGATACTGCCTGTGCCTTCAAGGAACTCATTACCAGGAGAGTCAGATATGTTATATATGTTATGTCAGATACTATAAGATGACAGAGATAAAGAGGGCAGATGAGGACATTTGGAAAACATTTAATGACACAACAAGCTATTGAATTGAATCTTGTAATAAATTCAGCTTACATTTACTAAGGAGGGAAATAGGCATTTCATCTGGAGACAAACATCATGAGCAAAGTCATGAAAGCATCACAGTACGTCGTGTACTTGGTAAAAGACATAATCCAGTGTGCTTAGTGTATAGGGAACATGGAGTGAGTGACTAGACATCAACTGGAAAGAGCAAATAGATTCAGCTTGAAACAAGCCATGAATTTTATGCCTAGGAGTTTAGGTTTATCTTGAAAGCATTCAAGAATCACTGAAAGCTTTCAGACAAGGGCATACTACAGTAAGTGTTTCAGAAGGACGGCTCTGTTGGAAGAGTGGAGGGCAGTTTATAGTTAAAGTACTGGAGAAAGGAACTTAAGTATCTGATAAAATTTGATCATGTGATTCTGATGGCTTGTCCTTGGAGACAGATAAGGAGGCATATAAGCAGAAGGGTATATAATATTTGGTAGGAGGTTGGGAATGAAAGGAGAGCAAAAATAGGAATGAAAAAGAAGTTTGTTTATTTTTCAGATAGGTATTTAATCCCTTGATCTCTCTCTTTTCTCCTTCCAGCATGTGAATGTTTATGTTTGAAGTCCCAGAGGCTCTTGTAAGCTATCTTCCTTTTTATTTATTTATTTATTTTTTGGATTCTTTTTCTTTTTGCTGTTCTGATTGGGTGTTTTTGTTTTTTTATTCTCCAAATCTCTGATTTGATCCCATGCTTCATCTACTCTACTGTAGATTTCCTGTAATGTAATCTTCATTTCAGTTATTGCATTCTTTATTTCTGACTGGTTCATTTTTTATGTTTTTTAATCTTTATTTTTATATTTCCTATCTCTTTGTTGAAGTTCTCATTACGTTCATCTGTTCTTCCCTTAAGATAATTGAGCATCCTTATAACCAGTGTTTTGAAGTCTGCAATTAATTGATTGCTTGTCTCTCTTTTCTTTAGCTCTTTTTCTGGAGCTTTATTCATTTCTTTCATTTGAGACTCATTTCTTTGTCCCCTCATTTTGGCAGCCTCCCTGTATTTGTTCCTATGTATCAGACAGGGCTGCTATGTCTCCTGGGCTTGGGTAGAGTGTTCTTATTCAGTAGGTGTTCTGTAAGGCCCAGTGTTATACGCCCCCCTCCAGTCTCCCCAGCTGGACACTCTAGTGGCTCACACCCATAGTAGTTGAGCTTTGATTGCTGTTGGCCTGTCAATGGAGGGGGATTTATCCCCAAACCGTTGGACTGCAATGATATATTTTTTCCACTCTTTTTTTTATATTTTATTGATTATGCTATTACAGTTGTCCCAATTTCCCCCCGTTGTATCCCCACCCCAGCAACCCCACTCCCTCAGGCAATCCCCACACCATTGTTCATGTTCATGGGTCATGCATTGTAAGTTCTTTGGCTACTCCATTTCCTATACTGTACTTTACATTCCCAGGGCTATTCTGTAACTATTTGTTTGTACTTCTTAAATCAAAGATAGCTTTGGGAACCGAAAGCTCACATGGTACTAGTGGAAAGTGAAGCAACATACACATGTAAGAGGGTAGAAGTAAATTCAGAGGTTAGTAGAAATCGATAGACTATGCCTTTTAAATACTAGTGCTGGAATGACTTAAATTCAATTATGGTGATTTATTTTATCACTGTGTTCACTATTTGGACTCCAGAGAGGTAATGCAGAAATGTCCTTTTAAGGTAACTTGTCAACCTTTTGTTAAGGAAGAACAACATATTTTGAGTAAAGTCTTACTAGCCTAAATTCTGTGAGCGAAAAGTAATTTTCTCAAAGGAAACCAGGGTATTTTTAAAAGTGACCTATACATTTTCAATTTAAATGCAAGGGAGCTAAATTTTAAGGAAGTTACCTGGCCCAAATTTAGACAGTAAGTGAACTAATTAATATTAAAGCCAAACTCCCAGCATTCAGATTAAGAAAATGAAGAGTGAGAAAAGACTCCTTTCTGTAGCATTTTTAATGGAGTCATTAGCATGGTGGCCAGGTAAGATTACATCAGGTTTTATGGAACCAGCTTTAAGTAATCAGAGCCATCGAATGCAAGATACTTTGCCAAGAATTTTAGCAGGAAAGAAACAGAAACAGCAATTTGTTGGTGGAACAGGTGAGAACAGACTTTTTTCTTTCTTTTTTTAACAAAATAACGAAATTCAGATAGGTTTGTAGGTTAAAAAGGTGAGGTTGAACATAAAAGAGAAAGCTTCATTGATGAAGCAGGTGTTGACAGAGGCAGGAAAGAGTGGGATCAAACAGTTAGGTGGACAAAAGAATAAGGATTCTTACTCTGGCAGCGTAGCTCAGTTGGTTAGAGCATCTTCCCTGAACACCAGTGTTGCAGGTGTGATCCCTGGTCAGGACACATGCAAGAATCAACCAGTGAATGTATAAATAAGTAGAGCAACAAACTGATATTTCTCTCTCTCCCAAAAAAGAATAGGATTTTTATTTTGAGATGCAAAATGAAGTTTTGATGAGGAAAGATATAGATAAATTTGGAGATGTAGAGGAAGGAAGCAGAGAGGGTTCATGCCTGGTAGCCTCAGTGTTCTCAGCAGTGGGAGGTAAAATCATGTGTGGAGAGTGAGGGGACTGAGGATAAGGCTGGAGATCTGAGCAGGGTGTGGTGGGAACAGCTGCTGTGTGGAATGGGAAGACCAGCCAAGTAGGAATGAGTAATACGGCTGCTAAGCAGCTCTGAGAGTTCAACTGACATCAGAAATCATAAATTTGTAGCTGAGTAAATCAGCATGGTTTTTCAATTTTCTTTGTCACTCTTGTCAGCTCAGGAGGAGGAGGAGAACAAACAGATGGTAGGATTGATTTGGTAATGGGATTGGCAAGGCAGCTGTGAGAGAAGGTCAAAGAATGGAGGAATCTGTTTGACTTAAGGAAGTGTGTTCTCAGGGGGATCAAAATTAGGAGGAGTGGGCAATTAACCCAAGAAGTTCTGGAGACTGGTAGAAACAGGAAGGGCAGAGCAATGGACAACATCAGCCTTTGAAGCCTGGGAAGAGTTTTTGTGACAGTGAGTGAAAGGGATAAGGGGTTAGAGAGGAGACCTCACAGTTCTGGGCATTACAGTAGAACACTTTTAGTCTGTTCTTGTATCTATGGGTGTGGACTGCCTAAGCTGAACGGCAGTGATGGTTACTGGAACCCAGGGGTGAAAAATTTGAAGGGTAAATAGATGAATGAGTCATCCAAGTCATCTAGAATAATGACAGGTGGTAGAAGAAAGCGGGAGAAAAACCAGCTGCCAAATTGTTCAAGTAAATCGATGAAATAGTTACCAATGACAAGAGTTAGAAGAAAGTTAGTTTGATTGTTTGGGCTTTGTAGACATATAGCTTCTTGAACTAAGATAATAGACCAATGTTCCAGAGTTGGGAGGGGAAGTCCGGGGAAATGTCCCTCTTCCTGTTCGTGTAGTAAAATCTATGGGAATAGAACTTAAAAGCCATTGCAAGCAATTCTCACTTATGGAACCTGAATTTATATTTAACCTAAGATATGCTCTAGTGGATATATACATATTTTTCCCTGCTAGGTTTGCATTTGAACATGTGATGATAAAATCTATATTAAACACAAAATACCTAATTAACCACAGAAAGTCTCGAACTTATCTACCACCCCAGTTATAACTTCATATTTTTGGTCTCCTTTGCCAAAACTCACCAAAGTGGTGTACATATGGTTATTGCCCACTTACATCTTAGAGGCCCTTTAGCCCACTCCTATGGGCTTTCTGCCCTTTCCACTTTACTGATATATCTCTGTAAAAGTCACCGCAACCTATTTCTCTGAATCCAGTGGTCAATTGTGTCTCTTTCTCTAAAACTTGACATTTGAATGGTTGTTCACTTCCTCTCCCTGGAGCACATTGTGTCAACATATTCACAAGGTTTTGCTCCTCTAGGGCTGACTGTACCTTCTTAGTCTCCTATGCTGCTTCTCCTAGTCTCAATCATGTAGTGTCCCAGGATTTTGTCACCATCCCAGACTTTTGCCCTGGGTCCCGTACTCGGTACAACTGCCTACTTGTTTTTTTCCACTGGTAAAGGCAGCAGTGAGCAGTGATCATGCAGTAAGTTCTGACAGCTGGCTGATTCGGACAAGTCACTCCGCACTGTAGTTTTCCTATCTTTAAAATGGGGATAATACTAAGAACTACTTCATGGGGTTCTTGACAGGGTTAAATAAGCAAAAAATAATAAAATATGTAAGTGTTTAGAAATGTACTTGGCGCAGAACAAGTGTGCAATAAATACTAGTTATTAATGTTATCACAAACGTAACAGAGCAAAAACAGAACCATTAAGTTTTCCCTCGCACACCTCAATTTGCTTTCTTCATAAACCTTTCTCACATGAGTGAATAGTACTGATATCTACCATTTGTTCAGAGTAAAAACTCAGTGGTCATTTTTTGCTCTTTTCCCTAATATGCCACCCCAAGGCATCACTAATTTCTATTATCATCACCTCAAAAGTCTATATCCAGTGTGACTACTGTTCACCACCTCCTCTTCTACACAATAGTCCAAATCCCCAACGTCCGTGTCTCTGATTCTGCTGTACACCCTGCAGTACATCCTCCGTGGAGTGATCTTTCTAACATGAATGCAAACTTTTCCTTTCACTGCTTAAAATCCTCCAGTGGCTATCCATTGCAATGAGAATAAAACCCAATCTTCCAAAGTGCTTTCTCAGCCTGGCCTGATTGGGCGTCCACCTGCCTCCGGGACCCCAGCTCCTCCACTGTCAGCATAGTTCACTAAAGCAAAGCCTCTCTGGCCCTGTGTTGTCACTCGACCATGCCGAAAGATTTCCCCTTTCAAAGCGTTTGAACTCGTGACCCTATTTGTTTGGAACACTCTTTCTCCCCTCTGTCCTTCACATGCCTGCCTTCTCTTCATCGTTTAAGTCAAGGAACATATACAAAGGACACAGGGACAAAGCCAAAGGGAGTAGAATTGGGGGGGCAGGGGCAGTGGTGGTGGGGTAAATGGAAACAACTGTACTTCAACATCAATTAAAAAAATTCTACTTTGCTGAGAAATTAAATAAAAATAATAGAGATGTGGTAAAAAAAAAATCTCATTTTAAATGTCAATTCCTCACAGAGGCTTCCCTGACCACTTTTGATCATGATAGTCGATTTTATAGTTTTGGGAACACTCATTAGGCGCTCTGGTCTCAGTCTCTACCCCAACCTTAGTTTGCTCAAATCAGTCACATCTAATTTGGGGCAAACAAAAAGGTCTGTGGTAGAATTTTATTTGTTTTACCTGACTACTTACAATCTGGTCCTCAGATTTCTTATATTTTATTTGCATGTATACGCAGTCATATAAGTAATGTGATTAGTAAACGATGCGTCGGGGTCATCTGATGCATGGAGGCATTTGCAACGCTTCACACATCTCCAGCCCTCCACTTCACACTTGTAAAAGTTGGCGTGAATGAAATAGCACCTGTTTTGGATCTGGGGTTCTCTTGAAGAACTGTAAATTTTGGAAAATTGAGCTAATATTATTCTTTTGATATACATACGAGATATATATTATATTCTAGTCATCATCTATGAAGGAACTACTCAAATGACCTGAAGGTTCTCTTTAAACCTAGCAGTACTTTACTTGAATCATGAATTATTGCATTAATAAGGTTAATGTATCAGAAGATTTTAATTGTTTTATCAATAGTCCTCCAAAGTGCAACAATGAAATACAAACAAAACCAAGATATTGCCTTCCTTACACTCACTTTCTTTTTGAGCAAATCAAGGTAAAATGTCCTTCTTGTTATTTCTGGAGCATGGATACATATTTACTTGAGAATCCATGTGTTCTGGTTATAAGTATCACTTGGCATCAAAGCACCGACAATGTTCATGGAAGCATGTATAAGGATTACTGTTTTAAGGTAAATATATGAGGATATCAGGTATGAATGAACTAAATTCATGGGCTTTCCAGTATAAAAATAGATTTTTATTCATTAAGTATAATGTTATGTTTGCAGCACCAACTAACTCTTTATAATCACTTAAGATCTGAATGTGAAATTAGGCTCCTGATGTAATCTGAAACCACAAATATTATCTATCTGGATCCTGTTTGCTTTTTAAAACTATGATGGAGCAAAGTGTTCTGACTAAATATTACATTCCTAGGCCTAAACCCAGCACATATTGTCACAGCCATTATTTATTTGTAACAATGAAAACTTGGTGATTATTGGCAGGCCTTCTAAATCCCAACTGATAGAGAGGACCATGAGAGTGGCTTTCTGATCGTAAATATTTTATAAATCCCAAAGGGAGATGCTTAAAAAGAGCCTAATTTTTAGAGACTCTCAAACAAGAGAGGTCTCAACTCTGTTTCATTTTTTCTGAAAGAACAAAAGCATGCGCAGTCACAGAGGCGTCCCCGGGGAGCATGCTGTGACAGGGGCGGCTTCTTTTCTTAGCTGGTGTAGGAGGAAGAGGTGAGCATGTAGGCACATCAGTGTGTTTGTATCTGCAAAAGATGAGTGAGATCCAAACACGCACAAAGGCTGTGGGATATTTGGAAGAGATGCCAGCATTGACTAAATAAACATATTGAAAGGAGGTTAAAAGTGATTATCAATTATGGATTCTAGAGAGAGTGTACAATTGATAAATTCCACATAGTACATAAAGGCCACTATAAGTTGCATCCCCTAGTCTAAAATATCCATTAGTTTTTCTTATGGATCTTTTAAGATGTTTGAATAATAAGTTTTCTGCTTCTTTATCAGCAAGTAAAACCAGAAAACTTTTTCAGAATATCCTGCTAAAAATTCCCTGTCTTTCTCTCTTAGTTTTTTCCTTGTCGTTCTCTCTTAGTTTTTTCCCCGTCTTTCTCTCTTAGTTTTTTCCCCATCATGATAACTTAGACACAATTCCTAAAAGAACACCATTTGGCTGATTTCCATCTGGCATTTTTTCCCTCTTATTGTCACTGAAAAGTGTGGAGTCTGGTTTTTAATGCATTTTTGGAAAAAAATCAGCTCAGTTTAACATCAGTCTCCCGTTTTTTTGTTTTTTGTTTTTTGTTTTTTTTTTTTAATAAGCAGTTATGCCTTTCTGTGGAAATAATAAAATAACTCCAGGCTCTAACTGGGTAAAATTAGATAAAAACAAATTGTAGAAATATGGGCTCACTAATTTCTAGTAATCTCTTGTAGGCTTGGGAGTAAAAATGTGTCACAGGAAAAGTTCTGCCTGTGCAGAAGAATTGAGAATTTTTACCTACATAACATTAGAAAATTGTGAAGACATATGTTGCTTTTTACAAACCTTTTCATATTTATTGTTTTTCAGGTGATACCTAAAATTATCATGATGCTGAGTTATGAAAAAAACGCAACTTCTTCAAGGTCTTTATCAGTGACTAATTGATACTATTTGTAACTGATTTTAAAAGCAAATAAAGCTCCCATCTGGGTTTCTATATTAAAATAGCTATTGGTCTTCAAAAAGAAAATACACAGTTATGAAATATTCATATTCATGTCCCTGTGAAAAGCTTACAAATGTGTCTAGAAAATTGCTTATCATTCCTTTTCTCATTCTTTATTAAGCCTAGAAGCTTTTAAAAGATCAAATTGGATTGTTGATATAGCTACATATACTCCACAAAAAAAACAAAAAAACAACAACAATGATCTAAATAGATCAAGGTGAAAAAGGAACACTCATAAGTAATAATTTGGATAACAGCATCAACTTGCCCTGCCCCCACCCTGACTCCAACCGTCTGCGCAGCCCGCTGTAGAATTTATAGGTCTTGAATACCCAGGTCTCTCCACTGAAGAGACAGAAAGGGAAATGCTGATCCTGATCTTGTTATTTTGAAACTCTTTGACCTTGAGCAAAACTCTTCGTGTCTCTGAGACTCTTGTTTCTGTGGTGTTCAAATGTGAGAAATTTCTCTGCCAGTCTTTAATGCCGTTATGAAGAATTAAAGAAATGAAGAATGCTTAAATGTTTTGTAAAAGTAAGTCCTCCACAGGAGGAAGAGAGAGCATGACTGTGCAGGCTTTTGAAATAGAACAGTGTTTACCAGCCACCAACTAAAATGCTTTATCTCTGAGGAGAAGGAAAGTGTAGATTTGCTCCAACCCTGCTGTATCCTGAGCGGTGGAGTTTTGTGAGAATTCCCTAACCTTGCATCTCCTGCTTGCCTTCCGCTTTTGATGCCCCAGCGACCCTCTCTGCGAGACAGACTGGGTTGACCTGCTTTACGTTACACATGACACACACGGGGACCCCGATGCTTTCTCATCTTTTCTGATTTTGTGATGCCTTCTCACTCCTATTTGCCTTTTTACATCTGGAGTGCAAATTCTTTTTCTTCTGATGACATTTTCCTGGTTCTTCAACATGCAGCTCAACTCTGTAGGGTAGGATTACCAGTGACTTAATTTTGTTACCTTTTTTATACTTTTTTAGTGCTTTTTCGTGACTTTTATAGTCAAAAATATCATTTGAAGATTTTATCAACAACAACCTGAAGTACTTCACTTGAAGCCCGAATCAGCGTTAGGAGCCCCTCTCACGCGCGTCCCCGGCACAGATGTTCGCCTCTCCTAATAATGATCTGAGTCTCAGGTAATGGGCCGTTGGTCTCACTGGACTGAGATCTTCTCGAACAGGTAGTTATTCATGTCAGCAAAAAGAACTGTATGTCTTATTACATTAAATGAATGGAGACAACGAGTTCCATTTTGCACATACAGGGTGCAGCAGAAGTAGGGTTATGGTTGTTCGCATGGAAAATAATTCAATAATTAATAAATAATACATAAATAAACTCTGTGTTTTGTGTACTCACAACTGTAAGCCTACATTTGCCCCACCTTGTATATATAATTTATAAGTTATCTTACTGCTGAAAGTGTTCCACCAAGGCAGAGAAGCCTAGGTTCTATGAAAAATCAGTGTGGCCCTGACTGGGGGCTAATGTAAGTCAGGAAAGGTCAAGAAAAGATTCAAAACACCTGAGTTGGACCTTGAAATAATTTTAAGATTTCACTAGGTGAAGGAGAGGTATGTCATGTAGGGAGAAAGATTAGCTAAAGCCGAGGCCGGCGCTTGCGGAAGTGTTGGGTGAGATAATTCAGGCAATGCACAAAGACATGTCTCCAAATTAAGGTGTTCAGTTCAGTGGACGGAAGCAAATGTATGCAAAGGGCAAGTTACATAATAGGAGATAAGTGCCTGTTCCAAGGACGGGGAATGAGGCATCTGCTCCTGAAGAACTAAGGTTCCTGAGGATTAAAGCGTTACAACTAGATGGTTTCACTAAATAGCTGTTTAAATAAATCTGTCATTGTCAAGGTTTTAATCTTTTGGTATGTATAAAGTCTTTAGGAGTAGGGTAGGTGGTAGCATGGTTTGGAAACTATTTTCAAACCTTAAAATCTTTACATATCAAGCTATGAATTTACGACTATTTGCTGTATTACTTTGAAAATATTACCTAGAAATACAACACTTCAAAATTACATGTAAAATAATGTAATAATTTTCCCCTCAGAAATTCTCTCAATATTGGTTGAATACTATAGGCAAAATATTAATTCTTAAATCCACTGTATAAAGTGTTGACAAATAAATCAATAAACATTCCTTTCTAGAACAAATTTAAAATCCAAACTTGACAAGTGAGACATGTAACAATTTATATTGCTGAATTCTATTAAACTATTTTTAAAACTTTAGAGCATAAAATAAAACTTTATTCTAGTTTTTACTATTGTTTTCCCAGTCCAGCTTTAATTATTTCTTAAAGAGTATGCTCTTTCCATATTCTCTAAACCTTATTTTCAGTACTATCTCTTTCTTTCCACTCCCCTACATAATGAAGGGAAAACATTATTATCTAATTTATTTTGAGAGAATAACATTAAGGCTACTTACATTCTTCTTATTATAAAAGCTGTAGTGACTAGCAGGTAAGCTGGTGAATTTAATTTTTCAACTAGGTAAACACGCACACATTAAATTCTCTATCATAAATATAATCAGGCCTAATTAGAAATGAAGGAAACATAATTCTAAGAATTATGAAGATGTACTGGGCTTCTGGTGGTTAACACATTTAGGGAGAAGAGGTAACTCAACCAGAATCCCATACTCTAGCTGTATCTTGAATAGAACTTTTGCAAATCTGTCATTCTGAACATATAGGAGAACCACTGGAAAGAAAAGAGTATGCCTTTTTTTATGGAAGGCCACAGTACCTACGTTGAACCTAAAGGATACCAGTCTCTCTTATGAAAAAGTAGTTGGACTATTGCAATCTGTGTTTTTAAATATGGAGAAAAACATTAACTTTTAAAAGCCCCCATTCCTTTTGTTACAACTAGTTGTAACTCTGACATTTTTAAAGGGGAGCCAAACAAAGGTATTCATAAATATTGAACTATTCAACCTGGAATATCACTCATGGGGCGATTTTGCAAAAATTCCATCAATCTTTGGATGCCTTCAAATAAATGTAATTTATTCACAAGGAGAAAATACTGCATTAGCAAAACACTGTGCTAAAAACAGGTACTGTAGGACTGTATAATGGCCAGTCCCTGTCCTCAGGAAGTTTGAAGTCTGGTAAGAGAATCAGAAACACGCTGTGATATGACTAATATTATGCTCCATAATGTGGAGGAGGGACACTGAACTCATGCTCAGGGAGAAAAACAGTTTGCTTCAAGGAAGTGACTTTCACCTTGGCCAGAGGTTTTACTTTTTTTTTTTTTAAAGTGATATGCATAGTTTTATCTATGTCTTCAGTTATAAAATTTTGACCTTGTATGTACATAATTTTTATGCTTGGATAAGCAAATATACTTTAATGCCATAGTTCTTATTACTATTTTTTATAGGTTGGTAACAATTATTTAAATTAACTATAGGTCATGTTTATATATATGTGTAAATATCTATATTTACATCTAGGTAATGCAGGTATATACATATATCAAATAGGTAATATACCTATATTAATAAATATACATGTATAAAAGAAAAAATCAAATACCATTGTAAACACACTTCAGACTTCTTATTTTTATTATACATTTCCAAAATATTCTGTAGTTTCATACCAGTAAACAGTAAAAATGTCATTATTTGTCATATGAATTTCTATTGGTGGCTCATCTAGTTATGGTTTCCTTTCTTTTATTTTGTTCTCCAATGAATTGTCTTAAAACTATGAAATATAGCATCACCTTTATTTACTCTTTCTTTTCTGAACATTATTATTGGTGGTATTTTTCACCCCCCTCTAGCTTAAAAAATGTATATCCTGTACCTAGTGAAATTTCTCTTTCTATTAGGAAGCCCATCTGTTTCGGCGATCTGTGGTGACTTTTGTTCACCATTCATTGCACTGCAGCTTAATGGCTGGTTCAGAGACTATAGGAGACAAATCGCTCAAGTCTTACCTTCTTGTGAGAGATGGGGAGGGCTTACAACGTTGATGTAGACTTTAAATAATTTACTAAATAAACACATTCTTTAGGTTTTGGGATAAGTTACTGGCTCCTCACATTTAATTCCTAATATAAGGTTATAAGAGAAGATCGAAGTTGTTTTTATTATAGTTTTTATTTATTAAAACAAATTTGTTAATTAAAACTCATGAATTGAGCATTGACTTTCTTGTACTATGTTTGATATGATAGGGATATAAAAAATAGTGTAAGGTTATCCGTGCTATTAGGTGAATACAGACAGTACAGCTTTGAGACAAATTAATGTGCACAAAATAAATAACAGTATACAATAAGAAGGAAAATTAAGCTAAAGTATATGTGATATGATGAAAACTATAAATATATATGTTCATTTTTATTTGTGAGTACAGATTACATATTTGTGCCTGAGTATATAAAATGAAAAAATTAAAAGGAAATATATTCAGTATCTTACTATAGATACAACTTAGAGGAAAGAGTATTTGAAATCTGCAAGTGTATTTATTCAAAAAATTACTGATGGATCTCTAATTTATATAGGGACACTCCAGTGAGGCTCCTGGTCAATTATTAATGATTAACCTGCAGTGTTTTGTAGCTGAATCACTTGTTTTGTTTATCCTATTAAAATATCATTTTGTCTTTATTTGTGATAAACTCATAAAAATACATTCTGTTAGATTTGGCCAAATGGTCTTCCAACATATTTTAAAATAAACTGTACACATTTAAAAAAATTCAAAAGATGTCAGATTCTCTCTTGAGTTTTTGTATAATGCTGCTACTGGCATATTCTGCTTTAAGATATATTTTCAGTTCTAAAATCCCTGAAGTACTTTTCTCCTGCAGTGATTGACTTTGTAGAGAAACATTTAAAGAGGAATTTAAATTTAAAAGGTGCAATTTCAAGCACATTTTCTTGTGTCAAGTTTTGACACTGACCTTTTAAAACACATAAGCAGGAACTTTCTTCTTTAATTATGTTGCTTTTTAAAAATTACATCTGTATTTTAATTTTTCACAAAACAAGGTAAACTTTTTGAATGACATTTAGTTTACTTCTCTTAGATTTTTGGATTTCAGAGTGTATAATCTTACCATGAGAATTAAGAATTATTTTTGAGATTTTTTTCATCTCCTCATTTAGGCTGTGGAAGATAGCATATTTGTTCTCCAAACAGTGATTGTATATTGTTCAAAAATGTATGCCTACCTTTCAAGAAAAGCTATTTTTTGACTGTTTCTTTAAATTAAATAATTGGGGTGACATTGGTTAATACAATCAAGTGAGTTTTAAGGGTACAATTTTGTGATACATCATCTATATACTGCATTGTGTGTTTGCCACCCAAAGTCAAATTTTCTTCCATCTTCACATATTTGATCCCCTTAATTTTTTACTATCTTCCATCAGTCCCCCTTCCCTTCTTATAACCACCATATTGTCTGCGTCTATAAGTTTTTGTTTGTTTGTCTTGTTTGTTCATTTGTTGCCTTCAGTTTTTTTAGTATGTACCACATCTTCTTTATCCATTCATCTATCAAAGGACACTTTGGTTGTATCCACATCTTGGGCACTGTGGATGACTATAACAGAACGGTGTACACAGCCCACACTGAGGGGGTGAGGGTAGTATTAGGAGTCTCTGGGGCAACTGAGGCATACCAATATTTGCATCATGGGTGTTCCAGAGGAGAAGATAAAGCTAAAGAGGCCAAGGAATCAAAAACTTATATGATAAAATAATGACAGAAAACTTCCCTAACCTGGGTAAGAAACTAGACGTACAAGTCCAGGAATCCCAGAGAGTCCCAAACAAGATGAATCCAAAGAGGCCCACACTAAGACACATCATAATTAAAATGCCAAAGGTTAAAGATAAAAAGAGAATCTTAAAAGCAGCAAGAGAAAAGGAGCTAATTACCTACACGGGAGTTCCCATAGACTATCAGCTGATCTTTCAGCTGAAATTTTGCAGGTCAGAAGACTTAGAATAATAGATGTTGGAATGGTGTAAAGCAAATGAAGTTTTAGGGGCTCATGTAATTTGTTAAAGAATGTTCATTTTTCATCTCCCTTGGCTTTTATCTTCCATTGTGACTATTGACACTTCAGGAAAATTAACTGGTCAGCGATGGCGTTTTACAGGATGTTGCAGATTATTGTTAAAGGACTTCCCTTGTTTGTTGTGTTTTTGTACTGGGGCATGCATATTATTATATGGCTTTATTTAATTTTCTGCCATGCCTACTGCATGACAAAGAGTGTCAAAAGACTCTTAATTAGCTTCCCTGCTTCCAACTCTGGCCTTTCTATCAGAGTACTTTTAACACTGTAGTCAGAGTAATTCTTGTATAATATAAGTCAAATTACTCTTCTGTCCAGAAGCCTCTGGTGACGTCCCACCTCAATTCAAGTTAAGACCAAAAGCTGCAAGCCCCTGCATCACCTCTGACTTCCTCACATCTCCAACCACATCCCTGTCACTCATTCTGTTTGAGTCACCCCAGCCTCTGCTATTCCTGTAACAAGGCCAGATTCGCTTCCTGCTCGGAATCTGTAAATCTGCTCTGCCCTCTGGGGTATTTCTTCCAAATTCCCACATAGCTCAACTTTTTTCTTCCTTCTGGCAGTTTTGTCAGCGAGGACTTCCTGACCACCCTATCTTGAAATGCACCTTTATCCTGTATCCTAAACATTCCACTTTTCTTCTTTCCCCCCTCAAGTCCACTTGGGATATGTATGCATATATGTGTGTATGTATGCATATACTTAGGTATAGTGTGTTTTGTGTGTGTGTGATATACCTATTTATTTGGCTTATTTCTCACTCATTCATTAGAATGCAATTTCCACAAGATTAGGATTTTTCGTTTTCTTTTTTTTTTCACTTCTGTATCTATTTATATACCACAATACCTAACCAAGAGGAAGCATTGATATCAGTTCTGTTGTTTGGGGATATTATTTAATGTTTTGAAGGGTCTATATCACCATTTTACATATCGACTCAAGGCTTTAGAATGCAGAAAGTGAGCCTTTTCTCCCTTCCCAAATATGGAACCAGTTGGTGTTAATCCTAATCACCAGATGATTTCTTTTTGCAATGACAGCGCAGAACTTTCCCTGTAAAGAGAGTATAACCATTCCAGTTATCATAATTAATTCCATATAAACGGATATGTAAGCAGGTATCCATAGTAACTACCAAATTTGCCCTATAGAGCTGGAAAATTAAAACTAGTTTACAGATAAAGACTTAAAGGAGCATCTGTCTAATGGCCCTGTTTCAGGCAAGTCTGCTTTTCCTGGGAGAGGTTGAAGTAAAATCTAGAACAGCAGGTTCCCAGTGCAATGTTCTTTCCAGTACACACAGCATAATGACCCCACAAAACTGGCCCTGAAGGAATAACATGACTAACAAATACGCCTGACAAGACTTGGGAACCGAAGGATTACTGACAGAAAAGATTGCAAAACAAAGGCCAACAGTGAGAGTAATAGTCTCTTCCTTTTCTCCTACATAACCTTATTGATTCTCACTGTAATTATTCCTATGCGTAACCATTTTGGCTTTCCATCTCCTGACTGGAAAGGGAGGGGCACTTTTCAGAGGATATTATTCTTTTTGTCACAGGATGAGACTGAGGTGGTTGGGCGGTGACCCGCAGAACCCAGAACACTGATGGGTGGTTTTTCTTAAGACGGTGTGTTTCTTGATGTCTATGAGGGAAGAAGAGCTGTGCCTCATGATGGATGAGGTCTTTTAGGAATTTCCCACTGTAGTATCAAGAGCTTCGCTGTAAACTATGACTTCTAAGGAGGAAACTGAGTAGGAAGAGGATAAAAAGTTGTGATGGGAACCCGTGCCTGGCTGTCTGTGCTACAGCTTTGGAATGAGAAATTTAAGTGGTTGGGCAGAGCAGTGCTGCTCATTCTAGATCATTTAGATATGACCTGGTTTAACTGAATTACATGAGGACTCTATTTAACCATATATATGTATTCTCCTGGGATCTGATCATGTCTGGGCAGAGTGTGTGATTGTATAAGAATTTTACATGGTTAGGGAAAATTGAACAGTTAAAGTAAAAATAGACTTCGTTGCCATTTTGCTAAGCATGAGTTAAATAATTCATTTTCAGCTTGCCTTTCCCTGTCATTAATTTGATCGGGGTGTTATGTTATTATAGTTACTTGAATAACTAAGTGAAAGTTGGTTATGAAATCATTTGTTTGGTTCATTTTGTTCGGATAATTTCCAATATGTAGAACTTTTCTCTAGCAAGGTATGGTGAATACATTCCCATAATCAAGCTTAACCAAAGAGCTAATCTATTTTTGGAAAGTAAATGCTCTAGAAAATTATATTGAAGATTTTTTGAAGAAGATGAATGTCGGTAATAGGACCTCTTCTGTCTTGAAGACAGCTTAAAAGGGATGGCATCTCATAAATGATTTTTAAATAAGGCCTGGGGAAGACACATAGAGTAGATATGAAATATACCCTGTTTTTTAAGAGCCCTCCTAGTATGTTAATGGCATCTTGAATTCTCATAAAACCAATGACCAAAACAATTAAGATAGTAAAAGCGTTCTAATAGGTCAGGATTTAACATTTAAAATAATAGTCTTGGACTGTTTTCATTTAAAAATTTTAGGAAGCTTGATGATTGGAAAATCTTTTTGCTATTAAAACAATCAGCACCGAATGAAGAAAAAGAGAGAAGATAATATAAACACTTTCACAACAGGTCCAAAGTTTCAAAACAAATAATACTATAGAATACATTTTTTTGTTGTGGGAATGTCCTCATGTATAAAAAAAGCCCCTGAAGGTCTTTGAATTCCTAGTTTATCTTTGTTTTCACACTTTTGACTCAGGCAATTAAAAAGAAATATCAAAACAGTTCCTTTGGCACGCTCCAGGAATATGTAAAAAGTGACATACTACTCTGAATGATTCCTTTTATTTGTGTAAATTTGGCCTCTGAGAAAATAGTGTTTTCTGTAAGAGTAGTACGTTTGACCAACACGGATCTATGAAGAGCCATATGGGCAGCAATAAGTGAAAGATGATAAATCATATTCAAATGAATTTAAAAATAGTAAGATGTTATTCTGATGAGAAGCCGAACATATTGCTGTGGCAAAAAATCTCCCATAAAAACTTATTTTAGGTAAACAACAGTAGCTTCTTTCATAAGGAATTAAAAAATTCTGAGAATCGGTAGGTTATAGCCAACACACCAACATGTGTTCTATAAAATGACTATCAGAATGTAGAATATGAAGTTCATCTAGGAGCAAATGGGGTTGGGGAGAAGTGACGCATTTTAATATGAATGTGAACATTTTGTTTTAAATGTGATTGGCTGATTCTTTGGCACATTTGCGAAAACACAAAACAGATTACAGGGATTTGCTGGAGTTGATACAGAGGGAAAATGCAGTATTATAGACAGGACCTGCAGTGAAAAACAACCAACCAACCAACCAACCAACCAACCAACCAACCAACCAACGAACCAACAAATGAAAGAACTTGGGAGGCTGTCATTGAGTTCTGCAGGGTGTTTTCAGCACCTGTTCCCACCACTGATCTCTTCACAACAGAATGGTTTTCTATGCTTCATTAAAAAAAAAAAAGTACCAATGGCTTAACTTTTGATATCACATCATCATCAATATATACAGCATTTCAGGAGTCCTTATCATAACCCAGGCGTTTGTGCTGTGGACTTGCAACTTTATGAGATAGGTGCTATTCTCTGACCGTTTCACAGAGGAAGGGACTGAGGCTTAGAGAGTTTGTAAGTAACTTGGTCTGTGGCCTTGTAGCGAGTCAGTTATAGCACTGGATTTAAAATTCAGCCTGTCTGATTTTCAAGATGGAGCCCTTACCACCCTGTCTGTGTCCTCTCTGCAGATCCTGAAAAATCACCAAAAGTGGAAACTCTGCATCCTCAGCCAAGTGCTGGTTCAAAATAAGAGTTTCATTCATTTCCTTATGCTTAGGGGCTTCCAGAATAATGGATACACTAGAAAAGAGGTCACCCCAGTGTACATATCAGAGTAGAAGGGAATGTATGGTTAGTTCCAGAGTTGACTCATGGTATTTGAGTCATAGTTGTCTTAACTTGGCATTATGTCCAGAAAACACAAATGAGGCTGAACCGGTTCTTGGATAAAGCAAGGGATTGGGCCTTTTCAAGGTCAATTCAGATGCTGGACAAAGATAGCCAGGTCCACTCAACATTTCCTACCGTACTGGCTGGCCTCAGATGGAGATAAGGAAGCATTCCTTTGTTGCAAATGCACTTGTCATCTTAAACAAAGAGATGCCCTTTCTCCTCCATGGCCTTCCTTCACAATTTCCAGTGAAAAATGGCCCGTGTTCATGGATGCCCAGGATTCCGTGTGCAGCGCTGTGCACATGACAGGTGAATTGCCAGAATTTGAAACTTTCTATTGAAACCCAAACCCATCCTTCTGTGTGCGATGTTATTGTGTCTAGGAATATTCACTCGAAGTGGTTTCTGCATACAGATATAACCAGAATAGAAACAGTGGGAAGGATAAAATATGTATCCCAGAGGCACTCTTTAGAACTTCCTGAGCTATGTTCCACGATGCTCAGTTTTTATTAACGGTTAAATTGAGAGTTGGATAAATTGAGTTTAGCCCCATCACACAGCAGTGTAGTAACTGGTGATAGCAAAGGATCACTATTGCAGATATCGGCTGATAACATAGATAGAGTGAGTTTTAAAGGGCAGGCTGGTAACCTGAGCTTTGCCTCCCTCCTTCAGGCATGATTAATTAAACTCCTTGGTGGTGAGGCCGTGGGAGACCCCACACCCACACCCCAACAGAAACAAATTCATTTTTAGAGAGCCTTTGCATTTATTCACGGGAATCATCTATTGTTTAATTTTATTTTTACTCAGGATAATAAGTGAATCTGAAGCCTTGCCTAATGGAGGGTTGGATACTATTCATATTTTACAGTGCAGGCCAGTGAATGCTAGGTTGGGAATGTCACGTGCCACACCCAGAAACATGTTCTCATTGTTATGTTGTATTAAACAGCCACAGCCCGGCCCTGACTAACAGCGAGCTGTGTAAAAGGTCGGGTGCTGGGTTGTCATCTTCTGTTTTTGTTATTATTTTCCTGGCTAATAACTGGTGCTGTAAACTTTAAATAGCTACTTTGCTTTCCTATGGGGATCTTGTATGCGTTTTTATGAATCCTTCTTGGTTTCCTTATTTTGTGCTTCTACCTCCTTATAGTAAAAATTTGTCTTTTTCAGTTAGGCATTTGAAGTATCCAGCTTTTAAGCTTCGGTGCTTCTTATGGTCGTTACACAAGGACTCTCTATTAGAGAATGCAGCTTTGGGGGTGCTGGTGACTAGAGGATAATCGGCACAAGGTTTTAGGGCCCTGGGGTGAGTCCTGGTCTAGCTCCCAGTTTTCTAGGGAACCTCTTTGGACCCTAGTCTTCTGGTGGTAACAGAAACCTTTACAAACAGGGTGAAGAATTAATTCTCTTTTAAAAACACAGATTCCTTTATATGTATTATCCTTCATTTGCCTGGTTTTCCATGTTACACAGCAGTAAGAAGGAAAAAAGAAAAGTAAGGATAAAATAATAAAGATAAAATCTTGTATGTAGTAGCCAGTGACAACACAAGCATTGCTAGAAAGGAGCTTTGGACTGGTAGTAAGGTACTGAAGGGCTTGGTTACACGGTGTGATTCTTATAATAATTTAAAACATGTTGTTGTTATTTTTGTCTTGCGCAAGCTGTTGGGCCTACTTGTATTTCCTAGATTTGGTAACATGGGTAACTTAACTTTTAGCTGGAAAAATGTGGAGGTAGGATCTGGCAATTCTGATTTATCTCCTTCTGTTGCTGTTACCACCTCCTTATCCCTTTCACTCTGATGACCCTGTCCTGGGGCATTTTTCATAGCTCGACATGCGGCAGTAATGGTTCTGTTAGTCTCGGCAAATCTGCTGACCTTGCTTTTTGAAGTGAGCATGTCGTCACCAGTACTTTCTTTTTTCTTTGCGCTTCCTTATTAGCATGTATGCGCCCTTCCCTGACTCTGCAGGAGCCATCAGCTAGAATTAAGCTTTTTTTGCGAGGCCTGTCCTTACTCTGTGCAAAATGATTATAGTCCAGGTTGCCACTTTCTTGCTGACAGCCAGATACTGCTGATACTACAATAAAGTCCCTGCAGACTTACATGTGATGCCACCTGGTTGTACCGGGAGCTTTGATAACAAGAACCATTTGAAGAAACGCCTTTCAGAGGACAGAGTGCGATGGAGTCTTCTTGAAATCATACTGTGGAAACTCCTGGTCCTTATTGGAGAGAAAATATCAGGCAGGAGCTAGAATCTTGTTGTTCAGAGAAGTTGAAAATGTAACAAACACAAATGGCCCCCGAAGGGGACTGGCGAACTCAGAACAGGTCTCAGAGTCCTGCCTCTGCAGAGTGGAAAGCACCCAACCAAAATCGAGACTTTCCAATTTCTCTATTTTAGGGTTACCATTTACATCTCACTCTGAAAGTGTGTTTTTCTTGTCGTACTCAGCAAAAGCAGTTTCCTGTTCTTCTTCAGCAAATTTGGAGTGAAGAGCCCAGGATCTTAAAAGGCCAGTAAGTTGGCGGGGTTTTAGAGAAACATCAGTCACAGAAAAGGCAGGGTCCCTCTCGATGGTTACGTCTGCTCTTGGGCGATTACAATTATTTCTTCTTTTCTTCCCTTGGATGTGTGCCTTCTCATCCGTCACCTAGGACATATTCCTCTTTTAGTTCTTCTTTGCAGTAGCTTTACAGCTTTCATTACCTTTTCCGAAGAGTGGACAGAATGACAGTATATGTTCTGAACTCTGATTTAACATTTTCCTGCAAGACTTCACATTTGTGGTGTTTTGCTGAGAGACAGTGAAGACAATTCAAAGGCATTTTTCTTAAAAAAATTAATAGATATTGTGTATGAATGGTATACCTTCCCTTTGCAATTCAAAGATGAAGCTCCCAAAAACCTCCCATAACCTTGTTCATAGAGAAATATGTCACGTATTACTGAAGGATAAAGTAACGAGATATCGCCTTGCCTTGGAGGGGGTGCTGCTCCGGAGAGGAGAAGGGTATTTGACCATGACCATGAGTCACATTTTGTCAGTCAGAGAGGAGGAAACCATACAGAAACAATTTAGGAGCATAAAAATGGTTTTGAACTGTGAGTATTCTGTTGTGTTTGAGGTGGAAGAAGCATAGGGCACAATATTAGGGGAAGATGCTGGGAGGAAAGGTAACTCTGAGCTGGCTGAATACTACGAAAAGGGGTTTTGTCTTCATCCTATAGGAAATGAGGTCGATAGCTTATATAGGGTGATTATTTGGTTTGTATTATAGGAAGGTTATTCCGGCAGCAGATAGGTTGAGCAGACGAAAATCAGCGGCAAAGAGACTGGCGAAGGCCATCGAAGACAGGGGATGAGAGGCCTAACAAATCGAGGGGCACTGGCGAAGGAGGGACAGGAAGAGACACAGAGGGTGCACGTGAGGATGGATTGACGGAGGCTGGTGAATGGACGTGGGTATGTTGTGTTCATGAGGGCGGAGGCAACGATTCCTCCGTGTTCCTGTTTTGGACAGTGGAGCAGACGGTGCTGACAATTCTGACGTGAAGAGTGCCACCTCAGACATTAGGTGATACCACCAATGCTTTCCCTTCTCTTTCGGCTTCAGCCTCATTGAATCATGTCTTGGTTTATGGACCAGGCGTGTTATTTATGTGATTTGCTTTTCAATGTCGACTTGGAGAATCTGGGGTATGAAGTGAAAAATTATCAGTGATACCATGTTTTGGTGTAATGCAGTACCATTTCTAACTTGCACTCTAGGGAATGTTTTTCTACAATGAAGCATTCAGCTTGTTTTTTCCTGTCAGCTGTTCACACTCCTCCTTTTGTGCGTTGCCCGTGAGCCTTCAGGAATCCTAAGATAGATCAATGCCACACTGAAGTTTAAGGAACTACTTCATCAGAACCATATGCTTCATTTACTGAGGACTGTCAGCAGTGCAGGGAGAGAGGACATGTCAGATCTGCATTGTCGGTGCTGGGGTTTCTTGCTTAACTGCCGCCCTGGCAGTACGGTGGCCCCACATAGTTGCTTCTCTATAAAAACACGGGGGACAGCCACAGGAGTCTCAAATTCTTTGGGGAGTTTGGAGAAGGCGTTACAGCGCTTAAAGTCCTTGGCTCATTTTGAACATATCCAAAGATATTAATATGCTTTGTATGGCTATTTTCTTTCTTGCTTTTAAATTCTAAAATGGCAAGTCAGACTAGGCCAAGCATTGACTGGCTCTTAAAATGAATGTTTAATAAGACAGAGTGGCTGCCAGTACCTTAAAAGAGGAGGGAGCATGACCTTGGATAAATGTAGACTTTTCTTTAAATTTGGATTCTGGTTTTCATCAGGCTGGAAAAGCTGTTTTATTTTTCTCTCTTCCCTCCTCCCTCTCCCTTTTTTCCTCCTTCCTCCCTTCCCGTCAAGTTTTGCTGCATCCTTCTCATTGTTCATGTCCTGGAGAAGGCCTCACTCCTGGCTGACCCGTCTTTAAAACCTAATGGCAAATCTTGAGTTCTACTCCATTTGATAGCCTCATTAAAGCCATGGCAGCACTACCCTTTATTAATTTATTTATTTCCAGGACCTATACTGAGTTTGGTGTCATAAATATTCATTGTGGATTTTGTGGAGGGGAAGCAGGGCTGATAGAAAGTCAGTGCACTGTGTCATACTGTGGTTAGTATTCTCTGGGACAAGGATAATATATGCAAATAAAACAAATGCACTGCACATTGAGACAAACTTGGAGCAGTGCCTTATAGGAGTAAACGTATGCTTTTAAAAAATGCATCACAGTAATACAGCTTGTCAATAATCCATCCTTAGTGAAGTGGGCCTCTAGCATAGCCAGTATATTAAAAGCTGTTCCATAGCTTATTCCCGGCATGCTCCGCTTTAGGCAGTATTGACCTGTAGTATCACTCCTGGCAATAAGGACCAAGAAGTTTCTTTTGTTGGACCTGTGCCCAGAAGTGGATATCCCCCCTCCAAGAACATGTAGAACATGTAGCGATTTCCAGTTGTTTCCGCTGTTGCAGGGTATACTGTTTAAAAGACGCCTCTTCTGAGAAGTCTTAGGGGTACTGTTATCTTACTATTTATTATTCCCAGGAAATTTTAATTTTCAACTTGTCTTCCCAGTCCTACTCTAGATTTTTCTCTTACGTGTCTCACCTCTAACAGTCAATGTCTGTATAAACAGCACAAGTGCATTTCTGCTTCAAGATTAAAAACATAAAAAAGCAAAGTGAATCGATGTATCCAACCCCAAATAAAGTTATGGTTAAACTTTCATTACACATTTGTTGATTTTTAATTTATACGTTACTTCCTCATAGAAAACTTGCGAAGGAACTTACATGCTTACTATATATGGTGTTATTTATGCCCGCTGTTATTTCGTTTTATTTACTCTTCCCCACCACTTTATGAAGCAGGTACTGGAATTCCCATTTGAAAGCTAAGGCAAGAGTCTCCTAGGGGTTAAGTAGCTTTTTCCAGAACTCACAGCTAGTATCAATCACAGTGGTAGAACTGGGACACAAACCCAAATCTATAATGGCAACAGTATTCATGTTTCAAATATACATACAAGACTTAAGGCATTTTTTTAAGAACAGTTTTAGGAATGCTAAGGACAGAAGCATGGTCATTGAACAGAAGGTATCAGGGTGTCATCTACTCAGAAATAAAAAATGAAAGGATAATTAAACAGGATAGATATTTGTGCCTTTAAGCATAAAATATTAAATGCATATCTGTTAAATTTTTAACGTTAAAACGTTATCGCTTACATTATACTCACAAGGCCGCCAACCTCTGGGGGCACTGGTGTATCTAGTGCACATCCGCTTTCTGCAGATCAGTACAGAAGTGCCCTGGAGGGGAAGACTGTGCAACAGAATGTGATCTGTATTTGTAAGAAGCCTACAGTCCAGTGTGTGCATGCATGTAACCTCTGGAAAGTTCCCGGAGGAGGTGTTTAGATTCAAGTTGTTGAAGGAATAGTCCACGTACAACTTGGGGAAGTGGCAGAGCCTAGTTGTGGAGAATGGTTAAAAATGCATGTTTTGAAGTTAAATTGCTGGTGTTTGAAGTCCATCTTCATCACTTATTAGCTTGTGATCCCTGAACATTCCTTAACATACCTCTGTTTCCATTGATTTTATTTGTAAAATGAGAGTAACAAATAGAGTCTGTTTCGCCTGATTATTTGTCAAACGCTTACTTACATAACATTTTCCACACACTGTTTGGTGGCCTGAGCACTTTACAAACAATAAGTTATTGAATCCCCCTGAAGAACTCGATAGGTACCATTGTTGTTAGTACTGAGAGACTAAAAAGAGTTGATATGTATAAAGTGTTCAGAGTAATGACTGGCACATAGTAGGTATTCATACTATTACTATTACATACTGTTACATACTATTTACATACCAGTAAACATAATCCTTAGCAAAGAAACAGGGAAAAATATTGGAAACGAGCAAATGTCATGTGCATAGCTATAGAAAAAGGAATAAGTACATGGTGTATTTTTCACTGAAGCTACAATTACGAATTTCGTCCTGGTTATCGACAAAGAGGAACTCTTGAGTGGAATGTTGCACAATGAGCTTCTTAATTTCCATCATCAACATCTGAGATATGGTTTAAAAGCAATACTGTTTATCTCATTAATATTGTTCTCTTTGGTTAAGTAAGCAGTCCACACTGTAAGAACACATGTATTCATTATGGGGTCTTATCGTGATATGAAAAAAAACGTGGGTTTTTCTGAATTAACTCTTAAGGTCAAAAAAAAAAAAAAAAGAAGTGTGTAACCATGGTTCCAAGAGGATGGTTCTCTGGGAAGAGTGAGTTTTTTAAAGTGGTTATTCAGTTTTCTCTACCTACCAGGAGCATAGTGTGAAACTCTGGCCCCCCTCAAGATATTTCTAATTTGCCATGCAGATGGCTATGTTTATGATGTGCCTTTCCCTTGACCCTAAGTTGTTTTTTTTTAGCCCTAGATATGAATAGCAATATTTAATCAATAATATTTTACTCATTCCTAGTAGGTTTTTGACTATGTTTTATAAAAGCTTCTAATAGTCTCAAAGACCAGAGTTCGCTTTTTGAATGTTGCTGTTATTGGAATCCTCTTGTGTGTAAATAAACCGGGACGTGAAGGTTGGTGCCTGAATTTAATTCAGACCTCAGTGATATACATCTGCAGATACTCATGTACCTGCACTTTGTTTTGTTATGTCATCTTTCAAAATGGAGCAATCTACCCAGTTGCCATTTTTTTTCCTGTGTTTTGTTCTGGAGGGCAGGGGACAGGAGTTTTGAGGAGGTGGTTTTGGGGTTTATATGTGATGAAAAAGAGAGGACTCTACCCGAGGTACCAGATTATAGGCAGAAAGAATGAAATAATTTTAGTCGTATAATTTAACACTTCATTTCACAAGCATTAATTGAAGAGCTAAGGTAAATTAAATACATATAAGCATATAACTATGGGAAACTGCCCCTATATTTTCCTGGTTACCAGATAAGTAAAATGCAGATGTATACAATAAACTGAGGAAACAAATGCTCAGCAGAGAGAAAGTAGAGGGGCAGATTTAGACATTTCCCAACTTGTAAGCAAATATAGAAGCTAAAATATCTGTTTATAAACCAGAATTTACTCTTCAGAAGCAAAGTGGTTGGTGGATAGAGTAACAAATATATCAGTATTTAGAATTAACAGCCTGAGCGCACGGATAACAACTACTTTTCATGAAACAGTTGTCAGCAGTAACTAATTGATGTCCATAAAGTACTTCTATAAAGGCAACTGTTAAAAATATATGCTCGGGACTCTCTTAAAAGTAATACAGGGTGATTCTTCTGCTACTTGGTATCTAGGTTGAAATCTTACCATGTCATTATTTTAAATAGATAAAAATATTGCAATACTATTAATCAGGCTTTCAATAAACTGTGGGGAAAGAACCAAATAATTTGCATGATCTACAGTTTTTGGAAATATAGCTGTTAAAAATGTAGGAATCTTTTATTATCTTATTGCTCACAGTTTGTTTTCAAATAGAAGGGGATGGAAACACCTTGATGATGTATTGTCATGTGGACCACTTTATGGCCTGTATTCTTTATGATATGACTGTTGTTCACTGACACCATGTTATTTATTGACAGCAAGGCAAATAGACTAGTAAGTCATGGTTGCATGTCCGGCCACTAAGAATCTGCCCTGGTTTTGTGATGTGCTAATTTTTTAAACTTATTTATTCTGCTTCTTTTCATTTTTCTCTTTATCAGTATTTATTTTATAGCAGTCTTTTCTTTAATAGACTCTCATTTGAGACATTTTAAAATGCACCACAAGTCAAATCCAATTCAACTAAGATACCAAAATGCACGTTATTTAAATTAAATATGAATGCTTTGAAAAGTGTGTACTTATATCATAATTGCTTAAAACTACCTTTCCACATTATGTACGTTGTAGATTTGATTCTTGTCAATGTATGCAAGAACCAAAGCTAGGCTTAAAAAAACCAAAATAAATTATTCACATCACATACGTCTGTACATCTGATAGTGTAATTAGCAATCAAAAGCACTACATATGGTGATGTAATACAGACATTATAATTTTGTACATCCTGCTGTTGATGGATTTAGGTACCGCATTTTGCACATTTTCTATTTCATTATTTGAAACTAAAAAAAGACAAAAATAAAATAACATGTTTTCTTTATTTTAGTTCCTTTTTAATCATCCTTCACGCTTCTTTTGCTTTCCTTCCGTGTCTGGCTCTCATTTCCCCAGTTTAGATAGAACTTGTTTTTCTTCATTTATCTTTACTTTTTCCTGCTCTGTGGCTCTAACACTAATAACAATAGAAATCTTGGACCCAGATCTGGGGGAATCTTGGAGGTCATTGAGGTTACCTCTCTGCTTTTAGTTAGCCTTCTAGCCTTTCCAGAATGAGAATTATTTATGCTTTTCTCAACATTGTCACACATTTCTTGCATTTTTCAAATTATGTCAGATTTTATTTTTCTAAAAGTTTTATGTATTCTAACATTAATAGCTCTAGCTTAAAGAGTACCACTCTAATTCTTATTTCCTCATAATGCTTCCAATTTCTCACTTTCTTCTACTTCAGCTCACTTCATTCTTTTTTACTAAATTGTTGAATTTGTCTCTATTAAGTATAGTAAAAGTCTAATCACTTTTAGTAGATCGGGAGCATTTCATCAAAATAACTTTCTGAAAGTTTGTATGCTCAGACACCCCACAGTCTAGCATTTTCCCACTAGTGTCTAGCATCTTCAGTTAGTGTTTATGCTTTTCTTCACTCTCATGTGTGCTGCCAGCTTACAGTGATCCATCCTATTAACTGTGACGTTTCAACTTCCTCTCCTACCTGCCAGATTTTGTCATAAGCTTCACCCATTAAATCCCTGTGCAATTAAAAAGACAAATAACTAGAAGTTATTCATATGAGATATGTTTCTGAGCTGTGTCATCATCTTGAGAACTACTTTAAGAAGAGAAGAGAAAAAAGAAAAGAAAAAGGAAAAGGGTAGCACGGATATAGTTAATCACACAATTGTGTTCAAATGTTAATTCTGGCATTTAGTAGTTATGGGCCAAAAATCTCATATGTAAAATAGGTATACCAACTATTCACAGAGTAATGTAAGTTTTAAACGGAGTGAGACAGCATCTGTAAAGTCTTGGGCACAAGCGCCTGGCACAGCGCTGGGGTCACAGATATGAGCATGCCAAAAGATTAAAAAAAACAACAGACGCATTTTCTGTCATCTCTTAAATATTTGATGACATTTTTCTTAGTTGAATGATTAAAACAGAAACAAAAACAGGTAAAAAAGACACAAGGGCCTCTATTTATTGCACACACCTTCCCCCATGAGCCTGACCCCCAGCCAGGAAGAGATGTATTAACTATTTAGCTGCAATTTACCCAGCAAATGGTGCGGTGATGTAAGGCCTGTTTTCCTTAGCAGCAAAAGAAACCAAGTCATATCTGTAAAGTGGACATGAAACACCTATTTATATGGTCATTATTGATGTGTACACAGCCATCAATTAAACTTTTTGTCATGCTCTGCTAGGCAAGTATTCTCTATGCTAATGAGTTCTATCCCTAAAATTAAAGTTGTATAAATGCTTCATATTTCAGATGCCTTATAATTTTCATAATTTTGTATTTTTAATGTATGAATCTTCCTTGAGATTTAGCTCCATTTGAATTTGTACATAAGTGATTTTGTCATTGGAGTCAACCCCTGAAATGACACTTTAAAGCAACCCCCATACTCATTCATTACTAAGTGGGATGTCAATTCTTCTTTGAAAAAATAGGGATGTACACTTAGAAGTAAGCTCAACATCACAAGCTGAGGCAAGATTGTAAGTTTTTTTCTTACTGTGGGTGAATGACTGGGTTTCAGCTAGAAAGGATGCAACCTATAATAACATAAAAATAGGTCCTGCAACTCCACTATTGAGGAATTTTTATCTCACTTATCCATCCCAATGCTGCATAAATGGTGTCTAATTCTTAGGCTCCTGTATAGTTTTTTTTTTTCTTTTGCACTGTAGAAAAAATTTGTGTGTTCTCAAATCAGATGTCTTGTGAGCATAAGCAGATTCTTGATTAATGTGATGTTATATTGACTGATAGTAATGAAGCCTATTACTCTGTCATTGTTCAAACGGTGATTAGAAAGCTGTAATGACTGGTGGTCACAGACCTGCATTCCTGAACCTGATCTTACAATTTATCTCTATCACCACTAACTAAAGTAGTGCCTATCTCATAAGATTGTTGTTTGGTGTAAATAAAATTAAAGTGTAAATTTACCGTACCATATGTGTATGCAGGTAGGCATGTGCATGCTTAAAAACATATCTAGCCATTCATTCATTCATTCATTCATTCATTCATTCAGTTGAGGAAACATCGATGGGCCTGTCATGTACCATTCATCGTCTAGATACTGGGTATGCAGATATGAATAGGAACATACATCATCTCTTTCCTGTAGGCTCTTCCTGTTTGGTGAGTAAGGAAGGTCAGAGTATTAACCATCGAGTAATGTGATCAATGCAATAATTGACGAGTAGATTCATTGCAGTAGGACCAGTGCGGAGGGTCAAAATTCTCAGTCTAGGTCAGGGAAGGAAGATCATTTGCATTTCCTACTGCAATATCTTTGTAGCAGAATGGCAGAAGCTCCCTTGGGTGATTTTTCACTGGTTTCAAGCAAAATCAGCATGATTTGTGAGGGTATTTACCTGTAAACATCTTCATGCCTTAAGGACAGGAATGCTCAGTGCTCAAAAGTCTATTTGACCTATGTGTGTGGGTGTGTGTATGTGCGCATGCATATGCATGTGTGTGCACAGGCCTGTGTGTGTAGATGTCACGTTAGTCTACTCTCGTAGCTGTAACAAATTACCCCAAATCATGGATGTTAAAGCATCCCAAATTTATTATTTACAACTCTGGGGGTGGAAGTCTGAAATGAGTCTTGGTGGGTTAGAATGAAGGCTCCAGCAATCTTGGCGTTCCTCTCTGGACAAGCTAGGGCAGGGTCTGCCCTCTTCTGCTCTCCAGCCTCTAGAGGTTGGCTGCGTTTCTTGCCTGCAGGCCCCGTCCATCTTTCAAAGTCAGCAAGGGCCGGCAGAGGCATTCTCACAATACATCGCCTGGCACTGAATCTTCTTTCTCTTTTTGCCAAATTTAAAGAACCATGTGATTACATTGTTCCACTTGGATAATCCAGGATAATCTATTTTAATGTCAGCTGGTTAGTGACTATAACTCTGCTTGCAGCCTTAATGTCTCCCTGCTCCCTCCACCAGGTAATATAACATATTCACAGATGCCAGGGATTAGGACGTGGACATCTTTGGTGGGGAAATTTATTTTGGTAACATAAATATGTATGTATTTTCCAGTTTAGGATTGGATATTAAGGAGAAAATGTAAAAAATAAGTAATAAACTGAAAGTACTTATTATACGAGCACACTAAAAAGAAGACTAGGACTTGACTTTCTTGTTAAAAAACTTTCTGGTTACTTGTGTGTCACGTTGAGACAAAAATTATGTAGGTAAACAAATATAGAGTGTAATATAAATGTCATATAAAAAAGATGGAACTCACATTCTTTACATTTTGTGTGAAGGAAAACCAGAAGAGTTGTCTCCATGAAATAAATAAGAGGTGATGTATTTTGAAATGGGGCCCAAATTCAGGGCAGGTAACAACACTGTTACCGACTTTAGATCCCCTTAGAATTTAAGATCTACCTAACATCTGAAAAAAGTTATCATTTTCCTTTATTTTTCTTACATGTTCAGTGAAATTATAAACTTTTTAGTAATAATAAAGTTAATACTACATTACAGTACTTAACCATCTGCCAGGCACTCATCTATCCGCTTTACATGTATTAACTATTTGCTCATCACCGGGGCTGGCTTCATGGGTACTGACCCTGTGCAGTCACGCAGAGACCACCACTGAGATGGGTCCTCATTTGGTTTTACGTAGCTGGTCCTGCATATTGTACCAAAACAGTGCACTAGATAAATTATCATCAACATTTTGTAGAAAAGAAACTGAGGCACGAAGAGGTAATTTGCCAAGGCCACACGCTGGTCTGGAAGAGAGCCAGGGTTTGAACTGGAGGAGAATGAGCTCTGAGCCGCTTTAATCTCTGGCTTCTTTGAAGACAGAGAGCATGTCTTCTCGAATGTGTCTTCCTTCCAACTATCACCCACTGCTGCACCGTTAACTTTTGCTCAGTGCTTGTCGAGCTGAATTATATTTGATGATCTTTGGTAAAAATACGAATTTCATTTTTTAACTAATAGAGATGAAAGTTAAAAAAAAATCTTGAATCTCTTCCAAGATATTTGTTCAAACAGACCAAATTAAGCTTTTTTTCCCCCATTGCATAATCATATGTCAAAGGATATTCCCTTGTCAAGGTTCATTATTTAGTATTTATTAGTGAGATGTATACAGCAAAATATTCTGGACAGATTTGATAAAACTATGCCAAGTAATATTTCACCGGTCTCCTAATTTATTCTTAAGAAACTTAAACTTTAGAAACAGTGGTTTTAGAGAAACGCACCGATGCAATGACTCTAAATGTAATCGCCTGCATTTTCAGTAGAGCAATAGGTAAGCTGTGTCCAGTAAACCAGAAGAGTCAGAGAAGCAGTGGAGAGAGTTCGTTGGTTCTTACTCATTAAATCAAATGAATATGCCTTTCCGGGGTCTTGTATTTGCCACATGCTAGGGGGTTTGAGGGGAATTTAGTAATAATTTTATTATAAAAATAAAATGACATCTTCAGGTAGCAGAGATTTCAGTGGGCTGAGGAATCCAAACATATGGAGGTCTTGTTGGAAAAAAGTTATTAGTAAGGTCTGGAAGAGAGGGCGTGCTAAAGGCCTGAAGCGAGGATTTGGGCATTTTAATGTTTATTCTACCAACTGATAACATGGGTAACCATGGGCAGCTGACGACCATTCTATGGTTTCGTTTCATCATCTGTAAAGTGGGACTAATAATTTAGGTTTTCACCTACTTTTTGATGTGCTGTAAGTATTAAATGGATCCATGAATGCGAATGCATTTTGAATTTTCTTTAAAAAAAAGGGATGTGGAGGGAAGTACTAAATTAAGGTGCTTTTCTTGAACTGAGTATAGTTCCAGATAAGACATAGGAAATAAAATTATACAACATTAAAAAGAAGGTTTATTTCACATTAAGTACAGCTATATTATTTTACTCCCTATTTTACTACCTTATATAATCTATATTTGTTTGACCCGGATAGTCATTGGACCAAAACAAAAAGATTGAAAATGTTAGCAGTGCTAATTTATTTCAATCCTTAATTCACTATTTTATATAATCCATATTTGGTTGACTCACATAGTTAATAGAAAATCCAAAACATGAAGCTAAATTATTTGATATTTGATTCCTTTCATGACTTTATTGGGCATTTTATAAGGCATTGCAAATAATGCAGAGCTGAATAAGATAAGATGTAGGCTATGCCCTGACAGAGAGCATAGTTTACTGGTAATAACAGGGCTAAAATGCATGCATACGAGACCGAATGTATTAAGTGCTGCAGAATAACTGCAGAGATCCGCAGGAGGAAGGCAGCACATGAAATGGAAAACTATATAACTGACATCCTGGGTTTAAAATAATTTTTGTATTAAGAAAAAGCACAGTTTAAAATCAAGCAGTGTGGAAGAAATAGAAAGTGTAGGGGAAGGTATTATCATTTGATTGAAAACTCCTGTGACTTTCATAAGGCATAACCAACACTGCCCAGGAGACGGTGTGTGTTGGTGACTTTTTTTTCATAGCAACATTTACTGTGGTCTATGAAAACTTGAATTTTCCTCCTGAAAGTTTTATTGTGATGAGTAATAGCTTTGAAAACACAATCAGTAGATCCAATTATAAAATAATGTCAGGATAAATACCAGCAATGTGGAGGTTATGAGAATAGAAAAAATAAAAGGTCTGCCTGCCTCTAGCTGGTTCAGATCATTTCAAGATGGTATTATAATATCTATAGATTTCAAATAGCTGAGATCAGATCCCCTGAAGAACACACCCATTTACATGACCGGGAGCTGGAATGCTTGTCAAAATTACTCATGTTTAACTTTAGTAGCTGAGCAGGGTGTCTTGGAGTTCGTTAGAGCTGACTCACTTTAAGTCCTACTGGCTAGCACAGTAGGGAATTTTGGGACAGAATTAAAACTGGAGACAGAAATAAAACATTTAATAACAAGAAGCTAGCTTTTAGTTGTCAGAATTTTTGAAAAGAAAGTACCAAGTGACCAACACACCAAGTCTAAAGTGGTTTGGAATATAAGGACTGACTTTTTTTTTTTTTTTATGTTGAATTGGCAGTTGTATAGTAAATGGTATAACAAGGATTTCAGGGAAAAAATGTGCTCCCCTAAGCACTGGATTAGACCTGTGAAGAAATTCTTGAAATTACTCAGGGCCAAAGACTTTGCTTCTGCTGACCACCCGCTGCGTGTGGCGATGCCCTTTGACTGTTCTATCAAGGGCCCTGTGTGGACTGTCTGACTTGACATTGGACACTAGTAAGAGGAGACGTGCATGCAGAGAAAGTGGTTACTGTAAACCCTTCTGCAAGGAGCCAGAGGCTTCAGGAATTCTTTTCTGCAGCATTCCAGAGATTATTGCCCACCATTTTATCTAGGAAAGTGGTAAGCCACTTAAAAATGTGACAGACTGTGACACAAGTGGTTGGTGCTACACAAGGAAGGAAATCAGAAACAAAATGGAAAGGGGAGGGTAAACAAGCATATATGTGAGTCTGTAGAGCCTTTGAGGGAGGGTGGGTTTTGACTTTACTAATGCTTATCAGTTTTTTAGGTTGATAAACTCAAAGGCTTTATACAATTTTTCCTTTCTATTCTAACAATCTTGCATGAATTCTCTGACAAGGAACCATTTTATAAGTTGAATCTAACAGACTTGCCATGTGAAAACATGTTTTCTTCAATTTCTACAAGTTAACTCTCTCTCTGTTAATGTCTTTATAAATAAAACTGTAATATAAGGCACTAAATGAAGTGTGTACTTCAAAAATAATTGATTAGAGCTATGTTTAACATTATTGTGTTTGAATCCATTACAGTCTTATACGAGACCGACTCTGTTCCAATTTGGCATTCGCAACCCACAAGAGCGTCTTAGCTTCCAAGATATTGTAGCCAAATATCCTCTTCGTCATGCTGGGGCTGGGGGCGCGGGGAGATAATCGACCTCAGTTGTGTTCAGAATGCCTGGGCGCTCCATATGGCCTATGTTCCATTGGCAAGTTAGTCCTTAAAATCTGAGGGGATCCCACTATATATGCATAAGTATTATAAATTAATGTCCTAATGTGCTTGGAGGCCTGTGCTGAATGAATGGCAGGCAAAAGGAAGAGAAAAGGAAAAACATATTTTTTAAAGAAACCATAAACATGTGGTTCTCTCCCGGCACTGGAATGAAGAGTCTGAAGGGACCCAAGGACTTGGTCTTTCCTTTTCTGGAATTACCTCTTAGGAGATGTATGGAAATTAAGCAGTTTCTTGTTACCTTAGCTCTCAGAAGTGGCTATAATCATTCCAGTTAAACACCTCACCCCATCCTTAACCTATCACCATTTTTCAAGCACATTTTAAAGGTATTTTTTTCTTTGTGGTTTTAAATAAAAACAGAAAATGTGTTTAGCCACATGGAAGTGATCTAGCAGAAGGCTCATTTGGAAGAAAGCACACATTTAAAAAGCCAGTTCCTGGCTCCGGCTTGGGCAGAGCGGCCCAGGCAGGCTCCAAGGCCTCTCCCCTCCCCCCCTTCCTCCCTCCCTCCCTCCCTCCTGTCCTTGCTACCTTCCTTCTTTCCTTCTTTTTTTCTTATTTTTCAGATCCCTTCTTTCTGTATGCTCCCTGGATCTATAAAGCTCTATGGGTCTTATTTTCTATTGCAGAACAATGACTTACTACATTAAAAATAATTTGACCAAGGGCTACCAAATAAACAAAGTGTAGCATCCGGGGTTTCACTCTCAAATACGGGCCAAACTTTCTTGCAAATCAATTCACCATTCACACATTTAGAACTTTAATAGTTATTTGTGGACTGTGGACCGAAAACATCCCTCCTTCCCTGTCTCCATCCCTCCCTCATTTTTCCCTCCTTTTGGATATTTGTTTTCAAGTAATACATGAATAGACGTAGACTGAATAAAGCCAAGTAACAATGGAATGCTAGTGTTGAAAGGCCACCCTGAATTTGCATTACTAATTAATAATCATTATATATAATATATAGTATTATAGAATTACTATATATGTAGTTATTGCTACATATTATGTAGTATATATAATTACTACATATAATATAACCAATTAATTACTAAACATTTTGATCGTAATCATTCATTAGCAGAGACTGATTCGCATAATGGAAAGAGGAGGGGTGTGGTCAAGTGGGCTTAAGTTCAAGTTTTCAATCTTCTTGGGTTTCATTTCATCACCTGTAAGATGAGGTTAACTATTCATGGTTTATATGGCTATGGTGTGAATTAAAAGCCATAAAATATGCTAAGTATCTAAAATAGTGTCTGACTCTTAGAAATGCTTAATAAACTAGTGCTCATATCATTATTTCATATTATGCATGTTGAGTAATAATTACAAGCCTTAGTCCATTCTTGTGGGGAGGAGGTCAGGGTGATTTTTATTTTCTGTCACAGAAACTGTGATGAGGGAAATGTAACACTTACTCAAGGTCAACCAATAAGTCACTCACTGTCATTAGGACTTAAGGGTTTTCAGCTTTGCCTCCTGATTTCAGTCCATTAGGCTACAAAGTCATCAAAACAAACCAGAAAAAGGCATCATCAAAAAGCAAAAGTAATAAAATCAAAGGATCCTGGAGCAGTATTGTACTAAAAGCCATCTGCTATCTTCGTCCACATTCTCAACCCTCTTGAAATGTTATTTGTAAAGCCTTAAAAGGCTTGACTGGAAACCTTCAAGTCTTTTTAAAGATACAGTATATCTATTGCTGACTCATGCATGCTCACTTAAGAATTATAATATAGATTTTTGAATATACATCAGGGAGATGCCAATACTTTTTACATTGCCAAAGCCCTTAGGCTTTTGCTGTAGAGAAAGAAGCTGTATGATTAGCTAAACAAGCAATTGTTGCTACAGTGGTAGTGGTGAGGAGAGCCTGACAGAGAGAGAGAGAGAGAGAGAGAGAGAGAGAGAGAGAGAAGGAAAGGACCATAGCGGGAGGGAGAGAGAAGGAATTTGTGTATTTAAGTGTGTTTGGAGGAGTGGAGGTGGTTGAACAAAAATATTTGCAACATTTAAATGATAATAAATACTGGTATGCTATTATATCAGTTCATTTTTATACCGACCTGTTGTTACCAACCTGCTAAAATATCTGTGCCATGATCAGGAGAAAAAGAATAGATACAAAATTGCTGTCTTAGCATTTCCAGTGGACTCTGGCCTTGTCTCCCTACCTTGCTGTGAGGAACGCCCCATTCTTCCCTCTCCTTTCCTCATTTGGGCAGGAGCACCCGCCCTCAGCACCGGGGCGGTGACCTTGCGCTTGCTGAAGTGGCTGATCTCACTCTTCCTTTATGTGGTCTGCGGGATTTTTCTCCTCTTTGGCTCCTTACTTCCTCCTACCAGCACGTAGATTTGCCTCTCTGATTGTACCTCTGTTATTGCATTACCCTTTAAAAATAAAACAATAAATATTTAAAACATAAAACCTTTTTTAATGCCAGTTGTGGGAGCAGATATTTTTATGTGAACAATAATGAGGGCAAAGAATGGATTTCTCCAAGCTTTACAAAGCCCCAGTGAGGCACAGGGCAAATTCTCAAGTTACAGAATTCTACTTGTCCTATTTCTGAGGAGCAGAGCAAAAAAAAATTTTTTTCAGATATTTTAAGAGATGGCAAAACAGGGAAGCAAACCAAAGTCATCACAAAAGGCTCCCAGTGTAGACCCAGCCATCTGCATATAGTTCACAGAACTCTTCTGTTTATTTATGAGCCCTGGAATGTGTAAAGCCAACTCCTAGCTGTAAAAGGACATACAGTTGCTCTCGTGTAATTTGTTTGGCCCTTTTTTCCTCCAAAATCAAGAGTTTGCTTTCTCATATCTAGGGAAACACTGCCATACACAAGGACCTGGTTTTTGGAAATTCAAATTTCTTTGATAAAACATTTAAAATGACAACTAAAAATATACTTAAGACCTGAGTATAGACTTAAACAAACGCAGCTGGCCTTGATGTGTATACATATCAACTACTGCACCTGCCAAGAAATACTTCAGAATATAGCTTTAATGTACTCTGAAAAAAGAAATAATTAAGTTTAAGAAACGTGAATTTTCTATAATTTGGTTCTTTTCAAGATAATAATCTTCAGTTGAAACAGGCACAAAGGAAGACAATGAGAGAAGCCATATATTTTACCTGAAGACTTAACGATTTGCTTCCTAGTAAGATTTTTCTAGAGGTTTTTATAGGGGAAAGTGGTCTTTCAAATTTCATCATGATATAATGAGTTCAGGGAGCTAAATGGTTTTATACATAAAAAAGGAAATGTCTCTGCCATTCCTGCTCTGCCGCTCTGTGCTGTATCTTTCTAGTTAAAAAGAACATTATGTTTTGCAGGCCAGCGACTTCCTTGATATGATGTTTTAGTTTAATCTATCCAAAACATTACCCTCCAGACATTCTAAGAAAGTTGTTTCTCTGACATGATGTGATTTTATGATCTCTCCGAAACATTTTTAGCCTTAAGCCTTTAACACAAACAGCTGGGAATAGGTGCTAGCTTGCGTGTTTGACTTCTCAATGTGGATTTGGAGTTACCTTCCTGATATGTGAAAATGTAACATTGTACTTATACCCGGGAATATAAAAATATAAACAAATGCCACACTGGCCCAATTCAGGATTATCTAACTAAATTCTCCTTGTAACCTTATAATTTCCAGAGAATCTTGGCTAACATCTGGGGATAGATAGTGGGTATACAAGAGAGATGTTACTACCTACAAAAAAAGTGTGAAGCAAGATTAATATTCTCTAGAGTTTTCTATTGCCAGACAGAAACATCTTTCTATTTATACATTTAAGACATTAACCTTCTGGGACATATCAACCTGTAAATAAATTTCCTTTAAGAATGCAAAGTGTGAGAACAGAGTTTCATAGAGCCTTGAAGGGAGAAAGACAAAGGCCATTGGCTATGACTTGATGTGAGGATAAGGGGAGAGCTTGTGGAAACAAATATGTGATAATAAAAAATGGGCTTTGGCTTTTTGCCTCTGCTTTTAGCAATAATCCCAGTTATCTACAATATGAGGAAGAGATCTAAATCCATTGGAAATAATTCCTTTGTTACCACACTTGTAATATTTTATACTGTGCTCCGTATTCTAGGTTGGGAACACAAAAAAAACCTGCCCATGAATGCAGAGATTTATTGAACACATAGATTGAACACAATATCTTTAAAACATATCAAGATCCATGCCAAGAGATGACCAACTGTCCTTTTCTCTGGGGATTGTATCTCTTTTTATTCATTTTGATGATAACTATCTCTCTCTTTTGAAACACTTTTTACATTTGCTATTGTTCCTCCCTCTGTGGGATTTGATTATTATCTATTTTCTGTACTAGATTTTAAGTTCTTGTAATGAAAGGAACCATGGATATTTATTCACCACTGTGTCTGCAGCACATGGAAGCATCCTAATACATGCCTTCTTGAATGGGTGGATGAATGAGTGAATGAATGAAGTTATATGAAGTGTGATATGGTGTACTCTGTGTGGAAGACGAGGCTGGAAGGGGAAGAAATGGGGAAGGCAGGCTGTGAAAGATCTGGAATACCGTAAGTATCCACTCATGTTCTCCAGGAGGCAAGGGAGGAATTCTAGCAGGAATGCGACACAGTGAGATTGATGATTTTAACAGACTACTGCGGAGGATGGTGCACGAGGGGCCGCGACACTGAGCATGCTGCATGGGGTACCTGTAGCAGTTATGACAACATCTGTTCCTTTCATAGTACCCCCTACTTCCTGATATTTGCTTACTTACGCACTTATTATCTATAAACCTCTGCCTTTCCATCCATGAGAGAAGAGACAGTGTCCATCTTTCTGGTTCAATGCTTTAGTCCCAGCAATTACAGCTACTAGCATGAGGTAGAAGGGCCGCAATGTTTGTTGAATGAATAAATGAATAATTTCTAAGAACTTGCATATAGTGAGGGAGCAATTTATAAGTGTCAGCTGAGCTATATATCTTTTTTCTGCCTATCATTTTCCTGAATATTAACCTTTTTAATCTACTTTCCAGTTTTCGGAGGGTCTATGATTTTAAATAAAGTGAACAAAATTCTTTTACCTTTGTCAGCATGTATTAGACATGGGACAAGCAAACAAAGACCTGTCTGAGCTCATTTTAACACATAAGCTAAAGAACAAGCTTACTGTCAAGTCCCCTTGATTTTGTTCTTTAGAGATTTGTGGTACATTTGGGCTAAAACTGCAGTTTACTTTTTCATCAAGACAAGAATAGCCTCTTCTTAACAGTACAAGAATCTATTTAAATAAGTTTGCATGGACTGAGCATCTCGTGGCGGTTAGAAAACAGTCCATTGTGCCTGGGCATTTAGAATCTTTTCAGGTCCTCGGGCAGAAGCCCACAGTGACGATTTTCTGATGGGTCTCTGTGGTCAAAACAGTCTTAGCATCTAGAAGCAAATAAATGATTTTGATAACTAAATTCTATTTTTAATTAAAAATCACTGTATTGTGTGATTCTCTTGTCTTCAGTGTCCAGGAAAGCCCTTAGCTGGAAAGTTGGGAAAATTAGTTTATTTATGTGTCATGGTTTGTTTTGAGGCTATATTGAGGACAGTCCCCAAGCACCGAGTTCTTGTATGTAGCATGAGGTATATTTATTATCTCTTAATAAATACATATCAATTAAGCATGGACAATGTGATCTGAAAAACAAGCAATTTGTGTAAAGGTTTCCTGAGTCTTATAGTGTTACCAGAAAACAAAGACAAAAACCTCAGCATATCATTGTGAAATTGCTACTATGGGAGTAACAAAAGGTGTGATTGGGAATTTAATTTTTTTTTTCTTACATCCTTACCTATAATTATCAGTACAATAAGCTTTTCAAATATTTACATTTTAATCAATCATCTGTAAACTCTGTGGACTTCTGGTGTACGTTGACTTTCACTGCCTACTTTGTGTTTCATGCTAGGCCTTTCCACATTTTTTAAAGCCTAAATTTTATATTGTTTCTAAGGTAGGGTAGAATTGAGGTAAATGGTGACATATAGCCATGTTTCCTTCCTCAAATCAAGTATTCACATAAGTCCTATCATTTACCATATGTGTGCCAATATATAAATACATAATATACATTTATATCTAGGGCAATATATGTGTACAGTATAGATATCTTTACATATACTCACCTTTGTTTTAAAAAGAATTTGAGCATCCTGAATTTGAGCATATTAATGAAATAAAAATTTTTTTCTGCAGTGGTAGTTTGGAGTATTGAAAAAAGCGCAGGCTAATACAATTAATAACTAAGATTCAATCACTAGAACTACACTCATCATGGTTAAAATCAGGCAGGACCAACCAAAGAAACTTCTCCGTTTTGAGGAACATCAGTGTAAGAAGGATAGCTGACGCCCCTAAAAATCTGTGTATGGCTTTGGCTACTAGAGGCACCACTTTGAATGTGAAGACTTCCCCTCACACCCTCCTTTACTTTTCACCTACTAGGGGCACCAATATCTTCTGGAGAGTTTTGTAAATAGTCATGACTTTACCGGTGAAGTCCTATTTATTAATTTTACAGAGAGGGAAAAGGGAGGAGAAAGGGAGACAAATATGTGTGAGAGAAACATAGATCAGTTGCTTCTCGCGAACCCCAAACTGGGGATGTAGGCCACAAACCAGGCACATGGTCTGACTGGGAATCAAACCAGTTACCTTTAAGTCTTCAGGCCAATCCTCAGTCCACTGAACCACATCAGCCAGGGCTTGAAGTCCTTCTAAAGAGCTTAAATACTTAAGTGATTTCCCTGCAAGCAGTAATGGTGAATTATGTGGTGCTCTAATTGTGCTATTAGTTTATCTAAGCTAAAATGCAATCTACTTAATTTGAGGGTTTTATTACACATTGGTCTCCGAAGGTGAAATACATTGAAAACATACTGGCTCTTTACCCAGAGGGTTAGGCCTTTTCAGACACTACTTGATGGAAATATTGTGTCTCAGATTTACTTTGCATGTGAGTGGAAGTTACTTATTTTGACACAAATGTAACTTGGAAAAATTGTGGGATGCTTGTTTAATATTTATTCATCCATTATCATTTGTGCAGTCGAAGTTCCCATTCTTTGAGTAAAAGTAATCCAACTACATGATACATATAATTTATATGTGAAATTACTATAGAATTATACCACTTACACTGTGTTGCATTTAACACACAAAAACACAAATCTGTGTATTCAAAAGGAAATAATTATGACTAGGCAGAGCACAGAAGATTTTGGGGGCAGCAAAACTATTTTGTATGATACTTTAATGATGGCTACATGTCATTAAACATTTGTCAAAACAGCTAGAATGTACAACACCAAGAGTGAACCCTAAGGTACACTATGGTCTTTAGGTGATAATGATGTGTCATTGAGGTTCATCGATTGTGACAAATGTACCGCTCTTGTGAAGGATGTTGATTGGGGGGCGGGGTTGTGTGTGTGGTGGGGCAGGGAGTGCATGGGAACACTGTGCTCTTTCTGCTTAGTTTTGCAGTGAGCCTTACAGTATACTCTTAAAAAAATCTATTTTTTTTAAGAGAAAAAAACATGTCTATGTAAAGTCAAAATGGATTGGGGTGGTTTACCATCTATGTTGTTTGAATACTGTGACATTTGAAATTAACTAAACACTATGTAAGAAGTGCTTTAGAAATAGTGTAGTTTTAAAATTTAATTTTCATCTTGGAATTATCTTTTAGATGATAGTTTAATTAACAGATATAGCGTTTATCAACACACTAAAAATATACTTAAATAATGACAGCTCCTTGTCTGACTATCTAGAGCCAAGGGCCTCAACCTCAGCATGACTGATATTTTGAAACTGAAAATTTGTAGGATATTTAGCAGCATCCTTACTCTAACTCTGCATTAGATGACATAGTGCCACCCAAGTTGTGGAAATCAAAAATATCTCTAGACATTATTAAATGTCACCTATGAGGAAATTGCCCTCCGTTGAGGATTATCATTTGGAAGTGTGCACAACTATATTTTATTGCTGTTCAAAATACAGGACGTGTATACGTGTGTACATGTGTTTAATCGCCTGGTTTTGTGTGTAGAGATCGGGTTTTTAAAAGACAAGAATGCAGAGGTAAACGGGAAAAATTTTTTTAACTTGGTACATAATTTCCACTACTATGATAAGATTGGGTGCTTTCACCTCTCCTTCCCGTGTGGTGGGTGGGCAACAGATGGATGCAGATTTTCACCCTCTTGCTCAATGAATATACAGGAGAACTCCTATCCGTTGTTTCAGCTTTTTCTGCATTAGGGGCTGATGCAGACTAGTTGTGCTGCAGGTCTCCCCTGTGCTTCACTCCAGAAGGCTGAGAGTAAGCATTTGGCTGAAACGTCTTTACAGGACTCACCCAGCTGTCCTGTGAAGGACCTGTCGCCCACACCCGCGTGCATTAATGTGTGACTGGCCAAAATGTTTATATGACTTCATGCAGACAAAGGCACAAGGCCAACAGGAATAGTATACTGTTAAATGATCACTTGTTTAGCCAACCAAGTGAACGTGGAATTTTTCCATGTATAAGATACATGGTGTAGTGAACCGTTATTTTTTAAAGAATGATGGGAATTATTAACTCATATTTGTTAAAGATTGTAATTCTAAGTTAACCTCGTAGTGGATTTTAATAATGCAAAGATGTTTTAGAAGTAAATTACAGTATGTTTTATTTCATTTCAGAGAATTGCATTATATATTTTACAAATAATTTTTTGATTTTTATCCTATCTCCTTTCCCTACCTGCGCACCTACCTTCTTTCCATTATTGGTCATGTTTGTTACTAGTCTTGCATCTCTGAACTTAGTAATATATCAACGCGAACTTCAAATTTCTCACTGAGAAAGGTAGCATGTTACTCTAAAATAATTTTCAAGAGAAAAATGCAAGCCTGCTTTATTTTGCTGCAGTTAATATATATTTAATGAATTAGCTTGACATATGCCTCCTCTGTCTTTAATGAGTAATGCTATTTTCAGTCCCATAAAATATATATCTGATCAATTGTATATAAATGGATTATTTACCTACATTGTAAGCACAAATTTATACAATTGTGCAATCATATTACCTTCTTCACAACAAATGCCTTCTTAAAATACTTCTGGCAAGTGCACCCGTAGCAATCTGAAATCTTTGCTAGAATATAAAATTTTGCAGGTAGCTAATTGTTGCAAATAGCAACTTAAAATACATGTTAAAATTTGAAGTATCCTGTACAAACAATTATGTGATTCAATTAAAAATAAAAAATAGTATTGTTAATATATTATCAGGTAATTGAATAATTATATTTTTAATGTGTATTTATCATAGTACTAGTATAATAAATGTTAATTTTTGAGCATTTTAAAAGATTTTTATAGCAAAATCATCCTTTCATTTTTCATTTAATTTCTCTTCTTTTCAGATGAGGATGGATGCAAAAAGGTCTGTGTACCTAAATGAAATTATTTAACAATATTCTTGAATAAATTAGTCTGACATAAACATAACACTACTGGCTTTCAGTACAATAGAAGATAAGTTCTGTGGTTCAGAGGTCTTTTTTCCGTAGTTCTGCTAAATCATGTGTAAAGTTCAGTTTGTATTCCAATGGTAGCATTTAAGACAGCATAGTTAAGAATCTCTTAACATTTACATTTACAACTTCGTTCTCCTTCTAACATTTTCTTTATTGATTTTAGGTCGTTTCATGGTAACAGCTTATCAGCGGTTACAGCCAATGACCTAAATATGCAATTAAAATTGTAGATCCTAGCTAGGTGATAAACTGGTCCTCACTATGGGGCTTTGGAAATACTACTTTCTTTTTTCAAGACCTCTTCTTATTAGTAATTATAAAATGGAAAAGCATACGACTGGGGGGTGAATCCTTTAGAGAGATCATGTTAGGTTCTTCATAGATTTTTAAATGAAGCTGTTTGAACATTCTTTTGCTTTGTTAATAACACTCATTGACCTTTAACATTCCATTCCAACTAAAACCATTCATTTATTTGTAGTTTGTGAGTGGAGAAAACAGCATCAGGACGTCTATGTTTTTCTAAGTTAAATGGCTATATCGAAAACTGCCGTACAAGAGAGCATGACTTTCGATAAAATTTGGCCTTTTGGCAGTCATGTTCAGAGGACTAAACCCCAGAGACTGTGCCTGGGGAAATCATAGACTTTAATAATAAAAATAATAAAAAAAAAGTGAGTTCAGCCTTCGTACCTTAGAATTGAGGTAATTTCCTCCAGATCACACAGGTAACTGCACACTAGCTGTCAGATCACCACTTGGGTTCTGGATTCTCCATACAGGCAGGCGGGCCCTAGTGCTTTGTCCATTTCACATTCCTTTCAGCTGCCTTCCCTCCCACGGCCAGAGGTGTCATAAGGCAGATCGTCAGCAAGTTAAAGGATTCTGTTTTACTGATGGTAGAGACAAACTTAGACTACAACATATGTGTGTGCATGTGTGTACATGAATTAAGTTAGTTCCAGATATATAACTTCTGCTTATTCAAAATTAACTAGATACATAATTTTGTTAATTTATTTTACTTTTGGGGGGTTTTATTTTCTGTGTGTAAACTAGAATGCTGCTGTTTGTTCTGAGAGATCTAACTCACTAAGTCCAAAGCACTGATCATTTTCTCCCAGTAACTTCAGCTCCCACATTGACCTCCTCCTCCTGAAACCCCAAACCTCTGGAGGTCACTGTTCTTCCCTGCTACTTTGTCTTTCATTTCTCTTCCCTGAATCCAAGGCAGAGTAGGTCCTCCATTCTCAGGGAGCACAGATTTGTCTGTGTGAGTCTCGGACCTGGACCTTTTCTTTCTATTTTCAGGTCACAGTTGTTCTCTTGAAAGCTAACATTCTGGGCAATCCTTAGTCTTTGTAACATCCCTCTGCCTGTAGCATAATCTCTTTTCTTCTGCAAAAGAACCAGCTTTTCCCTCTCCCTTTGCCTAACCCTTCTTTCCACATTCTTTTTTTTTTTTTACCTGTCTTTATACAGCTCTCAACTGTTTTCTACAGACACCAGCTATCGACTTTTCTCATATCCTGTGTTATTACAAGTACAATTAAATTATGCTTTTTAAAAAAAATTAAAACAAAATATCCTCACTTGAGGAGCTATTTTCTTTACTTCTTTTAGAGAGAGAGAGAAGGAAAGAAGAAGGGAGAGAGAGAAATCTTCATGTGAGATATAACTATTGATTGGTTGCCTTCTGAATGTGCCCCGAGCTGGTGTTGAACAGGCAGCCTTTTGGTTACAGGATGATGCTCCAACCAAATGAGCCACACTGACCAGGGCAAATTACATTTGTGTGTGTGTGTGTGTGTGTGTGTGTGTGTGTGTCATGTGTGTGTGTGTATGTGTGAAGACTTCACCTAAGAAAATATTCTTGATATATATACATAGTATTTGTGGGTGGGGAGTGCATGGGTTCGCCATATCTCAGTGTCTGAGCTCAGTCTTGTTAAAAGAAATGGGAATGGGCTTTTACATTGCAAGTTGATGGCTAAGCATTGAGTCTGCTTTGGTATTGATTTTTCCCTTCACTGTACCTTCAATTTAGTAACTGTTCTTTTCCTCATTTTCCAGCCAAGCCATAGACTATTTGTGCTAGAAATAGCTTTTGGGATAATTTAGTCTCATTCTATTATATATTCTATATGAAAAATACTAGATCCAAAGAGCCTAAGTGATTTGTTCTGAATCTGTTCAGAAATCAGGCTTGTTGCTATTGTTGTTGTAGCTAGAATTTCCAACAGTGCACCCTTTCTAAAATCTACATCTTTACCGCATATCTGGTTGTTTCACTAGGTTGCAACCTTTGGCATTTATGTTTGTAGAATGACTATCCTCTTTCTAAGCCTCTGTGGGACTGGAAGCCTGTGGTGGGGCCCTAGCCTATGGCTGAGCACTCACCACCCAACTCCAGGCTCCACTCGTGCCCACTGCGTGCTTGCTCCCAGTGCCCAGACTTTACCTCCCTGGTTGACTGTCCATCTGGTAATTCTGTGTGGGCTCCGTGAGACCTTCTGGGTTTTCTCCCAGCAGCACTGCCACTGTGCTTCGGATAGTGCCTCTGCTCACTGACTTTCCTGCATTCTCTCCAGTTGTCTGCCTAAGAGAAATGTGTGTGTGTGTATATATATATTCTCTGTTTTTTATTCATCTCTTCTCTGACTGGTGGGGATATTTAAGGACGCCAAAGGACACTTCCTCGGAACTTCTTCATAAAGTGGTTCTAGAATCACTTTTGGACGTGTGTCATCTTGCCCAAGATGAGGGGCATGTTCTTCACGACCTTGAAACTTTTCTTCACTTCTTACTGAGAAAGTAAATGTGTGTGCATGTGTGTCTGTGTTGCAGGGATTAATCACACAAGTGATTAAACAAGATGATGTCATCGAAGGGATCCCTTTGAAGGTGTTACGGTGGGTGTAACAGGTTAAGTGTTGGCCGAAGAATGAGAGTCACTTCACTTGGAACCCAGTTTCTTCAATGATTCAATACTAAGTATGTGACTTGAAAAATTATATATTAAGTGCCAGCGTCAGAATTCAAACACATTTACCGAGCTCTAAAAAAATCTACCTTTTTCACATACTATGACATAAGATATTCTCTGTTTGAGAATGTTCATTTACCACAACTAAACAGGAGTGTTTGGTTTTCTGCCATCGGTAGGGAGGGCAAACGGCCTTTATCTTACCTGAAGGTCAGTGATTGAAGGCTAAGTGATTTAGGATCCCTGAGCTTCAGTTGCCTCAGTTGTAATATTGAGACACAGTTGAATGGTTAAAATTAGATCATGTATGTGAAAGATGTCTTTTAGAAAAAACACTGATAGATCTATCGCCTACCCTCCCTCCTTCCTTAGAAACTGTGTGAGGTACAGAGTCCTGTAAGTAACGATTATGTTTTTCAAGACTTGTCCAGAAAGTATCCAGCTACATACAATGAAAAATAAAGACATTTATTGAAAAAGATACAAGCTACAAGAAATGATGTACCTAAGACAGTGATGCTTCAGTCCCCTTCAAAGTAGGAATCTTAGGACCTCACACAGTTGTCCCAGCATCTCTTCCACTGTTCAAAACACTCTGCAAAATCCTTTGTTGGAATCGCCATCAGCTGCCCTGTTGTAGTCTCCCAAATCTCATTAACAGTCTGAAATCTCTTCCCTTCCAAAGGTGATTTTAGTTTTGGGAAAAACCAGAAGTCACAATGCAACAAATTTGGGCTGTAGAGGGGAAGAACCACCTGGGTGATTTGATGTTTCACCAAAAAACTCTGCACGAGACGTGATGCATGAGCAGGTGCAATGTCATGATGAATCTGCCAATCCCCAGTTGCCCACAGCCGTGGCCTTCTGAGTCATCCGAATAGTTTCCATGGAGGAATGTTCAAACTTAATGCAAAATTTGATGCAAATTAATTGTCGTGCTAACTCAGTCATTTTGAATGTGATGGCCACACAGTACACGTGCTCATTCAATAGTGTCTACCGCCCCCACTGACTAGTACAGTGAATTCGTCATTGTTCACCCATGTGCATTCCAGTCCACTCTCTTTGGCTGCCAGGTTACATTGATGTTGCTCAGATTATTCTCTTTATATTAATAATGGCTGGACTTTTTCTGGATAGACCTCATAGTCTATTCAGCTGCTATAATAAAATACCATAGACTGGGTAGCTAATAAACAGCAGAAATGTGTTTCTTATAGGGCTGTAGGCTGGAAGTCCGAGATCATGGTGCTCCCATGGTTAGGTGGGGGCCCTGTTATGGGTTGCAGATTTTTCATTGTATCCTCATGTGGCAGAAAGGGCAAGGGAGCTCGGGTGGGGTCTCTTTCATCAGAGCACTAATCCCATTCATAAGGGGGCCCCCTCCATGACCTAATCACTTCCTAAAGGCCACGTCTCCTAACACCATCACCTTGGGTGTTAAGATTCCAATCTGTGACTTTGGGAAGGATACAGACATTCAGAATGTAGCAGTGTTGTATTGTCAGAATACACTGTACCGAGGAAAGAGATTTCTTGATGAGAGTCATAGATATAACATGTGAAACTGCCATTTACTGCTCTGCTGTTTTATGTTTACTTCAACAATACACCTAATAATAGTGTTTTCCTGCCTGGAAATAAAAATTGTGATGTAAGCATCTCTATTTATGGCTAGGGAACTGAGTGTCTTTGTACCATTTTAATGTTTTGGGTTTTTTTTTTTTAAGAGGCCATGGCAAAATATAAAAAGCATGAGTTAGCAAGTTGCAAAGTTATATCAGATTCAATTAAGACCATTTATTTATATGTAAATAAATACAGTTTCATGTACTATGTAATTTGGCAACGTGTCGTAATCAGGGAAGCAAGAGGCGTGGGTACACGTGTAGGAGGTGGGGGGATTATAGGGTGGAGGAAATAATTTTCCCAGATCTGAGACAGTGGCCCAAACTACTAAAAGCTTCAGATTTTCCACGAGAGAACCTGTCCTTCAGCAACACCACTTCGTTTCGTCAGCCGGAATCCTGAGCTATCTCTTGAGACTCCTTCAAGGAGTCTCAAGTTACTAATATGTTAACTGAAACAGTGGTGGAGTAGAAAAACCTCTTGGTGATCAAATCAGGCAGCGCTACTTGATAATCTTTATTGAATCATAATAGTCCTTCTGGAAAATCCCTGAAGGAGGAAGAACTTGAAACCTTTGCATATGAAACACTTATTTAATGATACTGTGCCCTCCGAATTTCAGTACCTTTCCTCGTAGTGTTCCAATTGCTCTGGCCTGGGGTCGGGGGCAGTTCTTAAAAGTTCATGTGAACTGTCAGAACCAAAATTTAAATTCAGGTCTATCAACCTCAAGGAAAAAAAAAAAAATCTCTGTTCGAATGTTGATCCAACCTCACTAAACAGCAGAATGTTTATTATTTATGCTCTTAATGTTTATCAGTTGATGGCAAATGGGTTTCATTCCACCCCTTGCCACATAAGGACTGATTGGTAATTTTGGCTTCCTGCAGTGCTGCCTGGAGAAAGAGTGTGTGGCAGATGCATGTTACTGGGAAAGTGACATGACTGATTAGAGACCTGCCCTGAAATGGGATGGGGGGCATGAGTGCCAGTATATGCAATTTCTGGTTTAGAAAGAAAATGTCTAGGCGACTGCTTGGTGAGTATTAGGTATTTAAGAAATATTTCTTTTCCATTTATCATCTCTTCTTCTAGGTATAGCCACATGAACCTTCTTACAGTGGGCCTCTGACCTGCGTTCGGCCGTGTCCAGCAGAGAGCCCCGGGAGGCAGCCCGGGTAGTTAAGCAGGAAGCTAGATATCGGAAGTGTTCTGTGCGTGCCATCATGTTGGCCCCTAAGAGGACTCATTGAAATGTTACATACTTGTATTTATTTTTAATCAGACAAGTTAGGATATGCATAAAAGGTAACATTTTCTGGACTATGTGAAGTAAGCTAAAGCTATATTTTCTCATATCACAGCATGCCTAAGATATTCAGGATGGAAATCCAGGGTAAATGATGATACGTTTTACTCTGCCATTGACATCCCTTGTTTTTTCTCCTTAAAGTTAAAAGTTACTTTAGATATAAAAGCATAACTACTAAATCAGCAATGATTTTTTTTTCTTTTTTAACCACTGTGTACTCAAAAACCTATTTTCCTTCTGAGTGGCTATGTAAGAATGGGCTGGCTCCTAAAAGACCGGATTAATCAAATTTAAAAGTAAATGTAAATTTAAATCAACCATGGAGCCCTGCTGTACAGCAATTAACATTTCAAGGTAAAATGAAATATGATGATAATAAATACCAGTTTTATGCAGAATTGGAAACATATTCTGTTTCATGGTGTCTATGGGCAGAGAATAGAAATTTGAAAAGAAAACCGTTATTAACATTCTAGCTTTGACATTTCAAGATATAATTTAAATTTGATTACAACTTCTATTAAAAAAAACCCTCAATTTCTCCACCTCTTACTTTGGAAAAGAGTTTCTCAATTTTGGCACTTTTGATATTTTGTACTGTATAATTATTTTTTGTTCTTTAGGGACTGTCCTAAACATTGTGGAGTGTTTTGCACCATCCCTGGCCTCTACCCACCAGACACCAGTAGCAGCTCGCCCCTCCCTGTCTTTGCAATTGTGACAACCAAAAAGTCTCCAGATGCCAAGCACTGATTTGGGCATTAAGAGAACTGGGCTATCACTCATTAGCTCTAACGCTCACTGTGAAACTTTTTGTAGTTACTTATTCTCCCTGGGCCAGGTTTCAACTTAAATAATGAGGGTTTTGAATAGTCTTATTCAGTTCTAAAACTCACTGGTTTGATCTTTCTATCACTTTCTTTAAAAAAACAAGAAAGAAAGAAAACAATGTTCCAGAGACAGAAAGTCCTTGAGGATGGTCCTTGGGGGTTAGGCAGAAAGGATTGTGAAGATATGGGCTAACATTGTGCAGCAAAAACAAAATTAATGGAGCCATGCATATTCTTTATGAAAGTCACCCAGGAGTCTGAAGTTTTATAGTTGTTCTTGGTTACCATGGAAATATGTTTGAAGAAATTGGGAACAGTGGAAGGGATGGTGGAAAGTCGTGGGAATTGTGGGGGGCAGTAATACATTTCTAGAAGCATTCAAGAAGCAAAGAATTCCCTTCTGTGTAATGCTTATAATTTTTGAAGCTATTTTCAGGTAAACCAAGTATTATAATGTTTATCTTTCAGATTAGGGTCTCTGTGGTTCCAAATTAATGGACTCACCCAAAATCATGACCTAGCTTTTTGCCTTGGTTCAAACTTCTTTTCTTTTCTTCTGCTCAAGGAATGGACATTCAGCATTTGCCTCCTGAAGCCAGAAGGCTCATTTGTAATTTTAAGCTTCTACAAAATCTGCTGTTGTGGTATTTCTGGGTCTGCTGACAGTGACAGGGCGCTGCACGTTGGTGAAGTGTCTACGCCTGGGCAGCACTATTGCGGGATAATGGAGATTCTAATTTAAATCGGCCTGCGTTAGGAAAAGCACACATAAATTAAAGCTTCCCAAAGATGTTCGATTTGTTATGCTCAGAACAAAATGTCAAGGTAGACCTGCTTCTTCTTCTTTTATGGATGCGCTTTATTACGTGTCTTAACTCTTATCCTTTCCTAAATAACACCCGGGGTCCTTTGTCCCTTTAGTCAGACTCTCCAGCACAGCACGCTTGTGCTGTGCACACTTGGTGTGACTGTGACTGACACTGTGGCAGGCCAATGGGCACCGTTGCCTTTTGAAGCAAACTCATCCTTCCTCCCTGAGGAGAAACCCCTTTTACTGGAAGTTCTCCTTAATTACCAGTCAAAGGAGTTTCTCTTGAAACCTGGCTCCTCTGTAACCTGCTGCTTCCACCTTACTGCATCGGCATCAAGTAGGGTCGTCTATCAGTGCAACTTAATGTCATGGAATCTGTTAAATAGGATGATCTTTTGCTCTGTGGCATACAGATTATGTTAGTAAATTTAGTAATACAAGGGAATTAGCACAGGCATAGTCCAGGCCTGCTCTTTTTCTTGTTACAGAGCTAGGGGACAGGTAATTTATTATACACTTATTCACCCTGAATAGGTCAGAACTATGAAATCTGAGAATCCTTCATTTGAGGCACTCAAGTCATTTGGGAGATTAAATCTACATTGGGCTTTAATCTGCGGGACGGCCAATGCCATCAGTAAAATGTTGAATCTGTCAGCATAGTTAACGCAAGGGGCACTGTGTCTATGTGATCACCCGCTGAAATCACTGGCAAGTGATTTTAGTGAAAGTCGAAGGGAAGACTTAACCCTCTTGATTTATTCCTTTGAACCCATTTTCTTACTTTTGATGGAATGAGGACATTTTTAGAAAATACGATGAGTTCTCTGTTGGTTTTAAACAAAATGTTTCTCACTCTTACACCTAAATTTAGTTCATCTGAAAGGTTATGCCAAGAAGAAGTAATAGATTATGGGCAAAAAGAAAAAAGAAAGCAATTTTACAAGATTGAATGCACTTTATGTTTCTACCTTGTGCTAAATTCCTATTTTTTATAGTAATCCGTTGGCACATTTACATTTTGTTTTTGAACAGAGAGCTCCTCCCCCACCAGGGATGTATAGGAGTTGTATTAATATCCCTGATATTGCTCGAACCAACTTTTCATAATAGAATATGATCTCTTTCTCTTTTAGGCTGAGACTTTAGGCCAGTAAAAGGGGAAATACAGATTGAATGTTGAGCTCCTTAAATAATTCAACATTATAAGATGTTACTGAACCTCAGAAGTCTGATATTAAAAATGGAATTCATATTCTGCAGTTGTCATACCAATATAAGCTTTATCACAAATTTTAGTATTTATAAAATATCACAACTTCATGCTTATGTGTGAGTGTGTGTGTGTGTGTGTGTGTGTGTGTATATATAAAATTAATGCTTAGGAAAGTATATAACTGAAGTGAATTGTAGGTTATTTTACAAGTACTCACTGTACTGATGTGCGTGTGTGTGTGTGTGTGTGTGTGTGTGTATAAAACCAGTATAAACCGGACTACAGTTAAGATTAAATAGAGGTGTATATATGTGGTTTTACTGAAAATGAGTTTTATGACTTTCAAACCCACATTTATTACTGCTAAAAATAATTAGATTTACTTTCTGCAAAAAGAAACCCTGTAATATTTGATTATGAAATTTTGCAACTAGGTCTTTACTTTGAATAATTTTGAATTTCTTTTAAATCTTCAAAAGACTCCAATTTGCCAGGCATTTCAATTGTCAAGGAACAGCAGTAGTGGTGAGTCAGTGTGAAGGCTGAAATAGAGAGGTAATGAAATACATTCTGAAATTAGAAAACATGGTTAATGCTGATGTTTGAATGAAACCTTTTCAAATCCACTGTCAAAACACAACTTTTTTCTTCCTCTTGTTTGAATCTCATGGCAACCTTGCTACCTTTTACAGTGACTTCCTTTCTGGGGTGTGTTTTCTGAATGGATTTCATTTAATGGGATATTTTAGAAATCAGATTTCACTGTCTGCTTCAGATCAGTGATGCTGTAGAAACCTAACCATTTTAGACTGTCTGGATACTGTTTTCATCAGGTCATTAACATTATTATTGAGAGTGACACACGGAAGTTATCTCTCCTCACTGTTATCTTCGCTCACTTAGAGCATCTCATTTATTAAAGACCACAACCCCTTAACCTTTATAAAGGATGTGGTTTCACAAAGTTAACGTTTTATGCGGAGCTGTCTTCCATTATAATTTTAGTTTATGTCTGTCTACAGTGCTTCCTGCAAAACTTACAAGGTTCCTCCGTGTCAGTAAGCATGCCTGGTTTATGAATAGGTCTTCTCAGGATCTTCCTTTTTAGCACATCGGAGTTGGAACCCAGGTTGCTGGGAGGAGTAGCACCATCACGTGACGAGTTGATTATGAACTTCCTGGCACTTCATCGAGTGTGCTTTTCCTCTTCTAAATCCTGCCGTTTTTCACCAGTCTTATCTTTGTTAGAACTATATTTTGCAGTCCTAGATTTACATTAGCTCTTTTGCTCTGGATCGTTTCTCCTCTGTTTATGTTGAATCATCCATCCAACGCGGATCTCAGTCTTCTGCTTTGTCCCGTGATTCATTTGGGCTGAACTGTACCAGGCACAATGCAGTTCATTATAAAAGTAGCATTACTGCTTTTGTAAAAATGATACATATTTGGGGACAAATTTAAAATTATATGGAATTAAATGAAGAAAGTGTTAAAAATAAACAAATTACACCAGTCGCTCAAACCCATGATTCATATTTTGGGAAATATACCTTAAATCATTATTTTAAATAATGATTTAAGGTATATTTATTCATTCAGTTACAACGATTTATTTATTCAATTACATACGAATTTTTGCCAGCATTCAGTTATACCAAAATATTTCACTGATAATACCTGAGATTGCCATTACCTAAGCACAGCTAATACAGATCTTGGTCAATTTAAAGTTTTTTTACCATTCTACATGAAAAAGAAGTCTTTTTTTTTCCCCCTAAAGCTTAGCAGAAACATTTAAATCACCTTTTCATGTCTTTTGCCCTTCCTTCAATGCTATCTTATTTGTAAAATCTCTTATCTACAATTTACACCCCATATGCAATATTTTGGGCATATTTTTCTTATTTTTTTATTCCAACTTACTATGTCTTTCTTTTTGAATTGTTGTTCAATTACAGCTGTCTCCATTTCCCCCTTATTACTCTCTCTTTTCCTACTCACCCCCACCTCCCACATTCAGTCCCCCCTTTATATATGTTCTTTGGGGACCCCTCCCTTTCTTTACCCCGTTATCCCCCTCGCCCCCTTTCATTACTGTCACTTTGTTTTTTTGTTGTTGTTTTCCTTTTTGTGTATTTTTAAAATATCTTTTGATACCATAAGTTTTCCTTTATAGTGAAGATAAGTTTATTCTAAATCATGCAAGCAATTAATTACTGGAACTAAATTCAGAGGTAGGCTTATAGGTAAGCAGGTTAATAGGAAATAATACCATACATTAAAAAAAAAATCTTTCTGCGGAAGTAATATTGCTAATATCTCTGTAGCAAAGATGGGGCCTTTAGCTAGGCAAGAATAACAAAAGCTTGAGTGTATAACAAGCTAATTAGCTGCTTACTGATTTCCTTCCATTGGGTTAGCATCCCTTGGGCATTCTTTTTTTTTTTTTTTTTTTTTGTTGATACTCCACAGGAAGTTGAGTGTTTTTCCCCCCCTTAGGTGTGTCCTGTGTGACAGTAATTTCTGAGCTGAATATATAAAATTCCTGTCTTGAATTCTTCCAACTTACCATATGCCATTTTATCATTGAATTGTGGAAATAAGATCATTTACCTGGAGGAATTCTGTGTTGTCGGGAGGGTGGTTACCACAGATGAGTTTGCTTGGTACCATTAATATCCTCTGTCTCTCATACTGAGCCCCACAGTTCCTGACTGCCCTGCTCCATACAGATATTTTTTTAGTTCTTTCCTTTTTTATTTTTTATGTTGCTTCTCTTATTGTAGTGAAGTTGTTCATTTTGTTTTTTAATGTAGCACACTCTTTTGCACTATTCAAAACTCTGTAGTTTTCATCTTTGACTCCTTCAAACACCAGTGAAATAAAATTAAATGTTAGGTAACAAAGACATGAAAAGTCAATTTGTAATAATGATACAGCATATCAACTTTTTGCTTACAATTAGGAGATCACACTGACATCCGATGAAGCCAATAAAGCTGCCCAGTATTTGTATACAACCCTCTGAGTGTGCTGTACTTTTAGAACAAGGACTTTTAATTTCATTCCCCTGTATGTGCAGTGAAAAGGGCTCTAATTCTTTAGAGGACAAGTTAATCTTTCTTAGGACAAGGAGAATTTTGATAATGGAAAAGAAACTAAAAGCGAGCACGATTTTACTTCTAAGAGCTATAAGAGAGACTGAATGAAGCTCATTGAGAAGAGAAACAAGTCTCAGTGAGTTGGCACTTCGAACACAAATCGAAAGGGAAAATCCAATAAAAAGTAAACTTTTTATAAGACTATGACTGGAGCTGGGAATCTTTGACTTTTGTTGGAGGATGAAGACTAAAATTAGTGACTGAAATGAGAATTAGCATTTGTCGAAGGGTCTGTCACGTGTATTACATTCTTTTCAGTCACAAACATCAGTAAGGCATTGGATTCCCAGAGCTCTGAAAGGTGCCTCTCACTAATCCTGTGTTGCAGGTGGGAAATTTGAGGTCAGATCTGAGGTCAAATACGTTACAATGTGTTCAGTTAGTAGTGAAGTGCCATGTCTCTCTGGTTTCAAAAACATGCCCTTTCTGTCTCCAGTGAAGGTCTGAGAAATAAGACAATTTCTTAAGGGAACAAATGGATTTGATGAACTGTCTGATTGTCAAAACACTTAACTACAAAACAGGAAAAAAATCTCTTAGAGCTACTCTGAGAAAGGAGAGCAGAGGGAATATGAGTAGGTGTAAATGAATGATTAGGGAGTGTTTTCTTATTTATTTCTTTGTCTTAGTATTGATATCACCTGTATTTTCGAGTTGGCAAGTTTCAGGCTATGTTCCTGGAGTGCGCTGGTCCAGGCGTTTCAGTCGGGGGGCCGAGCGTTGCGCCGCCCCTATTGTGACCATCTGCGTGGACCGGCTTGGGGCTCCGAGGCCCTGCTGAGGTGCTCAGGGCCATCTCTTCCCAGGCGATTGCCTTCTCGCTCACTCTGTCCCAGGCCCCAGACAAGCATCATCTGCTCTGTTTTTTTCCAATGTTCCAATTGAAAGGTGATAAAATATGTATTGATTCTTTATGTAAAAGTAGGTATGAAGGTACTAGGATTTCTTTTAATCCTTCAAAATTTAACATGTGATTCTTGCACAGTATCATATGCAGGCTGATTTCAGTTTCGATCATTAGGTTCTAGGCTAATGGAGGAGAGAAGCATCACGTACTTGTCTGAATTTCCGGCGCCCCGTATATTGTTACTTTATTTTAAATTTAATCATTTGATACGATTTAAATAGAACAATTTTCTGTATCAAACTATCTTTTAAAAAACTCTCGTGATATACATATTTTACAGTATATTAAACATACTAGGTTTTGATAGACTTCTGGAGTTCGTGGCTAGAAGATCTTAATTTCTGATTATTACAAAGAAAAGGTGATTGCAGGACAGAGGTTGATTTTGATTCATGAGTTGTCTGCTGAGTCAGTTGTTATTACATGGCAGCCCTGCCTTATACCCTTAAAATGTTGTTCTTTGAACGTGAGTATGATGCTTCTAATGAGTCAAAAGCAGTATTGCAGAATCTTGAGTTGTTTTTTCCTGTAAAGGTAATTACTTTCCTCTGATTCACCCCTGATAAATACTCCCTTGGCTCTGATTCCCTGGTGACATACTGCACGCAGGTATAACGTGACTCACCAGCTTAGACACACGTAGCAGTGGATCTGAGCAAAGAACACATGTGTGATATTTGTCCCCATGTTACGTTATAATAACCACTTCAGCAGCACACCTATAGATGCATATGATAATGTAAAAAGCAGCAAAGTGAAAAAGAAAGAAAAAGATTCTTGCTTTCTTCTGTGTAGCCCTTATTTTATTATCTGCCAATTGAAGGACTTAGAATAAATTAGTTTTGACTCTTCTCTAATTCTAGAAATTTGTGGTTCATAAGTTCATTGTAGTTAAACTAATGAATTAATTTTCAGACATTAATTCCTCACATAGTACTGTATTATAAAATATTTTTAGGAAATGTTTTTATTGTTTATAAAATACACTATGTTATGAATTTGTGTGCATATGTAATAACATAAGGACATATTTATAGTTGATATATTTTTGATGGTAGCAAATAATCATATTTTATTTAACCAGAGGTTATGTCTGAGTTACATAGATGTAGAGTTTTTTGTTTGGTTTCTATTTGACATTTCTTTTTTTCAAAGTTAAACTTCTGATTTATTTTGTCCCTTATCCTTTCAAACTTTAAGTTATGTATAAATACTAAACATGGATAAATATAATCCTATTAAGGACTCATGAAGGAGTCTTCTTGTCTCTTTTCTAGTAAAGCTGAAAAGGCCCATGGAAATGAGAGCCTTTAAGCCTTCTCTTTTTGGTTGAAGAAACTGAGGTTGAGATCAAGGTTGTACTGCAAGTTAATTTCCCACGTCTGCTAAATTCCAGCCCTTGGTCTTCCAGCCAATCCATAATTCATTCCTTTAAACTGGAAAATAATTAATAATAAGCTGTTGATGATGATCGTCATTTAAACCCAGCGGAAATTCCTAGTGGTGATGCAAGCCAAAAATTGTTCTTTGCTCTCCAGGAATTTCAGAGAGGAATGCCAACAGTGGGAAATTCTCTGTAGCTTAACATGTTTCCTTTATAAGACTCAGAATTGCCAGAATCATGTTATTCTCCCCACAGAGAATTTTCCTGCCATCAGCAATCTACACCTCACAATGTATAAAATCATGCTGAGGAACTGGGTGAACTCTATTCATATAGCAGACGCGTTTACGTAAGTAGGCCTGGCCATTGTGAGATGTAGAAATCTCTCTCTGAAGCGGTCCACCTTTGAAGCGCACACACAGAACAATATCATAGAATTATATTTCAGAATTGATAGTAGCGTTTTCCCAGGGTCTTTATCAAGATGATATCTTATGCCAATTGCAAATACCCTTTAGGGTTTGCTGCGTCTGCTAAATCTTTAGTTACTGCAGGTTTAAAAAAAATACACAGAGAAAAATCTTGCTTCTTGCTCTCTTTTCTCAGTAGCTTCTCAGAACCAAACAGCAAAAGGGTCATAAGTGAAATCAGGTGGAGCATCAGTTGATTTAGTCTTTCTTATAAGAAATGAAAATATTGGTTCTCTTGACATTCTGATGTCTGCAGCACTAACATTTTTAAAGGTTTAATATAGTACCATGAGGTTGATTTACTGTAGCTCTGATCCACATGATTGTGGAAACATAATTTTGATCATGAGAATTTACTGCCCACACTGAGTTAAAGGAATGAAAAAAAATGATTTTCTGGTTCCATACAGGGGACAAATACTAAAGTAAAATAAATTCTTTCCCATTTATTAAAACCAGTTAGGGGAGATTTTGTGGCATGAAAGCTTTAACATTGCCCATAAATGCCTCCCTTTGCAATTCCAAAGCTGTCTTGAAGTTCATGTGCCCTCTGGGATTGTAGTGCCACTAAGGGAAATTGGACTTTTGCCAGGTGGTTATGGAATAAATTCTCCTTGCTCCAAAATTTTATGGAATGAAAAAGATATTGTATTGGTTTCCTGCCCAGAAAATGATGCCTCATTCTCTATGCACTTAATTGTTCTTTATTTGGAAACCTTAGACCACCATTTGTGGCTCTAATACAGCGGTTCTCAATCAAGGATTGTTATGCCCCCAGGGGGACATTTGACAATGTCTGGAGACATTTTTGGTGGTCACAACCAAGGGTGGTGAATTGGTGTCCAGTCGGTGGAGGGCACGGTTGCTACTAAGCATCCTTTGATGCACAAGAAAGATTCCCACAACAAAAAATTATGCTGCCCACAGTGTCGGTAGTGTCAAGGCTGACGGCCCCTGCTCTAATTTTCATTACATTGTATTGTAATCATTTATTTACCTGTGCCTCACCCGTATTGGCTTGTAAGATTTTTATTGGGCAAGGACTAGTCTTTTGCATCCTGAAGTGTCCTCAGTGTGATAGATGCCCCAGGAACACTGAATGTTGAATGACTCATGTGTAAGTCTGACTGTGATCGTTACGTGTAGATTTTTTCTCTATATACTCATCAGTGATATTTGGAAACTAATGTTTAAATGTTTATGTTGACATTTGGCACACAAAAATTGCATAAACCTTAGGTGTACAGGTCAATAAGTCATCACCAAATGAACATATCAATATAACTATCTCATATACCATCACGTAAATGTTTCCAGCATCCCATAAACAATAGGTTTCCTAAGCACCACTCCCTACCCCCACTGCACTGGTGACTGCCATCTCCATTTCTAACAAGAATTGCATCGTGTTTATGAGATTCCTCCAAGTTGTGTGCAGTTGTAACATGTCCATTTTCATTGATGAATAGTATTTCATTGAATCAGTATAGCATATTTCTTATTCATCTAATTGTTGATGGATATTTTGGTTGTTTCCATATTAATCCATTACAATTACTATGACTATAAATATTATTGTTCATGTCTTTTGTTGTGTATATGCACACATTTTGGGGGAATATACTGGAAAGTAGAGTGATTATATGATAAAGAAATATGGAATTTATGGTCAACTTTAAATATAAGAGACATGATCATACTGAATGATAGGCAAATAGTCTTTTTCTTTCTTCCTTTCTTCCCTCCCTCTTTCTTTTCTTTTCTTTCTTTCTTTCTTTCTTTCTTTCTTTCTTTCTTTCTTTCTTTCTTTCTTTCTTTCTCCTTTATTTCTTTTCTTTCCTTTCTTTCCTTTCTTCCCTTTCTTTCACTTCAGCATAGGTATAGTTTACCAGGAATCTGTGGCTACTTGCAATAAAAATAACCTCTTGCCCTGGCCAGGGGGCTCAGTTGGTTGGAGCATCATCCCATACACCAAAATCTTCCAGGTTTGATCCCTGGTCAGGCCATTTACCAAAGTTGGGTGTTCGATCCCTGGTTGGGGAGCATACAAGAGGCAACGATGCTTCTCTCTCACATCCTTCTTTCTCTCTCTCTCTCTATTTCTCATATCATTAAAATCATATCCTTTGGTGAATATTTAAGAAAAAATTGAATATCAGTGACTGAGGTAGAAATTTAATTACATAAGAGGCTCCAGTTTTGCTTTATGATCTTCCCAGGCTCCTATTGTTCTAAGCTTTTCTGATTGTGCTCCGATAACATAGGCTTAGTCGCAGTGACTGAATTTCAAAACAGCTAATATTAAAAAGGGACATTTATTTTATTATTTGATTTATATCAATCCCTGCTCCCCACAATGCACATATCTCCACTCTGCTCAATGTACCTATCAATAGTCTATTTTGAATCTTTTTGTCTATATATATGTTTATTGTTTCTCCCCCCTTATTTTTCTTATTCAGACCAACTTCATTCCATCTCATCATGGTAATTTTTTATCCAATTGAATATTGTACCTTTACGGCCACACATCACTAACATGTGCCATCTTTTGGGCATGAGGGGACGGATCATGTTTACTATTCAGTGTGTAATTTCCTTGCTATTTATTGTATTGCATTGTAATCATTTATTTACCTGTGCCTCACCCGTATTGGCTTGTAAGATTTTTATTGGGCAAGGGCTAGTCTTTTGCATCCTGAAGTGTCCTCGGTGTGATAGATGTCCCAGGAATATTGAATGCTGGCTGGGACTAGAACTCTCAGATTTGGACTCATAGTCATGAGCTCCTTTCCATTAAGAATTATGTATTAAGTAAAAATATATGGAAATATCATAAAGGGATTATAAAATTTCTCAGAGCATGCTGTAGATGACCATCATCTCTGGTAGCCAGGAAAATACTTAATTGCAGTAGAAAATATGCTGTTTTCACATGGGCATTCTCACCTGCTTTGAGAGATTATAGGTACCAAATGTTTCCAGGTTTAAAGAATGCGCGTGTGTGTGCACACATGCATGTAATTTATTAACACCAGAGGAAGAAATTCTAAAAGAAAAATGGGACTACAGAAGTGATTTTCATTTTCTGTATTGGCAAGTGTGTGTGTGTGTGTGTGTGTAGGAAGATGGTAGGGGTGAAGCCCATTAAGATTGTATACTCAGAGTATTTTTTTTTAATGACTGATGTTGACACATATCTATTCACACAAATTAATTACCATTATGATGGAGTCTGACAGGAATCATCAAAATCAGATTCACATAGAAAAGTGGGAAGAAACACAAGAAGAGAAGTAGGAAAATCATTAAAATTTTTTCCACTATGTGTTAGTGTTTTTCGTTTCAATATCAGTTCAAATAACAATGTAATATTTTCTACTGCTTTTGTCTAGAACACACATAGGAAATGAAATCTATTCTCCGCTGCCAGCTTTCTTCACTCTGTGACGTTACAAGGAACACTATTTCGAGAACATATCTGAGGCCAACTGCAGGTCTATTGAGAAGCAGTGGCAGCGGGCAGGCCAAGTCTGCGCCATCTTGGTGGAGACTAAGGAGCCCAGTGCCTAACTTGCGTTCCTACTGTCTCTGCGTGGGTTTCTCATGGGCATCTCAAACTGAGCAGATCCAAAAAGGAGCCCCTGGGCCTTTCCTAGGCTGCTTCCCTGACACCTTTTTCATCTCATTGTAAGGGACCGCTGTCCGTTCCATCTTTCAAATCTGTAACTGGGAGTCATTGCTGCCAGCTCCTCTTTTCTTATCCTACCTTGAATTAATCTTCAGGTCCTATAGAATCTAATTCTCGAAATGATCCCAAATCCACCCTTCCTCTATATTTTTCCTGCATCCACCGCAGTACCAGCCTCCATTGCCTCCTTTCTGTAGTTATGAAAGCGTCCGTCATGATCTTCCTTAGGTTACATGGACTTTCAGTTCAGTTCATAATCCAGATAGGAGCCTGGATAATCTTAAAATACAAATCTGATTACACTTTCCTCCTGGAGAAACCCCTCTGAAATGCTCCTTTGCCCATAGGATGAAGGTGAAAATCTGCAACATGGTCTCCGAGGCCGGGCATGGTCTGCAGCTGACCCTCAGTATTGCTCTTCTTTGGGAAAACCCTATTGGCTGCTCAGGCTTTGACCGCTGCTAGCTTTCCTCTCTCTCAGTTGGTTCAAACGTGCTACTCTCTCTCCCTGAAAATATCTTCATGTCATTGAGTTTGAAATCTCTCCCTTCTCTTTGCAATCTCAGCTTAAATGCCAGGGGAGCATTTCCTAACACCTCAACTTAGGTTAATTTTCCCAAGTACATCCACAGATACTCTTGCAGTCTTTATTCCACTTCCTACAATTGTAATTAAAGTCTAATCTGCTTCTCTATTCAATGTCTGCATTAGCCTCCTATTGCTGCTACACAGAATTACTGCCAAGTTCATGACTTAAACCAATACATATTTATTATTTTACAGCTGTATAGGTCAGAAGTCCAGAATGTGGCTCATGGGGCTGAAGCTGAGCTGGAGGCAGGACTGCATGTCTTCCTAAAAGCTCCAGGGAAGGCTCCAATTTTTTTTTTCCTCTTCTGGTTCTAGAGGCTACCTGCACTCTTTGTTGTGGGTTCCTCCCATCTTCAGAGCCAACAACAGCCAATCAAGTGTTTCTACTGATGACACCTCTCTGGTTCTGATAATTCTGCCACCCTCTTTTCTACTTAAGAGCCCATTTGATTACACCTGGTTGATGAGAAATCTTAATTCCATCTGCCACGCCAGCTCCCAGTGACCTGTAACATCGCAGGTACCAGGGGTTAGAGCATGAACTTTGTGGGGACCATTCTTCTGCCTCTAACAAGGCCTGTCTCAACAGTAAATTTCAAGCTCCCTGAGGGCAGGAACCACAGTTCTCTTGCGTAATGCTACAACTCCAACACTTACCATACTGCTAAGGACAGTGTAGCACTTTATAAATATTTGTTGGATGAAAGAATGAATTAGAGAGTATAATTATTATGAGATATCAATGGCAACAGTGACAGGTAGCGAGTCTCAGGGTGAGAAATACGCAGCCTGCTAATTATGATTTATCAAACTCTTAGGGAAGGCTATAGATTCATTGTTTGAATCCCTTTATCCAGGTTATCACATCATCTTTGGAAATTTAAAAACAAGTGCTACGTTTTAGTTTGGAATGCTCGCTAGTTATCTCTAGCCCCCACTGGAATGAATTTCATCGTTATGTATTCTGAGCAGGAATGTCAACATAACTGTGCTTTCCTGAAGCCTGCAGCTGCTGTCACTGAGGCTGACTGTAACTCAGACATATGCCGGGTGGAAGCAGATAAGTTTGGAATTAGTTGTGATAGGTAATCCACCAAATAGAGAGACTGCATGCCAGCAATCAAGAATTCACTGTAATTACTTTAATCTGTAATCGGCTCAACACAGTGCACGAAAGACTGGCAGAGGAATTCTACAACCAGAGAGGAAGTTGGTTAATTATTCCAAGACCATCTCTTTGTTCCCATATTGAATTTGAATTATATGACCTTTTCATTCATTCGTTTGTATATTTATTTACTCAGTGGAATGTGTTAATTATAGTAGGAACATATTAATTACACTAGGAACCAATAAAACATGTCCCCTCACCCCTCCTACAAAGAGACAGACCTGTAAACAAACCCTTACGTGCAATATTAATTCTGTTCCTTCATTGAAAAAAGAGAAAGTTGGAGACTCAAAGTTAATAAACAGTTACCATGAGAAGGTTCTTTAAATTTCATATTAGAATGACAAATGATTGGAAAACACACACACACACACACACATGCATTGTGCTGTTGCCAAGGGAACCTGCTTAGTTTACTAAGGAAAACAGTGAGGTTTATTTTAATATTTTTTGTTCTTAAATCTATAGGGCATAGACTCTGTACTAAACTTAAATGGATGACAGACTATTTTTTGCACAATAAAGTCAATCTGTACAAATTAGGTGCTTTTATTCTTCTGAATCAATCATCTTAGACTGTGAATGAAAAAATTTGCATTTTCAAAGTTTGGCTGAGGAAACTCCCGATGCTGTCCCACATTCCCCTTTACCAAGACACTGTGGCTGCCTCCGATGTGCAAATATCTCCCAGTGAACATGTGCAAAAGGTGTCACAGGCTGGATTAAGGGTGAAGCCTTTCTACATGTGGTTTAACACAAATAATGGGAAATTTTTCAAACGCAACGTTTAAACTCAGAATGAGGGAGACAGACTTTGGGAGCAACATGCATGAAAATCAACCTCAAGAATTTCATGTAAGTTTACAGTAAGTCAGCACTGACCGCAGCTTTCACCACGGGATGAGCTCCTGTGATTTCAGAGAGCTTGGTTAAGATTATAGCACATGGGGAGGAGAAATCAAGGAATAGTCCCATACCGGTGAGAGCTCGCTGATTGTACTGTCGTTGGAGGACGCCATTTAGAGGACATGGCTGTAAACTGGATCCGGGCAGGCGGAGGCTCCTCACCCCGTCCCTGTTCTTGGAATGCACATTCTGCCCACCGTTCTTGCAGTGGGCACCGTTTGCAAGGATGCCGCCTTGAGAGAGCAAATGTGCTGCTGAGACCATCTGGACGGTCTATGTGGCTGAACCCAGGTGAAGCCCCTACATGAACTTTTAAGATGTTGACTGGAGGGTGATTTCCTTGTCTCGAGGTCTCCCAAGACAAGCTTCATGTGTGACTGCCCGTGTCTTGTGGAGTAGCCTTCCTCTTTCTCTGACCTTTCCTTTCCTTCCATGCCTGGGGTGAGTGGGCACACTTTCAGATATCACTGAGGAAGCTCCCGAGGTCTCAGGCTAACAGCTGTGCTTGTTTTTCGGTGTCTCAAGTTAGCGAGGGACATAATACATTAAAAGCCTGGGATCCTTTTTAAGAAGCCAGGATGGTGGAAGAACCAGGCAAAGAAAGGTTAAAGATATTAACAATGTTTGACTTGGGAAGTATAAGACTTGGGATGTTTATAAGGCTCCATTTTTAAATTTCAAATATTTGAAGAATCATCATGTTTAGGAGAAATTCGGTTATAGTACGTAGGATGGCAGTGGAACGTTACAGGAGGAGCAGTTTCTGATCAGTATTAAAACATTCAAATGGGGCATATCCAAAAATGAAATGGTATCTTGGCAAGTAGTGAGTACCCATCCCTTAGGGGTCTGGAGCAGAGGCTAGGCATCATTCGGTAGACAGTTCCGTGACTCTTACAGAGCAGAAGACTTGAGCATCTGAGCAATGGCTGCTTTAACCATATTAAACATCAACTTGTAATCTTGTAGCACTGTAACAGTTCATGACGCAATTATTGAAGGCAAATAGCAATTTATAAATACTCTTGATGACTTACTATGGCATCATATTCTCGAGAAAATGACCTGAGAAAACTTCATTAAAAATAACCGATAGAAATGTACATAAATCTGTCTTTCCAACATTGCCAGTATTTTCTCCAGTGGTCAACTCTTAAGTTAGGCACAAGCTGATGTAGTTGACATACCCGAAGAAGATGTTGTCTGAAAACTGTGTGTTATTTGACACTTAAATCACATTTGCATGGAAAGATAATCACCTCCTGGAAGGGAGTTTGGAACTAAGATGATTAAGAGAAGACCAGGTACATCCTAGTCACCTCACTCACGTTTGGGGGTGCATATTCATGGAGTGGAACATTGGACAGGATCTTGTACACAGTCTCGTTGCCCTGTTTCTCCATCCTCCCAAACCTATACAGTTACATTCCCACTTGTTAAGTGAACATGATATGACTCCACTCTTGTTTTTTTAAAGCTCTGTTATGAGCTATAATCTTGAGCTATTTTTGCTCAGTCTCACATGGCTTTTTCTAGTTCCTTCCATTATCCTCACTGCTTTGTTTGGTAAAATGAATGGAGCTGGTGTGTCCATGTAAAGTCCATCAAGACGTTTAACTTAATTTATTCATGTGCTGGTAGTGAGGGGTGGTTTGAGAAGCTTAATTTCACTTATGCCCTAGCAGGTTTACTTATTACCCAACAAATCTGCATCATTTCACCAATTCTCTAAGCTTTCCCAAGAAAGAACTATTATCGCTAATACTGTACACTTAAGGTAATAAATGCTTAGTCAGTCAGTGATAGCTAAGACTGAGAAAGACTGAGATCCATTTGACCCAGAGTTCACATGCTTTTCACGACACATTCCTGCCCCCCTTATTTGACACAGGCATTTTAACAAAGGTATTTTTAGGCAGATTGTTATAACGTGAGAGCAAACTTAATCCACTTTCTAATTTTTCAGTTTAGTTTCTGAGTTTGCATTTCTGCGCAGTGAAGCGAATGGCTATTTTGCCTCCACAGTTTTTCTGGGCAGTCATCTGCTTTCTAGCCATGACCATAAAAGGAAAATGCTTTCCACAAATAGTATCTTTGGGCAAAAAGTGTTTTTCCTTTTGATGTATTTTTACTTCTTTCTCTGAAACCCTTACATGGTAAACTGGACGAAGACAATAGTTCACAGAGAGACAAGGCTTGAAAAGGAGAGAGGAAGTTTACAGAGGCCGCCAGTAAAGAAGTTTCTGCCTGTGGTCTTAATTGGATAGGGCAGCAAGTTCGCTGCTGTTTTTTTATTCCCCTCTTCAGAACATAGAGCTAAACAGCAGGGAAAACAAGAAAGAAATATAGCCCTCCCCTTAAGTGTTAGTTAAAACCAACATTCACGGGGAAGAAATGGCAAATTTCTTTCGAACACCTTCCCGTGCTACAACCTAGATGGAGTTAGAGATCTGTTTGCCTCGGGTGATGAGATCAAACTGATATGTGAGCTCAGGCTTCCCGTGCAGGCCCACAGATCAGAGCCCTCTGTGGCTTTCCAGAGCGCAAACCACAGACTGCGAATTACGGCTGGTTTGAACTTTCCGTTCCGATTTGGTTGGGTTGTCCCATGTAGATTAGTCTCCTTGGGTTAAGGTTAGTGAATGGTGCGGCTGGAGGTGAGGGGCCAGTTTTGTATTTCCCAAAAGCCACCTCCAGGAAATTGTTTCATTTTAAAAGGATATATATTACAAGCAAGGAGAAAATATGTAAGGTTTGTGATATGCTTTCTGATTATCTAGGACATTTGTCATACACTGAAGGGCACATAATAATGAAATAATTCTTTAACAAGAGCTATGCAATAGCCTCTTTTGATATGGTACACGACATACCCAATCACTTTTGCATCCGCACTTTTCATGGGTTTTCCCCTGGGATATCATCACCTCAGTTTTAAGGTCCTTGGGGGAAGGAGAGGGAAGGTTCGATGCATCCATGCGTCCATCTGAGGGCTTGGCACAGCATCTTTCTCCTGGTAGGAGCCCACAGAGGCTTTGGTGATTCATTGGAATTGCCACTTTTCTTGTGAGGAAGGGGAAGACAGACTGCATGAGGTGGCGTGGAATATGCCTGTTTTCTCCCGTCACCCACACGGATCACCTGAGGGGAAAATAGCATTCATTTTTTCGGTCTGACTGTAGGACTAGTCAGAAGCACTGTTTGAAATTTATCGGAGATGAAATTCTCATTTTGAGAAACTAACATATAGTTCCAAATTAGGATGCAGTTAAAAAAATTGCATGGCATTTTTAATATATGTTAAAATTTAAGTCTGTCAGTCATGCTAGTGTTTCTATAAGGGGATGGCACCAAACCTTTCCGTAAAAGAGGCTCAAATTTGAATCCACATTAGTTATTATTAATAGCTATTATTCATCATTATGTGTCTTGTAAAATCCATCATTTTCACTACTTTTCAGTAGTGCTGTCAGAAGTGTGTTCTCAGAGAAATAAAAATTCATGCACTACTAACTAGGACTTCAGTTAATGATACCAACTTTTATGAATATTCACTTTTTTAAAGCTACCATTTCTGGAAAAATTCCTATATGCCAGGCGTGGTGCTAAGTGTTTTACATACATCACCTCATTTAATCCCTATTATAATGCTATTTTAAAGATGAAGAGATGGTGATTTAGGTTCATTTGCATGCTAGGATCAAACAAAATGGTACAGCTTGCAAAACCCCAATTTTAAACACTGTACTGTTGACTTAAGTTTCTTCCTGAATTCTCTCTGCCTTTTTCCTGAGCACTGAGGAACAGGCATTGTATATTTTCTGATTTATCTGCTTTGACAAGGAAGCTTCGGTGCTTTCCATTTTATGATGCTTATTCACAGACTTCTTTTTGTGTGACAGCAGCAATTCCTTGCACTTATTTTTTTCCTATTCTTTTGTGTCCTGGGTGCATTTAAACCATAAAACTAAATGATAAACCCTCTGATGGAAAAAAGGAAAAAGAAAGCTAAGTTTATGTAAATGTGACTGATGAAAGCCAGGATCTAATATCAAAAATTCTTGATCCATAGCAAAAGCCTGTTGTTTTAGAATCCAAGAAAACAAAAGCAATTTGTTCTTTTACTCAAAGATCAGATACTCCGTAAAGCAGTCAAACGCAAAGGCGTCGGGATGCCTCTCTCTGCATAACCATATGTCGACAGATGTGTCTGTCCGTTACCCCAGCTTTCTGATGTGTATAGTGTGCCCTCCACTCAAAGACTTTTTCTTTACTTTTTGAGATTTTATCTATAAAGATTCTTCACCTCTATGAGCAAAGAAGAAGTAGTGGACTGGAAAAGAGTGAACTAAAAGTACACTATATCCAAAGAAAACCCGTGATGTTACCCAACTGTTCTTCCCCTGGCTAGTGACCGAGAGCAGCAGGACAGCCTTGGATTCCTTCTTTCTGCCGGGCAGCTCAGGAATATCCCCGGGAAGAGCACGAGTCCCATGGTGGTATCTTAACCACCAACTCCGCAACGGCATGTCATCCCGGAAAGATGCATGTGCAGTCTCACTAGGACTTATTATAAAAAAGAAGTTTGCAATCAAGGGCAAAAGAAATAGTATCAAAAATCAATTAATAAAGTATAGGTTAGTCTATGCAAAATTCAAAATATAACTAAGGTCACTTTAAAAAAAGGGAAAAACAGGGACTAATTTGGAAATGTTTGCATTTGGCATCTCATCCTCCTTTATTTAAGACAGGTAAGTGTTCTTTCTGATCATAAATAATCTCTTTGGAGTTGCAGGTTTAAAGACCCACATGGCCAGACACTGCTAAGTGTGTTATCCCGTGCTAAGAAGTGCAGAAATAATAGCACCAGAGGATTTCCGAATTGTGCACACAAAAACTTCACATTTTGGCACCGCTTGGAGCAATTGTCTGCAGAAGGGGGAGCTGTCTGTGACTCGTTCTTCCTCTCCTCTTGTCTGAGGCCTTGCTTCACGCGCAGTGTTGGTGCGTGTCAAGTAGGTCTTTGCGCTGCTTTTTCTTTCCCAGATGTCCACACCTAAGCCTAATCACTAGATTTTGTAATTTATGGTAACTGTAAACATCCTCTGTGTCCAGAATTCGTAGAGTTCGCTCATTTTTTGTTGACCATCTGGTAGTAGTTTAGATGTTCCCTTGTCATATATTTTATTTGGCTCCTCTGCAGGGTTTGTGCTGGTGACACATATCATTTGAATTTGGGTTACTATGTGACCTTTACATTGGTCATGCCCTTCCCTGTTTGGTTTTAACATTATTTATAGGGCAATCATAATATCACACCTATGGGAAGTTCAGGTTCTAGAGATGGTGGGAAACTTGGTTGTGTATTTAAGCATTAGTTATCGGATACAGTATTAGCTGAGATAACATGGAAACATCCCAGGGGTTTACCTTAATAGAAGTTTACTTTCCTCTCACATGAAGACCACGTGGCAGAGGGTAGGGTTTCATTCCATGTGAATTTCTAGGACCCGGACTTCTTTCATCTTATGACTCCATCAGCCCTGGGGCCTCTGAGTCATCTTCTAGATCCTCTGCAACCAACCTGAAGAATGTGGACTGCTTTCTTAACTACTTCGGCCATTTTGTTTCCACTAATATTCTGTTGATGAGTCACATGACCTTGACTAATGCCAGTAGGGGCAGGGGATGTAGTGTCTGGCTGGATGACTATCTCCCAGTTATGAGTTGACTAAAGAAAAATAAATTGCTAATGGTCAACAGGCAACCTGTAATACAGTATTCAAAACAAGTAATTAAGTGCTGTCCTCTGTCTCTCATATCCTAAAGAGCGTCGTAGTAGTTTCTTAGGACTGATATAACAAAATACCACAAAATGGTTGCTCAAAGCAACCAATATTTATTCTGTCACACTTCTGGAGACCGAAAGTCTGAAACCAGGTGTCAGCAGGGAGAGCTGTGATTTCTTTGAGACTCTGGGTAGAACCCTTCCTTTCCTCTTCCCAGCTTCCTGGTGGTGGCTGTCAATCCAATGGCACTCCTTGGCTGGCAGCTACATTACTCTGGTTTCTTCCTCTATTGTCCCATGGCATTCTCTTTTTGTGTCTCTACCTTCACCTGGTATTTTCTTTGTATAAGAATAGCAGTCATATTCGTCTCATCTTAACTTGATTTCACCTGCATAAACTCCAATTAATGTCACACTCAGGTACCTGGTAGTAGTACTTTAATATGATTTTTGGAAGACTATTCAATCCAACAGGAATGTTGAGCTCTTTTGTTCCCTTTTTTATTTCCTTAGCAATTTCTGCCTATTAATAAATTAAATACAAAAGTTGGCAATTATAATCATAACAAGGTTCTTCTAATTTCTGCCAGGATCTCGGCTAAAGGCATTCCAGACCATGGGTCAGCAAACATTTTGTAAAAGTCCAGACAGCAAATCATTTTGGCTTTGTGGGCTATATAGTCTGTGTTACAATTACTCAACTCAGCCATTATGGCATGAAGGCAGCCAGTCAATAGTAAATGAATGAGCATGGCTCATATAAGCTCCAATAAAACTTTATTTGCAAAAACTGGTGGCAGGCTGGATTTTGCCTATGGGCAGCAGTTTTCGAACCACTGTGCTAGACTATGATCCATTATTACCTGGATGTGAACATTATGAAATGAATCCAGCTTTAAATTCAGACACACATAAATTCAAATTCCGACCATCACTGAGTAGCTGTAACCTTGAATGGCTTAACCTCAGTAGGTGCCAGTACCTCATCAATAGAATGAGGACAATTCACATAAATCATCTAAATGGTGCCTAGCTCTTTGGAGGCATTACAGGTATTCCTTTACAGCGGGAGGATAGCAAAATGGATATAAGAAAGAACGAGGAAGCCAGACTGCCCTTTTCTGGTGCTTGATCTTGGGCAAATTTCTTAATATCATTGTGCTTCATTATTCTCATTATTAAAATAGAGATAATGATAATGTTTACCTTCTAGCTTGCTTACGAGGACTCAGGGAGCTAATATGTGTGAGGCAATTAGACCAGTGCCCGGCGCTTAATAAGCACTCAGTGAACGTTGCCCACTCATATTGTCTGTCATCGTCACAGTCGTCTTCTCTTGCTACTCAGCAAGAAGACGTATTATTGAATTTTAAATTCGATGAATTTATATCACGGAGTAAATTTAATGAATACGTGATGATATTTTAGGCCCAAGCAGTTTCTTTGTCTGATATATTTCTTATATTAGGATGAAAGAATAGTTTTTTTTTTCATTTATTCTCTATGCTATTTCTGCCCCGTGAGGAAGGACAAAAGCATCTGACTCTTATGGCAACCGCTCTGCCCTCTAACCACACTATTCCTGAAATTTTGCACACATTACAATAAGACTGTAAAGGAAAATGGGATTCAGTAAAAGGAATTTTGCTTTAAGGCTTACTTTAGTGTGAAATATTTATCTATTACATCCGAGGCTCTGGATGCCATTTGAAATTTTTTTTCAGTTAAAACGTATGCATGAGATCAGTCCAGAAAGTATCCAGCCAGGAAATATGAAAAATAGAGACATTTACTGAAGAAGATACAAGATATAAGAGCAATTGTGTACAGGACAATGATACCTTAGTTCCCTTCAAAGTAGGCACCTTGGGACCTCACATAGTTCTCCCAAACACCATCGGCTGCCGTGTCATTTTCCTGATGCTCATGGACAGTTTCACTTGTCTTCCCTTTCAAAGGTGACTTCAGTTTTGGGAAAAGCCAGAAGTTTTAGGGTACAAAATCTGGGTTGTAAGGGGGCTGAGTCACTTGGGTGATTTGATGTTTTGTCAAAAAGCTCTGTATGAGATATGATGCATGAGTGGGCACATTGTTGAGATAAAGTTGCCAATCACCAGTTGCCAATAACTTTGCCTTCTGAATTATCTGAATAGTTTCTGTGGAGGAATGTGCAAGTTTAACACAAAATCTGTTGCAGATTCGTTGCTCTCTTTGCTCAGTCATTTTGAATGAGACGGCCCCACAAGACACATACCCACTCAACAGAATCTGCTGCCCCCACTGACTAGTACAGTGAAGTCATCATCATTCACACATGCGCATTCCAGTCCACTCTCCTTGGCTGCCAGGGTACATCAATGTCGCATAAACTGTTCTCTTTATAGTAACAATTGCTAGACTGTTTCTGGATAGACCTCTTGTTTGTGTGTGTATATATATGTGTGTGTGTGTATATACACACACATACATATGTACATATATTTATATTTATATATATATATATATATATTTGGGTAAAATATGCCTAACGTACACTCGACAACTTTTCATGGATATGTGGCAGAGAAAAACCTCTTGGGTACTAATTTTTCTTGCTTATATTAACTTAATGCTTTTCAGAAAATTCCCTTGTTTTATTGGAAACAAATAAGGATGATTTATCAGAGGAATTAGAGTAGTAATCTAGAATTAGAATTACAATAGTAAAACAGAGAATTGCTAATTAACTTTTGTTATTAGTAACTTAACATGTACATTTAATTTGGAAATATGTATTTCTAAATAATGAGAAATACTGTCAGAGAACTAATTATGATGATCATCTAGCTAGTTTCTCACTTTCCTTAAAGTAAGAGGATATGTTGGTCATATTTCTCATTGTTTAAATGGTAGTTTTGTTGTATACTCATGAGGTTCAGTTTAAGATGGAATATTTTAATTTTCTATATTTTCAATATGACATGTGATATGCCCCCGTGTTCATAATATGAATCCTGTCTGACACAGGTTTGGATAAATTTAAACCATAGAAATACAGTTTTGTGTTTTTGATACTTATGGATACTTTGAAGCATTTTTATTTAAAAAAAAATAAATGTCTGAATCATCTTGGAAGTATTTGCAAGCTCTCTATAATTTAATTATTTATAAAGCTATTATTATTTTATTATTATTTTATTTCTATGGCTCCTGAATATATACTATTACTTCTCATAGCTCTCAGATTTGGTATATCATATAAATCCCCCACCCCACCTTTTTTTTCCCAGTCCATGCCCCGTAGTCTGTTTTTCTTTTTCAGATTTCGTTGAAGTCTCCCCTCTCTTCAGATTACAGTATTTTAGACTTTGAGACTATCTTAGTTTGCTAGGGAAGCTCCAACCAAGTACTATACTGGTTGTCCTAAATAACAGGTATTTATCATCTCACACTCCTGAAGACTAGAAGTTCAAATTCAAGGATTCACTCCTTTTGAGGGCTGCAAGGGCAGAAGCTGCTCCAGGCCTCTCTCCTTGGCTTGTATGACCCTCTTTCCGTTCATGTGGTGCTCTCTCTTATGCATAACTCTTTGTGTCCAAATTTCCTTTTTTTATAAATAGCACAAGAAACATACTGAATTAGGGCTCATCCTTATGAGCTCACTTTAAGTTGATGGCCCCCATAAAGACCCCATCTCCAAACAGAGTCACAACCTGAGGTACTTGGTTTAAGAATTCACCATAAAGATTTTAGGAATACACAATTCAACCTATAACATAGATTCTTTAGAAATCAACCTCTTTAATGTAAAGATGAGAGACTAAAGAGTCTAATCGACTTTTAAGCTTATACATTCTGTCTGTAGGAGAAAGAGAATAATCTAATTTTTTACACTTTCCAGAATATTCTATTACCGTTTCTCTAGATGAATGCATCAGGCTATTCTACACAAATATACTGGAAGCTTCTCAGAACTGGACTCACTCAGGCTCCCTTTGAATTTATGGGGAAGTGATTGAGGTCCACCTGAGTCTATACCTGCTCTGTTGGTTCTTAGCTTGAGGTTCTTTAAGAAAGATTAATTAACCCAATTTGTTATTTATCTTCTGCACATAGTCACCATTCATCTATTCAGCAAAGGTTTATTGAGAAGCCTTGTAGTGCTGGTACTGGCTAGACATTAGGCTGTTAATTTCAACAGTCTGTGAATGTTCTCTTCTGCCATGTGACAGAGGGGGAAGATAGTATGTGCTGTTTAACAGTTATGTGCGTAGTTTCTGAAGCTGTATTGTTCTCCAAAAAGCATCTGCGATTTCTGACCAAGTATATCGGTGACATCCTTACGTACTGATGGTGTTTCCATGATGCCTGTGAAGAATGTCCATCATAGGAAATTTATATGACCTTCCCTCTTCCTCATCCTTGGCTGCCCACACGTTTATCAGCCAGCAAAGGTAACAGACTGCAATATGCGTTAACAGCAACCTATAGTGTTAATATTCTTATCTTTTATCATCTAGGGAATAGAAAAGCACATCAGTATGGAAATTATAGGAAGAGTTGCAGTAAGCATATGACAAGCATGCAATATATTAAATGTTTATTTGTTTGGGGCTTAGCATGCATAGGATGGAGAAGTCAAAACAACTGCTCTTATTATTACCTTTTTATATGTAAGATTCAAAAGTGTTTTAAGTAAAGATGATATAGACAATAATCGTGTAGATTCATCCTTAAGCTTAATGCATTCAGAAAGATACTTCATTATAATACTGTGTACTTGTGTGGCAAATTGTGAGGTACATTTGTTAAGAGCTTTAGCTTAAAATTATATCAGACCCCAAGATACCAGGTATTTACTTGAGAAACGTAAGGTGGGGTGATAATTCACTTCACTGTGATATGTATTTTGTAATCTATTCTGTGCTACCGTGACAAATGTTAATACTTTCTTATTTTCATTGATTTTCCTCCATGAAAACATGAAAAGTCTCCTCACGTAATAATTGACAAGCATTATGGAAGTTTTTAAGAAGTGTTTTTGGAGACTAGCAGTGAATGTTCGATTTAAAAAAGACTACTTAAGATGTGATGACAAAGTTAGACTAGGGCATGCAGTTTTTTGGGGGGGTGACAAGAATCGACAAAAAAAAAAAGCAACTTGATAAGCCAGGGCTAAGCAGAAGAAGTTGAGCCTGTGTGGAGAGTTAATGCCTGTTAGAGAGGACAAGAACTTCTATCTCGTGTCCAAATCAGGAAATAATTAGGGAAGAAATATGAAAAGTGTCAGAAAGTTCTAAGAGTCTTGTGAAAAGGAAATTACTCTGGCACCTCATTGTGTATTGATTAGTGAGAGGTGAGCAATATGGAAAGGGAAGTTGTAGCTATCCAAGAAAATCATGCTTAAGGCAACAATGCTTGTGCTTAATAGAAATAAAATACAATAAAGCAAGGCTTGACCTGAAAGAAACTGAGCAGCAAACCAGTGATAAAGGCAGGACGGAGACCACTCTGCCTTCTTCAAGGCTTATTCTCTCTCTCCCACACTAGCACCCACAAATAATTTACATCGCTGACATTAGTGGTGAGATACTGTTTTAAACCCCATCCTATGAACTTTTTCACATCTATTTTTCCTAAGGTTTCACTCTTCTTATTCTTATGCTGGTTGCTACATGGCATTCAGTGGAAAATCCAGTACCTACAGCTTTAGTCAAAATTTTCCTTTCTTAGACCATTTATATTAGAATCAATAAATGAAGATGAGTATGGAAATTTCATTGTTTAGAGATATCAATGTTTTGGCGACGATTATTTATTTATTTTCTTAAAGGGGACTCTAAATTTGTGGGGTTTATAGCAAAATAACCCAGCATTAAAAATGTGGGAAGAGAAGAAGCTTACGACTATGCTGGTATTAGAAGAAAAGGGTGTGAGAAGGAGCAGCAAATATTATAGTGATGCAATAGTTAGGTTACACATTCAGCTGTTATGACATAAGCCCAAACAGCGTTAGCTTAAACAAAGTAGAGTGGTATTATTTTTTTATTGATTATGTTATTACAGTTGTCCCATTTTTTTTCCCCTTGATCCCCTCCGCCCGGCACCCCATCCCATCATCCCCACACCTCTTAGCTCATCTTAATGGGTTGTACATATCTGCTCATTGATTTCTCAGTTTCCTATATTATCCTCAGCCTCCCCTGTCTATTTTTTTGTCAACATTTTCCCACCACCACTTTCCCCAGCTCTACCTACTGCCACGTCTCACCTGTAATGCTTCCCCATTTGGCTCTGTTGATGGGCCCTTTATTCATGTTCCTTGATGACCCTTCCCTCCTTTTCCTCTGTTATTCCCCTCCTCCTTCCCCTCTGTTTACTCAGTTTTGTTTTTTTTTATTTCAGTGTTGCTGGTTATATTTCATTTGCTTGTTTGTTTTGTTGATCAGTTTCTACTTATAGGTGAGATCATATGGTATCTCTCTGTCACCATCTGGCTTATTTCACTCAGCGTAATGCTCTCCAGTTCCATCCATGCTGTCACGAAGGGTAGTAGCTCTTTCTTTCTTTTTGCTGCGTAGTATTCCATTGTGTAAATGTACCATAGTTTTATAATCCGCTTGTTTACTGTTGGGCAGTTAGGTTGCTTACAATTCCTGGCTATTGTAAATTGTGCTGCTATGAACATTGGGGTGCATATGTTCTTTTGAATTGGTGTTTCAGGATTCTTAGGGTATAATCCCAGCAGTGAAATTGCTGGGTCAAAAGGCAGTTCCATTTTTAGTTTTCTGAGGAAATTCAAAACTGTTTTATACAGTGGCTGTACCAGTCTGCATTCCCACAGACAGTGTACTAGGGTTCCGTTTTCTCCACATCCTTGTCAGCACTTGTTGTTTATTGATTTGGTTATGATGTCCATTCTGGCTGGTGTGAAGTGATATCTCATTGTGGTTTTAATTTGCATCTCTCTGATGGCTAGTGATTCTGAGCATCTTTTCAAATGTCTCCGGGCCCTCTGTATGGCCTCCTTGGAGAAGCGTCTGTTCAGATCCTTTGCCCATTTTTTAATTGGATTGTTTGTCTTCCTAGAGTGGAGTCATGTGATTTCTTTATATATTTTGGAAATCACACCTTTGTCCAAGGTATCATCATTGGCAAATATATTTTCCCATACAACTGGTTCTCTTTTCTTTTGCTGATGTTTTTTCTGGCCTTGCAGAAGCTTATTATTTTAATGAAGTCCCATTTGTTTATTCTTACCTTATGTCCCTTGCTTTAGGGACATGTCAGTGAAAATATTGCTGCATGGAACATCTGAGATTTTCCTGCCTATGCTCTCCTCTAGGACTTTTATGGTATTGTGACTTATATTTAAGTCTTTTATCCACCTTGAGTTTATTTTTGTGTGTGGTGTGAACCCTATAGAAAACCCTATAGACTCCACCAAAAAACTGTTTAACCTAGTAAGTGAATTTGGCAAAACAGCAGGATACAAAGTTAATATTCATAAATTGAAGGCATTTTTGTACATCAGTAATGAAATATCAGAATCAGAATCAGGAAGAAAATCCCATCTGATAGAGCAACAAGAAAAATAAAGTACCTAGGAATAAGCTTAACCGAGGAGGTTAAAGACCTATACTCAGAAAGCTACACAACACTGAAGAAAGAAATTAAGGAAGACACAAATAAATGGAAGTATATACCATGTCCATGGATCAGAGAATTAACATCATCAAAATGTCCATATTCGCCAAGCAATTTATGGATTCAGTGCAATGCCTGTCAAAATACCAATGACATATTTCATAGATATAGAACAAACATTTTAAAAATTATATGGAACCATAAACAACCTCGAGTAGCCACAGCAATTTTGAGAAAGAAGAACAAAGTTGGAGGGGTTACATCAAACTATACTACAAGCCCACTGTAATCAAAACAGTCTGGTACTGGCATAGGAACAAATACATTGATCAATGGAATAGAGTAGAGAACCCAGAAATAAACCCATGTCTGTGGTCAATTAATATATGACAAAGGAGGAAGAAGCATAAAATGGAGTAAAATTAGCCTTTTCAACAAATGGTGTTGGGAGATTTGGACAGCTACATGCAAAAAAATGAAATTAGACTACCAACTTATACCACACACAAAAATAGAATGCTGTTTCTTTCTTACATACAAACCCATCATGCTGCTACAATGGTTCAGTTCTATGATGTTAGGTCCAGGTTCTCCTGTTGTCTTGCCACACCAGCTATACTGGGTCTCTGTGGTTGTCATGGCTCTCCATGACATCTATATTTTAGCCAGTGGTAAGAGAGCAAAAGACAAACAAGGTGACCTCTGGTATTTTAGAAGCATGGTGACATTTTCATTTATCACTTCTGTCCACATGATATTGCCCATAAATTAATCAAATGATCTTACCTACCTCCAAGGGAGGTTGGGAAATGTGGTCTTTCTTACCTTCCATAGGGTCCTTGTGATGGCCAAAAAAAGGGTAGAGTAGATATTGAAGGACAGCCAGTGAGCCTGGGAGAAACCAAGTTTTTGGATAGAGTGGTAGAACAAGATGGAAGGCATGTTCTCATCAAAATGACCACCTGAAGCAGAGTGACGCTGCCAGCTTGGATCACTCACCTCGAGACCTTGATATAAAATAAACAGATCTTTGATATTATGAACTGCTGTTGTTTTGTTTTATTGGGCTTTTTTTTGACCTTTTATTTTTTAGCATCCTAGCCACCAGCCTCTTAACTGACACAGCTAGATGGAGGAAAACATCAGAAGTATACTTTTTCACAGTATTTCATGAAATATATTAAGTATTATAATAAAATTTAGGAAATGGGGAAATTCAAGCTGCTGGACTAAGAGGAAGATTGGAATTTCTTTGCAAATTTGCAGCTAATATGAAAAAATGCACCCTTCCATTCTTTCTTCCTCCCTCTTTCCTATCTTCTTTTCTTCTTTCCTGTGCTGGTTTTATTCCTTTTTTTTCCTTCAATAAATCTATTGAAACAGTGATCTGGCCCCAATTTCTATACATAAAAGCACCAGGAATAATTATTTTCCAGGATTAACATAACTGAATGTGCATTAAGAGGAAATTATTTAGATGAAATCATTTTAAATTTTAGAATTGTAATCATATGTCATACTAGTGTGTTTTTGCAAAATTTTGTCCTTTCTCCCTGAATTCTTACCATTTATATGACAATATCCTTTAAAGTTTACAAATTGTTCTCTAAGGTTCAGGTCTCTCAGTACTGCACTTAACTGTGGTATCATAGAGTTATGATTGCATTTAATTCTCACTTGGGTTACACTTCTTGTTAGGGACCCTGACCATCGAACAGTAAAGCATTTATTACCAGGATGATAAGTAATATTGAGCAAATTATGTCATAGTTAATTTTACATCTTGATAACCCCGCCACCTGCAGATGCTGGCGTTGTGACTAAGCTGGTTTCTGACAAGATAAATAGAAAATAAAACTTCTGAAAACACAGTAGTATCTCTTTTCCATTAATTTGTTCTTTAAAACTAAAATTCCTTTGCTTACTCCTATTTAATAACACATTTTGGGATTATAGACATCTTGGAAATTTTGAAAAATGCTAGGACTCTTTCCCTGGGGGGAAAATAAACCAGATGTATGTTTCTGGAATATTTTTAATACAACTTCAGTGGTTAAAAATTTCCCTGAACCCCATTCATAATTTCCATTTTGGAACATGATGTTGGGGACCTCTACTTTAAACAAATTCCCTGGATCCCATGAATAATTTCCATTTTGAAGTATAATGTTGTGAATCCCCACTTTTAATCAATATATTATTAGATTGACTCATGGAATATATATAGAGTCCAGTGCAATTAACATCTCTTTTTTATTACAAAATCTTTTATTATAAAATCATAAGCATGTAATTCTATAACATAACAATATCATATATGACATTTTAAGTGAAATGTTCAAAATAAAATTATAAATTATTACATCCATATTATTACCCTACCAACCACACTCAAGCAGGTGTTACTTCTGCCATACCCTGTGTGTGTGTGTGTGTGTGTGTGTGTGTGTATAAAATATATATGATATATATAATCCTTACCTGATGACATGTTTCCATTGATTTTTAGAAAAAGAGGGAGGGAGAGAGAGAGAGAAACATTAATGTGAGAGAGAAGCACCAACTGCTTGCCTCCCATACATGCCCCGACCAGGGATCAAACCTGCAGCCTAGGTGTGTGCCCCACCCTGACTGATAATCGAACTGGCAGCCCTTCAGTGCACAGAATGATGCTCCAACCAACTGAGCCACGCAGCCAGGGAGACTCATGGAACATTTAATGGAATGCCCTTCAGGTATTGCACAGCTTAGGATGAATTTTAACTTCTTGGCAAAATGTAATACCTAGTAATAGTTGAAGAAACCCCAGAGTTTTAACTAACCATGGTGAAATATTCAGTGAAAAGAGCTGGTATATGTTGTTTCCTATAAGGGTCTCTAATATGTAGGTCATCATCATCCACCGTACAGAAAACATGAGACAAGAACAAAAACAGCTTTTAAATTTTTTGTACAAAGTTTATATTGTAAATGACATTTCATATAACCAGCTTAATTAAAATAGTCTAAATAACCTAATCTTTATGTGCATGTTTAAAGCAATATGTAGACTGTATGTAATTTTTACAGGATAAAGGGATCATAGTTGTGATTCATTGAAAAACAGTGAAAACCGTATTAGCATAGCTCAATGTAAACACCTCTGCATTGAATTTCTAATAAAGTTCTTTATCCACTATTTATCATCTGCTTTGTGTCATACCACTTAAAGCAAACAAAACAAACAAATACAGGAACAAGAGTTCTTCCATCTGCTGAGGAGTTTATTTCTATTTTTTCCCCTTAGTATTCTAGTTATTTAAGTTACCTGAAGCCTCAAAAGCCAACCACTCCTTTTTAACAAAGATACAAGCAAATGGTTTCTCTTTAAATAACAAAGTGTAATACAGAGTAACAGTGATCACAACAGGGAGAAGTGAATAAGTGTGAAAGAAACACAGAGAGTACAAAATTGAACTGTTTGACAAACATAACTGAAAGTCCAGAAGCAGAGTGTCGACATCTTTATGGCTGGATCTAAGGGCTCAGGCAATGACACTGAGGTTTGGCTGGTTCTTTGTTTTCCTTGTTCTCCCGTGTATCGGCCTCACTCTCCCTCTTCCAAGGTCGTCGTCATAACCTCAAGACTTACACACTCTCAATTCCAAGACCATCAGATTATCCCTCTTTATTATTATTTTATTTTATATTATCTTATTGATTTTTTTTTTAGAGAGAGAAATGGGAAGGGGGGCAGAGAGAAGGGGAGAGAGAGGGAGATTTGTTGTTCCACTTACTCATGCATTCATTGGTTGCTTCTTATATGTGCCCTGACTGGGGATCGAACCCGCAATTTAGCATATTGGACAAACTGAGCTACCTGGCCAAGGCTGGATTAGCTCTCTTTGAACCAACTCAGATTACACATCTTTTCTGGATCAATTTCTTTGAGTAAGGTTCTTATGGATTAACAGGACATCTTCCCAACCTGGAAAGATTGCTGTGGCGTGGTGGATGAATAAAAAAGGTTGACCAGGCCTAGGCCATGTTACACATTGTGGAGCAGTTGGTGGAACCAGTAGAGCGTCATCACAGACTCAGGGAGTAGGAGGGAATGGTTTTGTTCAGAAACTCTAGTCCTCGTACCAGAGGAAGAATGGATGCAGGACAACCAAAAGAACTACTATCCACACGTGCATCAAAACAAACAGACATATTTACAACAACCAGAGATCATTGAAGAATTTGTGTTAGGTCTCTCATCCATTTGGAAGCAATTTTTCCCAGTTCTACTTGTCTTCCACCATCATTTCTAGCTTTGTAACTGCAGTTAGGTCTCTTAACAGCTTTGGAAGGAGGTTTTTGCATACCTAAAGGAGCCTTTTCATTTAAGAAATTACTATGCCCAGGAAATTGAAAAGTGTTTTCAATAAGTCACACCATCTGCTGCTCTCATACTAAGTTAAAACTGGCCAAAATTTGAATCTTCATTTATGTGACTTGCAGGTTTCATCTTCACATATTTTAGCAGTGTTGTTTAAAAGTAACTCATCAGAAACAGTCTTTAATTAAATTGATGGAACTGGGTTTTTGTGCACTTTTTTGAATCTAAAGTTGTTTTTCCCCTTTAATTTACTTATTTTTATTTTAACAAGCTTGAGATACAAGCTTGATGGGTCATATATGTAATAATTGATAACAATTTTAACACTAAAAGCAAGTGGGGGTAATACACAGAAGGATAACCTTATAGGCCACCAGCTGGGGGCATAAGTCCTATTTTGGGTGTCTCAATTTAAGGGCAGAAATGGTAAGAATGCTTATTTTCCACTGCTTTAGAGGAAGTATAAACCTTTTTGTTTGTACTGGTTGGTTAAATAAATAAAAGGTACAGTTGGTGAATCTACCACCTCTGAGCTTTGGTCATCTGGGAAATAAATCTTTCATGCATGCCTCCCTCTTTGAAGAGCTGAAAGAAGATAAAAACAAAGTAAAACTTTTGCTTATGAAAGTCACTGCCTTAGTAATAGCTGCAATTATCGAGTATTGAACTCATGCCAGAGGTTAGTGGGCAGTGCTCCTTAGCTAGCACATCCAATACCTTCCTCCATCTATGCAGACTACTCCATTTTCTCAAGCATTTTATATTTTCCATTTTTATCGTCTGTGACTCTGTTGTTCACAAAACCAGCCTGTGATATCCTGTGATCTCAAGAAGTTGTGATTTCTCTTTCAGTGTGATGTATACTTTGCTTGTATCTCTCACTTTGCCATTCTTTTAGTTAGCATTAGCGTCTTCCTATTAAACACACACACTCACTCACACATATGCTCACATATTTCCCTGGACTATTTCTCTAAATCCCTGCACTGACGTTTGCCTAAATAGTTCAGAGTCCCGCAGAGGTTACTATAGAGAAAGGCTTGTTATCTTTCCTTGCATAGAGAAAAAAAACCTAAGGGACATAAAATTCAATTGATGTATCAACCCACTCAACTTGTTCGTGATAGTATAACCATCAAGCCAAATTTGCCTGGTACGACTTCGAATGCGAGACAGGCAGAAAACTTCTCGCCACTCCATCTAAATGCATATATAGGTGAGTGTGTGCCTGGGCCTATATTGATTTCTCTCTCTTTTTCTTGCGATAACTTCAGAATATGTATAAGTCCAAGCAGTTATTGGATAATTACCTTAGTAGTTTGGGTATCAATAAATATTGGTTTAACTGTTGTACCAACATGGGGAATGTGACACGTGACATGAGGAATGTGTGGACCTAATGTTTCTGATTGCTCCAGACATTAGGGAATACAATTTCCATGGTAACTCAGTAGGCCCATAGGTACATACACGCACATGTAACTGCAATACTTTCACCAAATAGTACTTGCTGTCATGTCACGTGATACACACTAATATTTCCTTCTATTTTCTCTTTTTTCTCCTCTTTTTCAAATTTAAAAATTCTGGTCTCCAGCTACTAAAATTATTTCGTGACTGTTTAAATTAATACAACCTATAGTATGAAAAGCACTGATATAGTGGAGAAACCTATAGCTGTGACATCAGGGAGACATGGCTTCAAATCCTCCTGGTTTTGCCTTTTACCGACTGTGATTTTGAATTATCGGGAAGACTCAGTATTCCTGGCTGTAATAATAAAAAAACTCCTCTGCTGTGGTTGAAGTGAATGTTAAACCAGATGACTGCGAGAGTAGCTGGTATTCTTTAATCTTTCTCGACACATCGGTCCCTTTTACCATTCTCTCTCCCCTTTTATAACATTTCATTTCTGTGGGAGAAATGTTTTATTCCCTGACTCTCTTATTTTCTGTTTATTTTGATTTTATACATTAGAAATTGTGGACCCCTTCTTTTAAAACAAAATCTGAATACCAAGACCCATTATGTATGTAGGCGCGTAAGGACAAAAATAACAGCTCCTGCTTTTCAGGACCTCATTACTTGCCAAACACTGCACATACTATTTCCACGAATCTTTACAGAATTAATGTGAGATAGGTGCTATCAATATTCATATTTTACAGACAGAAGGAAGGATGAAGTACAGCCCGTAAGGTCATGGAACTGGAATCCAGGTGCCAGCAATCTGACTCTAGTCCATAGGACTCAAAGAGCTGCTTTTTCTTTGTTTCTTACTTACATGTTTAAGAGGCAGTTTAACCAGAGTGGTGAAAACACAGACCCTGCAGTCACATTGCCTAAGTGTGACTTTTAGTTCTGTCACTTACTGGTGTGAGACAAGTTGTTGAAACTGAGCTTTCTTCATGTAAAGTAATTTGCATTATGATATGTATTGTGTTGTGAATTAAATTAGTTAATTGGTACAAAACAGCATATGGCTCATAACAAGCAATAGGAGAGTGTTATCAATTCCTCAACCTCTTTCAAGAGAAGTTCTGTCTTATTTTGAGATGTGAGGGTATGTGTGGGTATGTGTCTATATGTGTGTGGGGGGGTATGTGTGGGTATGTGTGCGTATGTGTGGGTATGTGCATGTGCATGTGTGGATATGTGTGGGTATGTGTGGGTATCTGTGATGGAAGGCTATGAATTGGGTCAAAACTTTATTGCAGGCAGACAGAGCAGTGGTGAGCTAAGATGGCTATGCCTACATAATAATGCCCCGTTGATAGTAAGGATATCAGACTTTTTAAAATAGCCAATTCTTTTCAACTTGAATTCCTAAAGCTTAGGACATTGTGAAAATAGTAGAAATCATCTGTGTGTGTGTGTGTGTCTCTCTTCCGTATTATACTGAATACCTCTCAGGTTATCTTTATATCCTAGGAGCTCAAAACAACAGAATATAGAAATGCTTTGTGCTGTCTCTAATGAAATGAACTATATTTTCAAGTGCTAAATGGAACTTAAGGTTATAGCAATAAGTAGACATTTACCATCTCAAGTACACCGTGTTTTGCCATAATACTTCATGAAATACATAAAAAGAGGCATTCACTCCAGTTTCCAGAATTATTTCTCTATAAAACATTAAACGAATGTTATTCCAATTTAGTCTAAGACAATTTTATTAATTTTATTTCCCGTAGTTTAGGTATGATGTAAACTACAAAGGCATACAAAATCAATGTTCCATGTAAAGATTGGTATGACAAAAATATGTAGACAAATTAACTTGCATTCAATGACATTTGTAAGCCTGTATTCATGTAAGATTTATCTGATTTTTCTAATAGGAGCAACAGTGAGCTTTCTCTTTTTAAAATGAATTGATGGACTCATCATAATTTTAAAATCCTAGTACTGAAAACAACATAGGCATTTATTCTGGACTTGTAAAACACAGAAAGGATCTGAAAAGTCTGTATATGTCCGTAGATGGCATGTCGACCTTAACCACAAGAATGCAGTCAGCAGAATCCAGACAGAGACAGGGCAGTCGCCAATCAGTCAATCATTTCTGTTAATCATTAAGGAAAGCACAAAAGTAGCAAGACAAAAATATGGAACACAATAGATTGAAAGAGAAATAACAATCAGTCATCATGTTATCATGTATGGAACTTATTTAGATTCTGTTTTAAAAACACAGGACAAATCATTACATGTTTGCGATGAGTATATGTACAAACCCTGACTGGACATTCGATCGTATTAAGGAATTAGTATTAATTGTTTAAGAATGATAATGGTGTTGTGGTTTGTGTAAGATAGTTCATATTTCATAGATATAAGTAGTAAAATATGGGTGAAATTAAATTTGTCTGGGATTTGCTTCCTAGTGTTTAGGAAGATGGGAGGTGGGCCGAAGAGTCATTGAGGTGGCTGGGGATGCCCGCTGTTAAGGGCTGGCCACTGTGTACATGGTATACTATTTTGTTGAAATGACTCATAGTCAAAAAAAGTTTGAAAACATTGTAGATTTACTTTAGTTCTATCCATTAAATTGGTTTGAATTAATAACTTCAAAATTGGTGGCACTTTTATCAAACACTTATGGGGTACATTGACAGCAACTGAGTGTCAATAAAATTAGATAAATATGGTTGTGATATATAAAGCAATAGGTTTTTACTGCTGGTTTCTTTTAAATAATAATTAAAAGCTATGGAAAATTGATCTTAGACCATATTGCAAAAATTTTAGAATTCAAAGAGAACTTTCATAATGATGTTCAATAGCAAGAGATTTGAAGATAATATTGTAATAAATTTCACAATGTTATAGGTAAAAAAAGTAGAATACCTGTTTTGTGCTCAAAAGCAGAGACAAAAATAGATGCTCTATTACTAAATGAAAAGTTGTAGATGGCAGATAAATACATGACTAAGACAATAGGTAGAGCACGACAGAGCGGGTATATCGAACAGAGAGGGGTCAGGGCCAGTTTACTTTGGTCACCACTGTGGACATCACAGAAAATGCTGTACATGTTTGCTGTGTTCTGTGGGCAGCACTTCTTTGTGGTGATTCAAGTCATAAACTAAGAAGATATTGACAGAAAACTTTAAGAAATAAAAACTTTTAGAGTAAAATTTGACATTGACCAGTGTTTATAGGGATTTCTTTTAAAACATAGGAAATGAAAATCGCTGTCAAAGAGAGTTATAATTTGTATGCCAAGTGTGTCTGATTTTCATTTAATGCAATTCATACTCATTTAATTTGAAGGATTCTGAAGCTGAGGTGATAGAAAAATGTCCTACATACTTAATATACTTTCATTTTAATTGCATGCTTAACATAAATACGCTAGACTAGAATATGATTTATAGTACACTTTGTTTTATGTGCCTGCTAAAAGATGGAATTGCATTAGATCTCATCATTTGTTATTTTTCTTGATCATTGTGTAGTCAATAACAACTGCTGAAAATTAAATATTTTGAATACTTAAATCTAAATATATGATCAACATTGTTTCTGTGCATATCTGAGAATCTTTAAACAGAATTGATCTGTTTTGATGTATGTTCATGGAGTTCAATTCACCAGTTTATCTTAGTAGTTTTCAAGGTCAGATAAAAAAAAATAGAATTAATAACCTGGTAGATTTCTTAGAAAAAATGGCATGCATAAGATATGTATATGGACATATATTGCCCCAACATTTTTTGAAAAGGAATGCTAGTTCAAAGGGTATATTTAAACCTTACATTTATCTAGTATAATAAATGACATAGTAATGTATGATAATATCCAAGTGAATTAAAGTAGGCATTTTTTTTGGTATATTTTATTGATTATGCTATTACAGTTGTCCCATTTTTTTCTCCCCTTTATCCCCTCCGCCCTGCACCTCATCCCATCATCCCCACACCTCTTAGTTCATGTTTATGGGTTGTACATATCAGTTCATTGACTTCTCAGTTTCCTATATTATTCTTAGCCTCCCCCCGCCTATTTTTTTTGTCAACGTTTTCCCACCACCACTTTCCCCAGGCCGACCCCTCGTCACCTCTTGCCCTCAATCCTTCTCCCATTTGGCTTTGTCATGAGTCCTTTATGCATGTTCCTTGATGACCCTTCCCTTCTTTTCCCCCTGTTATCCCCTTTCCTCCTCCCCTCTGGTTACTGTCAGTTTGTTTTTTATTTCAATGTTGCTGGTTAGGTTTTGCTTGCTTGTTTATTTTGTTGATTAGGTTCCACTTATAGGCGAGATCATGTGGTATCTGTCTTTCAATCCCTATTGAAACAGACATTTTTAAAAACGATTATTGTATCAACCCAGTTAAATGGAGGCCTCTTCGCTATTAGCCATACCGAATGAAGCAGCTTGGACAGAATGTTCCCCAAGGTGAAGAACAGGCTCACAGTAGGTGCTCCATAAATGCTGGATGGAAAGTGAAAGCTCTCAGCGCGGTCACATGAGATTACAGTTTATATTCCTTTGCCTGTATTTTTTAAAATCACCTTCTCCAGCTTTGTTTAAAGGAGTGAGAGGCCTATAATCACCAACTGTCATTTTGAATCATCTATTAACCCCTCTCTAGTCATTAAAATAGTTAATGGGTTTCTAAGTGAGTTTAATCTCACGATATAGTAAACAATTATATCTGTCTTAACAGGAATAGGATAATACACTGATTACATTTTAGAGGTACATTAACTGTGTCGAGCTGCTTAGAGAATTGGAATAGTCTCATTACCAAATGGACTGCAAGTGTTGTTTTTCTGTGGAAGGATATAGATTCTGTTGCTGTAATTTCATGTTTTCGTTTTTTTAAAATACACTGTGGTATGGAAATATTATGCCTGATTTTGACCAGAGAGACATTTATTGCACATAAATATGTAGAATGATTTATATAATTAGGACACCATGTCAGATATGGATTCAGGGAATGATTGGTTAAAATCTTGGTTTCCCTAAAGAATTCTCCTTCCTCTAATAAAGCAACGATCACTCACTGTGAGTGAACTTACTATTGTGTATGATCCAAAGCCAATGTTTTTTAACTTTAAATAATAGAACAGCTGCAGCAAAATACTTCGGTAAGGGAAGAAGGAAAGATGACCAAAGGTCACCTACTGATTAATATAAAACTTAATTAATTGCATGTTGCACACGCCTAGTTGATTGTGAGTCTTCCCCCCAGTTTTCAGTTAGCTATTTTTTATTCTGTTGAGAGTTAAACTGAACTTTCTAGTGTTTTTAGTATATAAATTACTTCAGAAAATCCTGGGACGATGTTGTCTTTTTGCACTGATGTGACTTTTAGTTCTTTCAACTGATTTGGTCAGGGAAAAATGTTCCTGAGAATTTCCATGAACTGACATGCATTCCATGTAGAATAGATAGAATATAAAGAGAATATTCTGTCAATAAAGGATGAATGGTAAATAACTTAATGGCTTTTTATATGATTTTTACCCTAAATATCTTACAAGATATGAAAGAACATTCCTAGAAATGATTACATATTGATTGTAAAGTAGACTCTGTGGAAAGATAGGTTCTCTAAATTGTATATTCATTTATTCCCAAATTAATTGAGAAGATATTAAAACATTGAATTATTTCACAGTGAGTTAGAAACCGAATCAAAGAGAAAAACAGTCATCCCAAACAGAATTCAGGAGCTTTTATTTTACAATAAATTGTACTGTATGGACATATGAAAACTCAAATATATGAAGCATACTGTGTCTTTTTTTAATGAATTTAGTGAATCATTGATAAATGAAGAGTCTTTTTCAGTGAGATGAATAATTAAATCCTAAAATGTTATTAATATAACTTTTTCATATTCAATATAATGCATGTAGGAAATAAAATAATGAATTAATATATATGATATATGTATCTATCTCATATATGTTATTACTGTGAGTGTGTGTGTGTGTGTGTGTGTGTGTAGTGGATTAGGACACTAAACAATTTCCACTTAAATAATATGTGCCTACCCTTCCCACCGATGTATTACTTCTTGTTTACCTTTGTTGCTTTCTTTACCACAATTTCAAAAGCCACATTTCTTCCCATAGCTAATCATCCTGAGACATATGGTAGCTTTCTCCTCATTGAGGCTGACTGGCATGTTAAAGTGCACTAATTATGTGAGTTATGCAAGTATCGTAGAATCATTTTTCTTAATAAACTCTGTATGTTTTTCATAAGAAATTACTCTTTGTTACACTTTATATGTCCTGTGTCACATACAATATAATTTTAAAATTGGAAATTTCAACCAGATTGTTTTCTTTGACAAAAGAAGCAGATAATACTTCTAGCTAAACATTAAAATAAGATACTATTTTAAGCTATTTTAAATTTTCCAAGCTATCATTATTATTGTTTTTTGAAGTCTGTGGTATCTTAATAAGTAGATTGTTTTTACTTCCCAAAAAATACCCAACCTAGATTATACATGTATGAATTGGTATTCCTCTCTCCTGAAAAGACCTATATCTGTATCTATATCATCTATATCTATATTTATATCTGAAATTCCTTGTGTATTAGTATTAAATTTTGAAGTATCATAATATCAGTATTCGGTAGAGTACAATGGAAGTAGCAATGTCTGCCTTCCAATTTCTTGATTCACTCATGGCTATTTCCACTTTTGGATTTAAAGTCAACAATTTAGCACATATTCAATTCAGGTTTGCAGATATGTGAGCTAACAGCCCTGCAGAAATATGACTTGCAATATGTGTGATCTGGGAGGTTCCTGTCCTGGTGATAAGGCTTATTTAGTTGAATGTGAATAGTTGGCAAAGAAACTTGTTATCATGTTTCCAGAAACTATAGTCCAATTTGTGGATAAAACTAGAGGTGAATTTCATTTGCAACAGAATGTACTGTTTGTTCCATTAATTGTTCCTTAATATGTTACTTCTCATTGGAGAACCAAATGCTTTCCATAAGAAAAACGGACTTAGCTGCTTACAACATGCTTGAGCATGTTCCCGTAGATGGATATGCTAGATTAAGTGTCCAGGGAAGGAGTGGTAAGCCTTAGGTCATTGTCAATAAGGATTTGTGTATTAAATATGTAGAGGAAGGACACTGACAGCTAAACCTGGTCATACTTCTGTAGGTGACAGTGCCGGGTAGCCGGCCGATGCCTATGTGCCCCCCGGGGGAACTGGATGTAGAATCCTTTAATGTTAATAGTAAATTATTAACTGCCTGGGTTATTTTATTTTGTCCTTAAGAAATTATTCCTGTCAGAATCTGAGCCTCACTTTCTAAGAATCATCTTCTGTGAGTGTGAGACCTTGGATGCTTAAGGCTTGCATTGCAGCCTGGTTAGGCAGGCTTCGAATTGCCACTGCGCCAGACAACAGCACCCTAGAGTGAGCAATTATCCCAGAGAGCACCTCTGCTAGATTAGAGTCCCATCAAGTGAGGGGCTGTTAGGAGAAAATATGTTCAATGTCCATGGCAAAGTGGGCACTAGTGAATGATATATGTCCATCTCCCTGGAGTGGTAGCTTCCCAGAGAAGCCCAGTGGATTAGAGCGTGATATTGACAAGGCCAAGGTCATGGTCTAGAGATGAGTTGCTTTTGGAAAAAGAAGAATCTATGTTTGTTTGAAGTTATAACCTCATTGTTTAACCCAGATACATGATCTTGCCCATGTAAGCATTCATCATAAGCAATACTTGATAAAAATGCAAATGTTTTGATATGGTTGACACGACTATTACTAAATGAAAAAGCAACTCCAAGGGTGGAATGATCCAGAACCTTGCTATACATTTTGGATTTGTCCTTTCTGTTTGATTGTCAGAAGGTTATTCAACTTCTCCTAATTTTAGACTTGTTCTCTATAAAATGGAAGTAATAATTTATACACCATATCGTCCTTGTTATGAATTAATGAAGCAATATATGTAAAACTTTACATGATTCGAGACTAGTATTTTTTTAATTTAAAGTTTTATTTTCAATATGAACACAATTTCATCAAAAATAATGAGCAGCAACTCTGTACAATATGATGGACGCAAAGGAAGACGAAATGGTGCTCTGCTGAATTTTCCCATCTATTCCAGAGACATGCAGCACGTAATCAGGAATATATTCCCAATATTTTTGTGCTTAGATTTATAGTGTTCATGACATATGATCTCAGCTATGTAGAGCAATAGAAATACATGTCTTATGTCAAACAATTGGAAAATGCAAGGGATATTTTAAAAATAAGCTTAACAGGGAGCTTCTGAACAGTTTGACTATAGGACCATGTGATGTATTTTTTTATGTGGGGTAGAGTATAACTGCATTTTTCAATAGAGTCTGTCTCTTAATTCTTCCCCCTGCTCTCCCATAATAAACACTATTTTCTTCTATTTATTTTGCTCACAGAGAGAGGCAGAGCAACACTTGCTTTTACACATAATCAGTGGTAAAAATTTGAGAAAATCATTTCTTATTCTGCTACATTCTGTCATCCCAGGGTGTGTAAAGCAACCACCCTACTCCAACCCCACCCCCAAAAGATGTAAGAAGAGTGATGTCAGTTGTCCTAAGGATTAGTTCTTCTCTGTCCCAGTGCCTGTGACAAACTCCTTAGATGTCACCTTTCTCAGACCGAATCGATGTGACAAATTTAAATGACAACAAAACTATTCAAAATAAAGCTGAGTGCTTGGAGGGATGTATGCAATGAACATATCAATAATTCAAAATTCCATGGGTGCTTTATTTTTTCCATTTCATCTAATGTGCCCTCCCAGAACTCTGGTTCAATATCAAGGGTATTCAAGGGGTCCATCCAATCTTATAAACAAGAACAATTTTCACTACATAAGTGATAATGAGTTGAAGGGTTATTGTTTCCTTCTGAATTCTGTGACATAACTCTAAATATTCTAATGGTATTTTCCCCTCTTTTACTACATCATAAACAACTTCTGGCTACATTCAGTAATATTTGCATTTTGGACTGTGAATTTGGTGTGTCTAGAGAGTATTTAATTTACAATTTAGTTATATGGGTTTGAGCAGACATGAAACTCTTGCTGTGAAATTGGAAACTAGACAAAATATAAAGTGCTATTTGTTGAATTTTTATTTATTCCAATACAGCTTAATTGCTTTTGTTGATTGGAACTGCTATTCCAATGCTGAACTGACTCTCAGTATTTTGTTCCCATAAATGTTTTTCTCCCCCATGGGTTCTAACCCACTATGCTGATAAAAATAACAAATCTGTGTTCTTTATAAATGTTATCAACTATTTTGTACTTTAATATATAGTGCATACATACCTCATCACTGGAGCAAAGTATAATTATTTTTTCTTTTTTAGTCTTAGAGATGATGAGTGATTTAGACGGTAATTTAAGGAATTAGATACAGTAAAACACTAATTCAGACTAATTGTGTGGAAGAGTTTAATGAAGTGAAAAATTTAATAAGGATGTTTTAAATAAAGTTTTATTTCTTCAAAATATTTAGTTAAATTTGTACCAATATCTAACTTTCATTATACTGACATTATATACTATTTTAAAAAAGAAAATCCACATAACTTATTTGCAGTCAGCTCTCATCTCTACACTTAGTTGGGCACTAGCATGCTTTGAACTGTGAGCCAGGCATTTCCTACGTCTCTCCTGCCCCCCATCAGACCTTTATTTTCACCAGTAAATTACCTCACAGACTTTCTTTTTAAGAGATAATGTAAATATTTAAAGGGCATAAAGATATGAGATTTAGAAATTGTTTTTTCATTTGTTGTTTTATTCATTCAACAGTATGTTATAAGTGCTGAAGTCTGCTAAATCATAACAGGTGGTTCGGTGACTTCAGATATTTTCTATGTGCATGATAAAGTGTTTGTGGAATATTTTAAGGTTAATTTAAAGGATTTCCAAGTATAAAATATTTCTAAATCTACATAATGATCCCCTTCAGTTATTAATTACTGATTCATATCCTCACCTAAGGACATGCTTATTGATTTTTGAGAGCAAGGGGTGAAGGGATGGATAGAGAGGAGAGAAACATTGATGTGAGAGAGAAACATTGATCAGTTTCCTCTCATAAGCACCCCAACTGGGGACATAGGCATGTGCCCTGACTGGAATTGAACCTGTGGGGTGACACTCCAAACAACTGAACCATGCCAACCATGGCATATGAATATTTTAATAAGATGATACAAAGGTATTTGGATATTTGTTGGATATATTTGTGTTGATTAAGACTTAAGGGAGAGATAGACTTGTATGATTCCTGAGTTCCTTAACAGAAGGTATGTGAGTTAATAATTTTGTTCTTGATGATGGAGAGTACATAAAATCAGTCAAGCTAAACTAATTAAAACACATAGCTGTTTGTCCTCTGAAATAAATCATGTCAATATTATACATAAATAAAATGAGTTGTATTTACTTTTCTGTAGTGATACCATGGGAAAGATAATAAAATTGCTTCTGGTTTTATTTAAGAATTTGTTCTAAATTTTAACCAATTAGTCCAATTGAGAAATATTTTTACACCTTAGTATAATAGGCTCTTAGCTCCTTAATGGTCTTCTTTGCAGATGAATCTTCTGAGTACATTAGAAATGTGTTCCTTTTACCCCCTAAAGTAGATTTGTAGTTGAACCCTAATAAGAAAATTGAGAAGTTAAGTTTTCCAAGTTTTTTCAACTTTTATTTATAGATTTTAGAAAGAAATAGGAAAGGAGGAGGAGAGAAAGGGTGGGGGAGAGGGGGAGAGAGAGAGAGAGAGAGAGAGAGAGAGAGAGAGAGATTGATTTGTTTTTCCATTTATATATTCATGGGTTGATACTTGCATGTACCTTGACCAGGGATTGAACCTGCAACCTTGGTGCATTGGGACAACACTAACTCCAATGCAGCTACCTGGCCAGGGCAGGGAAATACTGTTTTATGAAGCTTCCTGTGTATGTGTGTGTGAGTGTGTGCATGAGATAGGAATGCAAAATTTGTTTCTTACTCTTGGTAGTGATTAAAGAAAAAAAATAAGCACCTTTGAAGGCCACTATCCGAGAGTTCTCTACACTACAGATTTGAGGATGACTATTTAGAACAATACAGACTCTAAGGTTTTCCCATCTCATCCACTTGAATATAGCTAAGCTTACTTTATAAAAGAAAAGCCCTCAGAACGTTACAGTATTTCAGGTTTTACAAGATAAAGTTGTCCTTATTTTGACTTTTCTGAAAAGTCTATTTTGTGTGTATGCAAATTTTTATTTTTGTTTCTGTTTAAATAACGCCCCTTGCCTAATTCCCCTTGCTTTTATCATGCCTAGTTTCTGAAAGCAGTATTGCGCGATGTAGGTGCCTCCTGAGACTGCCCTGTGTGAGGCAGGATGTCGCTCGTATGCTCCAGCCTTCACGTGAGCCCTTTGGCCGGTGGGAAGTGCGAGCAGGTCTGCCAGGACAAGGCTGACTCATCTCGTGTTTTCCAAGATGCCCTCCTTTGGATTTTTCTCTGCTGCTGATTCCATCCTTTGAAATCTGTTTTCTTAATTTTCCTCAGAATCTTTCTAGATTAGAACCCACTTGACCATGACGCTAATATTCTGCTACCTTAACCCAACTCTTAACTACCTACATCTGTTTGTGTGTGAGGATGGGTGGAGCAATGAATGACTGCAATTCTTGGAATTGGTTCTCGCTATAACTAAATTTCCTGGTACTGGGTGGGCTTGGCTGCCACTTTAAGACCAGCTATAAGGAGCATCTCATTGTCAGCCACAATAATGTCAATGCTAATAACAATTATAATAATAATAAAGAAAATGATGTGCTCAATGTTTTACATGGTTTATGTCTGCGATTCCAAATTTTGGTGTGCATCACAATTAGCTGTTTGTTTGCCTTTTTCTTAAACAAGCAGATTCTCTGAATGTGGGTTAGGGAGATTTTGAATATTTAACTGTATTTCAAGCGACTGTCATGTACACAAATATTAGGACTGACTGGATCTTCTAACTGAAATCTCTTAGCTGGACTCTGATGTAAGTACTCTCAGTTTCCCCTCATATTAGAGATTAGATTTAATCTCTAATCTAAAACAGATTTAGAGGAATTACGTATCCGGTCTGAAATCATAGAGATCACGAATGGTAAAGCTACTTTGAGCAAAGTAGGGATCCAATAAATATTTTACAATACAATTGAAATGAGAAAGGTTAGGTAGCAACTGCAAGTCCTGTGGTATTTCCAGCTGAAGTAAAAATAGTTGAAGTATTTATCATGGAAAGAGTTCAATCTTTTTTTTCTCAAAATTTTCTCAATCCTTCGATATTCAGTTCTCAAAATGGATACCACCCATGAAAGATTTCCTTGAGACATCAAGTATTTGACTTAGGTAAAGACGCTGTGTTATCTGAGGGCAGTAACACACCATGCAGAGGGCAATGCACAGATATTCTGGTTATCACTACCATGGGTATTCACAAATCAGTACGCAGAAGTCACAGGACAGCAGAAGGGCCGTTTGGCCCACAGGGTCAATGCAATGTGTTAGTGGAATGACTTGAGATATTTCAGAGAAAAAGGAAGTGCAAAAATATGGCATAAGAAATGCTAACAGGAGGAAGTGGGGGTAAAGACAGGGTTTTAGAAATGCTTAATAATATTACCTGGTGATGCCATTATATCCTGGGTTTCCTGCTCTTAAAGGAAGGACTATTATATGATTGTATGAAAACAAAGTCAGGAGTTGAAATACACATTTGCACTGTGATGATGAAAAATAGAACTATCACCAGTCAAACCCAACTCATTTTTAATTGAGGAGCACCATAAAACACCCAAGTCGTTTCTTTTTCAGAGTAGATAAAATGAATGATAAGGAACATTCATTTTAAGTTTTTCTGTAATTGTTTTCAAAATGTAAGCTGTCTACCTCCATAAGGATTTGAGATGTTTTATGATAAAACACATTTATATGGTGAGATTATTAAAATAAAAATGGTGCATCAAAAACCACACAGGGAGAAGAATGAGTAAATTTCTCTCCCCCCCTTCAGATTTGTAAATGTATGATGTTGAGCACTGAGTTTTCTGGCAGCCTGGCAGATTGAAATTAGGGAGATTTTTCATTTATTTTAGGATCAGAGTGAATTTTCAACCCTGCTGACACAGATACTGACCATATCCCAAAATAATTGTTGTTCAAACATCAATATTTAAGTTTCCCAGGTAATTCAAATATGCAGCCAGAGTTGAGAACCATTGACCTCTGCAAAACAAAGCCGGAAGGTTTACTGGACTTTAAGAAAATGACTTAAGTGCACATGGTTGCGTGAACTGCGTTATCTTTTCCTTTACAAGTGGTTTAAATGCAACGACAAACTACAGATAATGTCCAGTGGAGTTTAAATCCGAACGTGTAATTTTTCAGGCGAAGGAAACTCTGAAAACCCTTTATCAGAAGTGGCTAAAATAATTGACTCTATTTACCTGAGGACTTGTTCTATCATCCTTTGCTTTTAAATAAGATAGCGTGTGTTAGAATATGGTTTGGGTATAGCAGTGCTCTTGTCAATATATGCAAAAGTATCACTGTCTGTTTATCAACTACTCAGGGTTCAATTAAGGCAAAGCTGTTGCTCAGTAAGAGCTGAAGGGCGGATCGCTAAGCAACCATGTGACTGTGGGCAAGTTTCTTCTGCGGGCATTGGTTTCTTCATTTACACCACAGTGCTACTGAGATAATTGAATAAGCTTAGAAGGGACACATGGTAAGCAATCAATGAGTGTTAGGGCCTATCACTATGCATTTTAAGTACAGACACTATCAACTATATCATTAAGGAGGTTTTGCCTTCTTTCAGTGCGTTCTGGGAATCGCCTGCTACCAATTACCGATTACTCCCTAGAAAGGTTTCCGTTTCTATTGATCAGCTGTTGCAGCATGAAAGCCTCTTGCTCAGCCACGTACTTCTGTTTTACTGCAGGGCTCTCTGTCAAACTGGTGGAGGTAATATATGGCATCTCTAGTTAATTCACACTCTGCCAATAGGGGCACCTATCATTCAAAAACTGAAGTTAAGCATAGAAAGAAAATGCCAAGACATTTTTTTTTCTACCAGAATACAAGGTTTAACTTAATTACATGGGTTTTTGTTAATATTCTTTCTTAATACACAGAATGCGTGTTATAAGATCTAAGGGGCATAAGCGGTGGTGAGTCAAACAGTTTAATAGGGCATAATGAATTTCAGAAACTGGGTGCCTGAAGTGTTATCATTTTAGTGCCACTAAAATGAAAATTAAGATCTCTATTAAATTATGTGTACAAAGCAGCACTGTATGTAAATTTATGTGTTGGGTGCGGGGGAGTGAAGACCAGAGGCTCGAGAAAATCATAAGGTAAACACCGAAAGGGAAAGGAGTAAAAATATATCATTTTAGATATGGCTCCCCAAGCGTCTTCCGACTATGGAATATGAGCAGGCTTAGAAAGCCAACTAGGAGTGGTTGCACTAAAATATGATTGTCCTATGATGTTATTGCCTCAAGGATTTACTTGTTCTTCTCTCGTATTTCAAAATGTCCCTTTTCTGTAAGCCTCAGAATTCAACCTTTTTTCCTCAAGGAGGCAGTAAATGAATCAAGTTGTTTTTGTGGCATTTAATATTGAAATAATATATGGGACATATTGGAGAATTTAAGTTACATTTTCAAATTATGGCTACAAATTAAACTCCAGTCAGTGTTTCTGGCTACCTGCCCTAACTTACAAAAATTGTTTTTGAGTCTTCATAGTAGGGTCAAGTTGTGAGTGCTCTCATTTCCCTAAGGAATCATTACATGCCAGCATGCTTACATATTATTTGGTGAATTTATTTTTCTTCATTCCTCTGAAAAGCTGTAGTGTTTATACAAAAAAACTCTTCCACCTAAAATGTTTTATTTAATATTCAAATACAGAACAAAGTGGAAATAAGAGAGAAGGTAGCAGACAAGAGGCGACAGCTACAAATATAATAACCTCAGTTAGGTACCAGTTAAGATTTATTGTCTCTCTCCAGTGTAGATTAGGCTATTCTTGAAAATTAAGACACTCATTATCAGTTTGGTTTATTGTTTTCTGCTAGTGTGGTGGAAAGAATTTATTTCTTCCAGCTTTATGATTTTTGTAATGCCTATGTTAGTTCCCTAAAGATTTGGCCTGTAGACACAATTTTGGGCTCAATTCACTATTATCATTTATAGAACACTCTATAACATCGAATGTAGAGTATAGAAATTTTAGTAATTAGTTTCTGCATGCCATGATATGAGGAAGGTTGAAAATTGCTGCTTTGGAGGAATATTTGCCCCCTTCCCTGCCTTTAACACTTTCTCGAGGCCACTTGCCATGTGATCTCTCCTCTCTTCAAAGCTAGTGAAGGTGAGTGCAGTTCTAACAATGTATCACTTTGACCTCATTCTTTGCCTCCACCTCTACTTTTAAGAACCCTTGTTAATTGCATTGGGCCCACCCAGATAATTTATCAATAAAAGAAGTTCAGTTGATTAGCAAATTCTGTCAGCGGTCTTAAATGGCTCTTTGCATGTAAGGTCGCCTGTTTATGGCTTCCAGAAATTAGGATGTGGACATCACAGGAGTCCATTTTCTGCCTGTTATTCCCACTTTCACTTATTTTTTGAAGTCCTTTGACCTGACCTAAGGAATGAAAATTAGCATATACAGGGCATTGAATATACTTTTCCTTGTGGATGCTGGTAGCTCTTCTTTTTAACCAAGTGCAGAGAAGATAGAGCCAGTGAGCCAGAAGGAATGGTGGAGGACATGGGTCACCTGGGTACCAGAAGATTCTGGCACAAGAGTTAGGTTTCAACTTAGTTTCATGATAAAAGCTTAAGTAACACTTCAGAGCGTCACTCCATCTGTCTGTCCTGATTCCTGTCAGACAGTTTAATCCAACCAGACCAGAGAAATCTGCGTAGGGACAGAAACCTCCACTCCAGAGAATATGAGAATTCAAAGTTTTTAAATGTATGTAGTTGCCTAAACAGATTTCACCAGTACAGCTCAGATGAAATGTCTAAAAAAGAAAAGGAAAAAAATCTGGAGCATCTTTTGAGGGGATGCTAAAAGGCACGTTTCATTTTCATTCATTTCCATGTGGGAGAATTAATTCAGGTGCTTATGAGCCAGGCTCCTATCTGTAGTTCTAAGTTTCTGTGCCTTTCAGGAGGTAGATTTTTAAAGGTTATTTTTGTCTTTGTTTTTTATCGTTGTTGATTATTTCATTTTTTAATGTTTTAGCGGTTGGAAACCTGGGCAGTCCTGTAGGAGTTCTGCTTGGTTTTCAGCATTGCTCCCTTGAACTGAGGCAAACTAACTCCAGCTGTGTGTTTAAGACATAGGTTTATCGACCACATTCGGCTGCTTCTGGAACTTGGTGGATGGGAGTAGTCATGCAAAGCAACTGAGACCAGCATGTAAACTGAGCTTTTGATGATTATCACAATAGCAAAAAGGAAAAAAAGAAAAAAAGAAAAAAGCCAAACCACCTTGCTTGTATTCTGTAAGTGCTTCGGTATGATTAATCTACACTTGCCCAAGGGAGCTCAGTGCTTGAATTTACAGCATGTAGATTTTTTGGCACAGTGGTAGGCACAAAACAAGTGCTTAATAAGTCTTTGTTGGATTGAATTTCATTGCCAAGAGAGTCTTTTTCTCATTAGTTGCCTGTCAATATTCCCTTTTCCTAACTAGGACTCCCTCTGCCTTCCTGTTTCTCTGTGCATGTAAACACAGAAACTTACAAGGCACTATGTAGGGTCTAAAAGGAATAGTAAGGAGCAATCCAATTATGACCCAGCATGATTTCACCATTGTGTTTCATGCCAACCTTGCTAACCTCTACTGTTGGAATCATGCTTTTGAGAGATGAATAAAGACTCACGGCCTCTGGCACACAGTAGGAAGTCAATGAACAATTTTATGTGGTTGAGTCAAACAAGGAACCACAGAGGAGGTGGTGTCACCAGATAAGATATCTTTAGATGAACCTATTCCATGGAGCTGACATTGGAGATTATCTTTACTTTTTAACAGAGATGGTAAACCTGAGGTCCCACACCATTGTGGTAGCTTTTCATTACAGTAATTGCCTAAAATATTTGATTGTAATACACATGTTTGTTCATGACCATTGTTTTATAAGTAAATGCATTCCAAGATACATTAATATTTGCAATGCCATGTAATGTACTAAGGAATTTCTCAATGGGTGAGCAAAGTCAACTTTAAAATTATTGACTTCAACCATTTTTCCCCCTATCCAACACACCAGTCCTCTTTAGTTTCATAGAATTAAGGAACTGAAAAAAATTATTAAATATCATCACCTGTAACTCCTTCATTTTAAAGTTGAAGGTGCTAAAGCTGAAACATTAATCTTTTCCCTGGATTTCATAGTTAATATCAAAGCCCAGTACTCAAATCCAAGTTTCCAGATTTCCCAGTTCAGAGTTATTTCCAAAAAGGACAAGAAATATCAAAGCATGATAATAAGTGGTAATTGAATAGAAACTACTTTCGAGGTGCTGTTATTGAAATAGGACTAAAAAGGATGAATACTCTATATGATGACTTTATATACTAGTTGAAAAGTTCACATAACACTTAAAAATATTAATACAATAGATAAGTTATATTTTATATTTGATCTTTTACAGTACCACTTGGTTGAAAAAAAATTTAAAAACATTTCACAGTGTGGGAAAATTATATGAAATTCAAATTTTTGTTTCCATAAGTAAAGTTTTATTGGAACATGGCCATGTTTTATTTAATTTTGTATTATCAGTGACTGTTTATCTACTACAACAACCAAGTGGAGTCGATGTGGCAGAGAGCTGAAACCTATATTTACTTTCTGGCCCTTTACAGAAAAAAATTTGCCAGTCCTGAACTAATTTTAATAGAAGTTAGCAAAAAGAGCAAAAATAGATCAAACAATTGTGTTCAATGATATAAAGGGCCCACAATATGTGTTTTAGAGCAAATACCTACTTTTAAAGTATGTTTGCATACATTACTAAAAATTTAAATCTTTGGCTCTTCTTTTTCCTGATTTTTTCATTATAGTGAAACTATAAGAGGCCTATTTGTATTTATATACTAGAACATTTTTGGCTGCAGCTTAAATATTGAAATTTATTATTTTTTCTCATTTGCAGTATCAGAGTATTAATATGACCCACATAGGGATGGCATAAGGAGAACTGACAACATAAGTAAAATGAATAGCACTTTCCTGGGATATAATAGTTACTAATTTTATATTGTCATCATTGTCCTTTTGTAATATAAAATAGTTTATGACCCCTGGACTATGAACGATAATGTATCACCCGCATCCTTAGTTCATATATTTTGACATATCAACAAATATGTCAAAATATAATTACATACAAGTCAAAGGAACTACAGTTATTTAACTACTCCTTCTCCAAATTAGTGTTTTAATTAATCCAAATGTCTCAGCATGCTTCTTTTTAATGTTCTTTCATCTGTTGTTGACTTAAAAGAAAGAAATGCAGTTTGAGGTAAGGAAGAACTGAGATGTCAGCGAAGGAGGACGCCCCTAAAAAGTTAAAAGACCTGATTAAAGTTTGTTTGAAGGTTCTGCCAGACGTATTCCAACTAATGCACTTAGGAATCCTGCATATGTTTGTCCAGCAGCCACTAACACCAGTTGAGAATGTTTGCGGAGTAATCAAGTACCAGTTCATCTGCAGGGAAGGATCTCACAGTCTAGCTCCTCTTTAAAAAGAAAATGCAGCTCGTCTTAACATACTGCAATGTTCTGCTCTGTGACTGTTTCGGTGCTTTATGACTGACAAAAAGAGTCATTAGAAGTCTGTTTGATGGACGTAACTGAGTGCATTGGAAAAAATAAAAATGCCTTTTCAGTTCATTCAGAAATAACTGATGTGATTGAGACAGCTGTATGTGAATTCCAGATAAGGAGATTTATGGAGAAACTATTGAAGCTAAAAAGGAAGGTGCACATTTAAAGTTCTCAATAAAGTTGTCTGTAAGACACAGAGCAGTATTCAGTAGGGAAAGAGATTTACCTGAAGTTCTTTCCTGGGGTATCCTTAGGGTCCTATCCTCTTGCAAATAAAATCCCTGTACATGCAGAGTTACTAGGTCATATGAAATGGACTCCAAGGGGGAAATTTCTGCACTCTCACCCCAATTCTGTTTTCTCTTTTAAGTATGGTGTAAAATAGGATACTTCTAAAGTTCTATTGGTTTAATTTTTTTCTTTTCTAAAATTAGTCACTGCCCTATTAGAGAAAGTAATCCATTTTTATTCCATTTTTGCTGTGCAGGTTATAACTTAGAAGATTTTGCTAATGATGACAGGTGGAAGGCAAACATTTTAAAGTATATCTGTTTATGGAGCATAATATTTGCTTCCAAGGTGTAATGTGTATTTTTTTTGTAAATCCTCATCCAAGGGTATGTTTATTGACTTTGGGAGAGAGAGAGAGGAAGAACGAGGGAGGGACGGAGGAGGCGAGGGAGAGAAATGGATATGAGACAGACATCGATTGGTTGTCTCCCCAGTGCTCCTATATACGCCTCTACCAGGGACCAGACCTGCAACCTAGGCATATGCCCTGGCGAGAGATGGGCCAGAGATCGAACCCTCAAACTTTTGATGCATGGGTCGACATTCTGACCAGGGCTTATCCATTCTTAATGGCTAGATTAAAAGTTTGGAGCATCCCGTACACCAAAAGGTTGCTGGTCCGATTCCTGTTCAGGGCACAGTCCCTGTTGGGTTTCAGGCTCAGTCCCTGGTTGGGGCGCATATAGGGAGGCAACGGATCAATGTTCGTCTCTCACATCCATGTCTCTCTCTCTCTCTCTCTCTTCCTCTCTCTCTAAAAGTCAAAAAACATATCCTCAGGTGAAGATTAAAAATGGATAAAATTAAAGATATTATTATTCATATGTTTTTAATATACCCTGGTCTCTATTGCTTTTCCTAAGAACCATAAATAAACTTAGTTACAATTTATTTGTTAGTAACACTTAGAAAGGTTACAAATATTTGGCCATGATTGTATCCCAAAAACAGCATAGCACATTCACGTTAATTTAAAAATTAAATTTCTGAACAGTGCAGATTATGAATAGTACATGTGTTTATCAGTACTTTCAGAGAAGAAGATTATATGGTTCTGTAAAATTTTTAAAAATAGTGATTATTTTCAAGAGAAAATAACAAAACGAAGCAGTGATCATACTTACAGTTCTATTGGACATCAGCTTTTTAGATATTTTTTTAAAAACTCACTTTTGAAAAACCTGTTCAGTACTCTAATGAATTTGAAATTGTGTGAATTTAACTTTCTTTGAATCCTCTGAATAGGAGCAGGATGAAATTTGGCTGCTAGTATGTATTTGAAGTTACCTCTGCACCTGCTATAATGCCTAGATTTAAGTTTCCTGTTTGGCAATTTACATTATCAATCACAGAGATGCAATTTTACAAAAAAACCCCAACAATAATAATAGATCAAATGCTCACCACATTTCCCCTTCTTTTATGCTTTACCCCTTGAAATAATGTCATTAGAGCACAAGCCTTATTTCTGTAATCCAAATATACATTTTCTAACTCCCCTCCTCATCTAAGCAGACCCTTTCTCCTGATTTCAAGTTCCCCAGTATACTGCTATTAGCATCGGTTCCCTTTTTTGAGAAAAATAATTTAAAAAATGTTAATGACCAAATGCACTTATTGAATATGAAACATTGTACATCCCATAGGACCCAACTTAAACAATTCTTATTTGCTCTGTTTGTCTTTATAAGGATATGAGGTAAATTTTATATGGAAATGATTATTGCAGTCATAGGTCCCTACCTTGGTGTCATCAGAACTTCCACGGAGGAGGGGAGGAGAGGAAGAGACCACCATCCTCATGACCACCCACAACATGAGCATAAGAATAGAACTCAGAGATCCTCTCCATTAACACTGCTGCCCAACTCGCATCCTTAGAGGCTCGCATGCGACCTCTAAGTTTCCAGAAAATACATAAATAAAATTATATTAAGAGTAAAGAATGATGGCTCCCAGTCTATAGTAGTTTAAATCAATGTCAACTCTAATGCATTCTCATCATTTGGGAACTAGGATGATGATGAAGGTACAACCAATATTTCGGTGATTGCATATTATTTGGAGTTACCTTTTAATATATTTGTAATGACCTCTAAAATACCTGGGAACTTCTCATGGTAGGGTGTGTCTCAAAGTAGAAGTCTCCAGTGTGTCACAACGGAATAGAAAACTAGTTGATAAATGCCATTCTAAAATAATTGATTATAAGAGTGTTCATGCTTATTAAATCGATTGGATTCAAATAGTTTTTGAAAAACTTGTGTTAATGTGTGTACATATTTGTTTTACAATTTGTATTTAAAACAATAAAAACTTAGTGCATTAATAGGAGAATTAGGTTTGAAATTTCACATGGTTTTTAAAAATTATCTTTAAAAGCCATTGTGAATTACTAGGCCAGTAATTATATATATATATAATTAAAGACAAAAAACCATACAACATAATTGCAGATAGTTTAAGATATACAGCTGTATAGCTGTTGGCCTGAGGTATCATACCTTTTATTGTATATGTCTTTGAGGGAGCTTAAGGCTCTTTTTATAAACTATCTCATTATCTCTCAAGGAATCCAAGTTAGTTAAGGGGCAGGAATTACTGTCTGTATTTTACAGACCCTGAGCCTAAGGCATAAGAACCAAAGGTCAGCTAAGCTGTGTGAGGTCAATGGGGAGTCAGTAGAATTGCTTGGAATAGAATCTCTTTCCATTATTTCTAATATGCTGTTTTTTCTCATTAAACGTGTGCACACACACCATGCTTGGGTTTCCTCAACATGTACTGTTTATCTTACCTTTCTAATTTTATTTTTAGTTTTATTTATCTCCTAATTCTATTTAGTTCACTTATCTTCTCTAATTTCTTTCATCCCCCAACCATTTCATGTTATGAGGCACCCCTTTTTGCTTCCATCTTCAAATATTGATTTTAAAGCAATTTTTTCAGTACCACAAAGAAAGACAATATAGATAAATATATTAAGCTATTAACATAAATCTTTTCCTTTTAACCCTGACCCTATTTCTCTCATATGTCATATTTTTAAAATTAATAGTCTGACTGCACTTCTCCATTTCTCCATATATTTACATGGTCGTTTTTTCACTCCCGTTGGTCTAATCTAGAATTGTTCTTCAAGTTAGAGATCTCATAGCCACAGTGAACTTCTAATGGAGGAGTCCCATGACGTGTGGGAGTCAGCACATCTCTTATGCTCCTGAGCATGTAAGATCTTCTTCCTTTCCAGAAATGACTGTTTTCCTTGGCTTCTCAGTGTCAAAAGTGACCTGGTTTTCCTCCCAACCCTCATTTTTGTCATTTGCTACTGACCTCCAATGTGGAATCTATGATCAGCCCTCCAATACATGCTATATGTCAAACTTTATTTAGAGTCCTCAACCCACAAATCTCTCCTTTGCAATGCCTGCCCTAAGTTCCTAAGCAGGTTTCACACCATCTTTTTGTACCTCTTTTTATTGAAAACATGATCATACTATATTTTGTCTGGTTTTATATAACTATAAGATTTAATTTCTTAAATGTGTAGAAACATCATTAGAACATCCTTGAAACCCATAATGTGTACAAAACAAATGTACACATTTGTTACATTTACAAATGTAGTAAATTAATGACCAAATCCAGTCACCCACACAGGTCCTGCTGCCCATTTTCATTACTGTTTTTCCATAGTTTACCTTTTTTTACCATAATCCTCCACCTTCAGCATTTCTTTTAACTCTTTTTTTTTTTTGTAAAGAATTGTCAGATGATGTCTTCAATGTCACCCTTTTAGTTAGCTCACTCATTTGCCTGAATAAAATCTTTTATTTCTGCTTCCTCCTATTTATAATTCTCATACCCATCCCATTCAGAATTTTTGGAAGGATTTTCTTCAAGAGCTGTTTCTTTCATGACTCATTTACTTTTCGAATACATCTTCACTTCACAGTTTCAAAGAGCTAGAAGGCTGATGCTCTTCTTCAAGTTCTTCTGCTTTTTCCTCTTTTAGAAAGACTAGGTTGCTTGGGTAGGGCATGAAATCATTTATTACCATAGACAGAAAAATATAAAGCTTCAGACACCTCAGGTCACTAGATGTCTTAATGTCCATATCTTTGCATCTTGAGATGGAGCCATGGTTCTACTGACTCTCCAGGGAAGGTCTGTGGACACTTTGGGTCAGTTTAGTCTTTGCATCCTCTTCTCATATGTTATTTTGATTGCAGGGTTTCTCCTTCCTCCATTTTCCTTTTCATAACCTGGGGAGATCTTACAAACCACTGATGTCCAGTTCCACAATGACCACTGATTTAATGTGTGACTGGTGCTGACGTTATATTTTTTCGCAAGTCACTCAAAGGCACATCTAGGTTTAAGAATGACACTTAAATCACTCTAATTCAGAATATCTGTGATTAACAAGCTGACAGTTATGTGTATAATGCAACTCATTCTCTCTTCACACAATCAGCACATTACATTTCTGGGTTAGTCACTATCCAGAATATATAAATAATGTAAATTCTGTGTCATAACTTTTTCTGTAAAATCTGTCTTCACAGTAGACCTGATCTGATGATGAAGGATGATGAAATATTTGACTGTCTAGCTATCATCTATCTATCTATCTAAATTTACATGTCTGGTTTACTATTGAAATTAAAGCCTGCCTCTTGCAGAATTGAGGATTTAGGATTCTGTAGTAATTTGGTTCATATTGCCAACTTAAAAACTTCACCACAAGAATTATATTTATTAAAAATTATCAAAATAGAATTTAAGAGGTAATAAAACAACGCTGATATTGTATGGTAGGATTCTAATGGGATATTTTAAAGGCAGATGAAAATAGTTGATGGGGTAGTTTATGATCCATTATGTGATACTCTTTACTTTTAATTTTTATTGTGAATTATTTTTTATTTATTCAGATGTTACTTTAAATAAAAAAATTGTGTACAAAAAGGAAGTATTCATAAATCTAAGTATTTTTAATATATATATTGATCTCAGCATTTTAAAATTAAAACATTTTCCTTTCATCACTAAAGTTAACATGTAACATAAAATATTTCATGGAAATTAAAGCATTCACTGTCAAAATGAGATAGGAAATGAAGAAAATAAAAATGCATGGAGAGATTCATTGTAGTTATTATATAATATATTACAGAAAATTCTTTACTTTGTTTTTGACATTGCGAGCATAGCCTATCGCCTGTCTCTGTGCTGTCCTGTCATTACTTTAGGTGGAACCCGCATTTAAGCACCCGGGCGTCACACAATTTTCTATTTTTGTATGAAAATGAAACACCATTTCTCAGTTTCTTATTCATTTTCCTTTTGTCAGTTTATAAGTATAAATTATGTATTTCCTTATAAATTTTGAAATTCCTTGTTAGTGAAGACTCGTTCTAAAAGATTTGAGACTTATTAAAATAGAAATTTGCCCTCCTCCCCTCACTCTCTCTCTCTGTCTCTCTCTCTGTATATATGCCTGCATATAGATATATATATTTAATATGTAATGTATATTCAATATGTAACATAAAATATTTCATGGAGATTAATTTCCATGTTTTATGTTACATATTAAATTTAATGATGGAAGGAAAATGTTTTAATTATATATATTTTTTACATATATATATAGAGAGAGAGGAATAACTTGAGGTACTGGGTTACAAATAATAATGGACAATTTTCCTGGCTCTATATATATATATATATATATATATATATATATATATATAATATGTCTCCGTGACCATTGGTGTGCTGTCCTAAATTCAGCATTGTCATTCAGATATCATTGTTCAGTAGTATATACTTTGGTATTTTCTGTGTACAGAGCAATGCCGTTTCAGACAGTGTCAGTGGTCTCATTTCCAAGGTGAGATTGAAGACATAAAATATATCAGAGTTAGTTTGCAGTCAACCAAGAGTGATAAGTGAAAAAAGAAGAAAATATGTACATATAAGATAAAGCATCATAAATATAAAGTGATTTCTATAATTACTTAGATGTAAAGTAAAATACCTCAATCATACAACGGTAAATAAATACAATAATTATTAATAAAATGAAGATAATGTCTCTTTTAATAGAGTTTATTGCAGTAAATTTTGGCCCATGATGTGTATGCTGTTTTTACTAGAATATTTTGTAATTGTTTTAAAAAACTGCAGTCCCAATTCAGTGAAACATTTTGAAGAAGAGAATGTGAGTTAAATGTGTGCCGTTTACAATAAAATTCAGCAGTTCTAAAAGTTTGATTTTGAATGAAATTCTAGAATGAAAAAGATGATTTTATAATGACTGTTTACTACCAATAACTTGAGATACTGAGTTACGAATAATAATGGACAGTTTTCCTGGCCAGTCTTTTATCTGAAACAAAATAAAGGGAAGATTTGTAGAAGTGTGTATTTGCCCTTAGTAAAGCTAGTTTATAAATTTGGAGAAAGCATCACAATCCTTCTTAGCCTTCCCTTTTATTATCTATCATTCGACTCTAATCCTTAACATTTAAAAAAATTCTACTGGTCCTAGTCTCAATCAGTGATTTTTGCCATTAGCGTTCCAGTTATAAGAGTACAAAAAAGGTTCTTTACCTTTTTTACTGTTTTTCTGGAGGCATTAATGTTATACTTTACAACGAAACAAAACAGTACAAATTATAGGTTTAAAAATCTGTACATCTATACCATTTTCAAACCGTACCAGGCCTTACTGGACCTACCAGTTGCATAAACAACCTGAACCAGATATCATCTTTTTCAGTCGTTTTTTTCCACAAGGTTATGTGACACCGTTGATGCGTGCCATTAGTTTGTTTCCTTAGTGAGCCTTTTTTGCTTCATTTTATAGTTACAATAATGTGTAAGTTCCATGCACAGTAAACTTTGAGTCCAGCCAATATCAGTATCATAGTAAATGATGGGGTCCAAATTAGATAAAGATTTGCAACACTTTTTAAATCCAGTCTAAAGGCTGTACATGATGTTATTTTTTAGAACAAATTATAGTCAGAAATCACATACAATTAAATGTTTTTAGTTCATTCTCCATTCCCTGAGTAAGAAAATTCTTACCTGTTTTTGCAATACTACCCTTAAAATTTCAAGGTCGATAGGTAATATTTTTAATAATGAACGAAGTAGGAAATGTATTCCTATTTGTTAGCACTGCATCTAAATTCCTATTTATCAGCTGTACCCTTAATAGTTTAAGTCGTCTGCCAGAACACTCATTTTTAACCATTATATCATATGGAAAATTATTTAAAAATGAATTCTTCTTACAATGGATTGATTCAATTTTTCTTGCTTTCCTGAATCACTGACCCTTGTTGTTATGGAGCCTACTTGTGAAAAGCATATTTGAAATGGAGACTACAGAACAGAAAAAGATTGAATATGTGGGACTAACATAGATTCAGATGTGTGTTTTAGCGAAATTGCTATTTCCTATCTCTGTTTCAGAAAAGGAATTTTGAGCTTTTGTATAATAAAATCTACGTTCTAAGCATTGCCTCAGATAATACAGAATTAACCAAACAGGTTTCAACATATTATACTAACCATTTTGTATTGAATTAGTTGTCAGTAGACCTTAATGTGTGTAATTTATGTATTTTTTAATAAGATCATGTACAATCTTATATCTTAGTGACATTCAGAATCTTTTCTTTTACAGCCATTTCGTAGAGTGACGTTTTCTGTTGTGAGTCAGCCTCAGGACCCACATCAGGGGTCACTGCAGAGTTGCTATGACAGCGGGCTGGAGGAGTCAGAAACACCAAGCAGTAAGAGTTCATCAGGGCCAAGACTGGGTGCCCTTCCACTCCCAGAGGACAACTATGAAAGGACCACGCCGGATGGCAGTGTTGGTGAGGCAGAGCATATGGAAAATGGTAGGGGCAAACACAACACCCACACACACAATCACGCTAGCGAGCCGTAATACTAGACTCGTGAAGGTCAGTCTAAAACCACAATAAAATAGCTGACACTAAAAGTATTCTATTTGAAATAATAACTATTTCCTAAAGTACAAAAATGCCAAATAAAGAAACATAATATTATAGATAAAATTCACCATTGTAAAACACCTTGTCAGAGATAAACACATTTACAAATAAGAATAATACCTGTTATGAAAAAAAAACTAAATTAGCATAATACTGAAACGATAGCAGTTTGCGAAAGGTCTTGTGTTATTGTTTCCTTCTGTTCATTTTTGTCATGCAACTATTTCTTCAATTATAACTATCCAGACTTAGTGAAAGGAAATGACAGTGAACAAACTTTACTCTACTCTTTTCTTAGGTATTTAGAAAAGTATTTTCAAACCTTTCCTTTCAAGTGATAGCTGAAATGGAGTCAAAAAGGAGAACAGTATCATCTTGTTCTCAAAAGTATATTGTAAATGCTATTAGAATTCCCTTCTCACTTAAGTATAAGGTTTTATTCATTTTTGTGCAAGGAAATGGGGGGGAAGCAAATCATAGCCCTTCATACTCTTATCCCATTGTGAGATGATTCTCATAATTACTACAAAAATTGGCCTTATATACATTTTTCTTTAAGTTATCATATTAAGATTGCCAACAGTACTTATAAAACTTTATACATCTGTTTATGTCCCAAAGACAATAGGTGATGATTTTTTTTTTTAGGGGGGTGGGTTTAGGTAAAGTAAATGTCTGAGGAATGGGTTTTTGTCTGATAATGGAATGGTGAATTTCTTACTAAGTTTATTATTATTTCAGAACAAAAAGAGATTATATACAGGGGAAGCACACACACATTTTATCTCATGAAAACTTGAAATTAATTTGTTTTTCGTCATTCCATCCCCCAAGTGAATAAGACAGTCTTAACATTTTTTTATGTACCAGTTTCTCTGGTGATGATATGCAAATAGAGCACAGGATAAAACTGATTTTTTTTGGAAGTTTACTTATTAATATTAAAATGCAATATTAGCAAGTAATATCTAAGTGATCCCCAAGTGAAATTACTGGTAATCTGATCAATGTTAAATAATTATTTTTCTACATTGTTATCTGGGTGATAAGATATGATATCAGGGTCTGATGATAGATAATCCTTCTTGATTAACGATGTAGAGTTTAAGTGGCATTTTGCCTTATAGCTATCAAGGCATGCTTATCTGTGTGTGTGGTGCTGTATGCTTATTTGGATGGGAGTTTGGTATAGTTTTTAAGAATTAACTTTAGTGTTTTTTAAATGAGTATAAAATATTTGATATGAATTGCAATGCCTATGAATATATATCTATGGCAAATATGTTTTAAAAGCTTTGCGCAAAATTTAAAAAATAAATTTAAAATACTGCCATAATATTTTAAATATGCAACACACACACCTGGGAAGGTAGGTTAATTAATCGAAGGGTGTTACTATATCTGTGACTACATTTTGATATACTATATAATTTTATTTGTGTTTTTGAAAGTGCCTGACTCACCGTAAACAACATAATGAGTAATTATTTTTGATGTTAGCTATGTTAATAGAAAAAAACTTTTTTATCATTGGCATTATAATCATATTTTAATTTTGTTTTAGTTTAAGGAGATTCAGTGCCTTTAAAATAAGAAAGAAATAATGAATAATAAACATAATTATATATGACAAACAGGCATCGGTTACTTTTAGGAAACATACATGTCATGGATAACTTTAGAGATGAGCTTGATAAGAGACTAGAAAATTTATTAAGAAACATTTACCAAAAAAGACCTTTTAGTTATTTTTTATAACCATGTTTTCAGTCTTGGCAGCAGTAAGGACCATCATAATATAACTGACTTTTCCTGATTTTATATGTGACTAACAGTTGAAATTCGGAGTTTACATAACGATTTGTCTTCTGCTAGCTGTGATTCTTGTTAGCCCTAATCTATAGGTAATGACGGAAGGAGCTGAGATTCACTTTGGGGGATTCAAACGTAGCAGCATTTGACATTTGAATGAGTTTGGTTGGGTCCAAGTTTAAAGGCTTCCATCTAGCTGTAAAGCACAATCGTATTGCTTGAATTCTGGTAATTTCATTTTCAATATTAATGGGTCATTCTGACATAAATAGAATTGGAATTGAAACCTGTCAAGTATTCATTTGTCACATTTAATTGGAATCCAGGTAATCGGCAGTGTTTTGCTTGGTTAGGTTTTAATCAGGATTTGTATTGGATTTTCCATGAAAATACCTTTTTGGATGCTGTCCTAGCTTCTAATTATTATTACCTCCAATATTTTCCTTTAATTTTAACCTATGTGAAACAGTACTGTTAAAATTATTTTGGGGATTAACTTTCATTGTAAAATTTATAAGATGATTTTCAGTGTAATAATATAAAACATTCTAACTCTTCTAATGTCATAATGCAAACTGGGTTTAAGTTGAGACAGAAGTAAGTTTTCACAGATGCTATAGTAAGTACATAACTGAACACAGGAAAATTTAAGTAGATAAGCAGTGAAATGCACACCTTTATGAAAGCCTTTGTCTGGTTTCTATACTTTAGCATGATAAGCAAAATTTCATTAAGAGGACCTGTGGTTTACTTCTTTTCATAATAAGCTTTACCTTATATTCCAACTTAATTAGTGACAGATGACAAATGAAATTTTATTCTCTTATAGCTTAAGAAAGAGAATGCACTGTAAGACTAAGATTAACAATTTCTTGAAACCTGAGTCTAATAATTAGAATGGTAACCTCCATTATGATAAATCCAAGTCTGGGCTATTCACATCCCATGGGTTCTGGAAAGAAATAATGGAAATTATACCATTTAAAAATATTTTAAGGAAACCCTTATGAATTACACATTCGTGCATGAACAAGATCACTAATACAATTTTATTCTCCTTTAATTTTATCAATTTATGACTATTTCACATTGATCCTTTGATAAGGTTGGGGAAATTGGTTATTTATTATTTTATTAAAATACATTTAGTGGAATTAAATATTTTAAAATATGGAGTTCATGGTGGAAAGACTGAGTAATGATAAAATATTTGATAATGAAATGTTAAATAGTTAAAATCTACAGCAACAAATTGATAATTCAGGTGAAAACCAAACATTAGGTTTACAAACACCGTCATGCTATGGGCAACCATTGACTAGGCAAAAACTTGCCCTTCTCTCAGTTATGTGGGGTTCGTGCTTTCCCTTGGACTGGTCTTTAACAATTTCTTTAGGTCTGTTGGATTCATTTACTTTAGTCCCTGCCTCCATGCCATGGTCTATTTAGTCTTTTCCAAAGTCCCAACCCCCTCCCCCGCCCCCGGCCCCAAATATTTACAAGGTTAGCTTGTCTTTGCTGTGTATTACTTGAGAAGATGTTGCAGTGGATAAAAACTAAGATATAAAAATATGTCACTTGACCTCTAATTCTAGTTTTGCCATTAGGATTGGGTAGGTCATTTATTCCATCTCGGCATGCTTCTGATCATCATTAAGGTAATTAACTAGATTACCTTAAAGATCTTTCCCAGATCCAACAATCTGCAGTTCTCTCCTTACATCGAGTTATTCTTGCATCTTTTTCTCTCCAGAACAGAAAGAGACCTTTGGGTCTCTTAGTGAGATATCGAGCAAACTGGATAATAAGTGTTCATGTGGGCGGGGCAAAGGTAATTCCAGGGCTTTCCTTACAACCCATGTACCGCATGTGCATTCTAATAGTAGATGATGTGTATAGTACATAAATCAAAGAAGTGGACTAATTTCAATGCTGTGATTTTTAGCCAGGTGGTTGTCAGGGTTGGCACACAGCAGGCCAGTGAGGGAGACAGGTTTGGAACCTTCCTCAAATCACAATATACAAGAGCCACCTGTAGATCCGATCTAGCCCTGGGTGCAATGCCCTTCAAAAATATTAATTACGATTAAGTGATCTCACAGTAGCATAAGCACATTTGCTTTCTCACTTGACAACATAAACTTTGGTCAGAGCAAGAGTGAACAAAAGGTAGAAAACAGTATGCATTTTTCTCTAGGAAAACTTTCAACTAGTATAACATAAAAATAAACTAAAATAGGAAAATAGCAGTTGATCCATAAAGCAGGTTTTAAAAAGTTAAATGAGGTCAGAAATTTGGCCACACTAAATGCCTAAATGATTGAATACCTTTTGGTTTTCTCAGATATTTAAGATATAATTTTGATTTGTATACGTTAATATTTTTTAATTCCCCACTTCCAAACTTGCTTACTTTTTCAGACTTATATAAGCTACACTTAATTGTTGTTTTATTAATTCTCACTCCATATATTTTAACTAGTATTTAGATGACATTGTCTTTGGAGGTTAAAACGTGGTACAGTCCACCACAATCTCATTTGGTATCTACTGTGGACTTTACTCATCACTTTTGGAAATAAATGAGAATCTGTGTAAAATATCATTTGGGAATGAAATACCATTTATATATGACCAAAGATAATGAGAACATAGACTAGACTCATGTATTTTTGTGAGATAAAGGACTCCCTCTTTCTCAACTTTACTCCCACCTACTCAATTTTCAGCAGTCACCTGTAAGGTACTGTCATCCAGTCACTGTGGGCTTATGCTGTGTTCATTTAGACTGAATTACGTAGTGTGGATACCTCTTCAGTCCTTCCGAAGATGCTCATGCACTCGTTAACATCGTAAGCATAATATGTCAAAACAAATGCTTTGCAAATTTTTTTTTTTCTGTAGGAAGAGACTAATGTTCCTCACAGAGGATTCATTGTCACACCCCTGTATCTCCCCGTGTCACTCGAGGTGCCAGTGTCTGGACTGAAGTTGCATTCTCTGCTGTTTCAGCCCTCTGTGAAACGGCGCCCTATCTCCCAAGTGTCCTCAAGAAGTCCATGTGCCCTCCCCTCAGGAGATCCCTGATTACTTCTACTTCTCATGTTGATTAGAGAGAAATAGTGATGAGAAAGCCTGTCTGTAAGTGAGGTCTCAGCCAATCCAAATATGTGTACAGCAGCTTTTCAGTAAAATGAGCAGTGCAACCTAAAAGAACCTAAAGATGATACTGTCCTAGAGGAGAATAGTCAATATTGTGGATAGCATGTACTGGTTTAAAAACAGGCTTTGAAACATAATGATATCAGTTTGAATCCTGGTTTCTTATCACCTAATAATTTATAAATAAATATAACAGCAGAAATAATTTCACTCTGTAATTTGATGATAAAATTTACAACTATTATTTAAATAATAATGATAAATAATTGTGATTATTATTAACTAGGTAAATTGGACATAACATAATTGCATCATCAAAATATTGTATAATGTTTAATCTCACAATGAGAGCCTCCTGTAATTACTGATAAGGATGATTTTCTGACTTTGAGCACCTTTCACTGACTTTCTTGTTTTTGTGGAGTGACAAGGGACACCGACCAGGAGTTAACCACACCAAGGGTCTAAAATGAGAAGGAAGGGCTCTGTCTTCTACCAGCAAATCAACCCCACTCTGTGCTCCTTTTTTATTCAAGGTGGGATAAAACCGTTATTATCTTCCTACATCCTCTATGCTCTTTTTTTTTTTTAATGATTTTACACTTGATATCCAGCATTCCAATTGAAGGAGTGTCCTTTAGGTCTGTATTTTCTTTTGAATTGCTGCAAAATATTCACAACGACAGGGAAAACAAGCTGAAAAAAAAGTGTCCAATTAGTATGCTTACAGAGCTCTCAGCTCTTTCTTTTTCAATCTCAGTATTAATAATTAACACTAATAAAACATATGGTCATATTATCCTTTTTATTCTAATTTGGTCATTTAAAACTAAATTACTCTGCTAAGCCCTTATGACATTTGAGGATGGAATGAACTCTCATCAAATCTCAAAGTCACTTTGGAGGTCAGATAGCGGGTTTGTTGCCTCCAGACTTTCAAAGCATTTGCTTATCGGGATTTCTGTACGCTTGTTTGATGACGCCTTCATTGTTTAATTGCTTATTTAGTTAGTGTTATGCTCATATTTCCTGCATTAATCTTTGCTTATTGATTGTATGTACCTCTCTTCTTCCACAGATTTCTTTTTTAGAGTTATGTATAAAACTCTTGATATTGCTGAAATAGAACAGTGCTGTTAAGCATCTTTTGGCTTTTATGGTATAGTTAACACTCAGCTTCAGAGGTTAGTCTACCTATTAGGAAGCTATTTCATCTTAATAGTCCTCTTTTTGGGTTAAACACTCTCTATCATCACCTCTTCTATTGTAGGGTTTTGGGGTTTTTTTGTTAGAAAGTTTTCTGCCATAAAGCAAAGCACAATAATATCCTTTCTATCTCTTGATTAATGGAGCAATTATATGGTGACAAGGCTGCGGTTATTTATTTTGATTCAAAAAATAAGATTTGAAAATAAAATATAACCAAGGTTCTCTATGGAAGTCGAAGTGAGTGGGAAAGAACTCCTGCTTTCATGGGGGAAGCCCTTGTATTGTGGAGAAACAACCTTCATTGCAGTGAATTCACTGTAATATGAAGAAGAGAAAGCTTGTTAGAGAAGTTTAGAGTGGTATGAAATACAGAGAAAAGAGAAGCTATTTATATAGATGAAATAATTATAGATGCATGTGTTTAAAATTCCCATTTAATAAATAACATCTCGTGCTGGAAGAAGGCCTTGACATGTTATCAGCATTGTATCTCTTCTTTCTACATACCTATCTTGACATTGTTTAAGTAATGATTAAATTGGCTTGGAGGCATCATGTTAAGCTAAATTAAGTGAAATTATATGTTTTCTTTTTTTAAATCAAGTTTGTTGTTTTCTATACTTTCATCATTGTATGCTAAATATAAGTAGTTAAGAAAAAAAGGAAAATGCTCCAGAGTTTATCATTGATGAAATCGGCAGCAGACACTGAATCCAGGTCTAAACTACAGAACAGGTTAGTTTTATGTCTCTGTTCTCTCCTTCCTTATAAATATGAACAGTTATTGAATATATCTGTGCTTAAAATAAACCCTTTCAAACTTAATGAGAACCTGTAAATAATATTAAGAAGTTATTGTGTTTTTTTTCAGAAGGTCAATTGTCTTACTCAAAGTCAACAGATGATTAGAGTAAATTGCATTATATTAAGTTTATTTATTTATTTTTATCAAAACAATTTATTCCTCATGTCGTGGCTACAGATTGTTTCTGTAATGGCTATCTGAAGGTACAGGTTACATTTCCCGGTATTTGTCTTTATGTCGCATGCTCTTTGTATATGAGCTAAAGACAGTAGGTTGCCCTGTTTTTAAATCTTGTTTCTGATAAATTGTACTTAATTCATGCAAATAGATTTTTGACATTATTCTCATTATCTTGTATGCCTTCTCATTACTACTCCAAAAGTATAAGTTTATTACAAAATGAGAAAGCACTTGAAACACATGAAAATTTAAATGGCTTCTTAAAACCAGATTTTCAACTGCTAAAATATGACAATCACAAAAGAAGCTAATTTTTAATACTGTATGTTCCAACGAAATCTATGACGCGTGCCACAAAATGTTTTGTTATAAAAAGATAGCAGAACAATGTCCTGCTGTTTAAAAAATTTCCACTCATTCATTTCCAGTGCAAAATATGTGTTCCATGACATTATCTCTGCTCTGAAATGCTCAGGATCTAAATGGGCGAGGTGGCGGGGGCCCCACTTACATCTGAAAGTGGTGTGCTTCTTCTCAGAGGCCGCGTTCCTGAGCTACAGTGAGCTGCCCTGAATTACACACATTGTTCCTATTCAGTGTGAGGCTGCATTTCACCAGCCCAGCTTTTGTTGTGTAAGGTCATAGCAGCCACAGATGAAACTTTATACAATGGGCAGAGAATTTTGACTGGTATGAGAATTCATGAAGTTCAACAACCATTCATCATAGAGCACTTACTCTATGCAAATTCTCGTGGAGGATCCAGAGGTGAGTGAGACATGCTCTCTGTCCTCTGTGCATTTAGTATTATGGCGGAGAATGAGGTGTACAGAGCTCGGTGTTTAAAAGTAAAGGCATGAGAGACCCAATGGAGATTCTGCGCTGCCAGAGCGAGAGGAGGATATGAGGGAAGTATATGAAAAATTATAGCCAAGCCTTGAAGGATGGGTAAGGAGAGATTTCATAAGCAGAAATATGAGTAATATCATAGAGAGCAGTAAGCAATACCAAGAATGCCAGCCTGTGGGCAAACAGGGGTGTTATTTACCAACTTTGGAAAAATAAAAGAGTGGCAGGATTTTCGGAGAATATATCTGATTAAGGCATGTAGGTTTTAAGGTACCTTTGCAACATTCAGGTGATATCTAGCAAGTGATCAAAAGCATATATCTGAAACTTGAGAGTACAGATAAGTAGCAGAATTGTACTGTTAAAGTCATTAGCATCCTGGGGGTTATGAAACCTTGGGAACAGATAAGACAGTCAAATCTGCATATGATGCCAGAGAAGAGATGATGTCTAACACAGAATCTGAAAAAATAACCCCAAAAACTGAAATATAAAAAATAATGGAGAAGCAAGTTCTGGCACTGACAAGGATATTTTTAAAAGATGTGTCTCCTAAATTTAAGGAGAAATTAAGAATTAGAAAGTAGTGGTTATCAAATGCCCAGTGATGCAGAGATGGAGTAGACACATGGAGTCTAGAAGCTTAGATGGAGTCCAGAAGGAGACACATGACTGTACAGACCTTGATTAATGAACAGGAGAAACAGGAGGCCTAACTGGGAGCTACATTGTCTTTTACATCCCTCGCCTCCCACTATTACTGGCGTGAGGGCAGGGCCTTTGCCTAGTTTACCATAGCATGATGCACCTGGAGTAATCCCAACTCATAGGTAGCCAAAAAATTGCTGAATTTAGTTGTGTGGACAAGGAACTCAATGTTGTTGATCGAGATTCAGTAGAAATGAGACCACTGAGAAAGCTAAAGACGAGGAAATGTAGCGTAAGAATGTACTTGAGAATTTCTTTCTCAGGTCAACAAATCCATTATGATGTCATCAGAGACATGGGCATGGTTACATCCCTTGACATCTGTATCAATGAATTTCTGATCATCTCGTGAGCCTGTTGTTCAGGGTTTTCTTATTTGTTTGTTTTTATAGAATTTTCTGAAAGTAACTACAGAGTCGGAATTTCTGAATAATAACTTTGGGTATCTTTCTTTGAGTCATATAGTAATTACTCTTCTAAATGAGTTTTGGCCTCTCATATGACTTTTGTGTTTTATTTTATACTAGGCTATCATTTGTCCATCTCACTGGCTTGAAATTAAAATAGTGTCTGACTAATTGCATTTTTGGTAAGATCCAATAAATTGATAATAGTGTCCTGGTCATTACAAAACAATTTAGTTTGTGATTAAAGAATATAGCACTGTAATAGTGCTATCAATTGCTAGTAACTATGCAAGTAGATATCCTTCAAAACAGAAAATAGTGAAAATAGAATTTGCATGAAAAATAAATTCAAATAGTATAGTACAAAGTCTGTCAAATTCTAGTCTATTTTATGTGTTTTAAAAAAAATCACAGAAATGCAATGTCAAAGAAGTTTACCACAGCTACTACACCTTGCAAGGGGAGAAATCACTCCAAATATATCATATGCAAAGACCTACTGACAATGACTGGACAGGGAGATGTCACTTTTGATGTTGTTTCTAATCTAAAAAAAGACAACCATCGAAGTCACATAAATTTATTCTTTTTTTTTTCTTTGTCCATTGTTGCATAGCAAGGAATTATGAGCAGGGATTATATTGATAAAACTTATCTTCTAGCCCAAGATAATTTAACCAATTGCTACATAATAATTTCCAAATAAAATTGCACCTCTTATTTAATCATGAATACATTTATTTGGCTTATCAACAATCTCTAGACATGTCTATTTTCAGTCCTGATGTATGCACTCTCCATGTCCTGGAATATTGAATGGGATATATGGAAATGTAGTGCATGCCAAGAAAAATTACCTGTCAGATTTCCAAGTAGTCCCTGAAAATTTTTTTCTAGATTCCAAATTCACAATTTCATCACTTTGCAGAACTGTACAGAGCCAGTGCCAACTCTTAACAACATTATAAGATCCTGAAATATTAGTCTATTACATTTTAAACAGGAGAATATTCCATCTAAGAAATAAGAAGTCCCTCTTTTCTCTCCAAGGCAATACGCTTTATCTCTAAGAAGAACCAAGGAAAATCAGTGTATCTCTTAAAAGATTGCCTGGTGAGGACGGAATCAGAAGAGGGACTTCTTCACCCAGACCCAGGGAAGCTGGGAGAGACCTGATGAAACACGTCTGCCGTGGGTTAAGACCATCTCCTGGAAAGCAGGTTGCTTTGGCTCCCCGGATTCAGGGCCTCTCGCGATCCTGGGGACTAACTGCAATGCTCTGTCTCTGAGTTGTGCTTGTTATTTGTTTGGTTTTTCTTTAAGGTTATCGCTTAAGGATTTTGCATCTTCTTTCTTTAAATTAGATGATTTTCTTAGTATCAGCCTTCTGTGCTCTTTTATAGCTAGACTTGGTTTTCCTCCTTCCTTCTGGTTCGTTTTATATGGTGTCTTTGCATTATCTAAATAGTCAATCAGTTATTCATTGATTTTGTTGTTTACCTGCCAGAGTTACCTGCTCTTACTCGAGTATGTTAACTGACACACAAAGCTGTGTGTCAAAAACATCTCCCAGACTGATACGTACTTTAAAAAATCATTTACATAGTCCTCATTTAGCCAGTACTTCTCACCTAAAATAAACTCAGTCTTCAATTATACAAATATTTGAGAAAGTTGAGTTTAGGGCTCAAGGCCTCTTCTTTCCCTTCATTTTGAGTGAGGCCGTGTTAAGCGTACATCATCTTTGAAAAGGTGATTGGAAGCAATATGTTCACACAGAACCATAGTGTATCAGTTTTCCCCCTTAAGCTTTCTGCCCTTTATTCAGTGTGATCAATTGTATTCAGCCTTCACCAGTTCTTTGAGAATTCAATTTTGAGAGGCACTTCTAGTTTCCTGGACAACATTGGTTCATCTCCTCCGCCCTGAATAATGAAGATCTGAAATCTAATTCTTGCCTACTTCAGCCCCAGACTGTTTTTATCTTCTTTTGTGAAATCAAACCCACGTGCTTTTTCATTTACAGTCCATGCCTGAGGATTATCTATGTCCCCAGGGCCAAGTAGCTATCAAATTAGTTCTATCAATGTCCATGGTTTTAGGGGGCCTTTATGTGTGTTTTTCTTAAGTAACCACATTTTATTTCAGAGCACAAAGTACAGGACTTCTGACTTGATTACTTAGCCTTTTTTTTTTTTTTTAAGTTTTTGAGGATAGCAGGGACAGTGCATTACTCTTCTTCACCCTAGTGGGAAATTCCCAGTTCCTCTGACAGTTATTTCATTTCTGAAGGGGGCAAGGGGACTGTCCCACAGACTGACTCTGAGGTTTCATATTTTTTCTTTATTTTATCCATTCCAATAACTTGACTCCTTTGCCTTTCCCACCTTCATCCCATGCACATTTTCTTCCTCATAATGCCTTTTCTATGACACTTTGAAGATCAAGTAATTCATTTTCACTACCAAATCTCATTATATTTGAGTCAGTTCAGACCAAGAAGTTTCTGTATTCCTTTCAGGATACTTTTTAGAAGAGCCTGTTCAATCAATTTTTAGTTTTAAAATGTCCTTCTTAAATCTGACTTAATTCTGCTGTTTTGTAGTATATAATTTAATATGTAGATTTGCAAGAAACTGCTGCCAGAAGTTTGAATCCTCGGTCAAGCTCTATCACGTTTTCAGGAAGGAAACCTGGAACAATTCACACAATATTTCACTCACTTATAAAATGGGAAAATAATTCTTATTTTTAGAAGAGTTGTTTTAATTTATTGATTTTTAAAGGGAGAGAGAGTTGAAGGGAGCGAGGCAGACAGACAGACATTCAGACATTTGTTGTTCCACTTGTTTATGCATTCATTGGTTGCTTCTTGTATGTGCTTGACCAGGGATCAAACCCACAACCTCGCCATATGGAGATGATGCTCTAACCAACTGAACTATGTGGCTGGGGAGGGAACAATACTTACAATAAACACTACCCTATTTTCCTTTAAAGGTTTTTGTACAGTTTACATGAACATATATTTTTAGGTACTTAGTTTTTAATAAGATTGTGTCAAATTACTATTATGCTGTGCTCACTTATTTATGAATTCTTTAAAAAATCATCTGGTTCTACAGTTCTTTTCCTCTCCTATAAATCAGCCTCAGTGTTCATAACATTTGTTAAGTGCATTATTGTTTGCTTGCCTACAGTAATGTTCATTGGCTTCTCTTATAACTTGCCATAAAGGTAAGTTGTTTGTTGGTCCCTTTCGAATTTCCTATTGGTTTCCAAGGTGAGGCCATGTGGCTCTCTGGCGCCTGTTTATAAGCATCACTGTTTACAGCAAATATAATTCTGCGAAAAATGCAGGCAAACAAAATATATTAATAGATTCACATTTATGTTTGGCAGCTGAATGGCTTCTGTCCTCAAGAGACCTGTGTGTATTTTTCTGAATTCATTGCTAAGGAGTAGCAAATAACAGAGACCAGTAACTCACAGAGATATCCATCAAATAATTGTTAAAGATCATTCCCTGCCCAGTAACAGAGCAATTCTTAAAAGACTGAGATTACAGATGACTCTCAAATAGTCATGGCGGTAAGATAAGCCTTGTAAAACTGTCGCCAATCAGAGCATGGGTAGACTCTGCCAGTTGGGCACCAATTCATAGCACTTATTCACATCTCCTTCTAAACTGCTAATTAAACCTAATACATTTGTAATTGCAGAAATCAACTTTTGTCAGGTATTTGAGATAATTTTCAGAATACAGTACAAAACACCGCAATTATTATATAATTCAAACATAAAGGGATGAAAGGGCTTAACAAGGATCAAGCCATCATGAAGCACCTCTCATGTCGGAAACAAATGAATTTTAAACTTATTCACACATGAAGAGAGGAGGGCCAGAAAAGAGCAATATAACATATAGAGGATAATCTATCAAAAAAGGTTTACTAGAACAATGAAATAGTATCCTTATCAAGTATCTAAAAATAAGTGATAAAAAGAGTAGGGGAAAATTTAACTAGTAAATTTATGTTTTTACTATACATTAGTGCTAATCTGAGGATTCTACATATTAATTTGCTTTATAGAATCATTCTGAAGAGGATACTATTATCCACATTTTATAGATAGTAAAGATGAGAAGATATGTAGAATTGTGATTAATACCTGACAATAGGAAGTGTTAAATACTTATCAGGTGTCATTATTTATTATTCCAGTTTTGTTACTATTAGCTCTGAAGAACTATATTTGCATAACTGCATTCAAAGCCTAAAAATACCTATTATAGCCATTATAATTATTTCTATTTTAAAATGTCTTTAAGTAGAAAAAATTAGTTTCTATTTTATATGTCATAGAAGCACTAATTTATTATGTCATAGTAGGCAAATCACTTATCTTGTCTCATTGTCTATGTCAGGCACCAATTCATTCCCTACCTACTTTCAAGGGAGATTCCCTTATTACTTATATGAAAAACTTATTAACAACAATTTGTTTTTGGAAATTTTGTGTAAAGCTGTATTTTATTTCATTAACTAGAAGCACTATAAGTTGTGGTGTGACATAAATATGGATACCTGGGGTTTCAAGGGAATAATCAAGTATTCACATCACAAAAGTCTGAAAGAGGCTAATGGATCTTTTTCTTTCAGCATAACAGCATAATAGAGTCAATATCATGGGTTTCATTATATATCATTTAGCTTAAAGTCACAGAACCTATTGACATGCAGTGTGGACTCACTGTACAATATGCCTGTAACTGTAAGGGTAAGAATTAAAACCAGATGCTTCACTCACAGGTTAAACTTAATAGTTATATTCCTTATGGCTCTGTTTCAACACGAGCACATTCGGTACGTACATGCACACTGCGTATTGGGGGCATCCTTCTGCCATGGCTGGGAAGGTGCTTCGCTCTGTTGGATAATGCGCATGTACGAGAAAGTAGAGTCAGAAGCCTGTTTCTGGAGTTGGTCTTCCCACTTTTAAAGGTTGTGGAAAGAAAGCAATTAACTTTTTAATTATGTAAATTATTCAATAAAACAAGCACTAAAAGATGTTTAAACAGTATAATACTTTTAATATTGTCTCAGTAAAGTTGGAAATTACAAAATAAGCAAAACACTTAATCTTACTATGCAAACTTAGTGTTTTTTTCAATTTTTTTCTTTCTATAGGCTAAATAAAGGAAAAATATTTCCATACACGTATCACTAACTTCAGAACTGTTAGACTGTGTGAAATAACACGATTTTTTATAATATGTGACCAAATTAGAAAATATCTTAGCTATTTTGAGACTTAGGCACACATTTTAGCTACAACACAAAGCCTCTTGCTTCTCTAGGGAATAATTATTTTAATTATTGCTATCAGTTGATCTGCATTATTGAACTTGCTCATACTTGCTTAAGAATAAGAAGTTTCTTTACATGCAGTAACAAATTAAGATACATTGGATGAAATCACCAGAATAAATGAGGCAAAGGGCATGTGTGTCATCTGCAAAGAAGAATTTCCAACTCACTTATTCTCAAGTATTATTATGTCTTAATACATTTTTTTGTAATCAGGAGAAGATATGCCTTACAAAAGCAGATTGATGACTCAGTTGGTGCTTGTGTTTAATATATTGTAATTTGTTTTTCATACTAAAGTAAGAATTTTTTTATTTGACATGGAATCACTTCATTTATTTGGAAACACGCATGCAGAAAAGATGATGCTCGTTTCAGTGTAGGATAAAGTAAAAAATATGTTTTCACTGAGAAGCTGGCATATTAACTTGTTAATAACTGACCTACTTATTAAGCAAGTGAAAACTCCTGTCTGCTCTGCTGTTCATTTATAATCGTCACATATATATATATGACAATTCATATGTATAACGATTCATATATGTGTGTGTGTATATACATATATATATGAACATCAGTGCTTTGGCCTTTGTCTCCTTCCTCAGGAAGGAGGCCTGGCATTTCTGAAGTGGTCACGGGAGTTCTCTTGCCTCAATTGCGGAGAAAATAACAGAAGACATAATGCAGCACGTGGAGAGATACCTGCCTCTGAGCCTTTTTCATTTTAGCAGCTTGAGAAATATTGCTACATGTTATTGCTCAGGCACACATCTTTTCTAAATGAAGGTTATGCCATTGATTGCAAAGAGTGAAAGGATACATTATGATATTTTTCTGCACGTCATTTAGCTAGTGTCCTTATTGATTGGACTTCCTGAACTATCTGCATGTACTTGATATGCCTTCTTAAGCAATTTAGAGGGTGAATGTTTTATTTGCTAGCTCAGCATGTGGAGAATTATTGTATATTGTGGATGCTCATTCTGAAATTTATGAGCAAACTGTAAGAAGATTAGCATTGATCATCTGGGAAACACATAGTCACATATACATGCATGCACACACGCATGTCCACACATACCATTCTTAATTGGCTGGGCTGAGAAGGCTAAAGCACATCTCAAAACTAATCTGAGTAATAAAGTATGCTTTCAGAAATATTTTATTTTAGAGATGGTCTATTAAATTAAATAGTTTCATCAACTGCAAAGCTGTCAGACTCTTACCATACAGAGACAATATAAACATAAGTAATTTTTGCATATTAAAATAGACTTTATTAAATGGCAAATAGAAAATTCGTAGTGCATGTGCTTTTAACATTTGGGTCACTTTCCCTTATTAATTAACAGGCCAGCCAGGAATCCAATCTAGCGCTTTGAGTAAAGTACTAACCAAAAGGCCCTAAGGTTAACGTAAGGCTGTAGTTTTCAAATGCCCTCTACTGCTTTTTCCTCCCCAAGAATAACATGTACATTTACACTTTTGCAATAGAGACTTACTGAATTGTTATTCGTGTTCAACTAGTTATGTAAGTATTTTAAAATATTGCTTCAAGATTATTTCATTGCATTGCTCAAATATTTCATCATTGCAAAATGTCTTTTATACCTGAAGGTCTGTTTTTTCTTACAAGGGATTTTCTTTTTTAATATCAGCCTAAAAATCCCTGGGAGCACTTAGGCTTAGCACTGCTAACACATAACGACAGGTCTCAACAAGAAATGCTGTGCCCCGAGACTAGCGCTGACGGAGTTGGTATTTCAAGTTTCTATTAAAAATGCATGGTAATCCGATGTTAATGTACCAGTTATGTATAATAACAATTTTGGCATTGTGGTATGTTAAGCTTGCCACGCCCTTTCTCTCTGCACCGGAACCCAGCCATGACTCTGCTTCTGGCTTCTGCAATGCTTGTCGTAATGAAGTCCTTCTATCACTAATCGTAATAAGCCTTCATGGCGGCAATCTGAGATAGACACTACCGATTGCTGAATTCTCTTCAATAGTGACTAGATCTCTTCTGAGACTTCAGCATATTTATTTTTCTTTAGAATTAGGGTTTTATGTTGAAATAGTATTTATTTACTTATTTACGTCATTGCACAGCCTCTCGACTCTAAGAAAATTGCTCCATAAAATCCTTGGTAATGTATATGTGAGAATGAAAGTTATATATCTGGTAATTTATTAAATTTATGGCTAGTAGGAACACGAGTGTCTCCATAAAGGAATCTAATATACACATTGGAGAATATTCTAGTAATGCCTTGTAAAAATGGCATGCTGTTGTCATTTGAAATCTCAAAAGCATGAACCTCAGTAGAAGTAAGCCTTTGGCATTTCTTATGTTTCATGGCCTGGCTTTGCAAATCTAAATTTGATGTAAGAAAACGTAGTATACTCATTTAGTTTGGGGGAAAAAAAGTGCTCCTACACAGAATGTATCATTCCGTGGGCATACCGACTTTTGATGGATTTCCTTACCGGTTTCTTTTATTGGCAAGAAACGGAAGGGTCAATTGAGAGTACGAAGTTCAATAGAGTTCACGTTAGAAGAACAGTAGGGCGAGGTGGGGAGCCCAGGCCTGGAACTCAGGCCCGCAAGGAACGGTGGTGCGCGGGCAAGAGGGGCTCAGGGCCCCCGCGATGCTCTGAAACTGCACTGGGCTTTGCAACACATGTCTAACCTCTTTCTTCATCTCCCAGGAATTAAACTGCCAAAGTTTTGGTCTGCATTTTAAAGAGTGGATATTTTTGGCCTCGCCCTTTTAAGAAGTTTTTATCATCACGCTTTCTGAACTGAATTTAATCAAAGCTCTGTTGAGAAATTCAGCGTATTTAGTTGATAAAGCATTAACTTAAAAAAGCTGATTTTAAAATTCTTCTTATAATAAATCCTCCTTAGTTGATTAAATATTTAAAAACTTTAAAGGACTTTACACAATATAAAGTTATATAGAATTATATTTTTATAAAAAGAAAATATACAAGAGCAAGATACAAAAAGCTTACCTGAGCTCCGTGCGCAGAGTATACTAAGACCAAGGTTTAGTTCATTTCTGTGTAATATTCTGAAAACAATGAAATTGTTTTCTTGTTCTTTACAATGAAATTCATGTGGCATGTGGCTTATATTCAAACCCCCCACCCAACCAGGAAATGTATTATTTAACTGAAGTATAAAAGAGCATAAATGTTGGGAGTGAGACAAGAACAAGTTCTTCACATATATTAGGAGGCCCATATGCTCTTTATTGTATTTGATGCTAGTCAACCAATTCTGACAGTTGATTGAAATAAAAAGAAATCAGCAATTTTGTGGAAGTATGAAAACATGTACACATGCACCACCCTGATGCAGTTTTGTCATCTGTCAGATTTCTCAAGAGCATACCATATTTTATAGGCTTAAAATAAGACATGATGAATTCATACATACATAATGAAATAAGATATATGCTTTGAGGGAATAGCGTTACCCAAAGTTGACATTTTAGTTCATGTAATTTAAATGACAGTATTGAAAAAGGTGTTCTCAAGTATTAACTGAATTCTAACTTAGAACCGTCGCTTATCTCCTTGGTTGTACATGAATAGGTTGAGAAGAAAATAATACGAAAATGAAAGTTTTACTAAGAGTCTGAAGTGTTTTATAGTCCAAGAACAACTTGGGTTTTAAAAGTAAATTAAAATACATTAACTAAGAACAGCGTGAAAGTATTTCAAGTGAAAGATAAAGTGAACAGACTGTTTTACTTTTCTTCTATTCTGTATTGAATAATCATTCCCTGAGTTTCAAAACTATAAATAACAGTTCAGAGTGGAGTTATTTCGACTTTACAAAGGAAATCATTTTGTTTTCATTTTCATTTTGTTAAATGCAAAATGGCTCTGCGTAGTTTCTGCTAATTATATGTAAGACCAAAGCATTTTTGACAAAAACATGTTTCCCAATTGTGAGTAGATTATTACTTTTCTGTGTCTAAATTCACTCCGAGCTGACAACTGTTGTTTGACTTGACTAAGTTAGAATATGGTAGTTGATACTAAAAGGGGGGGTGGGTAGCAAGAAAAATTGTAAAGAAAAGAGAAACTTCAATGAAGAACCCATCAGTAAGTTGTGCTCTAAGGAAAGATGGTTGAAGATGGAAATTTCATCCTAGAATTCTTTCTGTAAGTTGATTGCTAATGTCCTGTCCCCATGTGTGTTCACACATACATGAGGCAAGAAAATAAAGATAAAAATTATCATCTGATATTTAATTTCCACCATTAGGACATTCAAAGGTCAGTCCTAGATGGGGAGTGCCAAGGTGGTTAGACCCCTGTCTATTTGGATATAGAGACTGACTCTACATGTACAAAATCAGGATGTGAGAAGTTATAAACTGAAGAGCCTGGTTTCATTTTTATGATATGTATGTTTTACCACAAAATTCTCTTGAACATAATTTCTGGAATTATTTGTATACACACTCGGTAGAATGGGGGCCTGCATGTATTTGTTTATTAAATATCTTACCTACTAACCTTTATACTACATGAGAATGGAAACTATGTTTTCATGTTTATTACATCCCCCCTTTCCAGGGCAGTGCATGGCAGATGCTCAGTAAATACTTGTGGAATTAATTCAAGAATAAGTCAATATCCTCTTGGTCCAACGTCATCCACAATTTCTAATCGGCTTTTATGCTTTATTTTCTTTGCTTGATCTTCTGATAATTTAGTCTAAGTTGACTTGTGGTGGTGGAGAAATTAGTCAAAATGATTGATTACTGCATTTTGTATAATAAAATGAATAGGTGAATTCTAAACTCTGTGGAGGATTGCAAACTTTCTCACTTAAAATTCATACTGCTGTTACTGACCATTGGTGTGCTACTATAGTGAGTGTTTGTATATGACAGGATAGTTTTTATGTTTAATAAAATTGCAAAACCTGGGCTTTGATGAAAATTATGTTTTACATTTCAAAACTGTGCTTCTCTACTAAGTATATTTTTATCCCCTGTGTCCTAATTGACAGTACTAAGATTAATCAACAAAACCATCTTAATTTTGTAGTTGAGAAATACTTCTTTTCCACATTTTATTCATGAAGGTCCTTGAGGCTCAAAGATACCATCTGGGTGGTACACACCTAATATTGAGAAAAATCATAAGATTCTCTGCATACCACATACTCAATAAAATTATTTTCTAGGTAATTTGACATTGATTAGTAGACTTGATGAGTGTACTGATTTTTAACCCCAGTTTGAGAACATCTAGTTGCTAATCCAGGAACTTAATACATTGCTCATTTGAAGTTACAGATGTATTTATATTGGTATTCATTCTTTCAATGATATTTGAAGTCTGATTTCAAAAAAAGCTGAAAAATTTAGGTCAAGGAAATATGAACTAGCTGTGGAAAAAGTTGGTCAGATTTTTGTCTTTAACTTTTCTATCACCCATTTTGTTCTTTCCACATTTCATTCTGTATTTATGAGGATCCTCTACTATGTTTTTTCTAAAATTACAGTTTGTTTTGTTTTCCTGAGAGAGAGTAAGATGGCACTAGGTGGAAATTAAGATTTGCTGTGGACTTTCTAAAGTTTATAAGAGAAGTATTTTCTTTAGAGTTTCCAGGGTAGTTTATTTTATATTATCATATTTGTGCTTTTTAAATTACTCATATCCACTTTAACGTCCACACCGGTTCTACTTCATCCTTGCCTTTTAACTCTTATCTCTTCCATTCTCTCCTCCACCACCTCACTGTATTCTATTTTCTCAACCTGAAAAACAATTCAATTTCCTTAAATATGCAACAGAGAATTACTGAGCGTTCTAATTTACTGCCATATGTGTAAATAATTTACATATTTTATCTCACTAATCCTCATAACATTATTAATTTGTAGGTTTTATTAGTTAACAAAACAGTAAATGAAACACAGACCTTAGGTGATTTTCTCAAAGTCATGTAGCCAGTGAGTGACTGAGATAGGGTTTGAAGAACATCCGTCAAGTTAAAAAAAAATAAAGAACGTGTTCTTTGTATTGCATCGTGCTGTGTCTAGCCATACCCTTCTTGCCCTGGAATGGTCTCAACCTCTTTCTTTCTTTCTTTCTTTTTTAATTGTTGTTCAATTACAGTTGTCCCAATTTTTCCCCCATTGCCCTTGCCTGCCCTGCACCCACTCCCTCAGCCAGTCCTCACCCTGCTGTCCATTGCCATGGGTCCTTTGCATATGCTCCTTGACTAAGCCCTTCCCTTTTCCTCCATGATCCCTCTCCCCACACCCCTCTGGTCACTGTCAGTTTGTTCCTTATTTCCATGTCTCTGGTTCTATTTTGCTTGCTTGTTTGTTATGTTCATTAGGTTCCATTTATAGGTGACACCATATGGTATTTGTCTTTCACTACCTGGCTTATTTCACTTAGCATAATACTCTCCAGTTCCACCCATGCTGCCTCAAAGGTTAGGAGTTCCTTCTTTCTGCTGCGGAGTAGTCCTTTGTGTAAATGTACCACAATTTTTTGATCAACTCATTTACTGATGGACACCTAGGCTGGTCCCAACACTTGGCTCTTATAAATAACGCTGCTTTGAACGTTGGAGTTCATAGGTTCTTTTGAATTGGTGCTTCGGGGTTCATAGGGTATACTCCCAGCAGTGGGATCACTGGATCAAAAGGCAGTTCCATTTTCAGTTCTTTGAGGAAATTCCATACTGTTTTTTACAGGGGCTGCACCAAGTCTACACTCCCACCAACAGTGTCCTAGGGTTCCCTTTTCTTCACAACCTCACCAGCACTTGTTAGTTGATTTGTTTATGGTGGCCATTCTGACTGGTGTGAAGTGGTATCTCATTGAGGTTTTAATTTGCATCTCTCCGATGGCTAGTGATGCTGGGCATTGTCTTATATGTCTGTTTGCCCTCTGTATGCCGTCCTTGGAGAAGTGTCTGTTCAGGTCCTTTTCATCGGCATCTCTTTCAATTCTTTCTATGAAGTGTCCTGCAAGTATCGCCTCTTCTGTGGAGCCCTTGCTGACACTCCTTTTCTTAGCTCTTTGCATATCCCATGTCTGTATTAATTTATATCATACTATTTCACTCTTCTAGCTTTTTATTTATGTCAGCATGAAATGAATTTGCTGGGGATGTTTTCAAATACTTTTGCAGTTTTTTTAAAGTGGCTTAATTTTTATCTGAATATGATGAGTATCAATGATGATATACCACTTTGGGTCCTCTATTGTTTTCGGAGATTCAAAGAAGTCCTGAAACCCAAATGTTTGAGTTGTGCTCGCCAAAGCAGTGTGTAGCACAGGTTTCAAACAGATTGAGCGCTCAGTGACTATTTGATGAACAAAACTGAATAACAAAATAACAACCTTTAGTTGCAGACTATACATGCGCTGTCTGAGAATGTAGGCTTTGCATAATTTTATAAATTTACTCTAAATAATTATAAGGAAGGGAGCAAAGCCCACACTAAAATATGCTTTTAAAAATAGTAAATTTTGAATATTAATTATAGCAATTGAGGAAAATAATATATTGAAGTAAAAATTCTAAGTGAATATTACACAATGCACTAGTCAACAATAAACCAAGTACTTAGGTAGGTTGTTAGTTTTTATAAAGGACATAATGGATCATGCTATTAGGCTATAAATGATGAGATTTTTAGAGGGATTTACAAAGCATTAGAAATTTGAAAATAAGCAGAATACAGATTTGCTGGAAGAATTTTTTAAATGTTTTCAAGTAACTAAATCTTGAAATTTTAATAAAGCTGTCAGAAAAAATGATCAAAATTCAGATTTACATATGGCAAAACTTGAATTGTCATTATGAAATTTGATTTTTGGGAAGTGGTCTGTAATATTAAATGAAATTAATGAATATTTTTAGTTAAAGAGAAAAAGCAAAAGGTATTTCATGATTTACTGAAGTTAAGGAATTTTAAACCTCATATACTGTCATTACTATATTGTATTTTAAATTTATAAATTTATCAAACCCAATTAAAGTATAATTTGGCATTAATAGCTAAGGTTTACAATTAAATCCTTTTTATGCTATTTGCTAATTTCCTCATTGTACAATGATCTTAATAAAGATGGTAGCTGGTAATATTACACTTTTACTTAGTAGAATTTATTGCCATTAACCTATGCAATCCATGCCTTTAAATCACCTTTACATCTTAAGAGTACAGAAGATAATACAGGAAGCTAGATACCATAACACTTACTAAAAGAGAGTTGAATAAAGAATTAATAGCAATTCTTTAATCTTAAGTGAGTTGTAATTCTTATTGATTAAAAAAGCTTCAGGGGGTGCTTACAACAATGATTTTTTTTTTTTGCCCTGCATTTTCTTTTCTTTTTTCTTTTTCTTACTGTGGTCTTAGTAGTTAAGTCCTGACTGATAACTTTGTTCAGGATGAAGGTTTATATGATTGTCTATTTTATAACTTAAAAATACTATCTGTTCTTCATTAACAATAAGTGAACTGGGTGATGCTATTACCGATGCTAGAGCAATTTCCTGAGCGCTACAAGGACGTGCAGCATTGCTTGCTCTGCAAAGATTTCCAATCCCACCTCTCCCTATTGCCACCAGAGCCCATCTCAATCCTTCATGTCACAGTTAACACAAACAAGCAAGCCCCAGTACACTCTAGCCTTACCCATACCTGCTACGACACTAGCATCGATTATTAAAGTGCACTTTTTTGATCATTATTCGGCCACTATTAGCAAGAAGGAGAATGAAAGAATCTGAATCATGTCAGTGCCTGGAGCTCGGACTCTCCAGAGGAATGTACCGGCCTGTTCTGCTCAGTGGAGTCCTGGGTAAGAATGTGACCCAGACTTAGAGCTAAAAATACCTGTTTTCTAACTGTTACAGAAAATTTACTTTTAAGAAGGACCTCCCAAATAGGATAAGAAAAAACAATACTTTTCCCAGGAATGTTTATGCCATGTAGTAATATCCTTTTGTCACATATTCTTGTACCAGAAACACCAGGTTTGATAAAGGTTTACTGATGTTCAGCAGAGGACAGCAGTCCCACTGTGTAGTTCATCTTTAATACCTTAATTTGTCTGATGGGTCTCCTCTACCTGTCATGGTGTGTCCTGCTCTTCCCCTCACCAAACAATTCTGGTTGGACAGACTTCAGACTCACCACCACTCAACAACCTGCTCCGCACCACGCTGCATCAGGCTGTGTCAGCGTCTCGTTCTGCACACGATTTCTTTCTTCCAGCTTTTATCTCTGTCCTACCCAGTCTTTAAGAGCCAATTCAGTATCTGCCATGTCAGTTTTTACTCCCCTTAGCTATGGCTTTTAACTTGCAAGCACTCCTGAGTTTGGTGCTTTAAAACTTTACCGCAACTAAAGATTGTATTCCTTGAGAATATGAACTAAGCCTTTATTTTACTACCTAAATTGGGTTTTCTGTGCTTGTTTTTCACTGAATCACACAGCCAATATCTTAATGGCAGTATGTCTATCTTGAACATACATTTAAAAAAAAGAACCTAGATGAAGCTGACTTTACAATGGGCCGACCCATGTTCTCGTTGTTTCTAGTACGTGGTGGAGAATTTCTAGTTCCTGTGTTTTTGGAAAACTAATCTCCTTACAAACTCTTTCCTTCCAGTGCTGTTCAGTAGTAATCACGGAGTATCTTTCTGTCAGCTTTTTATTTTCACATATCCTATGGCCCATTTTTCCTTTTTTATCCAGGTGAAAATGTAGTTCACGTCATTGTCCATAACCCAATTTCTGCCAAATACTCCTTTAGCACCAGGGATTATTGTATTGTTTTGATCTTTCAAATATTAAAAAAAAAGGTTTCCAAAAAAAGAAAAAAACTTTCACTTTTATTTCCCTTAATTCATATAGTTGTATATTCTCCACTCTATGAATTTATAAGTCTTTAAAATTTCAGTTTAATTATTGTGGTTATCACTCTATGTTATTTCAGTTATTTATAAACTCATTTGTTAATAGAATCATTTTGTATTACTTGTTACCTCTTGATAAGTTGCACTATTACTGTTCTTCTGTGTTTTGTGTGTATATATTTATTCTCCAAATTTTCTCATAAGTTTACCTTTGGTTATTTTTTAATTGCTCACAGTGCACTGCTAATTTCCAAGTATATTACTTCTTAATAATCTACTCTTCTAAAGGTCAAAAGAATAATTTACTGTATATAAAACCCATAAACTATTATGGACCGACATACAAAAAAATGCCACATTCCATGCAAACGCCTTGCCAGAAATTAAGAGCATGAGGGTCCTTTTTTTCTGGTTGGTAAGTCTCCCACATTGGATTCTTCCAAAGATGAAACCTGATCCAAAAATCATTACTGAGGAATATTTGAATTTAGGAATAATTAGATTTATTATTTTAACTTTAAGATTACTAGAATATGTAGCTTTAATTTCAGAGGGGGATTTAAATTTTAAAATATATGTAACAGCAATTAATATTTTAAATAAAATACAAAGTAAAAAATTAATAAGGAAAAAACAAAGCTACAAAATGATGTTCAATCGTATCAGATAAAATAGAGTTTACTACTTGATTTCATTCCTTTTAATTCAGCAGACCTAGACACTGATTATGCCCTCAATTTTTTGTGCTAATTTTATGATAACCAGTTAGTTTGCAAATTTCTCAATTCAAGGACTGACTAATACTATTGCTAAGCATTAGTTAAGTCATTTTACTTTACATGGAGATGACAACTAATAGTAAGCAGTGTGTCAAAGACCAGAGGAGTTGAGAAAGTTTTAAGACACCCTGTCTAAACAGGATTAAGCAAGACCAAAAGGGTTACCAAGCTCCAAACCCCAAAGATTTCTGAGATAGCTGCTTTCCTAAACATTAGGATTAAAGTTCAGAATCTCATTTGGACACAAGAATGCAAACACACATCCAAGAAAATCCCTATCTTTGGAGAAAAATCCAAGAATGCCCTGCCCCTTTGTAAATAATACAGTGAGAAACATATTGATGTTGGGAGTCCAAAAGCTTTTTTCCGCAAAGGAAAATTATTTTTCTATGTTGATTGTTTACACTGCTTTTTTTTTTACTACTTTTTAAATTAAGACTTTATTTCTTACAGGAGTTTTGATTCACAACAAAATTGAGAGCAGAGACATTTCCCATATACCGCCCACCCCCCGCCCAACCTCCACACTTGCATGTTCTACTTCCGCAGTGGGAAACTGCTTTTCTTCTTCATAGATCATGCATATATTTTTGTAAATTTCTCTCTACTATGTATAAAAGCTACTTTAAATAATATAAAAAGTCATTTTTAGATTTAGTTTTTATTTAAATATAAATATGCAAAGTTAAAGATTTCTTTAAAAACAATTATTAAAAGCCAAATCAGTAGCAGTGTTTGATTATCTGGTTTGGTGTTATTTCATATCCTGGTATCATTAAACCAATTACTCATTATTAAAATTCAGATAATTTACCATTATTATTAACTGACTATTAGACATTTTCATTTTATTCTTTCCATATAATTCTTTTTCTTTTCTTTAAAAAAAACACATATAGTCCAGATTAAACCATGTCTACAAAAATATAATTAAAACATAAAGTTTTTACAACTTTCATTAGTTTGTCCTTTTGCAGTGTGCAAGGATTCTACTAAATTTAATTATTTTTTATTAAGTTAACAAGTTGAAATTATTTTGATATCAAAACCATATGCTCTTAGGAGACTGTAAAAAAGAAGGTACATTTTGAGCCAGTTATATCGCAATTAGGCAGAAGCAGTTAGAAGAAATAATAAGAATACCCTGTATGTTGGGGAAAGGTATGTATACATATATATAGTTGATATTATTTATCCTATAGTTTTTCTGTTGTAAAAAACAGTATCTATACCCAGATATCAAATTCCTGCCTTAAGCTACCTTGTCCAGTCAAAGAGTGAGAATAAAATGGTGGTTCACGATGTGTCGCGGCGCCCTGTCTCCCTAGATTTGAAAGATTATAGTTGTGAGAATCTTCAGAGTCCTCCTTTCAAAATACTTGTTTAAATTACCTTTGAAATTGATATACATTTGAAGAAAAGAAAAAGAAAGCAAGCTCAGGGTTTTTGGAAACTGTTTGATTGTCGAGGTCTATGGATGGACACCGTCGTGTAGGGGCTGCTGATTTTCCCTTTACGTATTTCCCCATCTCCCTTCCCCAGGTGTTGCTGCCATCACTACCTTTCCCTTCCTTCCCTTTCCTCATGGCAAGACGCATGGAAGAAGAGTGCTGTTAAGGCCTCTCCATTAACCAACAGGTATGGCGGTTCTCATGAAGCAGGGCAGCTGTCCCTTGTCTGCGTCTCTAGTAATAGCCTGTCTCCTTCACATGTAGAAGATGCGTTACCCACTACACAGAGCCTACTGATTCAGAAGAGCTGTCCAACCCGAATACATCTTTACATATTTCAGCATGCTCTGCACTTCATAATTCCCTGCAGTGGTAGATTTATTTTTTTTAAGTATAAAGAGTACAGATAATTAACAGTATCCTTTTCAGAGAAAGGCACTATGATGTTTTCTCAACTAATTATGTATGAAAGAAAGGGAGCGTGTATGTTTGTTTAATACACTACTTTCAACATTCTCCGCATAATAGTTATGTAACATACCTTTGAAAATAGAAAGTGGACTTTTATGTGAATTTTAACTCAAATGCAATTATTATAACATTTAAATTTTTACTTACTAGCTATAGAAAACTAGGTATAAGCCAGTTCTAATAAATCTAAATATCAGACACAGCCATGTCATTCAGATGTGAGAGCTGAATGTATGCTAATCTCTTCCAGCAGCACTTCTGTCAACTCATCTGGTGGCATTTGAGGAAGGTGGAGGATTGTTCCCTTCAGCAGTCCCCACATTACCTCTTTTAGGCTTCAACATTTTCAGAGGAGCTAGTCCCTCAGGGCTCCAACTCCAACAGTCATAACCTATAAAACTAAACACTCAGTCATAACAGGGAAACACCCACATTCTTGATTTCCTTTTTCACTGGAAGAACTGGTACTTCTGGCTCCTGCGGAGGCTTGCTGTGAGGATGTGTCATGCACCACATTACATCCTTCTGACTCTACCAGGATCTTTGAAACATGTGAGGAGAGCGCTGCCTTTGGGCTAGGGCGATGATTAGCAGATGTTTTTTTAAATAAAAAAAAGCGAGTGTGTCTATAGGTGTGCTTGTGTGTGGCAGTATTTTTGTGGTTTTTTTTTTTTTAATGATAGCTTAATTAAGATTTGTCTGTGTACAAAAAAACAAAACAAAACATTTTGATTTACTTGCATTTTCATTGCTCAACCATTAACCATTAAAGACTGGACAATTACTCTTCATTAATCTTCATTAAGTAATATGTGGTCTCTTATCCCATGACGCTCCTAGATTATTGCTTGTGCTTCATGAACCTATTTCTACTCATGTTTCTAGTCCACGTATTATGCTTTGCCTTGGATGCACACTGAACTCTGGCCTCTGCATCTTTTTCCATTGATACAATCTTTCGTGCTCACAGGCCTTTGCCTAGTTGGGTCTCTCCACCTGGAGAGCCTGGGTCTGTTCAGAAAACTTTACAACAATAATAATAGCAAATGTGTACTGAGGGTTTACTCTGTGTCAGGCACAGTGTTAGTGAGCTTAATCTCAATTTTCTTATTTCATTCACACAAAGGAACTTTCAGTTAGAAACTGTTATTACCCATATTTAATAGATAAAAAGTGAGATATAGGAAAATTTAATGTGGTTAAGATCACGTGGAATTGCCTGAAGTGGGGTCAAGACCTCCTGAGTCTTTGCAAGCTAAGCTGGGCCCGGCATTCATACTCAATTCTGAGTTTCCTGAGGATTATAATTTCATCTTATCTTTTATGAGCTCTTCTATGGCCATAGTGTGTGCTACTTACTCATTTATCATTGAGCAAGTGACTGAGTGTTTACAAAATAGTCATTTATCTTTTTCATCCTCATACGGACCATTCTCCTCATCTATACTTCCCTCTACTCTGTTTTAATTCCCTTTAACTTGTGACTCTTAACTCTTATTAGCTTCACAGATGACTCGATATATTTTATCATAAAGAGTTCATTATTTCCCCCAAACTTAGGTCTTATAATTAAAAACCAAGTAAGCCTAAAATTAATGCATATGCAGCAAAAAAATTAAATTTTATAAAATTTATTAAATCTTGTCATACAAAAGAAGCATAAGTATGCTTACATTTCATATGGAAAGAAGGAAATTAAGCCAAAATGTTATAAATTTTTGAGGAAAGGTAATTAGAAAAACTCTTTTTTACATTATTGGCAAATAAAGGAAATGTGCACCATATTATAAAAGGTTTTATCATTTTATATACAAGAAAAAAAGTGGAAAAGTAAAATATAGATGAGAGAGGACAAATTGAGAAGAACAAATAATCTTTGAGAGAAAAGAAACAAAAATATTTTGGATGAGTGAATAAATAGAAAAACAATAAGAAAATACAAGGAGGCAATTGAAATCCATGGATATTGTGAGGACTTTAAAAGAATATTAATAAAACTTGGATGAAAAAAATCAATGTAGCTAGAAAAAATAATTTCATTAATGAATTCATATTTGCATTATTCTTAGAAAAGCCTTTGAGGTAAAATGACTGTGTAAAGAAAGGACAAGTTAAGATATATTGATTTGTGTGCACTGTATTTTTCTAATACCTTTTTGTCTTGTGGAAGCAGTGCTTTTGAGAGCAAGATAGGAGCTTAAGCATTAATTCGGAGCTCTGTACTTAGAACTAAAATGGTACTGAGAGAATACGGTTGAGGCAGGGCTTGATAGAAAATTAAGATACGAGTCAAAATATCCCTCCCCACCTGCTCTCTACCAGGGTAATCATAAAATAAATCAATCATTCTGTGACTATAAGAATCATTTAATATCTATTTTTGTTTATGTGGAATGCATGGAGCATAGAACAAATGCTTGCTCAATTAGTCATGGATTTTAGGACTTGGTAGAGCGATATGGTCAACCAGTCCAGCCTTAGGCTGCACATGTGTCCCTCATCGCCATGACAAGAATCTCTGCTTGAATAATTCCATTGACACAAAATGCACAGGTAGCTCACTGTATTTTGGAACATCTTTAACTTCCCAGCTTTTTCTGATATTGGGTCAAAATCTGCGTTACTGTAACTTGAATCCATTTATCCTGGGTTTTCCTTTGGGGAGATACAAAGTAAGTTCTGTTCCTTTCCAAATGAAAGTTCTTTTAAAACCTAAATTCAGAGAGACACTGCCATGGTGTGTAGATATACAATGTCTCTCAATACATTATTTTCTGGGTTAACTGCCCCAGTCTTTCTAATCGCTCAGTGTTACTTGGCTGCCAATCTGTTTAGCATTCATTTAGTGAAAATGATTTTTCATGAAACAGGGAGTTCAGGGAGTGCTCCCCCAGTTTATATTCTTATATTTAGTGAGTTTGAAGAGCTCCAAAAATCCGTTTAGGGAAAAGAAAAAAAAAGACAGTACAGTTTAAAATAGCATACTACATTGATCTGAATGAGTACGTAATAGAGGTATGGCTGGGAAAGTATATAATATAGTATATAAGTAAAATAAATTTAGGTATATGCAAAAATGGGTGCAAAAGATAAAGAAATGGATTAGCATTAAAAATAAAGGTAAAAGTGAAAATAAAATAATTTCCAGTCTTTCCTTTTTATTTTTTAATCGATTACATATATTGGTTTAGTTGGTGCCTGAGAAGAATCCTTTCCTAAGAGGCCCATTCACCATTCCCAACAATTTGGCATTAAAAAAAATCCTTAAGTGGATAATAATATCAGGTGAAGTAAAAGAGAAACAAACCAAAAATTATTTTCTCAATGAAAATTACTGCCTTTGATGACTGACTGATAATATGTGCGCACATGGAGGTCAAAATTGCACAACATAAGATGGAAAGATGTGCTATCATTTAGAATCAAGGAACAGATAAGGTGCTTCCTGGACAAGATAAAGCTACAGGAATTCATCATCATCAAGTCATTATTACATGCAATGTTACAGGGATTTATCTAAGAAAAAGATCAAAACTGTGAACATTAAAATGGCAATAAATTCACAACTATTAACAACTGAGCCTAAAAAACAAACTAAACAAACAAGCAGAACAAAGACAGAATCATAGATATAGAGATCATTTGGAGGGTCACCAGTTGGGAGGGGGAGGGGGGAAAATGGGGGGAAAGGTTCAGGCATTAAGGGATTAAGTACAGTTTGGTAGGTTCAGAATAAGCAGGGAGATGTTGAGAACAGTATAGGAAATGGAGTAACCAAAGAACTTAGATTCAGGACCCATGGACATGAACTAAGGGGGGATTGTCAGAGGAATAGGGGGTGTATTGGGTGGAGGAGGAAAAAGGGAAAATTAGGACAACTGTCAAAATATAATCAATAAAATATATTTTTTTAAAAAGAAAGATATATATAAAACATGCCCTGTCAGATATGGACGTTCCCTAATAAAAGTTAATGCAAAGTAAATCCTTCATTTATGTGAATTCTTCCTTAATGCCAAATTGTTGTCAATGCCCCTTGGTCAGTCCTATTTATAAGTAGATTATGGCACTCTCTCACAGACCCATATACCTGACTGTCAGTGAGTTCCTGCACAGAATATGTGGCCTTTTCTAGAACTGGGAAATTTATTTAATTTGCTGGCAGAAAATACCTTTTATGCCACATGGCTTTTCCCTGACCCTACCCAAGGTTTTCATTTTCAAATGTGCTTCATACATTATGAACCTATATAATCTTAATGAATGCCTTCCATATGGTAATTAAAGTGCTTGACTTTACAGTCTCCCAAGCTACAGTGCCTACATAAATTCTTTCTCTACGATAATGAATGTTGCTGTGTGAGTTGTATGAATGTATGCTCCTATTTTGCTTCCTTTAGATCCCATTCTCAAGGCAATAGCCTTAGTTATTTGATAATACATAAGATACCTAGGCAATAGGCTCAACAGAAAACCTCTCTCTGCTTTGTCTACCACTGCTATCGAAGATGTATGCCATGTGCAACATGTCTGATTTAACACCTTTCGCTCTGCCCTTAGTATTTAGAAAGAGGGGAGTGTAATTCAGGAGATGTGAATCAATTGCTTTACCTCTCAAGGCCTCATTTACTTCACTAAAGTGAGGGATTTGTAACTTCCAACTGTCTGCAGAATATGGAAGACCAGAAATTTTAGAAATTGGCATTTGTTGTAGGTTTACCAGTAAACTATATTGAACCTCCCTGGGACATGATTTCCTCACCTGTAAAATATGGAGACCAAACCAAATCAGGAATATAGTCTTTAGTGATAACGTGTTCACTTATTTTTCTTTCTGGAGCTTTCCGGTCAGATGGGTTCCGAGAACTTGCTTTGACTGTGTAGCAGGGAGAGCTATGATTCATGTGATCAATTACCTTTTGTGTGCAGGTTTCTTACATAATATCTAAGAAGGCTGCTAATTTACAACAAGAAAAAGGCTGATTATTAATAACTTAAGCTGCTTTTTTTCCTTTTCACTGCATAGACATATACTTCTAAAAAATATGTGAATCCAAGAAAATGTTTGCTGTAAGGAAGACAGGTTGAGGAAAAGACAGCAATTTGAGATATTTGAAGCACTTTAATACAGAAGAGAGATAAGTATTTTACTCATTCTTTGTGATTTCTGAGGTCAGAACAAATGCCAGTAGGCTTAAATAGGAGAAAATTGCTTGCTTATAAGGATGAAATGTATTACCATAAGAAATGCTTAATAAAATATGCTCCAAGAATAGTTTTGAAATCAGTATCACTGAAAATGTTAAAACTTAGGTTGCTTAATAATTTCTCAAAACCATTATTAAAGGAAATCATTCATGAGATAGCTAGTAAGACAAAATGAATCCCAAGTTTAATTGCCTGTAATTCCTTGATAATCATCAGACATAATAATGGCGATAATACTGTCCTGGAATCTGGTGACATAATTCTCGAAGATTTCACTGGACATGGTGCTTGACAATTTTAACACAAGCCATCTGTTTGCCAGTGCTGTGTTTTAGTGACATGCTTTTACCTAACCAAAGCTGTGCTTCTGAAGAGAAAGTCACTGATTTTCATTTGAGGAACCATCGCTTTTTTTTGTTTTGTTTTGTTTTGTTATCTGGAGACTCTGCTTTTTAATATATTTTGAATGTTATTTTATTTTAAAAGTAATTTATTTTTCAATTACAGTTGACTTACAACATCATATTAGTTTCAGGTATACAACAAAGAGATTAGACATTTATATAACTTACAAAGTGATCATCCCAATAAACCTAGTACCCATCTGACTCCATACATACTCATTATAACATTATTGACTATGTTCTTTAGGCCGTACTTTATACCCCTGTGACAATTTTTATAACTGGCTATTTGTACTTAATCCCTTTCACCGTTTTCACTCATCCTCCCAGTTCTCCTCCCATCTGGTAATCATCGATTTGTTCTTTGTATCTATGAGGTGTTTCTTTCTGTTTTGTTTGTTCATTTTTTTTTTTTTTTAGATTCCACATATAGGTGAAATCGTATGTTATTTGTCTTCCTCTGACTTATTTCATTCAGCATAATACCATCTAAGCTCACCCATGTTTTTGCAAGTGGTAAGATTCCATTCTTTCTAATGGCTCAGCGATATCCATTGTATACATACACCACCTCTTCATCCATTCTATCAATAGGCACTTACATTGCTTCTGTATCTTGGCTATTGAAAATAATGCTGCGATGTACATAGGGTTGCATATGTGTGTTCAAATTACTGTTTTAGATTTCTTTGGATAAATACCCAGAAGTGGGATTGCTGGGTCATATAAGTGGTAGTTCTATTTTTAGTTTTTTGAGGAACTTCCATATTGTTTTTCCTAGTGTCTACAACAAGTTACAACCTCACCAAGAGTGCATGAGGGTTTTTTTTTTCTCTCCATCATTGTCAACAATTTTGTGAGGTATTATTTCATTGTGGTTTTAATTGGCATTTCTCTGATTAGTGAAGTTGAGCACCTTTCACATGTCTGTTGACCATCTGTGTGCTCTCTTTGAAGAAATGGTTATCAGGTCCCCTTACCATTTTTAATTGGATTGTTTCCTTTTTTGGTGTTAAGTTTTATGGGTTCCTTATATATTCTGGATATTAGCCCCTTATAGGATGTACAATTTGCAAATATATTTTCCATTTAGTAGGTTGACGATTTCCTTCACTGTGAAAAAACTCTTTAGTTTGATGTTGTCCCATTTATTTAATTTTTTCTTTTGCTTTCCTTGCCCAAAAAGGCATATCTAAAAAAAATACTGCTAAGAGCAATGTTAAAGAGTCTAGTTTCTGTGTTTTGTTCCAGGAGTTTAATGCTTTCAGCTCTTATATTTAAATCCTTATTTTAAGTTTATTTTTGTATATGGTCTAAGAAAGTGGTCTAGTTTCATTTTTCTGCATATGTCCAGTTTTTCCAACCCCATTTATTGAAGAGACTATTTTTACCTCATTGTTTATTCTTGCCTTCTTTGTCGTGGATTCATTGATCACATTGTGATTTATTTCTGTTCTGTTGATCTGTGTATGTTTTTATGTCAGTACCATGCGGTTTTGATTACTGTGGCCTTATACTATGAGGTAACCTGACTCCTCCAGCTTTGTTTTTGTTTGCTGTTTGCTTGTTTGTTTGATTTTTGGTTTTTCAAGATTGCTTTATTTATCAGGGTCTTTTGTGGTTCCACATAAAATTTAGGATTATTTCTCCTTGTTCTGTGAAAAATGCTATTTTGATATTGTATTGACTCTGTAGATTGCTTTGGGAAGCATAGACATTTTAATGATGTTAATTCTGTTTATCCATGAGCATGGTATATCCTCCCTTTTATTTGTTTCTTCTTCAATGTTGTTTAGTTTTCTGAGTACAGGTCTTTTACCTCCTTGGTTAAATTTATTCCTAGGTATTTTATTCTCTTGGAATGTTATTTTTATAACAGTACTATTGACTTAATTTAAAGTTTTAATAAATATGACTTACAAAAATAATTTAATGATTGATTGTTTTCAATGTATTAAGGTGTAGAATATACGCAATCAAATAGAGTAAAACATTATCTCGTCTGGAAGAGATTATAAAAATTTCTCATTTTAAAACTTATTAAAAAACTGTAAAAATGTAACTTTTGAAAAAAAGTAATATTTTCAAGGTCATTCAGTTAGTGAGAGATCTGTGATCCAGGTTTCCTTAATCCCAGTTTGATTAAACAAATTAACTGCATTAGTTTGCTTAAAAATATGGATATTGGTGAGTTGGCATTCTTTTGTGTGTTTGGATGCACTACTTACCTTAAGTCAACAGGATAAAATAGGAAAGTAAACAAACAAATTTATTTATAAGAAACAGAAAAACACTAGATAGTATAGCCTGCTGTGTTCCTAGTAGGAAATGAATACTGGCACCTCTTTGTTCAGTTTACATTACAAACATTCTTTGTATCCAACTAGAAACTTGTGTCAGAAATAAAATCAGTCAAAAATATATTCCAGCTTAAAATCAGGATCTGCATAATAAGATCTGCTTACCACTATCTTATAATTGGGGACACCCCAGTATGCTGCAGCCCCAGAGTGTACACTGAGTAAAGCAGGACAAGTTATGAAAGATTTCTAATCCTAAGCATTCACCACACTCAACCATCATTATGAGAGCTTGCCTGTCTGCTCTAATCAGGACAACAGTCATCAATTAAATAAATAGAACATCTGATTATAAAGAGAATTATTAAAACAGACACATTAGCTGGTTGTAATAGGATATTAGCTAATGGACAGGGGAGAAAACATCCATAGACACTGGAGTGCATATTGCTCAGGATTTGCATTCTTTGTGACCTTTGTTGAGTAGAACAACATGACAAACCAGTGTGTTCAAGTAGTAAAGAAAATGCAGGAAAATATTTTTTAAATAACAAAGAAACGTAGATATTAAAAGCATTCTACTTTTGTGAGAATAATGGACAACTTGGCCATAATGTTAAAGTTGTATTGATTTATTTATAATGAGAACAAAGAATAAGGTTGGGAGGGCTGATGGCTTTCCAAAAGTGTTTGGCTAATTTATATTAAAGTTATTTTCTTTTTTGTTCCCCAATAAAGCACTATGATATCAATGATTTTTCTATTTCTAAACCAGTTATCAAAAAGACATTTTGTAGTATATGTCTTTATATGTGAATTACACAGGTGTTGCACAGTAAATATTACACACACACACACACACACACGCGTAAGACATTTTCTTCCAGGGAACCGAAATTCTAATTTTATCATGGACTCCCATGGAAAAGTAACTTTCAGCTAACACGTTAACTTTCTTTACTGCAAACTCTGCTGGAGCGCATTAGGTTAGGGAAGACTATCCAGATATTTTTGGCTTCAGTGGCAGTGAAAAAAGAAGCAGGAATCAAATCATTCAGTTACATTTTGCAATATGTGAACTTAAGGAAACTGTGAAACTGTGGTTATGCCTAAGAGACTGAACATATATGCCGGACTGTGGCAGGTAGAGTGTTTTTCCATGAGAAAGTAAACAGAGGAAGACGTCAATTAAAACTACATGTGCATGGAAAAAATCAGTGATGTAAGAGGTTATATTTTTAAAACACACTAAACTTTAATTTGTTTGTTTGTTGTATGACAAGACATGCGGGTAAAATGGGAACACATGAAAGTAAGAGTGAAGGATTTAGGAAACCAAAAGCGCCCTGCCAGGCCTGTTAAAGAGTTCTTCTTAGACATTTTTTATGGTTAGCGGGGTAGATGACTCATCTTCAAATTTCCAGAATAGACATTATAGATATGTGAGTGCTATGTAAACATAGCAATATATCAAGTATAATTCAAAAAATACATAATCTATTTATGACTATACAGGTGGCCTTAAGGTGTGTGCCTGTATGTTATATATCACAAAAGAAATGTAGCCATGTACAATGAGGGGGGAAAAAACCCTGGAATTATCTTCTGGGGGGCCATTGTGGTACAGGTTTCACTCACTTGGTGAGTGTTCTAGGAACCCATCTGTATTGGTGTACCAGCTGGCGTTGTTGTGAGAGTCTGTGTTAGGCTTCAGGGAATTTTTTTGAAGACTCAGTGTGGTGGCCTCTTTCATGACGGGTGGCTTATGAGTTCACTGCTCACACCATACTTAGTGTTCAGCAGTCGTTGACCAAAAACGGCATGTTCCCAGTGCCCTGCCTACTCACCTGATCTCACCCCAAGAGACTTTTTTTTGTTCGTTTCCCTATATGAAAAAAGTCTTCAAAGGGAAACATTTTGCCGATGTGGACAAGGTGAAACAAAAAACAGCAGAAGCACTAAAAGACATCGAAATTGATAAGTTTGAATATGGTTTTGATCAGTGAAAGAAATGCCTCGATGTATTGCATCAAGTGGAGAGTATTTTGAAGGTGACCGACGTTTAAACATGTAAGAAAAAATACACAATTTTTATAAATAAATTCCATGTTTGGGGACTCGCTGCTTGTATATCTAAAACTATAATTTATTATTTTTGGATTTATAGAATAGCTTTAGAAAATAAAATATATTTTATGAAACAAAACTGTTTTAACAAGCCTTTTTTAGTTTTTAGAAGAATTATTCACATATTTTTGGCCAAGTACATTTAAGTTCTAGTGATATTTAAAAAAAATAAATTTAATAAAATTCAATCAGTAGTGAAATGGTTTACAACTGAAATAAATGATTATGGGACATTGTATCTCATTTATAGCATGTAGCATTTTGTCTGTTTCTTTAAAAAAGAACAATGCTATTTATATAATTTAATCAAGAGCCAGCACACTGATAATTTTAAACAATAAATCACTACTATCATTAAAATAGTGACTGAAAAAGGACAAAAATCAAATTATCTCATTACCAATTTAAGAACACATTAAAAAAATTTTAATTGTTGTTCAATTCCAGTTGTTCCCATTTTCCCCCCATTACTCTCCCCTGTCCTACCCACCCCCCACCTTCCACATTCAATCCTCCCCCTCATTGTCTTTGTTCATGAGTCCTTTATACATGTCCCTTGACTTGACCCTGTCCCCTCTTTCCCCCTTTATCCACCTACCCTCTCCCTTCTGGTTACTGTCAGTTTATTCTTTATTTCCAGTCTCTGATTTTATTTTGTTCGCTTGCTTGTTTTGTTGATTAGGTTCCACCTATAGGTGAGATCATATGGTATTTCTTTCACCACCTGGTTTATTTCACTTAGCATAATACCCCTGCCATTCCTTAGAGCAAACCTTTTTGAAATCTCACAGTTATTTATAATAAATCCTTGGCTTAGAAATCCCTATAATACTAAAATGTTCCTTTCAGTGCCCCTCAATTTTAGAGCAAAATTTTAAAGAAAAAACATAGTCATTCTCATTATTGAATCTCATAAGTAAACTGCTATTGACGGTAAAAGTTAAACTATATGGTTAACTTTCACGTTGTCGTTCATGACAGCAGGGATGGAACTGGAGAGCATTACATTAAGAACACATTTTTAAGAAAGAAAAGGTATCATGAACAGATAAACCAAAAGAGTATTTTACTAATTTTATTGTTTTATTTTATTTTATTTTTTCCATCACCATTTATACTGCCTCTGCCCTCTTCCACTTCTGCCCACCACCCTCTTCCACCACAAACACCACACACTAATTATATTTAAATGTATATTACTAAGTAAATATATTTTTGCAAACATAGCTATATTTATTAACCTTTTTATTTTAATGTAAATAATAAATAATAGTGAATAATACTTCAAGGAGATATCAATTATATAAATATTTGTTATATTTTATATGGGGGTGAACTTTCTTATTGTTTCAATAGTAGTCAAGCACTAGTTAGCAAAAACAGTCAGTTCAGAAAGTTTAAGAAAGTAACAAATCCTCTACAATTTGGAATGAATATCACTGACACTTTCCAAAGACGTCATTATTCAGCATTGCAGAGATGCTTTAACATATAAGGTCTGTCCGGAAAATGTCCAGCCATTATAAATACAACAAACGGTTTGTGTGACCTCGAAGCAACCTGACAGTCAAGGAAAGTGGACTGGAATGTGCATGCATAAACAATGACAACTTCACTGTACTGGTCAGTGGGCGCAGTAGACACTGCTGAGTGGCCATGTGTACTGTGTGGCCATCACATTCAAAATGACTGAGCCAGCATAGTAAAAAAACCTGCATCAAATGTTGCATTACCCTTGAACATTCCTCTGCAGAAACTGTTTGGATGAGTCAGAAGGCTTTTGGGGGCGACGCAATGAGTGCAGCCCAAATGAAAGTGTGGCACAAATTCTTCAAAGGTGGTCGAGAATATGTTGAAAGTGATTCACGTTCTGGAAGGCCTTTAAGAAACAGAACACCTGAGAATGTTGAACATCTATGGGCTGAAATCAACGAAGATCGGTGACTGACAGTGTGAGAAATGGAAGCTGATCTAGGGATTCCAAAAACTACTGTGCTGGAGATTTTCACGCAGGATCTTGGCATGAAATGTGTCGTGGCAAAATTCGTTCCATGGCTTCCGCTACCAGAGCAGAAGAAATATCATGCTGCAGTTGCTAATGATGCTGAGAGAACTGTGTGAGTTCTCAAAGAGGCCACTTTGAAGGGGACTGAGGCGTCACTGTCTGAGGTTTCTTGTATCTTGTATTTTCTTGGGACATACCTAGCAAGTTTAACTTTTACCTTCAATAGCAGTTTAGTTATGAGATTCAATAATGAGAATGACTATGTTTTTTCTTTAAAATTTTACTCTAAAATTGAGGGGCACTGAAAGGAACATTTTAGTGTTATAGAGATTTCTAAACCAAGGATTTATTATAAATAACTGTGAGATTTCAAAAAGGTTTGCTCTAAGGAAATATGTGCTATATACAGCACTATTAGTAATTAAATTGATGAACCATTTTCAGGGCTCTCATAAAGTCCAAATGTGAAAGTTATAAATTACGTTGTCTTATTGGATGAGTTATATTTTTTTAAGAAAAAGTAGAATTAAATATTCTAACTGCTTATTACTAAGCATATTTTAGAAAAGGAAAAACGTAAATTATTATTATTGTTACAGAGTTTATTTTAACATGGCTATAGTTTATATGAAAACATGCTTCTTAGTTACATGAATATTTTATATATATATACAAGTAAAAAATATAGATCACTTATTCTTCTATAAGTCTGATTGCATTTAATCAATTTCAAGTATTCGTGGGTCACTTCAGTGCCTATGACCCTGGCACCTAAGGGTTTACTTTGTAATAAAACTCTTAGACACTTAAACTGGAAATGAAAGATGCCTTTTATCTAAAATGGTTTACAGTACTAAAACTAGGTACCTTAATCTATTTTAGTAAGTGGTTATTTATGTCTTTATCTCTTTTATTTTGAATAAATAATTGAGAGCTTCCATTTTATTTAGCACAAGTACTAAATGAAAGCAGATGTAGACTTAATTAATGAGTAATTGGCTGGCAAAGGAATGCATTTACACTGAACTGTCATCTATTAAATTTTGATAGTCTAACCATTCTGTGTTCCACTTCCTCAGCTGGAAAATATAACATAGTAACATACATTAAGCTCTGAATAGTTCATGCAAGCATTACACAGAAATAGAAAGGAAGGGAAGGAGGATGAAAAGAAGAAACAAAGGGAGGAAAAATTTTCTACTGATATATAAAAGAGTCATTCTTCCAATGCAATTTGTAGATGCAACATCCAAGTAGAGAGGACGTAGAGAATGGATATAATAGAATATTTTGCAGCTAAAAATAAATCTCAGTGTAGGTGAGCTTAGAGAATTGTGTTTAGGAATAAATTGGAAAATGTGAATTGGTTCTTGCTGGGTCCTGTAACAGGGCACTACGCAGACACGCCAGTGACCCAGGCAGTTTTGGTTATAGGTGGAGGTGGAACTGCTTTGGCAAAGCCATATTTTGGTGATAATTTCCAGACAACTCTTACACAACGGTCACAGAAAAGCCCTAGCATAGAAATTACAGGATGTAAATTTCATGCTAAATGCTAGAGGAATGATTCCTGCACATGTGGTTGCTTACTTCAGGATGAAAAAATGAATCAAGCATGAAAAATGTTGGGCTACAAATAGTTTGCAAATATGGATTAATAGAAAAAAATATGAGACTGAAAATTGAGTGAGACCTGTTAATTCTCAAACATCAGTTAATTAACATATCATGTATCTTCCTTTGTATCTTAATTGTGTTCCAGGATTTTCTAGGCATTATTAATACAAATCAACTTTGTCTGCTAAAGGGGTTTCCTCCATTTGTTGTGTGAACTTCAGTTATAGTCATGTGATTTTACACAACATAACATGAGAAAATAACAGTATGACCATATATTAGACCACAGATATCTCCACTGAGTTGAGGAAAAAGGAAATAAAGTCTATTTTAAGTGTTTTAATCTAAATAAACTGAGCTAACTGTCTTTCTAAATACAGCATTTTAAAAATTAGGGTTGATTCCAATAGAGTTTAGGTGACTAAAATATATGAATTAAGAAGAAATGTCGTAGTTGTTACTTGGCATTAAAATGAAAATTTAGGAGTTTGTAGGTGTTCTGTGTGGATTATTTTCTCTTTCAACGGATCTTCTCTTGCCATGTGAATAGTTACCTATTTGTTTTATGGGGACCTTTATAAAATATTTTACTGTATTCTTAATGACACTTTAAAATTAATGTTTTTATTCATATTTTATTTTATTAAAAATTATTTAAAGTGCCTCATAAAACATGTATTATAAAACCTGACAGCTTGTCATTGTTTTATTATGACTGAAACATATCTAAATCTGTCCAAGATACTGTTCTCTTCCTACCCTCCACCCCACCCCCATATTGTTTTTACGATTTGAAAACATAATCTTGGTGGTTATTCACTGTGTAAGGTTGTCAACTGCTATGGACTGCCCTTGCATAAAACTTATCTACCGGTCTTCTGACCTGGTCCTGTCTCATTGTTTCTACTGCCATCTTTCTGCCGCAAAGATAACCCAACCAGTTTCCTTGCTGTAGCGTATATGGTTGAGCTGCCTGCTGCTGCTTTGGTCGAACACAAGATGCCCACAGGGCATTGTTTCAGTTTTTTTCTCAATACCTTTAAAGCATTTGCTCTGACCTAACTAATCTCCCTCAGTCACCTTTCTACCCACCCAGTGTTGACAATCTACCTCTCCCTTTCCTCAATCAGCGCTCGCATTTATCTGGCCCACCTCTTCCGAGCTTGACCTCAGCAGCAGAATTCAGTTGAGCAAAAGTGCATTAGTTTATGAACATCTCGAGTTGGTCTTCAAGGAAACAAACTATTTGACCTGAAGTCCTTCTCACATATGAAAGACCATTGAAATCCTATTTTTTTAAAAATCTGCAGTTTCAAAAATGTTTAATAAACAGATGTTTCTCTAATTGATCGAAATTCATAAAGTATGACAAAACAATGGAGAACTTTCCAGCGTTCCAGTAAGGGAGTTATTACAGCACTAAAGATGTGTTCCAAGGAACATTACCTAGATGTTGTGCATTAGATTCTTAAATTATCAGTCCCCAATTTTTTAAAAGCTACAAGGGGTGTGTGTGGGGGGGGGAGTTTGGGGGTGTGTGTTCACATGTTTGTGTACTTATGAATGTGTGTGTTTTCAATTGAGGTAGTAAGGTGGTCAGTCACTTTATGTAAATGGGAGTGAGTCTTGAGGTCCAGTGAAAGTCTACTACTCTGTATTTGTTCGATATTTATCTCAGTAGCTGTCCCATTTGCCCATTATTTCTGCTGAAGTGACAACAGTTCAGCTGGGCTTTCATCATAAAGATAATAACCCCGCAGGCCAAGTTGCATTATTGTCAATCTTCTAATTAGCTAACATACTCTTACTATTTACATCTCAGCTATTTACCAATCATGGGCAGTGTGAGAAGTAGGGTATATATTAGAGCTGTTGTCTGAGTGAGAAACAGAGAAGAGGTATGCGATTGGTCCACTATTGAAACCATCATATGAAACTCAAAGCTTGGCTAATGGTAGCTGTAATCAGGAAGATCTGATAGGGGCTGATGCAAAGATTCATCTGGCTTTTTGCCAAAACCTAGTCAATCAAAAATAAGGCTTCTAAGTATAAAATATCATGCCATATGTTAACCAAGCATATATTTTGAGGCTTAAAAGTCATTAGAGATTTTATATTCCTTTCCAACTTTCCTAAGTCACTTTTCCAAGTTTCTTTTCCTGGATAATAGCATTTTTTTTTTCAGTTTTTGGGTATATGCTTCCTATAGATATTGGAGATCCCTAAATTGTGAAGAAGTTTTCCCAGTTCTTTGTGTCTAAGACCAAATAATATACTCACATTGTTATATTATTATATACTTTTACAAAAATAATGGTAATTAAGTTCACCTGACAATTAATAATAGCATGACTGGGCTCCTTTGTACCCAGCCCTGTACTACGTGCTAAATTAAATTGTTTTTCTCCTTTTTGTTTTTTATTTCATTGTAGACGGAGTGGCTGGATATTCCTGTGTCTTTCTTAGTCCATAGATAGGAAATAATATATGCAGTGCCTTTGAGAATGCACATTTGCCAAATCTGAGTGGAATGTTGGAAAGGAAAAAAAGAAGAAATGACACAACTAAACAAGCTACTCCTTTTTCTCATTTCCAAAATAATTTTCTCAATCTAAGGAAATTTTGGCATGAGTTTAAACCTTTCTCAACTCTGCACACCAGACTTAATTCAGAAGATCACCCTGAGCCTTATGGACCATGACTGTTATCAGAGGGGCCATATTTTTGCCTGGGCGAGCCATTTCAGGACAATTTACACAATATATTAGGCACAAACATATTATCTTCTCACTTCAAATGCATATACCTTAACTTACCCCCTTGATGTATCTTTAGTAAAGGCGTGTATTTTGGTTTTAGAAGACATTTTCCATTTTCAACCACCTTTAAATTGTCTGCACATTATTCCACCCCAGTAATGGTGCAGCGCACTGTCTCCCTTGTGCTTCAGAGTGCATTTTCTTAGGGGAAAGTCTGATTCGCAGCTGTAGATTGCCACTGGGGAAATGAGGGCACAGACCACTCCTTCGCTGGCAATAGTTATATTTATTTGTGGACTTATTGCATTTAATTTTTCATACCTTTGCATATGAGAACCTCAGAGGTACTTCTTATCTCCCTGAGGTTGGCAGAAATAGCAGAAGATGTGCAACCTCAGAACTTTGGACAACAAAAGTGGCAGTACTAGGGGCACCGGCATGTAACAGACTAAAGTGAAAGTGGTTCTACATGTGTTTCCACCTCACTCAGGCAATGTGTGTCCAGATTAGAAAGTCCTTTCCCTTTTCCACATTTTATAGATGAACTGCTTAGTTTTTTGTTGTTTTTTTTGTCCTCAATGCTATTTTCAATGGTGGAGAGTAAAGAGGCACTTTCCATCCCATTGCCTAAAGTTCCCTTTCAAGGGGAGTGAGTGATATTCAGAGAGTTACTGCTGTAAGTTTTGCTTGAGTGCTCATTTTTAAAATTCATATTTATGCCATGCTTTTCCACAGAAAGGACTTGAAGTGTTTTCCAAAATTCGTAAGAAACAAACATGTTAATTAGCTATACTCAATTATTTTAAATTCAACAACTCTTAGTTTTTGTTGGTTTGTATTCTATTATGATTTGCAAGGCTTGCATGGTGTATTTTGTAGATGGTCTTTAAGGTATAGTCATTCATTTTTTAAAATTATATATGAGTTTACATGGAATAATAAAATATGATAGCTATTTTCTGCAATGTAAATTTATGTTCGACAGTCCTGGCTCACAAGGGAGATGGAGTCACTTGGATCAGACAAAGCATGCAGACAGATGAACTGATTAAATAATCTGTATCTCCATAATTCTAATTATATAGGATGACATATTTAAAAATTAGTGCTTCATTTGGGGGAAAACATGAAATTTAATTTTTTCAGTCTTTTTGAAGTCTGACAAGTCACTGTTATCAAAATAATTTTATTTTAAATCTGTTTGACTAGAGTATTTTATCAAACAACTGCTTTTTCCTGAAGCTATTTCCTCTATAAGCTCACATTATAAGATATCAAATAACCTTTCACCAACCATGCAAAACAAAAGACATTCAAAATTCTAAACATTTATCCCTCATGAGAGATGTAACCTCATATTGTTGAATCTTCCTATACAAAGTAGGTTTCTTCCTCATGCTACACTGGCACAGAAAGAAATTAAAGAAAAAGGTATGGAACTTGCCAGTTTAAGGTAGTCATGTTAAATATTTTGCCCTTTTGTGTTCTCGTATCTGCATCTTTCCATCAGAAACAGAATAATCTTTGAAGTTTTCTGGAACTTCAAGAGGGAAATTTTAAAAAAGAGAAAGAAAGTAACATTTTCCTAATTCCAGATATACCTACAGCCAAATTATTATGACAAATCTTCAAGCAATATCCAGACAGGATGGTCATTTTCATCCAAAAGTATTTCTGTGGAGTGAAAAAAAACCTGCTTTTCCCTCTTGGCATGTTTCAGGAGAATTAACTCTCTGTGCACCCTATGATTTAGATGGATCACCTGGCCTCGTTAAACACGTACACCCTTTCTGACCATCACCATTATAACTCAAAGCTCTTGCTTTCCAGAGCAAGAACTGTTTAAATCAAAGGGCTTTCGTTTCGGAGCCCCGACTGCTGCTGGCTACATGTCAGAGCTTGGAAGATAACTCTCTAAGTAATTGTAAAGTACTATTGTCCAATCAGCATATATTATTTCAGGCAAGAACTACCCCATCAGAATTCCTGTTGAAGTTATAACTCAGTCATTTAAGTCTTGTGTCGTACATACTTAAATGTCTCTATTGGATTAAAAACATGTAACTTTCTTCCCCTTTCATAATGGTGTTCAGAACAAAAATCTACTCTTTTTATTCTCTAATTACGCATCGGGGGTAGCTGTCAGTGTTTGTGTGGCAAGAGCCATTTCATATCCATGAAGTGTGTCATGGCTGTGTTACCGTTAGCCTCCAAATTCAGAACACGGATTCTTAAAGGCCAGGAGAAAATGGGAGCCCTCGAATATGAAAGTTAAGGAAGAGAAACACATCTAGCACTTTGGTTTCGTTTGGTCTTTTGTTTATTTTATTTTTGTAGGGGGAGTGGGGTATGGATTGAGTAAGCAGGCTTTTGTTTTTTGTTTTTTTTTGCCTTCAATTTTCAAGAGAAACTAGAAGTGGGAAATTACATGTAAAATCTTCATTAACTTTCACCCGAAGATTCCATATTATTAGTAGTTGAAAAAGAAGGGGTGACACCCTATGTGAGACTGTCGTGTTGCAAATACGGAGTAAAAAGTTCTCTGAAACCATGCATCCACTTACTGTTAAAGCTGAAATAAAAGTCAAGGTTATCAAAATTGCTTTCAAGGACAAAATCCTATTATTCTTGTAAGAGAACATAATTTAGCAAGAAGAGTATCAAAATGGGAACTAAGAACCTCCATTTTAATCCTTCTTAGGAAATAAACCTGGCAATCTATCAGCCTCTTTGCCCCTCAATTTCCACACTGTGAAACTGTGGAATAGGCTAGAGACGTTTAAAATCTCATCTCAAAGGGATTTTAAAATTTGATTTTAGCTACGTGTTGAACATTGCTAAATTTGCCAACATGAATAAAAGGTGAATATTTAAAGTAAAAATGATTTATCATAAAAGTTATAATAATTTTAAATCCATATAAGGACTGTGGCTAAGAATGATGATTGCAAGAAGGGAAAGCAATGACTGACATTACAAAAAGAAAAAAAAAATCTGAATCATAAACACAATTGATTTTTATCCTCTTGCTTTTTTGGTTTTGTTTGAATTATAATTTCAGACTGTACTTCCAAAAATAATCAAAAAAGAGCCTAATAACTAGCAATAGATATTTTCTAAAATTTGGCCAAATATAATTTCCTGCACACTTACAATCAAGCAAGTCTTATAGTTTATATTATTCTTTTTCAATGGATAGTCTGTGCATGATGTCTTTCCGACTTTGCTCTCTTTGTTTAAAATTATAGTTTATTCTTTTACAAGAAAACTACACAGACGGTGATGGACAGAAAACATAGACAATTGTATAAATCGAAGGACACTTTGAAAAGCAGAAAGCATTGAGGCCAATAGTAGCTTCTAAGATCCTAGAGGTGTTATTATATTTTTTTTAGATAGATAGGTAGATAGATGATAGATAGATAGATAGATAGACAGAGATTAGATAGCTACACAGATACATAGATACATGTGCTACACAGTATATATATACATATATATACACACACATATACATTATACAATATATAACATATTAACATAAATATTATATAAATACACTGAGTCTTTTATGACGATATTAAAACTAAATACATTAGTAAATATTAACTTTTAGAATCAAACATTCTGAGTAATGTTTCCCAACACCCAAAACAAAATAATTTAAGAAATGAAGCATCCATGCTTTCTCAGTTCAAACCAGTAATGTCGAATCTGCAGGACTCGTCCCAAGGAAATCCCATGTTGCAGACATTTGTCCTGGAAACGAGTAAAGTAAACTAGCCCAGTTGTATGTTATACACACTTCTAGCAGAGACAGTATTACAGCTCAGAGAGGCCTTAGTCTGTGGATCTGACTCTTGTGCTAGACTGACACGTGAGACACAACGTGATGTCTCATACATAGGTTTTAACATATATTTGACAAAAAGATGTACTTTCTTGATTTTCTTGAAATATGTCTTTAGAAACTAAAGATCAGGTACAAGAACTCTTCTCCAGATAGTCTCCACCGTTCCTCTTTGACTTTATTTTGCAGATATCTGTTGAGCGGATACTGTGTTCCAAGTACCGTTTAGCTTCCAGGAAGAAAAAAAGATGAAGCATGAGTCCCTTCCCTGTACAAATTCAGGATTTAGTAAGAAGAAGAACATAAACATTGCTAATAGAAAAATATGTGATCGTAAATGTGTAGAAAGGCTATTATGAAAGAGTGAAAAAAAAAGACAAAACAATCCAATCTCAGATCAGGGTCAGAGATTTTTGACAGGGAAACACATGAGCAGAATCTTTTTGCTTCATTCCTACTTTAATCTTCTAAAATAACCCCTAAACCTCATGTTTTTTTATATTTATTTATCTTTTGACAGAGAGAGAAAGAGACTGAGAGAGACATCATTTTGTTGTTCTACTTATTTATGTATTCATTAGTGGTTTCTTGTATGTGCCCTGACCGAAGATTGGTGTATCAGGACAATGCTTTAACCAGCTGAGCTACCCGGCGAGGGCCAACCCCATGCTTCTTACACATCATCTTCTACTCGCATAATTCTTCATTCTTTTTTTTTTCCACAAAAAATAGTTCATTTTTTTAAATCAGGGATTTTCAAAGGTTAGGTCAGTTCACCTGCCAGTTATTTTGAGCTCAGCTTTAATAAAGAACTGCCTGACGATGATTAGTTTGTGTGTCTCTATGTAAACAAGAAGGTTACCTGGGTTAAAGTAATTCTCATTAAATGTTGGAAAACTGAAAAAGACCTGCAATAGTCTGTAGTGCTACAAGACAGCTCCAGGTTTCTCAAAAATGCATTGCCTCTATACTTCTGTGTTCCCTTTGCCCCGTTATGATTTCCTCTTTTCGTTTTCTTTCTGGACAACTCCTATTCATCCATTAATGTCCACAAATATTAATGTCATCTCCTTCCATGGACTTATGGAACAGCTCCAGTATCCTGCATTAAATGATTATCTCTTCTTTCCTTTATAACATTTGGTATGTATCTTGGTCGGAGAATATTTACTGAGAGCCTGTTTTGTTGAAAGCACTGTGCCAAGAACAAAGAGTCACTTCAGCTCTCCAGACAGCGCTGTTTGAGGCCGGAATGCAGAGCCCAGCCCGACTGGTTATTTACAGCCAGTGTCCATGCTGAATGCCCCATACCCTCTCTGCACCAGTTTGTTAAATATTTTGAATGTCGCCCTTATACGATGTGTAAAGAATCTCTGGACATTTTCAGCCACATCATTCTTGTTTCTTTCCGTAAAGCTGCACTACTGCACTTATGTGGCAAATTCCTAGATAAGAGAATAGTTTGGATTTTTCACTTTTTTCCCCGTCAAACATTCCCCAGAGGAGTGTCAATTTCTATTCTATGAATCCTTCAGGAACTAAAAGACACTTTGGAAAGGAAAAGAATTTTAGAAAATATGTGGCAAGCCCAAGTGAAACAGAGCTTTTGTTTGGTGCCTGTAGTATTCAGAGAAAACAGGTAAAATGAAAAAAAAAATGATGGAGGAGGTTGTCCAAATTTACAACCCATCTCTTAAGCTTCGTCTTTAAAAGCCTATGTGACTTCTGAGTCTGATAGACCCAAGACTGCTTGGGAAGAAAGACAGGAGAAGAGAATGTAAGAGGGAAGGAGAAAAGAGGGGGGTGGGTATATGTAGCCGAAAACCCATATTGAAATATACATGATTTTAAGTTATCTCTCATTAATACATGTAAAAGAAAATTTGAAGTTCTCAGTCTATGGCCTCAAAGAACAATAGCACTAACTAACAATTAAAATCATGGACATTGGGATCAAACAGACTCATGTACAAATCTCACCTCCTATATTTAGAAACTGAGTGTTGTTAGACACTTTTCTGAGCATCTTGTTCCACAGATAGTTTTTGCATGGATTAAAGAGATAACTACTGATTATTGATTATTTTGTGTGTACCACATTTTGCTCTCTGAATTATGTATTAACTTAATTACCACAACCATCCTTTTGCTCCCATTTTAAACATGCAGAAACCAAGGCTTAGAGTTATTCACTTCTCCTCATTCACCCACGGAATATCATCACCAAAGTGGTCAGATCACAGAGTTGGAACTGTGTGTGTTATATATACCGTTGTGTTAGGCACCTGTTTCCTTCATGCAGTGCCTGACATGTAGAAGTGCTATATAAATAGGATTTTATTAATAACAACCTTGAAATAGACCTATTTTGCTCCAGACATTTATTGTAAATTACACAGCACAAAAGTCTGACAAAGTGGTAGTTTTGCTTTCCTCCTGGAACAAATAATACTTCACATGAGTTGAATGATACCTTTTAAATATCAGATAATTTTTTTTCTCCGATTACCTTTTGGAAGACCAAAAGGAAAACATTGTTTTCTTTACTACTTCTGAGTATGCTAGGCAATCAATACTGGCTTACAGAACATATTGCTAACTGTTTACTAGATTTGTCAGTGGAAGAGGGATTTAGTATATTTTCTATAGCTCCAGAGAATATATATAAAATGGTGTCATTGTTGTGTAGAGCATCAGGAGTCCAGGTTTTCGGATGCTGCCCTATGAAGGGGTGAAAATCATTTAATCTACCTGAGCTTCAGGTTCCTTAGATGTAAAATGTAAAGCGAGTTCAAACACAAATGACACAGCTCTAAGGTCATCCGTCCTGTTAAAGTCTTAGGAAGGAAATTTACACACACCTCCACAGAATAAGTCAAATCATCCAAATACAGAATTATCTACTTTTTAAGTTATCAGATCCATATCATTAGAAATACTCTAAAGGATTTCCTACGAGAGGTGATTTAGAAGGTACAACTGTATAGAGTCAAAGGTGAAGTACATTAGCTCTTAAAGAAAGCTGCTTCTGGTCCTAAACTTTTAAATCTGCTCTTATAAACTAAACGCATATACAAGTATAGTCAGAGGACCCTGAAGAAAAGACTAGCAGAGGTTATACTGAGGTTTCTTAATCTGAGGAAAACAAAACAAAGCAAAACCAAAAACATCCCAAGTAGACTGACACAAAGGTTCCAATTACTTTGAGAATTCTGGCAGTGAAGCAATAAGAAAATGAACCCAAACACCTGCTGTGTGTTTATGTAAACCAAATTTAGTCAGGATTTCTCTAAATGGGATTTCTCTAAAATGACCCAGGCAACTGTGGCTCAATAATTTCTGCTTATCGGTAGCAAGTCTAAATTTGATCAGTGCTTCTTAAAGTGTAGTCCTCAAGCCGTCTGCATCAGGATCACACTTTTAAAATTGCAGATCCCTGGACCCTCCAAAATTTTTAATCAGAATCTCTCTCTCTCTCTCTCTCTCTCTCTCTCTCTCTCTCTTGCTCTCTCTCCCTCCCTCCCTCCCTCCCTCTCTCCCTCTTGCCTTCTCTCTCTCCTCTCCCTCTGCTTCCTCCTTTCTCCCTTTATGTTTTAAAAAACTGTCCTTTCCAGTGGTTTTCAAAAATCTTTGACCAAGATGTACAATGCACATTTTAGGTTAATCTTTCCTTTAAGTGATGGGCCTGTAGGAGCCACACTAACCATTTAGTTCTTCATAAAAAAGTCATATTTGGTTAAAATGATAAGCTACAAAGGTCATCTGAACAGTAAAATCTTGAGGGGCTTTATAATTTGCTTAACATTTCTGGAACATCTAAGTTGAACGAAAAATGTTTTATAACTAAAATAATTCTCTCTTTATTAAAATTCTTATTATGGAAATGAAAAGTATTTCAATTTTTCTTATTCTGAACACAGCTGCTTAATTTTTAGTTGCTAAAATTTGTGGGCTCTTACGGTAATTTAATACATCATTCCTTTTTATGAGTTAGCTGACTTGTTATTTTTTATTTTTTTACATTTTTGTGTGCAGGATCATTTTCCCCACAGTCTATTTCAATTCCACAGTGAGTCTGTACCACAGTTAAGATGGTGACTATAAAAGTTAAACATGGAGAGATCACAGTCATCTATAAAATAATAAAAGAAACATTTAAGAATGTGACTCATCAAAGTCCCTTCCAACTCTGAAATTCAGTCAGTTTCTGATGTGGGCACATTCAACAGGTCTTCCAATGAGCACACACGACTCTTACAAAGAGTGAGGTAATCAGAACTATTATAGTGCCCAACCTATTTTTAATGTAATTGTCCTGTATGGCACAAACAAATTATCTTCTAAACTCAGTTATACTTCACAGATCTTATTTTGTTCATAAAATTACTGGCCTCACCCATATCGTCCCACACCCCAAGCTTCACACCACCCACCATGACATGTAATTACCGAGGAACAATCTGGACTGGGCCATCTCACCTGGGCCCCACCCTACTCCACCCCGCAGATGTGGCGTTCCTTGACAACATGCATTCATCCTCAAATTAACTAATTCTAAAATGCCTCTCTCACCACCTTGTTTGCCACTGTGTTTATTTCCTTCCAGTATAGACAATTTCACTCTTATAAATCATTCTGGAACACTTTCTAGATGAGAAATAAATAATTGTTATTAAGAGTTGTGTGGAAATGATAACTCTCTTTGCTGATCTCTCCAAGAACGATGTGATTGGGGAAATAAGAAATCCAGAAAAAAATTCTGAAAATATAGGGGAGTATGATGTTGGGTACAGATTAAACTTATAAGAAATTTGCTATTAATTGGCTAAATGTATATTATAGACAAAAATAGAAATAAAAAAAAAGATTGCAAGAGTAAGAGGGATTGTGGGAAGTACCATGAGCAGCCTGTACCTCCAAACTGAATAGATTTTGGTTAGGTGAAGGTTTGAATGAAAATGTACTTGAAGAGTAAGGATGTGGCCTAAACAGAGATTGGGAAATGGTGTGGCACATTTTAGGACAAGAGGGAAGATTGATTTGACGAGAGTATTACCTGGGGTATGAGTTTGGATAGACGTGTCAGAATTAAATCATAGAACCCTTGATTGCCTGATCAAGATATTTAACTTTGTGTGATGTGCCTGCAGTTCTTGAATAGACAACTGCTTCAATGGAATTTTGGGCAGATTGTTCCAGTGACATGCCAAAAGATAAAAGTGATAATTGTGGCTTGAAGAAGGGACAAAAGTGAATTATTTATGTTGCTACATGCATTAGATGAAGAGAAAATGATGGTGTTAATGGCAGCAGGATAGTGGGTGAAATGAGGTAAGTATGGACAAGATATGCCAGGACTGCTGGGGTACAAAGAGGTCGAAATCTCCAATTTCTTCCATTTTCTTAGCTTAGTTCAAATTCCATTGTATCCAATTTATACTCAAAGGTGGAAATTTTCTTAGTTCCTATTGTAATAGCTCTCAATTTTGCCTTGAAAAAATTACCCAAATGGATTGAGTTACTATCCTTAAAAAAAAAAAAGAATAAACTGAAATTTGCTGGAAAATGTTGCTCTTAGCATTTATGTGAATTTACTTTCTATCTTTTAGGAAGAGCAAGGCTTGTTCAGTCACTAGCAAAACGGTAACAGCAAGAAGGAGTGTTTGCGAGGGTGGGAGGTGTAGACTTTTGCAGGTACCTGTCACTTAGTACAACCTCTTCTGGAATCACATAGAAGAAAAAAACATGTGTCTTTTTTCCTGATGCTTTCCTATTTCTCATTGCCAAAACCTAAGTTCAGGTGTCAGTAGATGAAATCTGATCGTTGTATTTCTCTTTTCTCTCTTGTTTTCGCTCCCTCCCTACCTGTTCTCTCTCTCTCTCTCTCTCTCTCTCTCTCTCTCTCTCTCTCTCTCTCATTTCTTTCTGCTTCTCTCTTTGATCACTAGTTACAACCTGGGGAAGAAAACAAAACAGAAATTATCCACAAAGGCAATGCTTTCCCACTAAATATGAAAATCTTTTTTTAGTTCAAATGTGTCGTTTCATAACTAAAGTCAGATACTTAATGAACTAAAATTGCTAATAGAGACTTTCACCATGTAAACCTTCCCTTTTTTGATAATGATATGAAATAGGGAAAGCGGCATAGGACTTGACAGCTAGAAACCACCAGTTGTGTGTTGGCTAAATAAAAAGACAGTTCTTTCCCTCAAGCTAGTTTCTAATAAATAAACAAAATATCCCAGGGTGCCAAAGAAAATTAAGTATGTAGGAGAGTATTTTATAACCTCCTTTGGAAAGCATAGCTCTGCTCAGTCCCCGTAGTTGGGCCATACTTAATGTAAGTAAGCATTCAAAAAATGCTGGAGCGTCAGTCTATCTTAGTGATATCATACGGGGGCTATTTCGAAGGAGATAGTGCTGAGGGAAAAAAAATAAGCTAGGAGGTATTAGTAACAATATTAAAGACGAAGTCCTTTACACAGTTGGCTCATGTCTCCCTCATTGTGTTCCTCACTGTCTGTAACTAAGTAAAGTACATGAGGTATATCGCACTGGAAAGAGCCATCAGGGCTGGGGGGCAGCTGCCCTACATTTCTCCTGCAGGTGACTGACTTCGGAGCTGTCAGCCAGCCTGACTGCCTGCAGAAAAGTTTCAGGGAACAGGCGACCCTCAGAGAAGCAGAGAGACAAAGAGATAAACCAGTACTTTACAAATCCACTCTATGTTTCACTTTCATTCTGTGTGTGTATGTGAGTGTGTGTGTACTATCCTACCAGGGGCTGGGGAAGGGCTTAATATCACTTAACACTGATCATCTCAAACCATTAATAAGATGGCTTATAAAACAACCAAGAAAAAAAGATGCTCAGAGAAGACATATTACTCTGGAATTTTCTAGAAATGAGTATTATCACCAAAATCATTGAAGTCTGTTTTTTCCCCAATTGCTAACATGAATACAGGCCCTTGCTTCACACAGGGAAAATCATTATTATAAAAGAACACTTTTACTCATACAAGAAACCCTGACATTCTCGGTATTTTCATATATCCTAGCAAGACTACTAAATGTTCAAATGATCAGCAGCAGATATTCCCCGGGCATGATTAATATTTATTACCTTGTGCCCATTTGTCTTATATTTTTGAGGTATTTATATTTTACAAAGCAAGATGATATTAGTTTCCCCAGTTTTTCTTGTTACATATATTGGTTCATTTATTCATTTCATTCATTCATTCATTTTTATCTCCTGGGCAAATTTAATATTCTGATAGGAGCTGAAGAGTGATTCATTCTTTGTGTTCCAATAATGAAAAATTTGTTTGATTCAGAAGTGCAATTATTTTAATATTTATCAATGCCTATTGTCTGTCAGTGTTAAAGCTGGCCTTTGAGTGTATTGAAACCAGACAGGCACTCCAGTGTTCCTCAGGCAGCAATTTGGTCTCTAGTCACAGGTCCCCTGCAATGTGTCCATTATGTTTTTCAATTCTGTCATCCCTGGTCAATCCCTACCCCCTCAGGTGAACATTTGTCTTACTTTGAAGGAATTTAGAAGCCACATAACACAGTTATTCATAAATGCGATCACTCCACAATTACAATCAACAAATGTAAATGACAGTATCAGTGAACTTTAATATCTAGTTTCTAAAAATGAATCTCACAAATCAAAGACTGATTTGTGGCACCTCCATAACATTTTAGATCTATTTTAATAAAAAGTGATTAAAGAAAATCCAGAAAATAAAACTCTACAGGAAAATATCTGATTGCTATTGACAAGGTCTTATTGTCAATTTCTAATCTAATTCCTGCCAGGAATTAGAACAAATGCCATTGTTAAATAAGAGTAAACAGTTATAAGTCTTGATTTACAAGGTTAATAAGTGAGTATTTTTCCTTTGCTGAAAGTAATCAGTAGCTCAGCTGGACACTGTGTAACTACTAAACTAAACATTGACCAAATTTAGTTTCCTAAGTAATAGGTTATTGAAATCCATGTTTTGTTTATTTGTAAATAACCATTCTTAATGAAAATATATGGTGGTTTTCTTTATCTGGATACATTTTAATTTTAAAGGACTCCATTTGCATTGAACACACAATATTGATAAATATGCATTTATAATATCTACCTTTAAAAAACTTTTTATACAACAGATATGAAATCATCTTAGTAACACATTGGACATTTTTATTTGTAAAAGTTAGAACCTCATCTCGGTTTTTTAGCACTCAGTTCTTTTCTCTGTGCCACCTCTGTATTTGTTCCATGTCTGCTCAGCCTCTCTCCCAGTTTTTTCGATTCCCTTACCCACTCCCCAGATAATACCTGGGGAGCACTCAGTTAGGTGTCTGAAGTCAGGGCAGGGCCTGCCTCATTTATCAATGGAAGGTTTTCTTCTGGGGACAAGATAAAATTTTTCTTCTTCCTTCCCTTCTCTCCTTGCCTCCCACCCCTTCGTTGGGGTGAGGGGTGGGGTGATTTGATTTATGTTTAAACCTAGTTTGGCATATCTTGGTATATTAAGAAATATCACCAACTGCAGATCTTTAAGCACTATGTTGTTTTCAGAGATTATATATGTGAAGTCCACCTCAGGATTCTCCTTAGTCATTCTGTCTTTTCCTAATTAAGATAAAAGCCATGGAGGTTTCAGGTAGACCTGTGAGTCCTTATCATGCAGCCTAGAACCTGGGCTTCTCCTTCCCCTATGACCCCTCAGGGTCTCTGGAAGGCCATCTGATCAGGAGTTTTGAATGTGTTAAGAACTCTGAACAATTGTCTTTCCCTCTCAAAGACCCATGTTGGCCATTTTAGATGAATATCATTTGGTACTTAAAAAACGTGGTGCAAACCATTGCATATATACTGATGTAGAGATGCATATTCCCTGTCTTCATATCAATCTGAGACTTTCACTGATTTTTTTTTCTTGCATACTCTGAGTTTTCTAAGTGGCTTGGCCATATTTCATGAGTATCATTCAAAGGGTCATAGTAATGTTCCACAGAAATATTATATGTGTTATCCAATTTGTAGTATGGACATTCTTTTAAAAATCTGAGTTCAGCCCCGGCTGGTATAGCTCAAGGGATTGAACTTCAGCCTGGGAACCAAAGGGTCACCTGTTCAATTTCCCAGTCAGGGCACATGCCTGTGTTGTGGGCCAGGTCCCCAGTAGGGGGCTCGTGAGAGGCAACCATACATTGATGTTTCTCTCCCTCTTTTTCTCCCTCCCTTCTCCTCTGTCTAAAAATAATAAAATAAATAAAATCTTTTAAAAAAACCTGAGTTCATAGAGTCTGACTTCCTTATGCTATGATTGCATAAGAAAGTGTCTTTAAGTTAATCAGGACCTATTAATGTACAAGAAAACTAGTTTATAACTCTTGGTTCTAAAACCAACATGTGTGAATATGGGCAACAGACTTTACTCTTCTAAGCCTTCATTTTCTTATCTGTAAATAAACTGTTTATACGTCACTATTTTAAAAATACTTTTTCCAGGCTGACATTCCATAGTGAGAATTGCTTAAACCCTCAAATAGTAGAATCTTAGCATCGTGTTTCATAGTTCTTACAGCTTAAAGAAGAATGTAAGCATGCTTTTTAGGACAATATTTTCATATTGAGAAGTGTGGAGATTTAGTGGGAAAGTATGTATGATTTTGTTCAAAATTACCTATGCTCAAATCTTTATTGAACTAGGTGGTCTCAGGCAGATTATTTAAAAGTTTTGAGCTTTGGTTTTATCATTGGCAAAAAAATTGGAATAATATTTTCAAGGTTTCCATAAAGATTAAAATCACCTATCACATTATCTAGTAATACCTGACATTCAATAAAAATCCATATACTCTTTTGTTTTGGCAATATCTCTAATAAAATATATCAATAACTAATTAATATACTACATATGAATAATTGTCAAAAATTCAAATATTTTCACTTGTAAATAATGAAGACTCAGTTTTCACTGAAATTAAAAAAAGGATAGTAATGAAAAATCTGTCTTGAATATGGCAAGAAAAATTAACTATGTCCAGATATTAACAAAACTAAATAATTTTATTATTAAACAAAACCACAAAGCAAATAATGTCTACAATTTGGGGCTCTTCAAGATCAGAACAATCTTCATAGTCAAGGAAAGATTAGTCATCACATTGAATGAACGATCCCTTAGAAAGTTTTTGGCACTGCCTGAAATTGAAGCTGACCATTTGACTGATAATTTGTTTAATCCTCTGCTAAATAAGAAAGTGTTAAAGATGAGAATAGATACTGAGATGATGGATGTTACAATCTTCAATACTGGTTGACTAGTTCACCCATAAATCAAAAGTGGTTTGACTTTTGCAATGTAATCTAATAATATAAAATGTATTCTCCTCCAAATCATACCAGAAAGTTTTGTTACTCAAACATCACTCTTCTGGCATGAACAATATGGCAGGCAATCTCGTATAAGTGGAATTCCAGTCTTCATTTTATTCTCATTGACTAGTATTGTTACTTCTTTTTCAGCTAGATATGTTTTAATACCCAATTAGACCAAAAGGTTCTTGAAATTGGGTACTATTTCATTACTTTTATATCTGTCCCAAAATTTGGTAGCAAGCATGCATAAGATGAATTATTTTCTTCAGAACTTGTTGGACCAGATTTTTCTGTTGTAAAGTATGTAACATACAGACGGCTTCATCTGTCACATTCCAGCAAGTTTTCATTCACAACCCACAGGCTGATTGTGTCTGTTTTCCTGTACACTGTTATGGCTTCCTGACCAACATCACTCTAGAAGAGAGTTGTTGCCGTCGTGATTGTAATAGTCCAAACAATGGTATCTCGAGTTCCTTTCCCTCTGTTGGACTATTAGACCAACAGCACCAGTAGTCTTAGAGAATAAGGAGACTTCTGATTTCTATGTTCACTTATATAAAAATGAAAGATTCTTCTTTCTTTTAGATACTATACAGTGTCATTTTTACTTTACATATAATGAGCTCCACATAATATATAACATTAGGTAAAAAAAGTATTCAACAATGACTATTTCCACTAGAGCTTTCTGGTAACAAAATACACTTGTTATTTCCTAAGTATCAGACTAATAACTCAAAGTCATAATAATCTGAAACTCACAAAGTCTTTATTAAAACTGAGATGTTACAACTAATCAAGATTTTATTTTTTGTTGTAATAAGAGCATATTGAGCAACAAAGACAGCATGGGATTTTCTTCCATTTTTAGCAGAATTTAGTCTAGACCTCTGACAGTGACAGACATATAATTAAACCAAACATGCACATTAACAATTATTCCTAATTTCAATATTGTGTTTTTGCCAATGGATTCTTTAAAAAATACAAGATTTGTATCATATTCACTCAGATACAAGTGATTCACTTATTCTCATGTGAGGAAAACAATTCTAAGAATTTTAAATAGAAATGCCTATTTTTTATTCTTCAAATTTCCCAACAATCCTTAAATTTAATAATAAAATTGATTTTGGTTAGTTTTAACTAAATATACATTATACCGGAATATTTATTTACCTATTATTTTGTTTGTTTACAATAGTGGAAAGTTAAAAGAAAAATAGAGTTCCATTGGTTGGAACAAATTAGCCCTTCCCCATACCTCATTTTCCGATTTGTAGAATATTTTAATATTATCATCAACTACCAAGATCAATAATTTATTTGTTAAGCAGTTTAAAACCACGGGAAAGCGTTGTACCATTTGAAGGCTTTATTACGTTTATTGACAGTAGATTATTGTCGGGAAACATATTTCATTTTTGGATCCCTAGATTTATGACAGATTTAGTTATAAGGGAAATGAATTTGATGGATAACACCGGAGGCTTTGTGCTGCATGAAAAAATGCCACAATTTTTTTTTTTATAATATGACTCTCACACATTGAACTATCTGCTGACTTGCTGCCCGTGGTTGGGGCAAATATTTTATTAGAAATCAAATGCATTTCAGATAATAAAAAGCCCATATTCTATCACTGAATGAAGAGCAAGCATCTCAGAGATCCTCTTTAAAATTAATAAAATCTATCAGTTTATGTAATATAATACAGCATCCAAGAATAATAAAGGATTCAGTCTTCACCCTTCTTCTTAACCTTGTTCCTTTATGTGAAGTCTTCTGTTGCCTTTGTAGATCTGATATGGAAATGCCTTGTGCACTATGTCCAGAGGTTTTATTTTTTATAGTGTTACTCTTATTCATTTTTTATTTCCCTTTTTTTTTTTTTTTGCCCAGCATAGAGATAGTCAGAATTTATATGCTTTACACCTTAAAATATCATTCACTCTGTGGGTCAGCGCTGTTCTACTTCTGTTGGAACTTGGGCTCCTTAGAAGGGGAATGGAGGGGCAGGGGAGCAAGGAAAGTGTGAAGACGAAGAGGGAGCTTGGGATGCATCATTCTCCAGCTCTTTTCACCCCTTCACATGCATCTTTCCTTAGGAGTCTTCACAAGCTTTCCCAGTAAACGCTGTCACCTACAACTTCACTCCCAGTTTGTACTCATTTCTCTCCTTCATCCCAAATTTCCTGACAGGTCTTCTTAGGCTTTGTTTTTTTACTTTCAACAGACCCTTCACTACGTTCTCATCCATATGAAATAGAATTGTGGTGCCATTCAAGGTTGACACCAAGGTTTGATCTGATCCTCTGAAAAAAAGTTGTCATCTCTACCCATACTCCTGATTAGGAATCCCTTTTCAAATTTCCTTCTTTTCAAATTGGCAAAACCACCCTTAACTCTGCATAATACATAGGAGCTGCTACCTTACATGTAAATTTCCATTGGGAATGTCATCATTTCTGGGGTGTTTTTTTTTTTCTTTCTTCAACTACTTTACTGACCTCACTCACATTTCAAAGTAACTTCTCCTTCCATTGTTTTCCTTCTGTCATCTTTTTTACTGTCCTTCACATCTCTGGGACGGAAGGAACACTCGAACCTAGTCCTCATGGAACCTAGTACATCCCTGAAGAGTCAAAGTGGAATTTAGAAGTTTTCTGTGTCACTGATTGTGGAGTGGGCTAAAAATTTGAAGAAAATATTTCAGTGTTTTAAGCTTTAAATCTTAACTGCAGTTGGCATCAGGCAGGTATATGACACATTCTTTCTACAAAATTCAATTTATCAAGTATAGGAAAGCAAGTGATAACATGGCTCCACACTTGCTTGTCCAGACATCCTTTGCCTCTTTCAAAGATCAAGGGAGTAGCTGCAGGGGCTACTTTGTAGCTTTACTTTGTTCTCTTGACTACTTCTACCTAAGAGGTCAAGTTGCAGTTACATTGGCCAAATAATCTGGAAAACATATGACCCAAATTGTAATTACATACACACACCATCTATATTATATGCATCCATGTATTTACATCTATATTTTCATCTGTCTAATTTATAATGTAGTTTTTTATTTCAATGGAAAAAGAAAAAAGGTAACAGTTTTATTTTACACTGTGCTTAGTGTAATCCAAAGGAGTTCTGGTATTCTTGGACAAAGATGGAAATCAGTCTGCAGACTCATGGAAAACAGGATGACAAGTACTAGGGGAGGTTAGGAGGTGGAGGGACTGAGCAAACAGGGCAAAGGACCATGGACATGGACAGCAGCACGGTGATTACAAGGGAGGAGGAGTATAAGAGGGTAAAACGGTAATGGCAAAAATACAATAAAAATTAAAAAAAAGAAAATCTTCAGAAATGTAAGAGGGAGTAATATTTTGCTTTAAAACCAATGCATGGGTTACAGCCCACCTTTCAAATCAGCTATGCTTTTTGTTTAAGAAAGAGCTAATTTAACTTATAGAATGTCAGAAAACCTTGGTTGCCTTCACTGATTGTCATCCAAAATCCTCAGTGAATTTACATTTTCCAAAGTAAAAGGAAAGCAAACCTATCAGAGTTGAATATTTAAAAAAAATTATAAGTGAAGTTTATACTCAGAAAACTAGTGTAGTTGTACATTTGCATGATTATTATAGTTTTGTTATGTTTCATTTTTACCAGATTTTACTGAAAGCAATGTAGGAGAGATTTCTTAACCCCTAAATTGGTAACATCTTTTCGTTTCTAAAGGTATGTAGCCTAGCAGATCTAGTAGCCACAATCAGTATGCATTTCTTGTAGAATGGAAACATAAGTGACATTTTGAAGTATTTTAATTGCATGTTCAGAGTGCTGGTGGATATGCCAAAGTGAGAATGAGATCCTGAAACTAATTAATGTGGCTTCATTTATCAAGAGCACTAGAGCTGTTATAAATACTAATAATAGCATTGTAACAGTATATTTCCGTTTGTCTATTGATAGTGCTGTCAGAGTGCCCCACACCACTGAATCAACGAGAATCTTTGTGTGGATTTAACAAAAATCATACCACATTGCTCTGTAGTAAATTCATGAGACAGCCTAAACCAAGGTTCTTTATCCCGGTGAGGAATGCTCTTACTCTAGTATGTATAACACGGAGGTTGATGGTCTTGAAAAACAGTTGGGTTTATGATTCACAGAGCGGAAGGATTAAGGGAATCAGTAAAACATGCTCTCAGTTTAAACACATTAATTAATAAAAATATGTACAATACAAAAAAAGTAATCACATGACTATTCTTCGAGGGAGGTAAAGATGGGCTGAGGGGAGGGATCAATGTGCAGGGGTTAGTTTTAATGTAAAATCTTGTAGTCGTAACTAAAGACTACATGGAAACAGAAAAGGTTTCAAAATCCATTCTTGGATGAAGGCCAGTGTTCATTTCTCACCTTTAAGCAAGTGGGAATCTTTGCCAGTGGTGTGTTTGTCTACCACCGTCATCGTGAGAACATATGGAAAGAGCACTGGATTAGGAATTCTAGAGTTGATCTGAGTCTTCCATTCGTTGTTAGTGTTTTTTTTTTAATCCAGTTTTATTTCTCATGTCTTTAGTTTGTTTATACATAAACATAAGGTAGTTTGACTCACTAACATATAGGTCTTTTCAACCAGCTCTAAAAGGCTGTGATTCTGTGATCATTAATATAAGATGATTGATGTCCCAAAGAAAAAAAATGAAGTGACAGCAAAATGTAATGGTTAGAGTTACATATCCAGGAGAAAATTGCCTGCCAATAGTTAATTATGAAAATTATTTGTGGGTCCTTATGAGTCAGTCACCTGTAAAAGCAACCAGTTTACTCCTCTCTATGGCAATGAAATATCCAGGTCAACTACAAAGACATCGCCATCAGCAATAAAATGATCCAAGTAGAGTGTGGCAAAGGCATACTGAGTCCAAATAAAACTCTCATTTTAGAGAAAGAAAGCCAGCCATGAATAATGTAAACCTGTGTGAATAAAAATTCCCCTCAAACTTGAGATATGCTTGTCACCTGTGGAAAGGACTAGATTAGTAGCACCATTGAAGGAACGACACATTCATGCTTTGCTCTGTAAGTCCTTTTACTTGCAAACTTCATTTGTCTTTGCTTTGAGTCCTAAGTTCAGCTAATTACTTATTGAATTTATATTTGGATTCCTTTCCAGGAAACATTATAGATTACCATCTTCATTATTTCAATAAATATTATTCTATATTAGGTTGGTTATAGAACAGGCTATTGAGCATCTGATGTTTTAACATGGTAAAAATCGAAAGAACATGGCATAAGGAAGAGAATGCCTTAGGTTTTAGTGGTGACTAAGCAACTGACTTACTACCGTTGTGACCTTGGACACTTTACCTAGTCTCTCTGATATTCAGTATTTCCATTTGAAAAGTTAGTAAAACCCTTAATCTCCTGAACTCTGCAAGGGCGAGATGAAAAAGTGTGTACAAAGCAAGTATCATAAGGCCTGTCATAGAGTAGACCTTCATTAATTCTTACCTGATTTTACTTCAATTTACTCATCCTCATATTGAAATAGTTTCCAATTCTCGGCATTTCAAACCTGCGACTTAGTCCTGGCTTTGCTACAAGACATGGGGCCCTGAGTCCTTTTGGCCCCCATTGTTCTTAATCTGTAAAAGGAAGATTTGAACTATCTAATCTTAAATATTTTAGGACCTTATCATCTAATTTTATTTATTCTGGCCTGTTTAGTTTTAAAAGAACAAGAACAATAAAAATAGATACACTGCCATTTCCTGATTCTGCAGCAAACTATAATAGTTTTCTATGCAACACTTTAAAATCCAAAATAAACACTAGTTTTGTGGTCCCCTTAAGGCAAAACCTAGACCCATGTGAGAATCACCTTGAAAAGCATTATAAAGAGACTTGAGATTTTTTAAATGTTTTTTTTAACATAAAAGGAAAATTTTATTCATACCTTGAGTTCTTTAAAAGTTGAAATTTTCTTTCTACTAATAATTCTATTGAGTTGTAGACCTCTAAGTTTTAGTTTGTTTGACCTGCAGCTCACTTCTCTTTGTGTTCTAAATGATAGCTACTGATTATATTATTATTCAGATCACTGTCCTGTCTTTCTAAAAGGTCATTTTTAGTCTAAACAAATTAACTTCTTATATTCCTGAGAATGGAATTATTATTACTTCCCATGAACATGATTTTATGGAGAAGGGGCTTTCTTAAAGCATACAAACAAATAAAATATTACCTCCACTTTAGATTAACAAATGATTCACTCTTATATAGATGTTGTAAAAAATCTACAAAGCAAAACCTATCAGAAATCTGTGGACAATCCCTATTTCATTTGTCCCCTGTCAAAAAAAAAAATGACTCTATAATATTATTATGAAGAAATGGTTGAACAATGACAAAGGTGATCCTTGTACAATTTAAATTCTTCACCTCAAATTTAATACTATTCTAATATAGTCAGTATGCACTTGAAACTATCTTTGTCCTTGGGCATAGAATTCTACAATACATTGTGATATTTCATACCTAAATGAAAATTACAATTTTATAGGCTGTAGACTAGAGAGACTGACTGACCCTTTCCTCAGTCCGTTCCTTTATTATTTTATGATGGAGAAAGCTAATCAACATTATTCTTCTTCCATATGCCAAAGCCTGCTTCATTTCCAACTCACAGGGAAAAGCAACAAAAATAAACCATAGCAACAGAAACAAGATTTAATCCAAGAATAATAATTGTTTCATTAATAAATGAATGTAATACACATCATTTTGCCTGCTTACCTTATCTAAATATCATGTAATTGACTTAATAGATCATTTAAAAGTTAGAAGAAAGTAATAAACTATACATATTTTATCCAAAGTGTCTACTTACAAATCTTTTCTTTTTTCTTGTTTACCTATATCTGGTATGACTTTTCTATAAAGGCACCTGGCCAGTTCCTCAAAAGTTTCCAAATGTATATGCAAATTAACTCTGTGATCCCCATTCAGTAACTCTAAAATAAGGTGGATAGTATTTATAGTATATCTGGGAAATTTGGTCATCAGTGTTTCTCAAATTGTGTTACGTAGTTTTAAATCATGAGAAGGGCCCATACAGAAGCATTTTCTTTCCTTTTCAGATACACATATAAGATTAAAAGATAAAATACATTTAAATACATTTAATTTTATTTTTTAGAAATATTTCAAAGCTTGGTAATGCCATAGAAATATGTTTTAGTTTAAAAATTATTTGGAATATGAAACTACAGGATAAAATAGCAGTGCTCGGTTATATACTAATGATCTAGGAAATACTTCTCTTATTAGGCAATTTAGAAATATATGCCAGGGAGGAAAGAACATAATGCCCCCTAGGTGCATTAGGTGATAATTCATTTTTAGGGAGGGAACTGTAGTACAAATGGTGGTCATTCACTAGGTCATTGTCAAGGTGACACTGAGCTAAGACTGGAATGCAAATTATTTTAAAGGCTAGATTGGCTTCTATAAAAACATGTTATTCAGTGGAAAGCACATAGACATGGGTTGCATAAAAATACCCGTTCATAAAATATTGTGTGTTTCTCTCAATTTGGTCAAATGAATCACTTCATTAGGAAGAAATATTAAAACATTAGCCATTGTGATAAGCAGATGGAATTTTCATGATAATAACATATGATAAAAAATGAGGAATTTTTTGGAAATCACAGCATTTTGTCATGTTTATACCCACAGTATATTAAAACCACTACATTTCCCTACATGGTGAAATACCAAGAATAATTAGACTTGGGATATTGAAATATGTTAGATGATAGATTAGATAGATAGGTAGATAGATAGATATAGATTGATTTATCACCTACATACTCTGAATAATAAATAGTTGTAAACACTATAGTCTGAAATAAATTTAAATGGAATTCTAAGAATGTAAGAAACCCAACATTTTCCATATGCACTGTCATATTCCATTCTTTTTCTAATATTCATATTTCATTAGCATTTAGTGCATTGGCCTTGAAATTTTTTGAAAAAAATATTCAATTTTGATATTTGTGAACTATCATTTGATTTCATCAAGGCCCACTTAGTTTTGTGTAAGACACTAAATGAATCTAAATCCCGCCTCTTTTACTTTTGATATGCAAATATTTTTACTTTGATGTTGTACCAATACAAATTAAAGTTTTCAGCATGAACTGCTTATGATAATTTGATTACTTCTGTATCAGTGTTGAGTGCTACAAAAAGAGCAAGAGATTGTTTAACAAATGAAACTGGGAATGGAAGAGCTCTTTCTCTGCAGGCCCTCTGCAATGATGGTAGTGTTGATGCATGTACATTGATGCTTGATGCTTCTCAAAGAGCAATGGGTGCCATTTTGAAAGCAAATAGTCTTGGCTTTTTAGAAAACTGACACCTTGATTTTTTTAAATATTTGGGTTCATCAAAAAGTCCTCACTTTACTGTTTAGTAGCTAGTGAGTTCAAATATATTTAAATTATTTATTACAGATCATAAATTATAATTTATTTTTATAATTAAAGATGTTTATCTAACATAGTATAGACAAGGTGCCTGAATGTGAATTCAGTGCTTTTTGGTTGGAAGTGAATCAGGCTTTAAAACAAACAGTGGACTGTATTTTTAAAATATATATATATATTTATATAAAATTGATTTATTTGATAAATTTAAGAAGATTTCTAATGACCTGTAACAAAAAAGTCAATATAAATATCTAGTTGCAACTCCAGTTAAAATAACTATGCCTAAAAACTGTGGGAAAACAATTTTCTCTCTCTTTTTAAAATAGTAATTAAAAATGGTATCTCACCACGTTGAAAAAATATATATACATTACCTGTAGGCTATCCCACTGGTGGAGCCGCAGTAATACCTGCCACCTGTAGTGTGCCTGCAGTGTGCATGTTGCTTGTCTACCCATGAGATGTCTGTGCAGTGTCTGTCTGTAATTTGATTATGCCTGAAAATCTCTATGCTCATTAACCTTTTACAGGTGCCGCGCCCTTCCAAGGAACTGCAGGTACTAAGAGAATGGGCAGTACTAATAACAGAAAGGCACAGCACACTTGTGAGCTCCAGCCTCTTCTCATACCTACTCTGAGCCATGGTTTAGAGGTTAACCAAAGAAATAGATATTTGTGACCAAGCTAAGGATGTAAAACAGTAGTAGCTATGGAGTAAATAAGCACCGTGTTGTATATTTCCAACAGGTCACTAATCATCTCAACAACTACAAAATGATGTAAAAAAGAGAGAGGGAGAGAGATTGAGAGATGCTCCTCAAGATGGACTGGAAAAATATTTTAGAATATGGGCACATAATATCAATTTTTTAAAAGATTCCAATAATGCACATGGTATATGAAAATAAATGCAGAGATTAACTAAATTAAAATGTTGATGAATTGAGATTCATAAACTAATGGGATTATGAACAAAATTAATTACATTAAGGATTAAACATTGAGTTCTGTTGGGCTTATTTTTTAAAAATTATAATGGAATTTTTATATAATTACTCAATATCTAGGTTTTGACATAATCTACATTTGTGAAAATTTATACTTTGCATATATGGAAGTAAAATGTATACAGTGATAGCCTCAAAGAAGTGGTGATATATATTGGAGCAAAAGTAGGTTTATTGTTGTTTATATGGAAACTAATATAATAATAAATAATACAAGAGTAAACTCTCTTTTGCATAATCTCAACTGTAAACCTACATTGTCCACTATATAAAATACATATACATATATGCTATAGAAACTTTTTGAAATTATAACTGTAATAGCAGAGAATTCTCTTCCAGAATGCTATGGTTTTGCCATAAATATATTTTTCTTCCTAAATATTCTTACCCTGCATATGTGAAAGAAAAAAATTTTACTCTTTCTGGCTAGTTCTTTAAAAAACTAATTTTTCCAAAATAGTTAAATTTATTTTACCAATGTGTTCTTTTATATACAATAAAATGTTTTAAAAGAATATAAATCGATCTACCTTATGGAAAGCCTTATTAAAAACTTAAATAGACTTGAGCAAACCACTTTTAAAATCCGGCCACCTTATTAGAGTTGGTGAATGCTATTGTGGTTATGAAAATCATTAGTGTTATTAAAAATAGTGATGCCACTGATACTAGTCTTTATCATTGAAACTATTTTCAAGGGCCGAAAATGGGGCAAAGCATAACATGGGCCCACTCCGCTTAATGAGTTCGCAATCTAAACTACCATCTTGCTCAACCACTCATTTGAAAACTGCAAGCCCTTTAAGTCACTATGGAAATTGTTAAGCATAATAACCCCATACTCTTTTTCCATAATGGGAGTAAAATAATTATCTAAAAGTCCTTACATGTGTAATGAAGAAAATTGGGGTTGGTTAAAGTAGGGAAAGAAGGGAATCCAGTTTTCCTCACTTCTGAAAAGGGGATTTTGTGGATGTAAATGCTCATTTCTTTGCTCATCTCTTCATCTCTTTCTTGCTTATTTCTTTTCATTCGAATGTCATGGTTTAAAAAAAAAAGTCTGTTTTAAAACTTTTTCTCTTCCAGTGTAATTTAGAAGTATTCTAGTCACCACTGAAATGTTGTATCTTAAATTATTTCTCATGAAATGTGCTACTGGCTGCTCTTACCAGAAAACTGAGCCCTAACTCCTGTTTTGCCAGCCTTCATTTTCTTTGAAACAGACAACTTGTATACTGAACCCTGTTAAACATAATGTGAAAAAGACCAACAGCTTATCTTCTTTCAAAGTGAATAGCTGTGAGAAGGGGAAAGAGGACAGAGACTATACAAGAGGGAATGATTTAGAGTAGAATATCCTTGACGAAAGCATTACTTAAGTCTTTAGTTTCCAATTAGACCGCTACTCAAATGACCGAGGAACTGATTTTTTAATTTTTAAAAATTTTACTCAATCTTAATTTAAATTTTAATAGCCATATTTGGCTAGTGGTTACTATAACAGACAGTGCAGATTTAGGCACTCATGTTCTCATTTAACTTTAAAGGGCAGATTCAATGGCTTCATTTTAGCCCGTGAAATAGACCCCAAAGAATAAAACTGGTCATCATACCTTTGAAGATTCAGTGTTCCTTCTGTTAATTTCAGATGGTTTATCTTGGCTCCTATGTTTTTAACCTCTTCCTTCACTGAATATAATTAAAATAAATTCTCAAAGTTAGGATTATAGGCACATATGCCTATGTGTGGGTATATGTTTATGCCATTTTTCTTTATTAGTGGGTTTGCAATAAATATATATATAAATGTGTATAAAATTTAAGTAACTGCAGATAAAAATATTTTGTGTAGTATTAACCTTAGTTCTATTCGTAATATTTCTCTGGTATGATGGTTAAGGACACGGCTTTGTAGTCAACTAGACATGGACTCAAGTTTCATTTTTTTTGACCAGCTGAGTGTCCTTGGGCAAATAACCAAGCTTCACATTCCTGCATTTCTTCATTAGTACATAGAGATAATGTTGCTTCATACATTGTAGCATTGTGGTGAAGACCAAATGAGCTAGCAATTTAAAGCATGGAACATTGTGCTTCTCTCATCCTGTGTTTTAAGTAAATGTCAGCATGACGGCAAGTCTTACTCTTAATGTTGCATAGGAGGTCATCTGAATACTACATGTCCTCAAAAGGAACTTTTTTTTTTTCCCTTTAGGGGAACAGTGGCTAATTCCCAACCCAGCTGAATATAAACAGCACCATTGGGTTTTAGCACTTCCTCCTCCACTGACCTTACAAACATAGAGGGACATCTTACAGGGTGTCTTGGTAAAACAATTTTCTACACTTGGGGGTAAATAATGTTATTTTCAAGTATTTAAAGGTTTATTCCAAGAAAGATGAATATATTTAATGCAATGATGCTTCTCTTGAGTTTCTGCTTTTTGGCTTTACTTTCTATAGTAAAATTGTCAGGCTACATACATACTGGCTTTCAGATGGGGCAAGTCATTTTATTACAGCCAAACTCAGGTTATGGTCCTTTAAATTTAGCAAGCACCCATCAGTGATCTTATAAATTACAATGTCAGTTGAAGGAGAAGAAGCTGACATTAGCAACTGATTGGGGAAAAAAATGATAACGCTAATATATATATATAAGTTCTTCATTCCCAACCTCACAATTTCTTTTATTCATGTCAACACCCAGTGAGGGCAATTGTCTAACTCTTTTTTGATAAACAGTCTCCAGATACCAAACTGCTACTGTGAACTTCCTAAGATGTTCACACTCTCTTACTTGAGCTGCGTGTGAAGTTGGAGGAACTGAGATATGTGCCAGCCTCTACTTCTTCCAGCCCTAGTTCCTACATTTCCCCCTGGGAGATTCTACACAGATGGAAACCACGCTTTATAATGTTTTTGAGGAAATCTAAGAAATTTACTTATTCATGTACTTTGAAATCAGGTTATGTTGTTCTGCCTTTTCAAAGTCAGTCATGGTTCCTCTGGATCTAATGTGTCTATAACCGACCTTGAATGAACCGTGAATGTGGCAAGATACTATGGAGACTGACAACAATGAGGAATGTCATCATTCATAAAGTGTAATACTTGCTGAATATCAGGAAAAACTGTTTCTGACATAAGTATTAGACAATCGTCAAAAACAGCATGCTCAGTCTGGGCCTCAGATACCCTGTCTTAGGTCTTGTGATAGCCTTAACAAGAAAAGCAAATTAAAGCCAAGGTTGTAAGTGAACACATGGGAGTGTTATTTTTATTTATTTTTATGTGCAAGTAAATATTTTAAGGATTTTGAAGAACATCTTCAATGTAAGGTTTTCGCCACATGCTGATGATATTTTAAAAAGTCTAAGGTTGGAAGCTTTAGTACATTACAAATTAAATAGAAGTTGAGGATAAAATTGAAACAAACAAACAAAAATAGCTGTAAGCCCACCAAATGTTTAGAAAAAGGTGCTCCCATGCGGGTGTATATTCACAGTTTATAACATCCCCAAAATGTGTACGTCTGGAAACTAGAAAAGGAAAAAGAATACTAGGATGATAATTCTCCAGATAGAATATCTATATATGCATATATATATATATATATATATATATATATATATATATATGGGCAGTGGAAAAGACTGAGCTGCCTAGTTTGTATATTAAAATATCAGTAGGAGCATTTATTTAAAATGCTTGTAGACATATACCAGTTCTCTTTAGAAATCCGGGCATAATGGGAAAGATCCTACTACCTTTTTAGGTTGAAATACAGAAATCTCAGAAAGATGATTGATTCTAATAATCTACAACTATTTATCTTTTTGTAATGTCTGTTTAAAGTTTCATGAAGAATTAACTATACCTTTTGCCTGTATATAAATTATCTCCAATTATAAGAGCTTGAAAGCTGCAGAATGTAGCCAGCCATAAGAAAGGTTGCATTGCTTTACCTGTATGGATACCTGCAATACTCTAGCTGTTTCAGCTCTGCACCTCTGCACAGACACCATGACCCGTGACAGCTTTGTGGAAGCTGTTCTGCGATATGAAGAAGTAGTCATTCAGAAGACAGGAAGAAGTCAGTTCATTTTATTTTACTTTGTTTTGTACTACAAAAATTTGATCTCTAAGTTTTAAGTGTAAAAGTAGAATATGTCTGTATAAATTCAAGTTGGGAAAGCGAGATGATAAAAACCAAAATCGCATGCAACTCACAGATCGGCTTTCCAACATGGTCAACTAAATGCATGAAAGCAGTATAAATAGCACATATTTCCACTTAGTTGAAAATAATTCATATGTGAAGATGGCTTTGTTACTATTTAAACTTTGGGTTTGTGTTTGGACAATTTGTGCAATGCCTTGGTGAAAGTCAAATTATAGGCACTTTGAAAATCTAGAAATAAATCACAATCCTTTTTTAAAAACAGGTAAAATAATAAAATTGTAGTTTAAATTATATAGATATATTCAAAACCATTACTAAAATTGGCTTACAATGCTAAAATATCCCTGTATGTGGATCTGTGCAGTTCAGCACAGCAGCTCCTAACCAACTCTGACAATTGAGCAATTGACATGTGGCCAGTGCAAATCAAGGTGCGCTATAAGTGTAACATCAACAGATTTAAAAGACTTCATACAAATAAAAATCATGCAAAATATATCATTAATAATGTCATATTGATGACATGTATATGATACTATTTTGGATATATTTGGTTGAATAAAACACAGTATTAGAATTAATCTTGTTTCTTTTATTTTTAAAAATATGGTTACAAGGACATTTTAAATTATTCTTGTGGCTCTTACATGGGATTTGCATTATGTTTCTGTTGGTTGGCGTTGCCCTAGACAGTGTTGATCTTTAAACACAAGAGAAAGAAGCAAGAGTATATATATGAATGTCCATTTCTTATTTCTCCTTTCACAAATTCTACCAGTTACTTAGTGGCTGAAAACAACAAGGATATATTATCTTACAGTTCTGGAGGTCACAAGTCCAGAGTGAATATCATTAGGCTAAAATCAGTGTATTAGCAAGTCTTCATTCATTTTGGAGGCTCTTAAGGAGAATCCATTTTCTTACCTTTCCTAGCTTCTGGAGACCAACCTCCTACATTCTTTCACTAGCGGTCCATTCCTCTATCTTCAGAACAACATATTTCTAAGGATGTCATCTCCAATTCTCTCTGCCTCTTTCTTGTACCTCTAAGAAGTATATGTTACATTGGATCTATCTACACAATCCTGGATAATCTCCCCATCTCAAGGTCAAGTAATCTGCTACTTTAATCCTCCCTTGCCATGTAACCTAGGTGTTCATAGGTTCCTGGGATTAGGTCACAGACATCTTTGCATGGCCACTGTTCTACCTAACACAAGGTTTATGAGGTCTGTCCAGAGGTATCCATCCATGTAATATGACAAATAGAGACATTTATTGAAAAAGACACAAGATACAAGAAACACTGTACATAGTGCGGTGATGGCACCTTGGGACCTCACACAGTTCTCCCAGTCACCATCAGCTGCCCCATCATATTTTCCTGAATCTCATCAACTGTCTGAAATCCCTTTCCTTTAAGGTGATTTTAGTTTTGGGAAAAACAAGGAAGTCACAGGGCTCCAAATCCGAGCTGTAGGGGGCTGAGTCACCTGGGTGATTTAATGTTTCACTGAAAAACTGTATGAGATGTGATATATGAGCAAGTATGTTGTCATGATGAAGCTGCCAATCACCTGTTGCCCATAGCTGTGTCCTGAACTATCTGAATAGTTCCCACAGAGGAACATTCAAACTTAATGCAAAATTTGATCAGAATCGTTGTTCTACTCACTCAGTCATTGTGAATGCAATGGCCATAGAGTACACATGCTCGCTCAATGGTGTCTACCACCCCCACTTACTAGTACAGTGAAGTCATCATTGGTCACAGGTGGGCCTTCCAGTCCACTCTTCTTGGCTGTCATGTTATATCAAAGTCGTGTAAACCATTCTTCTTATGTTAACAATGGCTGGATTTTTTCTGGACAGACCTCAAATATATATATTTACATTTAGTGAGATTTATAAATATATAAAAGTATATTTATATTATCATCTATTTTTGCTTTCTCCATTTCACAATAAAATTTAGTTTTTTTCTTCAAACTTTTTTTTTTCCATTCAGTACTAATTGCTTTTATCATTTAAGTGTCCTGGGAGCATCAGATAGTTTTCATCTCACCCAAATAGTCATGACCACAGATCGGCGTGATAATATGGAACAACTAAATTGTTCATTTTAATTTGTTGGCTCTAATTAGGGGAAAATGTCTCAAAATTTGAAATTGTTTGCTGTGCTCCTTAGGTTGACTAATAGCTGACACAGCAGCCATATCAGAAGGAAAGAAATGTGATTCCAGTGGTACGGCGTGTTTTTCAGCACGGATAAAATGAGTAGAAACTTTTGTGAAAAAGAAAAAGGCTTTGAAACAAAGCCAAATAAAGGAAAGAGGAGAAGTACTTCTCTGCCTCTCCAGGGGATTTTGTTAGTTTAGCACACCTACACAGACCTTTGAGATTATCTTGGGACATGCTACTCATAGTTGAAAAGTGGGCTCTTCAAGAAACTGTAGAAACCTGGCAAACAATTGGCGACAACCTTTTCACCTTGTCAGATTCTGAAAAAATTCAGACTTATTTTTAAAATACTGTCGGCCCTTTGTATCTGCTGGTTTCACACTCGAGGATTCAACCAACTGCAGATAGAAGATATTTTTTGAAAAATGATACATTGTTGCTGACATGTACTATATAGTTAAACCTAAGATGGTTTCATCTAGACCAAACATGTGCAAATTTTCTTCTTGTCATTATTTCCTAAACGATACAGCTTAACAACCATTTACACAACATTTACAAAGTAGAGGTGGCATATGTATTCTAGAGATGAGTTAAATTTTACCAGAGGATTTCATAGGTTATATGCAAATACAGCACCGTTTTATATAAGAGACTAGAGCATCTGAAGATTTTGATGTTTGGAACCCTGAAGTCAAGCCCCTGAGGAATGACAACTATATAGTTGATTAGACCCAATTTTCACCATGGCTTTTATAATTTTGGGTGGCAGTGAAGCTTTAATTATAAGGTAATTGATGAGAGTAGTGCTTGGGAGTTAGAACTTGGCCCTTGAATTTTTACACAGAATGGCTCAAAGACTTTTCTAAGGTAATTACCCATGGTTTTAAATTAAACCCATCCTTTAAGATGTTATATTCCAAATTGCAATATTTGGATTTTTTCTTATTTTCAGTAATGAAAATTGCTTAACTAGACTTAGAAAACTGTTCACTTACCTCGTGTATTGGACTAAGCAAAAGTAGCTGCTAATTGCCACACCGGGTATAACAATAAAATCAGTGAACTCTAAATACAGTGTTTTTTTTCTTTTTAATTTTTCATTGTTATTATAATTTCCCCCCTTTGTCATCCTCCGCCCAGCCCACCCCCCACTTTCACAGTCAATTCCCACACTGCATCCATGTCCGTGAGTCATTCATAAGTGTCCAGGCATAAGCTGTGTGTTTCTTCCTTTTCTTTCTTTTCTTCTTCTTCTTTATTTTCTTTTCGCTTTTACCAGTACAATTAAAGCAATTTTATTTCAGAAAACTTTGCATTATTTTCTTGTAGGCCATTCTTAGTACAATGCGCTAGATGGAAGATAGATACAATAAAATCAATTGATTGAAGAAACCAAAATAAATTTATTTTGTAATTCTAAAGTTTATATGTAATTCTCTTTTTATTTTATAATTATTTTTAATTATATGTTATATTAATAAGTTGATATATGCAAAAAAGATTTTTGTTGTAAATTTAACCCATAATAATTGTAATCCAGGTTGAATGAAGTTTTTATTAAGTTTTAAAATGCATTTAGTATAGGAGATGTCTTTTAATAGATTTAGAGTTTATATCTGTATTATTTATAAATGTAAGCTTGAGTGGTAGTAAATTTCAAATGTTCACGCATTGGGGAAAGTCTTTAAAACAGGGTGAAGTCAGGGCAAATCTTGAGGCATTGATCACGGTAAAACCTGTATATATTTAAAAGCAGTGACTTAAATTACCCCAAAATAACTGCATTGATTTAGACATTCGTGTCTCTGAGACACATGCCTACACAAGTGTTTTTTCTAAACTCATGCAGATAATATTGAACTCTCTCCCCATTATAGCTTGGTATTAACATAGTGTGTTGGAGGTGATAATATATGCTGAATGATATACTTGCAATCAAGACATTTTTAGAGAACACTTAATAAATGGAAGTCAGCAGGCCAAATTGTCTGTCTTTTCTCTGTATTTTTATTAGAGTATAGGAGCCAGAAAAAAAATCATAAAGTACCTGAAGATAACTAAATTTTCTTTCTTTTTTTTCAGTGGAGAATTAGGCAAATAAAAATAAACCCTTAAAAGGATCACAGTTGATATTCAATAACGTATAATAAAAATGTAATATAATTAGTGCTAAGCACAATAAGAAATCAGACTAAGGAATTACGAACTTTGCCAGGGGAGCCTAGACATATTTCGAAAAAGACTATGACCTTTGGAATATACTTTGAAAGTGAAATAGAAGTTGGCCAGATTGAGATTAAGGCAAGCATTTATGCAAGGAAAACGGCCCTCTGGACAACGTCCTACCATTGAAGAAATTAGATATTAATTAGTTGTGTAACTTTATAAGGTTCGTGTCTTTATCTATTAAAATTATAAGGATGGATGGGGTGGGAAAGGTGATGATTGCTATTTTTAATCATTATCTGGCCAAGACATAATGAGAGCATGACACAGTACCTGCATACAAGGAGTGAAAGAATGCACTGGAACAGTGCTTGTCCCAATGTGGCCGTCAAAATCACAAGTATTGACATCACCAGGCAACTTGCCAAAAATGCCAGCTCTCTGGGGACTCATCCCAGAGCTATCGAATCGATAATTCAGAGGTAGAATCCAGCAAAGTTTTTTTGTTTGTGTGCTTAAGTGTAACTGAAACATAACTGATAACAAAAAAGTGCACATGTTCAATGTATACAACTTCTTGAGTTTGGACATATGCATATACCTATGATACCATCACCAAAGTATGAAACACATTTATCACCAGCACCAACCTATGTTTTAACAAGTCCCCTGGAGAATCTGAGGCCCACTAATATTTGAAGACAGCTGCCTTAGAGATACATTTCCAGAGTTGAACCCTCAGAATCGAGGAATTGATTGGATTTGGTGATAAGGCATGTGGAGGAATGGGGAGCAGCTAAAATTTCTATTTTAGGCAACTAAGTGGAGAGTGGTATCGTTAAACGAGATAAGATATATAAGAGGACATTTAAACCCAAAAGGGTACTTCTGAAAATATTAACTTAGCAAGGAAGCTGTCATTGCAAACAATGTTGAGGTCCTTGGTCAAATGTCAGGAATTGGTCTTATTAGATCAATTTTTGGTCTTTGACCAGAGAATCTGTTATTAATTTGTTTTTAGTTTTTCTCTAAAACGAAGGAGCTTGGATAGAGAATGGAACACTAGTAGGATATGTGGTGCAGCAGCGGTCCCCAACCATTTTGGCATCGGGGACCGGTTTCGTGGAAGACAATCTGACAGTTTTTCCAAGGTGGGGTGGGCGCAGAGGCTCATGGCGCTCGGACGGGTAATGCCGGTGAAGCTGTGCCCCCTCGCCCTTTGCTCGCCTGCTGCTGTGCCACCGGTTCCTAACAGGCCACTGGGGGTAGAGGGCCGCGGCCAGGGAAGTTCTCAACCCGCCCGGGGCAGAAGAAAGAGCCTTGGACTTGAGATCAGAGTACTTGAACTATGGCTATGACCTAGAATATCTGTATCACACTCTGCTATGCACACTAGTTGCATTACCTTTGCAAAGTTACTTAACTTTAATTTGCTTTTTTTTTTTTACCACCACTCCCAATCAGAACAATGGAAATATTGCCTTTCATAATGATTATGAAAAGAGTAATGTTTGAAAACATAGAACAACCCCTGGCAATAAATGGAAGATTTCTTTCTTCCTTCTCAGCTATTTGCTGTTTACACAGCATTTCCTTTTTATTATCCAAAAACTTGGTGGAGAATTAGTGAATTTTTGGGAAAAAGACTGAGGAGAGAGAAGAAAATATTTCTTAGGATATTCTCAAACAGGCACAGGAAATCAAGACCAAATAGTTACCTGGAAACTTATTTGAAAGGGACAAATCTCCAATATAGTCACATGTAGTTTCCTAGATAAAATTCTTGAGCAACACATCTAAAAATATTTACTAAGGGATTGCAGGGAAAAAATGGACAAGTTCCTTTTGGAGCGACATGAGACCAAAATATATATTACATTTCCAATATTATGTAGCAGTGCACTGTAATGTTTTGCTATCAGCTACTCCAATTAATGCAGATGATGCTAATTAAAAGTAAATTTAGAGAGTGATTAGGTTCTCTCACCATTGTTAGGGAGAATTGATTCTTCTATAGATCTAATATGTTAAAATAAGAAGTTAATGATATATTGATGGATTTTAAAGCACCTAATTTAGATTATAATTCTGAGGAAAACATTTGTGTTAATACTGAATATTAAATGACAAACGTTTTCTCTTGGAAAAGGAATGGCACCATTTGTGTAACCCTAGAGCAACGCACATGTTGATGTTTCGAATAAATTATTGTGTATGGATATATAATCTCAGTTTTAGTTTTATAAAAATTATAATACAAGAATTCGATTGCACATGTGCTCATTTATATGGCAGTATACAGCTGTGTGTGGCATAATAACTCTATTGAACAAAATTATGTGCTGTAGATCTTGCAAAAATTTCACAGTCCCATCTGGACTTGCTTTGCAATTGAGAAAGCTAACGTGGGCAAAGATTTTACAGGGCTGCAGAAAACAGTAGTAGGTTTTTGCTGTCAATTTAACATTGAGGGAGTAAGGCCAGTAGGTGGTCAAGCAAGAAGGATGTCTTTTATATATCCAAAAGGGGTTTTCAATTAGAAACAAAGGCACTCCCACTATATGAAGATCCTCAAATACAGACAGCCATCTAGCTCATATTTGCATGTACTGGCCTTCAGTTACTGCAGTCCTAAAATCTGGTATCTTAAACACAACGAACTGGTTGATTCTTATATTTTACCAACATAGGCATTTAAATTATTTTCTGAGGGCTTAAATTTGGCCAATGCTGTATAAGACTTGGTTAAGCTATTCGTTTTTTATGGGGAAGAGAGGAAAAGGTTAACATAAGTACGAGGCTGACTAAGTGCCAGGACAAAATCATTCAGTGCTTTCTTCTAATATCTTCCATCTCACTTCCTTTTTCTTCTGCCCTCCATTCTCTCTGCCTCCCTTCTACCTTTCCACCCAAAGAAAACATGTGACACAAAGAAGAAAGATAAAGAAGAAACGACACAAGGTCCATCTATATAAAATCAGTAAAACTGAGTTTGTAACAAGAAAATAGTGTAATCCAAAATAGTTTTTATATTTAGAAAATGATGACATAATGGAGGTGCTGTCATTATGGTCCTCCTATGGACTAATCTTTCTATGATGACGATATGCTATATGTATTTTGGAGTCTATCTATATGTACATATACACTTATAAAGATGGTGCAACTTCAGAAAATATGTAATTTATTGCTGAAACTAGGACTGCGAGTGGAGGTAATGGGAAAAATAGTATGTTGATAAAATGTGTGCATAATAATTATTTAATCCCAATATAGGCTATTATTTCCAAAGGTTATATTAAAGGAATTAGAGTAGATATTAAACCACCTATTAAAAAAGCCTGTGGTTAAAAAATAATAGGATGACTATTGAGTGTTTGTACAATAGGTATAAGTTCTGAAATTTTTATCAGAATATATTTTAAAATTGGTTTAAATATTAGTTTAATTATCGTGTAATAAAACAGCAAACATATGCTTTTACATACAAAATAAGAAAAATGGATCAGGCAGAAGTAAGTAAATTATTACACCCATATTATTGCCCTACCAACTGGATGTAATAATTTATAGTTTTAATTTGAACATTTCACCTAAAACGTTATATGGTGTGCCTGAGTGTGATGTTGTTATGTTAAAGAATTACTTGCTTATGATTTTGTAATAAATAATTTTGTAATAAAAAGGGAGTGTTATATGTGCTGGACCTTGCATGTGTGTATGTACATATATACATACACATGTATACAGTTATACCTTTATCTATGTATAGACAGATAGATCTGTGCCATCATGCACAATCACTGTACAATTACAGGCACACATAGAAGGTGTGCTTTCAGTAAATCAGACCTCAAGTTTCATCGACTATGTGATGGATTTTATCTGTACAGTTACATACTTGATGTGTTCAACGATCTTCATATATTTGTATTTATCTCACTGTAAAAGGACTCACAAATGTCCATTCAACCAGACAGCTCACATCCACACTTTTCAGCATGAATTTTCATTTTAAAAGAAAGTTAGAAAGCACTCCTCTCACAGTCATTAAATCCTGAGGCGAAGAAAGAGTGAGCCAAAACCTGATTATAGAGAAGCTGTTTGGAACAGCACCTTTTGTTGTTATTTTTATTGTCGAGAATAGTTAAATAAATGAAGGGAAAATTTAGCAATATGTTTACATTTGATGTTTGGAACAGAAATGTTTACCCCTACTTCTGTGATCAACACAGTAATTACTTTCTTAAATAAGTATAATATTGAAGTCCAATTAACCAATAGTACACAACAAAACAACAAAAGCATCATTTGGACTGTACTATTTAAACAAATAATAAACTCTCGAAAATAATGATCAAGTGTGCTGAGCTAATGTGATAGAATATACTACATTAGTTCAATATGTTAGAGCAAGCTGCTTTGCTATTATAAACTACCTAACATAACAAACAACCCCTCCCCCACCCCCACTCCTACCAATTCTCTTTATCTGGCTTTCTTTTTTTTTTTAACCTTAAAGAGAATTGCCAACATACTTATAAATGTACGTACTTGAAAAATTTTAATGGGAAAATGGAGAGATCTTTACAAGGACAAGTAAAGTAACCATGATTCAGGTCAAAATTTAATTCCGGGGCATATTAGCCCATCAGAGGGATGCAATGGTAAGCATGCAGCCGCCATGTGCCTTGCACACCCAGCTCCAGTCAGGCTTTCTGTTTGCAGCAACGTGCAGGATTGAATAGCGTTAATAGCCCAGCAGCTTCACCGCGCCATTAACTGCGCTCCAATTTAAAGTAGACCTGTATTTTAAAAGTAAATTGGCATAAATAAGCTTGCAAGATCGTAAGCTCTACTTAGATGGGTCTTGAGAATAGAGGCCAAAATTTTTGCAATGACACTAACGAAATTAGTTTCTGATGCATGGTTTGAATAGGAATAGAGATATTATCCAAGGAAACTAAAAAAATACACTGTTTTAAGCCAATATCACAATTTCACTAAAGTAGACTATTTCTTTAAATAAAACTATGCTTTACTAATTAATGCAAATTTCACTACAATTTTGGCATGAAATAATTATTCCTTGAAGTAGTCTCAGCTCAATTTAATAGAAAAATCAAGGGAGAGAGTGATGTTTGTGTCTGTTATATTGATTCTGTCTATAGTTTTAGCCCCAAATATTTTGACATGTGCATTCCTGTTATATCTGAAGCTCTGTTCCATTTAAAATCATAATTCTCCTACTGAGAACACAGCTTGTGCTGCTGCAGACTGTGCTCCTCTCCCCTTGAGGTCAGAAGAGATGTAACATATATTTTAATTACTCTAAACTTTAGCTCTGAGTGGATGACTTTATCTCTAACCAAAACACTTCCGTAGATAAATGCATCCCTTTAAGAACAATAGCTATTTTCATATTATTCATTTACATACAGGTTATTGGAGGGACACAGTTGGTGTATAGAAACTAAGTCATGCTTATTTAAAAAAATTTGAAATACTTACCAAGTGTTTATATGCTTTAAGTCTTTTGATCACCTTCCAACCTCCCTGCCAGAAGCATACTTTCATGTAAATGTGTAACTTTTATGTCCTTTCTACTTTGCAGAGTTTCCAATGAAAAGATTTTACTTACAAGGACAACGAATATGTACAAAGTGAATTTTAAGTAGTAGTACCTTACTAAGAAACTTCTCTGACTGTCAGAGGTGACTCCCGAAAGAAGCTTCCACACCGTATTCATTTCACTGTAGGAAATGTTAAAGAATGTTCTTTAGGAACTGCAACTGTCCTCAATTTGTTTTAACCATTTTTTCATTACTCATAAAATATATTGAACCAGTTTTTTTCACATTAAATAACACCAATAAAACAGGATTTTTTTCTATTTTCTATAGATCCAGCACTGTATTGCAAGTTATATAGACAAAGTAAGACCATTCTCTTCAAACTCATTTGAGCCCTAGAATGGGAATTGTCCACATCCTGCCAAGGTTTCAAAGAAGAATTTCTTTATGAGCCTTAGAGATTTACTTCACAATTATTGGGACCACATTTTCAATTATCTAGTGGCTCTGAGGGAGATCTTTTCCATCTGTAGGGAAAAGAAAAGGCACATTGGAGTGATGCATTTAATTTCATCCCTTGTATAATTGATGGTTATAGCCTATGTGCTGCCTTACACCATTTTACAGATGAGAGATAGATAAATAAATAAATTAATTAATTTTGAAAAAGGGTCAGAACCCTGGCCTAAAATCAAAATGCAGGAAGAAACCATACATGCCTATGATAACTAATTCTCAATACAAAGCAAAGTAGCCTTTATTTATTAGACTATGAGGTGTAGGCAATAGTCAAATAAGAGTAAGACTGATTAATAAGAAAAATAAAAGTTATAATAATATTTAGTATTTATTGAACATACGGACATTTATTGCCATAAACCAGTCACTGTCTGATGTACTTTCTATTAGCTCAGTATTTTCAGCAATCTTATGAAGTAGGAACTATATATTTTTCCAGTTTTAAAGATGAGCCCTGGTTGGTGTGGCTCAGTGGATTGAGTACCAGACTGCCAACCAAAAGGTTGCTGGTTCAATTCTCAGCCAGGGCACATGCCTGGGTTGTGGACCAGGTCCCCAGTAGCGGGTACTTGAGAGGCAACCACACATTGATGTTTCTCTCCATTTTTTTCTCCCTCCCTTCTCCTCTGTCTAAAAATAAATAAATAAAATCTTTAAAATAAAAAAAAAATTAAAAAGAAAGGTGAGAAAACAAAAGTTTAGAGTGATTAATTAATTCACCCAAGGACACACATCTAAATGGCTGAACCAGCAATAAAAACCGGGCAGTCTAGCTTCAGAGCACCCAGGATGACTTAATGAAAGGAGGGGTCAAAGTGAACACAAAGAAGCGAAAGAAAACAAATATCCCTTAGCTTTTCATTGGTGAGTTCCCTATGTGAAATTGCCTTTTTGTGAAAATTGGGCACATCAGATTTCAGAGATTAACTTCCCCTTTCAGATGGGTGCAGGTCATCATGTCTGGCCTACAGATTGCAGGGTTTCTTCCATTTCAAATGGTTTATCTTGTAAAAGACCTTGGTAAAACTGCCCTGTGGATGTTAGTTATTTGATCTGCTACTGAAGATTTTCCTTTTTTTAAAATGAGGAACTAAGTGTTGCCTGCGTTATTTATAATGGGGAGGTGTGGGAAGCTGGAAGCCACATTTTTTGCATTTACTTGCTGTGACCCTCTCCCCAGCCACAGAGTTTAACACTGAAAGTGACGTGGAAGGAAGGGAATGCACTTGAATGGCGGTGCCACAAGCAAAGTCACCTGTGCAAGGGTAGGACAGCTCCCTGCCCTCGATCACAAGAAAACTTCTTTCACTTGAGGAAATAAAAATTTCATTAATTCCTATTGTATCACCACCCTTTCTTCTAAAAGCGATACTCTTTGAAGGGAAAAAGAAAAGGTTCAAAATAGATTCTCTATGTGAAAAAAAGTTAAGCTAGGGAAGCAATAATATGCAAGGAATTTCTCCCTAGTAGCATATTCTATTAGGTTATCAACATAATATGATTTCAAAGACACACAAGATTTTTTTCACTGTTTTTTAATATTACTTCCTTGAGAACCACATGAAGGAATTTCACCATTTTACAAGTAGAAGCAGAAACAGACCCAGTGCATATATTTTTGTAAAATAAAACATAGCAAACAGGCAGTGCTATTCAATATGGCAATCATTAGCTCACATGTGGGTATTATTTTTATATTAATTAAAACTTAATAAAAGTTAAAATTCAGCTTTTCATTATTTTATAGCACACTTTTATCAGTGCAGAAAGTTCTATTAGAAGGTGTTGGTATAGAGTAGTAGTTAACAGGTCAACCCAGAATCTAATTTGCTGAGTTCCAGTCCAGCTTCATCACTTCCTACCAGTGTTCACCTTGAGCCTCTTTCTTCATCTGGAAAATGGGGATAATAATAATATTGCATGTTTCACATGCTTGTCATGAGAATTAAAGTAGATAATTGATGTAAAGTACTTAGCTCTGTGTCTGGCACAAAAGCCTAATAAATATTAGTTACTATTATTTGGAACCACACATATTTTTAGAGTAATTAATTAAATATCATTAATTGGCGTAAAAAACATCAATTGCACATCCTTGGATTAAAATCAATCAAATCATATGCCCCTAAAAATTTAATAGTAACATTTCACTTTTCATATATTCATATTTTTGTCTGTTTAAAAAAGTGAGGTTGTTAACACATTTTTAAAGGGCAACTAAAAAACTGAAAATGATTAACCTAATTTTTGAAAGGTAAAATTAAAATTGGTTAATGGAGTGGGGAGTCATGGAAGATCATAGTTAAAATAAACTATTGCAATTGAACAGCTATGAATCTTAGCTGAGGCTTCCGGTAGCTGTGGTCAAAGGGTGACATCTGTTAAGGCACAGTTTTGTTTTGTTTTGTTTTAAATTCAGATAAGCTATAAATAGATATAAAAAAGTTTCCAAGATGCATTCACATACAATGTAAATCTAACTCATTTTTTATTAAGTAGCAGAACCTTATAGAATTGGTGGAAAATATCTTGTTACACGTAGCTATTATAAGAACTTGTTATATTTATAGATTTTTTTTTTAAGGAAAAGCAGATATAACCAATAGGCCCTACTAATAATCTAGGGGAAAGCTGCTAAAAATTATGTTAGAGAAATCTGAGCTACAAGCTTAGAGGTGGGCCCTTGTACAACAGAGTCGTTACAGCGCTGAAAGTAAATTCTCAGTGCATGGACCCAATCTCTCTCCTCCATTACTGGCTGAGTGACTTGGTTAAGTGCTTAACACTCTTTGTCTCGGTTTCCCACCTATTAAATGGAGATTATAATTGTAAAATTCTCTTGATTTTTGTGGATAATAAATTAGTTGATGCCTATAACGCAGACTGCTTTGAACTTATTACTTGGACAATACATGCAATATTTGATGTTATTCAGCAACTTTGAATGGCTAACAGTGAGTTTGGAGAATTCTACTTACTCTTCTCTTCCTTCATTTTCCCCCTGCAAATTTGGTGTAAACGCAGGCTTGACAATTGCTTTGCAAGGATTATCACTGTGTAAAACAATACAGTATAAATTTTTAATATAAATGTAAGAACTTAAGAGGTCCGGTTTTGATTTTCATATTTTTCTTAAAAATGCTTTGCAGTATTTTTGTGTATTTTGATACATTTTCTAGAGGGTATAGTTTTATGTGTCTTTTTGTTGTGTTAATTATTTTTAAATATTTAGGCAATATTTAATAAATTGTTAATATTGGCAGAGTTTTTCAACTTCAGGGGGAAAAGGACTGAGAATATATGCTAATGAAAATTACCATACTTAGAGAAACCTGAGTAAATCTAGTAATTGCATGCCATCTGTAGTAAGGAAATTAAATAGTGCACTTAAAGTGATTCAATAATTAAATATGTATTTATTAAGTCATTTGTAATAGCTTTAGTGTATGACCTTAGGACTCAAAGGCAACCACATGGTGATTACCTTTGAAGGTTCATTGAAATGTGAATTACAGAACCAGCTTTCTTGTCTTTACTGCAGGAACATGCTTTACCTTGAAGCCTCATTGCAAAAGAAACTTCCCTGTTGTTCACTGCTTTTGCACGCTACTTAATTTCTGCAGCATGACATGGGGAAGGAGTGGCGGGGGAGAAGGGGAATGTCATGAAAGTTGACAATAAACAGAAAGAGTCAGAAAATTACCTGTGGGGTGTGGCAGGTGATGAGATTCTAAGACAGAAGGCAGACATTGCACAGCAGCTGGAGAGGAGAAAAGGTACATTAGTCAACTGAGTTATGAAAAACAAAAAAGAAAGAATCAAAATCCAGTGAGGTGCTAACCATTTCCTTTGTACTATTAAGTTTCTTTCAGACTTTAAGATATATTTATTAGCTGTTTATTTTTGGGGGGTCAATATATTACTTAGTGAAAAACAATTTAAATTTAGCATTTGGAGAAGAATATAAGATTCAAGTGATTAACTTTGATGACTTTTTTCATCAAATACAGACTGATTTTAACTTGGCTAACTGGAGTGATTTACTTTGAAAAGTCACATTCTTGGAGATCATATCCAAATGTTTGGTTTATAAATCTAGGAATTAGCCTTCTGGATGCATTTTCTTATTTCGAAGCCAGATTCCCTGGGCGATATGGTAAAAATAAACTTCTATGTAAACTCAAAATTATTGTTAGTGTTTCTATTCCTGACTTTTTTTGTTAATTTACAAGGTTTCCTCCTAAGGAATGACAGCTGTAAAATATCAGTTGAAGGTGCAATTTAACCTCTTTGTCCTATTTCCTAAAACCAAATGGACGACATTTTATTATTCTAACTCCTACACCCACAGATTGCTATGCTATTTTGTCTACCCTTTTTATTTTCTACAGTAAAGTTTATATTAAGAAAATCCTCAAAAAGTAATTTGAAGGGGAAAGGTTTCCTAAGGTAACCTAGTTTTTATTTATTTTCAACTTCAGCTCCTAACTTCTTTTCCCTGCATTTTCAAAAGTACAGAGTTATGTAATTTTAGATAAGTTCCCTGGCCATTACCTATGGCTCCTCATTTTACATCCCATCAAATGATATACCAAATCATTTTGCACCTGGACACAGTTCACCCCAGGTGCTTTAACAGTCAAAAAAGAGAGGTATTTTGGAAAACCATTAACATATAAGTGAGAGACCTTTCCTACAATATTGGTCCTATGTAATTAAAATATAAAAATTAAGATCAAAATGTCTAAAATTAACAATATAATGTCTAATGTCTTACAGAGTAAAATGGCAGATCAGTTTTACTCATGTAATAAATTACAGGTATACCACTTTTGCTGGGTAATATTTATGAAAAGCTCACTTCAGTTAGTGGACGTAGTGAAGTAGCTGTTCACAATGTCTAAGAGAAATATGTTTATTTTTGTAGAAAGCGAGTAACTGATTCATTTGAAAACTGAAGGTGCACACTCACATACAGAGATACAGGAGCACAGTATATATGCATTTTTGTTAGGATGAAGAAACCACAAAATCTGCACAAAGTCTGCCAGGAGGCATAGCAGAAACCATCGGCTACTGATATCAAGTTCTGACAACTTCTAAATGAACAGAATTCCAATCACTAAATTGGATATATTATGAGATTGTAGATTTGTGATTATATTGTTGTCAGAATGTGTTGTCCTATGTCTACCTGTATTCACCACCCCGATCTCTGGTCTATGAACAGCCATGTACTGGGTCATTTTCAGAAAGCTTATTTTGGGCTGACTTCCTTTAACATTTTCTCCATGCTAAAACAAACTCTACCTTTAGTTTTTCCTGAAAAAAATTACTGTGGATGACACAGATGGAGCTTAGTTGTTATTTATTGACTGCTCAGTTAAGGATGAATTTTCTAGTAAAACTACAGAAAGCAATTCTTAGGAGGTAAAACTTTTTTTTTAATTGACAAGAAGCCCAAGGTGAATATTTTGGGGAGCTTTGATAAAAACCAGCTTCAGCACGTTTGAACTATGCTAGGCAGGAAGGGGAAAAATGCGTTGCTTTCTGAACAGTAAGACTCTTAACAGTTTTTTATGCCTGCAAAATTCAAAAATGTCTCATGGTATGAACCTCAAGCTTGGAAGATTGTCCTCCTTACTGTGTTGAGAAAAATGTGTGCAGAACAGAAACAGCCCACATTCACGTTTATACAGCTCTGATGGCTTCAAAATTCACACCTGAATGAGCACCACATCAGCATTTTTCTTGACTTCTCAAACCAGTCTTTCCTCTGTGGGACTATACATATTTTTAATCATTTTTAATTGTTATTCTATTACAGGTGTCTCAGTTTTTCCCCCTCTGCCCTCCTCCATCCATCCACCCTGAATCCCACAGTCAATCCCCACACTGTTGTCCATGTCTGTGGGTCATTCATACATGTTCTTTGTCTAGTCTCTTCCCCTTCTTTCCACCATTGTCCCCCTTCCCCTCCCCTCGCATCACTGTCAGTGTGCTCCATGTTTCCATACCTGTGGTCCTATTATGTTCATTATTTCACTTATAGGTAAGACCATAAGGTATTTGTCTTTCATCGATCATTTTATTTCATTTAGCATATTCTCCAGTTCTATCCTTGCTGTCTGAAGGATAAGAGCTCCTTCTTTCTTTCTGCTGCGTAGTATTCCATTGTGTAAATGTACTACAGTTTTTTGATCCACTCATTTACTGATGGGCACTTGGGCTGTTTCTAGCACTTGGTTATTGTAAATAACGCTGCTATGAACATAAGGGTGCATAAGTTTTTAGAATTGGTGACTCGGGATTCTCAGGGAATATTCCCAGCAGCCGAATCCCTGGGTCAAAAGGCAATTTCATTTTTAGTTTTTTAAGGATTTCCATACTGTTTCGCACAGTGGATGGGCCAGTCTGCATTCCCACCAACAATGCACTAGGGCTCCCTTTTTTCTGCATACTCATCAGCACTTGTTGGTTGACTTATTAATGATGGCCGTTTTGACCAGTGTGAAGTGATATCTCATTGTGGTTTTAATTCGTATCTCTCTGATGACTAGTGATGTTGAGTATCTTTTCATAAGTGTATGGGTCATCTGTATGTCATCCTTGGAGAAATGTCTATTCACATCATTTACTCATTTTTTTTGTTGTTGTTGTTGTTCAAGTCTAGTTGTCTCCATTTTGCCCAAACCACTCCCTCCTGCTCCACCCATCCCCACCTCCCACCCTTCAACCTACACAGTTTGGTTTTGTCCATGTGTCATTTATACATGTTCCTTGATGACCCTTCCCCTATTTTCCCTCATTATCCCTCCTGCCCCTCCCCCTGGTTACTGTCATTTTGTTCTTATTTCAATGTCTCTGGTTATATTTTGCTTGCTTCTTTGTTTTGTTGATTAGGTTTCACTTAGAGGTGAGATCATATGGTATTTGTCTTCCACTGCTGCTGGGATTATACCCTAAGAATCCTGAAACACCAATTCAGAAGAACCTGTGTACCCCAATGTCTATAGCAGCACAATTTACAATAGCCAAGTGTTGGAAGCAACCTAAGTGCACATCAGTAAATGAGTGGATCAAAAAACTATGGTACATTAACACAATGGAATACTATGCAGCAGAAAGAAAGAAGGAGCTCCTTCCCTTTGCAACAGCATGGATGGAACTGGAGAGCATCGTGCTAAGTGAAAGAAGCCGGGGATGAAAGACAAATAATTTTGCCCATTTTTAAATTGGATTGTTTGACTTCCTGGTGTTAAGTCATATGAGTTCTTTGTATATTTTGGTCATCAAACCCTTGTCTGATGTATCACAGGCAAATAAGTTCTCCTCTACAGTGAGTTCCCTTTCATTTTGGTGATGGTTTCTTGAGCCATGCAGAAGCTTTGTAGTTTGATGTAGTCCCATTTGTTTATTTTTTCCTTTATTTCCTTTGCCCTAGGAGATATATTGGCAAAAATATTGCTATGTCGGATATCTGAAATTTTCCTACCTGTGTTTTCCTCTATGACTTTTATGGTGTCATGACTTATATTTAGTTTTTTATCCATTTTGAGTTTATTATGGTGTATTGTGTATGTTGTCAGTCTAGTTTCTTTTTTTTATGTGCCAATCCAGTTCTCCCAACACCATTTATTGAAGAAGCTATCTTTACTCCACTGTGTGCGCATGCTCCCTTTGTCAAATATTAATTAACCATAGGCAATTGGGTTTATATCTCAGTTCTCTATTCTATTCTATTCCACTGATCCGTGTGTCTGTTCTTATGCCATTACCAGACTGTTTTGATTACAGTGGCCTTGTAATATAGTTTGATATAAGGTATTGTGATCTCTCCAACTTTGTTCTTCTTTCTTAAGATTGCTGAGGCTATTTTGGGTCTTTTTGGTTCCATATAAAATTTTGAAATATTTGTTTTAGATCTGTGAAATATGCCATTGGTATTTTAATAGGAATTGTGTTGAATCTACGGATTGCTTTCGGTAATATGGGCATTTTAATGATGTTAATTCTTCCAATTCATGAGCATGGTATATGCTTCCGTTTATTTGTGTCTTCCTTCATTTTTTTCTTCAGTGTTCTATAGTTTTCCAAGTACAGGTCTTGTACCTCCTTGGTTAAATTTATTCCTGGATACTTTATATTTCTTGCCGCTATATTGAATGGGATTTTTTCCTAGTTTCTCTTTCTGATATTTCTCTGTTGGAGTGCAAAAATGCTGCTGATTTCTGAATATTGACTTTGTATCCCACTGTTCTGTCAAATTCACTTATTATGTCGAGTAGTTTTTGGTAGACACTATAGGGTTTTCTCTGTACAGAATAATGACAATTCTGTGAATAATGACAGTTTTCTTTTCTCCTTTCCAATTTTGATGTCTTTTATTTCTTACTCTTGTCTGACCACCATGGCTGGAACTTCCAGTATTATGTTGAATAAGAGTAGTGAGAGCAGGCACCCTTGTCTTGTTCCTGATCTTAGTGGTAAAGCTTTTAGTTTTTCCCATTTGAGTATAATGTTGGCTGTAGGTTTCTTCTATATGGCTTTTACTACATTGAGGTATGCTCCCTCTATTCCCACTTTGCTGAGTGTTTTTCATAATACATCAACGCAGGATTTCACCAAATGCTTTTTCAGCCTCTATTGATATGATCGTGTGGTTTTTGTCCTTTGTTTTGCTTATGTCATATATTACATATATTGATTTGCAAATAATTGTACCATCCTTGCATCCCTGGGATGAATCCCATTTGATCATGCTGTATGATCTTTTTAATGTATTTATGAATCTGGATGCCAGTATTTTTTTTGAGGGTTTTAGCGTCTATGTTTATGAGAGATATCGGCTTGTAGCTTTTTTTTTTCTCTTTGCTTTGTTGTGTCTTACTTGGTTTTAGAATTAGGATAATACTAACCTCATAAAAGTAGTTTGGGAGTCTTCTTCTTCTTAAATGTTTTGGAATACTTTGAGAAAGATAAGAGTTAGTTCTTCCTTAAATGTCTGGTAAAATTCACCTGTGAAGTCATCCAGTCCAGGACTTGTGTGTACCAGGAGTGTTTTGATTATTGTTTCAATTTTACTCATTATCAGTCTATTCAGGCTTTCTGCTTCTTTTTGATTCAGTTTTGGCAGATTGTATGTTACTAGAAATTTTTCCATTTCATTCAGATTGTCTAATTTCTTGGCATATAGTTGTTCATAGTAATTTCTTATAATCCTGTGTATTTCTGTGGTATTGGTTGCAACTTCTCCTCTTTCATTTCTGATTTTATTTGGGTTCTCTCTCTTTTTTTCTCAATGAATCTGGTTAAGGGTTTGTCAATTTTATTTATCTGTTCAAAAAATGAGCTTCTGGATTTATTGATCCTTTAATTGTTCTTTTAGTCTCTCTGTCATTTACTTCTGCCCTGGTCTTGATTCTACTAACTCTGGGCATTGCTTGTTATTTCTGCAGTTCTTTTAGAGGTAGGATTAAGTCCTTTGTTGAGATTTCACTATCTTCTTTAGGTAGACCTGTATTGTTATAAACTTCCCTTTCAATATTGCATTTGTTGTGTCTTATAGGTTTTAGGTTGTTGTGTGTTCATTTTCATTTGTTTCCAGATACTTTTTGATTTTTTCATTCATCTTATTGTTGACCCATTCATTATTTAATAACATGTTATTCATTCTCCATGAATTTGAAAGTTTTTAAGTTTTTTCCTTGTGGTTGGTTTCTAGTTTGAATCCATTGTGATCTGAGCACATGCTTAAAACGATTTCTGTTTTCTTGAATTTGTTGAGGCTTGTTTTATGTCCTACCATGTGGTCTATTTTTGAAAATATTCCATGTGTATTCAAAAAAAATGTATATTTTGCTTCTTTGGGGAGAAAGGTTCTGTATATATGAATTAAGTCTTTTGATCTAGAGTGTCATTCAGTGCCACAATATCCTTGCTGATTATTTGTTTGGAAGATCTATCCGTTGTTGACAATGGGGTGTTAAAATCCCCTATGATGACTGTGTAGTTGTTGATATCTTTCTTGAAGTCCTCCAATATTTTCTTTATATATTTAAGTGCTCCAATGTTGGGTGCATATATGTTTATAAAGTTTATAACTGGCTGTTGGATTGTTCATTTATGTATTAGGTAGTAACCTGATTTATCTTTCTTTATGGTTGTTGTTTTGAAGTCTATTTTTTCTGATATAAGAATGGCTACCCCAGCTTTCCTTTTGTATCCTTTTCCTTGTAATATTTTTTTCCATCCCTTCACTTTCAGCCTGTATAGATCTTTTGTTCTGGGGTGGATCTTTTGTAGACAGCATATATGCAGGTCATGTTTTCTTACCCATTCAGCTACCTTATGTCTTTTGATTGGAACATTCAATCCATTTACATTTAAGGTCATTATTAATAGATACTTATTCATTGTCATTTTTTCTGTACCTTAGTTCCTCTCCCTCTTCCCCCTCTCTCTTTTTCTCTCTCCCTACCCGCACCTGCTCTTTCTTCTCTTTTTTATAGCAGTCCTTTTAGTATTTCTTGCAGTGTTGTCTTGGTGGAAATGTACCCTTTTGGCCTTCTTTGGTTTGGGAAGCTCTTTATTTCACCATCCATTTTAAATTAGAACCTTTCTGGATAGAGTAATCTTGGTTGTAGGTCCTTGCCTTTCATTACCTGGGATATTTTGTGTCAGTCTCTTCTGGCTTGTAGTGTTCCTGTTGAGAAATCAGCTGACAGCCTTATTAAAGTTCCCTTTTATGTTACTTATTGTTTCTCTCTTGCTGCCTTTAAGATTCTCTCTTTGTCTTTGTATTTATTATGATGTTTCTTGAAGTAGGCCTCTTTGGGTTTATCTTGATTGAGACTGTCTGTGCTTCCTGAACTTACATGACTTTTTCCCTCACCAAGTAAGGGAAGTTTCTGCCATTATTTTTTCAAACAGGTTTTCTTTCCCTTCCTCCTTTTCTTCTCCTTCTGATATTCCTATGCTGCAAATCTTGTTACTTTTACATATTTTCCTGAAGGTCCCTTAAACTATCCTCATTCTTTTTGAGTCTTATTTTTTTCTTGCTCTGATTGCGGATTTCTTTATAGCTTTTATTCCAGCTCACTGATTCAGTCCTCTGCTTTACCATACCTGCTTTTAATTCCTTCTAGTGAATTTTTCATTTCAGATATTGTATTCTTCATTTCTTCCTGGTTCGGGTTCATAGTTTCTATGTCCTTTTTCATGCTGCTGTAGTTCCCACTAAGTTCCTTATAGTTCTCGATGAATTTCTTGAGTATCTTTATAACCATTATTTTGAATTCTATGTCTGATAGATTGCTTACCTCAATTTTATTTAGCTCTTTTTTGGGGGATTCCTCCATTCCATTCAATCAGGGGTTCTTCCTTTGTCTCCTTATTTTAGGTGACTCTTTTTGTTTGTTTTTGCATCTCAGGTTACTCTTCTTTGCCTGTCTGTCTTTGTGGGCTAGACTTCTGTGGTAAGAACTCTGTGGGACTCTGTGGTGCAGTCTCTTTGATCTTCTGATATGGATTCTCTAAGGTTACCCTTTAATCAGTTTATGTGGGTTCTTTTGTTGTGCTTGGGCTTTGATTATTGATGGCTTATTTGTTGGTGTGTTCTTCGCTCCAGCTGGCTTACTAGAAGTCACAACACTTGCCATGTCTTGTATGCTAGTGTACAGGTACTGGTTAGCACAGCAATATTTCCAGAAAACCAAATCCATACCAGCAAAAACACCACCCTACCACATCAGCAATATCAAAAGCAACTGAGCAATTATTAATAAAGGTGGAGAGATATTAAGAATATTATAAGATATGAAAAAGGGAATATGAGATGACTAAAGGAGAGAAAACTGATTTTGAGTGGGAAGATGGAGGAGGAATGATAAGAGTAGGGAATAGAAACAAGGTGAAGGGAGAGAATAAAATTTAAAAAGTAAGAAAAACAGGGAAAGACAATGGCAAAATGGAGTAAGAAAGGGAAGAGTATACTACGAGGTTTGAAATAAAGTTAAAAAGGTAGTGAATCAAAGGAACACAGCTGCAGAAAAACCACAGCAGTGTCAATATCAACGACAGCTGAGCAAAGATTCATAAAGGTGGAAAAGGAATGAGAATATTATACAAAAGAGAAAAGAGAATATGAGATATCTATAGTAAAGAAAAATGCTTTTGAGAGGATGGAGGGAGGAAAAATAATAAGAGTATGGAATAAAATCCAGGCTAAGAAAGGGAAAAATAAAATAAAATTCCTAACTCAAATAAACTAGGGCAGGGGGAAGGTAAAATGGAGTAAGGCAGGGAGAGAGTAACCTACAAGATTTGAAGTACAAAAAATAATGGACAAATAGGAATATGATTGAAGAAGAACAGCAATAACTGTAATATCCACACCCAACAGGTCACAATTTATGAAGGTGGAAAGGAAATAAGAATATTATAAGGTGGAGGGGAAGAATGTGAGATGACTAAAGGAAAGAATGATGCTTTCAGAGGACAGAGGGAAGGGAAATAGAAAAAGTAAGGAATTGGAACAAGGTGTAGCATGTTGCCATAGAAAATAAAATTTACAACAAAAATAAGGAAAGGTGGGAATAAAGCAAAATGGAGTAAGACAAGGGGAGGGTGCAATGGGAGATCTGAAATAACTAAGATGAAAAGGTAATATAAAATCTGAATAAAAAATTAAAATAAAAGTCAAAGAGTAGTAAATTAGTTGGAATACATTTGAAACAAAAGAAGAAATACTAAAAGGCTATGTAAAAGAAGAAAAAAAGAAGCAAAATCTGAAGAAGAATGAGGTGAAGTTCATCTTAGCAATTTGGTGTTCGCCTTCTGACTTCTCTTTCTGGATTCATCTCCATTTTTCTATCAGCTCAAGTTCCTGGGGCGGGTCCTCCAACTTCTGGCAGCACTACATGTGTCACCTTCACCTGCCTCTAGAAGGAGCTTCTGTTGCAATGGAGAAGGAGGGAACCCTCGGTCTCCTCCGAGACGCACTGTTCAGTCTTCTGGGAAAATTGTGGGTGTGTTCTTGCCCCTGCACCACCTGTCTTGGTCTGTCCCGGTCTGTCCCAGTTTATTTTCAATAATGTAGAGTTTCTGATTAATTAGCTGTCTGTTTCATGGGGGTTGCGGGGCAATCTGTGCAAGAGAGCTCTCTCCTGCGTGGTGCTGAGGGCAGCTCTGTGTGTGAGCTGAGACTGGGCAGAGCCCCGATTCCCTCCTGCTGCACCGCTTTCTGATCTCCCTGCTTTGCCGGCCTCAGTGAAACAGGCCCTAAGAGTCAGTGTATTTTGTGCCTCAGAGAGTTCAAAATGGGCCAATTAGGCATACCTCCTGATGTCTTTCTCTTGTAGAAATATACCCTGGAGGGTTCTTGAGCCTGCCCAGCCTGTTTTGCAGATTGCTGCCCCACCCAGTGCCCAGCTCCTGCAGGAGGTAGGGTTTGGGTACGACCTTCCAGAAGGTTCTGCCAGGGAAGGGGCCTCTGTCTGGCTTTAAATAATCTCAGGTGCACAGTTCCCAGCCCACTGCCCTCGCAGCAGAGAGAGGTTGTGGGACTGTATTAAGAATTAGGGACCTGAGAGAAATCAAGGTTTAAAGTTTAAATAACATGTTTGTGCAAACTTTCTGGTTTAGGCCTAATGGAGCTTTGCATTCATTTGTTTGTTTCTGTAAATCTTTATCTTTTCCTTCTTTCCTTTTTGAAGGTAAATTAAAGCAACATTTTTCTTAATGATTGCAATAGATATAAATAAATTGAAAAATGTAAGGTTTTGTGAGGTTCATCAATAAGAATTACCTTGAACTTCATCTGATTATCTCTCCTGTTCACAACCATGAGTTAGAAGTCAAATTATATTTTTAGCAGCTCTCTAACTCAGAAATCATGCTTTTATGTTAAAAACATATTTGTATTTCACCTAATATAAAACATATTATTAAGCATTCTGAAAGCAGATTTGACCAAATTCATTTTTGAATTTTCAGCTCCTGTCATGTGCTTCATGTAGATGTAACAGTTTCAAAACAAGACATCCAGCAGCATTTTTAATCAGGCTTCCACCTACTGGAAATAATAAAGAAAAATCTGGCCAATAGAATTTGGTCATTTTAAACCTCATTTTTTAAATCTGTACTTAAATAAATTAAGTGATCAGAATGATAATTCTAAACTTTGGAGCACTTTGGAAACAAATGTGTTGTATTGACATGATACAAAATAAGTGCTATTCTCTTTCTCTCCCCCTGTTAAAGAGGCTGAAATACATATTTTCTCTCTATCCAAATAAGTGACTAATTTTCTGCCTTGGACATACACAGAACATCAAGCCCATTATCTTTTTGTGAGTTCTCGTTATATATATCTATATATATCCACACACACACACACACATATAATTATATCTTTTAGTAAACCATTGTGATCAAAATAAGATAACAGCATAAAATAGATTCCATTGACAAGGGCAACCATAAGGTCATGGTTTTGTAGCAGGTGTTTAAGGTATTGATAGATTATTCATCAAAGAAATTAAATAGGAAGATAAAAATGCATTAAGCCATTTTATAGGAAGGCATTTAAGAACTGTGCTGCTGTAAGAAAGTGTATCAAATTGCTTTTTTATTCAGTAGGTCATTTGAAATATGGACAGTTGGAACTTGGTCTTTTGTAAAATTCAGCAGGGATCTTTTATTCCTGTTATTTGGTTCCTTTCCAAGCATGTAAGTGTCTGGGGAAGTATCTTGAATTACAAGCTAATAACTGATACTTTTAATCGAGCCCTAGACTTTAAAAGAATATTTTCCTTCCCTTCTTTCCTTCTTTTCCCCTTTCCAGTCAATTAAGGTGCTTTCTGATGTTTGCATACATTGAAAATCAGAAACTCTGTAAGAACTGAGGCAGGAACCATAAAATGATGACCGCAGAGAAGACTAGGGGCAAAAATGTATTACTTGGAAATTTTTTTAAAAATGAATAATCAAGTGCAGTTTAATCAATTTTCAACATTATAGTGATTATCTATCAAATGACTACCACATTCCAAAACTATAAATATGATTTGTTTTTTTAAAAATTAATATTTGAGACTGTACTAGTCAAGAAAATTTCCAAATCACATGTGGAAAATGGAACATATTTTCTACATTTTTGGAAATAGTATCCCCACTTTATAATGATTTCTTAAGGTTTACTTTTCCGATGATAATATCAATTAAATTAATACAAAGGTGGTATTATTTTGTATTATTTATTTTTTTAAAGATTATATTTATTTATTTTTAGGGAGAGGGGGATGGAGGGAGAGAGGGAAATGTCAATGTGGTGTTGCTTCTCGGGCGGCCCCTACCAGGGACCTGGTCGGCAGCAACCCAGGCATGTGCCTTGGCTGGTAATCAAACCAGCTACCCTTTGGTTTGCAGGCCGGCACTCAGTTCTACTAAGCCACACCAGCCAGGGCAAGGAGGTATAATTTTTATCATGACATGTTTGCCTTTGAGTTAAAAATTTTGAATATATAAGCATTTACTAAAAATAACTTATTTATTATCATCAAATGAATTAGCAATATTTCAGTTATCACTAAATCATCTTGTTAGAAACAATGGTTATAGTTTAAACCTCAAAGTTTTCATCTGAAGGTGTGATGAGTGCATTATAAGCTGTACAAAATTATTTCTTATCAGGGAGACTTTTTATCTATCAATCTGTCTGTCTGCCTACTTATCTATTTATCATTTTTTATTTCTAGCCTAGTTATGTATCATGTTCTTTCTCTGGGAAAGTAGCCTATAAATGTAATGTATACAAGAGCTATTAGGGCTTATTTGTTACATAAACTTCATATGCTTATTATGTTGTATAATTACCAAGGGTATATGATAAGGGAGTGCCCATTCTTGGGTAAAAGTTTGAATGATTCTGGAATTTTAAGATTTACAAATAGAATAAGTCAGGGTTTTTTTTAGTGATCTTGTCACATAGAATTCTATTCTGTTACTTTGGCATTCATATTATTTATAACTTTTTGTAAGTGGAACCTTATTTTTTCCTGGGGATTTCCAGTTTAGGCTGAGATTTGCAAGTAATTATCTCAGGAATTTAGCAAAGAAAACCTTTCGAAGAAAAACCTTCTGAAAAAAATGATATTTTAAGTTGTGATTTTGGGAGCCGTTCAGTTTGTTTTCAGTGTTAAAGTACATTATATAGTGTAAATTTATTTAAAATCCTGGTTGACAGAGAAATGCGCATTACTGTAGAGAAGAGGAAGTGGCCTGTTTAAAATTTACAGCAAAAATCCAGCCGGAGCGGGGAAAAAAACAGAGGAACAGAAGCACAGTTATGAAAATGCTCGGAACGCTTCTATTAGACCGCCAAATACATATAGACACATTGAGCTTGAGGATCGTTTTAAAAAGTGGCATTTAATAATGGTATTTACTTGGCTCTCATTTAAAAATTACCTGAAATCACTTCTGTAACACTTCCCCAAAAGACTTACATTAATGTATTTTGAAATTATTTATTTCTATAGCTAACATATTATAAGCCACTTTTATTACTATTAGGCTTTAAATAGGAAAAAAGAAAAGAAAAGAATAAAAAGAAGACAAAAAAAGAAAAATGAAGAGGAACAGGGGGAGAGGGGAGGGGAAGGAGGAGTGCAGATGAGATTTCTGATGGGAATAGAAGGGGAGGAAAGGAGACAGGAGCACACAGGTTAGTTGGAGAATCACACATTTCTTTTGCAATTCCATATGAATTTTATCTTTAAAAAATTATGACCAAAACACTAAATGAAAATACATGTTTTCCTGTCACTTCCCATTAAAATACAGAGAGCTCTAAAAGTTGAAATGTGTAATAAAATCCTTAAAAAGGTAGTAATATCATTTTCTTAAACGATATTACAGGAAAATTACCTGTCAGTAATTTTGGGAATTGGGATATCATTTAGTTTTCAGGTAAATGTCACTTTAAGGAAACCTTTATGTCCCCTAATTAATTTTGTATCCTGTCACCCTATTTTAATTTTCTGCACAGGATTTTTCACTATCCGTTTCTTATGTGTACCCTCACTCCTAGAATGTAAGCAAATGCAAGTAGAGAAATTGTCTTGTGTGACCTTTCAAAGACAATCAATATTTATTAAATGAATGAGTAAAATAAATACATAATTTAAAATTTGACCAAGTTTCTTCTCAATGAAGATGTGTTTCTCCAGGTCACCCGTAATAGTGCCTCCCTCAGGACTTGTGTGCCCCTGCATAGAAGCATCTATGGCTGACACTCCAGATGTGCAGTGAGAACGTTTTTCTTGTTTTGTACCTGTTCCTTTTCATAATGGCAAAGGCTCCATTTTATGCCCTGTCTTATTTTGTCAGAAAATCAGAATGCATGAAGTCAGCTAACTACCAGTTGCCTTTTCCTGCAAACAAATACAATCTGGCTATTCTGGGCTCATGTTTGCACTTAATGATGAAAGGCCAAGTCCAGGGCAGTTATATGATACAACCTTACAGAGGTTTACTGTGAATACTCAGGTGAGAATTTTCAGTATGTTTTATAAATCTTATTGACGTAGTAAGTTATATGTCTCAAATGAAAACATAATACACATTATACAATACTTTGTTATTATCAATCAAGAATTGCTATGGAAATTATACACACACACACACACACACACACACACACACACAACCTATTTGTCAAAGCATGACTTTGAAGATCTTTGTGCCTTCATTAAGGTCCAATACAAATTCCATCTCTTCCATTAATTCGTCTACAAGCTCACCCTTCCCAGAATCTGTCTCACTCTCAGCTCCCACGTAAGCCTTATCCAGGCCTGCATTACATCACTTAACACATTCTTTCCTAGAAGAGTCAAACTATTAGTATATGGGTCTTTGGTAAAATTAGTCCTCTCGCCCTATGTTATCAATCTTTTTTTCACCCTGTATTATTCATCACAAAAGGTAGTGACAGTGTTTGTTTTGTCTTTGTCCTTCTCAAACTACCTGCTATAATGCCTTACATGTAGTAAGAGCTCTAAAATAGTTAATTGAATAATAGATCACCAGTTTAATAACAGACTTCTGTTGATACATAAAAGATCAAAATCTAACAAATTTGGAGTCAAATATATTAATTATTTTCATACACGCATTTATTAATTTTCACGGATTAATTTTGTGGTGTGGTTACAGTTCCCAAGATACATAGCTTCTGGCAACAGAAATGGGTGGGCCTGAAACGGTGGGTGTGATATGATTTATTATCTTTTATGCAATTAAGCTACCCAAGACAAGTGTGCCACCTGCCAAATCTGACCAGTTATTACAAAAAATGTAATGAAATGGTGTTTATTTCATTACATTTTTTATGTAATTATTTCATTACATTTAAAGATATTAAAGTAACATCTATTAAAGGCCGATGCTCAGGTTTTCTTTACAGTTTCAAGTTAATGTGCAAAACATTATCTTCCCAATGACCAAATGAAAATATATACTTACATCTTTAATTGGTAATACAATATCTACATATTCGCAATGCGATAAAGGTCTTTAAAACAACTTCATAGAGAGAGTGTTTTAAGTAAGAAATAGGAATTAAGACATTCTTTTGGGTTTTTTAGAAAATTCTTTATTTTCTAAAAATGTGGCTCCTGATATTTTTACAAGCATACGATTTACTATAAGAGCTTACAAAGCAAGTAACTGAAAAGTCAGGTTTTGGTGACAGAATAACACTATTAGTTGTATTAGGTAGAAGAAAAGAAAGTGTCATCATTTGAATCTATGGTTCAATTACAGGTGTGTATTGAGCAGCTCCAGGGGTGCCATTTTCGTAGCGGACAAAGGGAACAGTGCCTTTGGACTCATGCAATGTGGTCCAATGCAATGTGGTAGCCAATGACAGCTATCATAAGTATTATAGCAAGGCGGGGAAGATTTGTTGAGGAAATTATTATTCTTTTGTCTCTGTATAAAGTTAAATTTTAAAAAACTTAGCATTCATATATAGGATAAATTAGTGGGAAAAAATCTCTCCCATGAACTATTTTAATGTAGTGTCTCAAGGCAAGCAGTTGAATATAAAGGTGGTTTGGCTGTGTGTGGGGAAGGCTGTGTGTGTGGCAATGCTTTGTATTCCATTTGTTTACAACATGGAGCTTTTCTACTGCGTGTGACTTGTGGTTTACTTAATTCACGTGATAATGTATTTAATAAATGTACTTAGAAATGCAGACATGTGTATGAGAGAGTCAAGCTAGTTGGTGAATACACTCTAAAAACTATGCAAGAAGAAGTTACTGTGTACCTACTTCTAAACATAGTCTAGATCTAGCTTCCAAAATTCTACTTTAAACTCTATTTTTGGATTATATTTAATATGAGAGATCATTTAAGTGACAAATAAAATTTTAATTGAGGGATATTATTTTTTAATGGTTTAAATGCACTCTGTGCATGGAATTATAAGGTTTATAATGTAAGATAAATTAGGGCAAGGGCCTTGTTAGCTGTGCTTACTCGTACATATAGATATAGATCCCACATATTTGGGATCATATAAACAGTTCCCAGCACGTACTGCAGAATGAGACATCAGCACACTAATGGCCTGAACACAATAAATCAAATAGAACTTCTTTACTTTTCTGAAATTATTATATAAAGTTTCAGTTACCAAACTAATTAAATGAATTCACTTAAGGAAAATTCCCAGAACGCACACACACATGGATGGGTGGATAGACCGGCAGATATACACAGACAGACAGACTCAGTTAGATCTGGTAAGGGATATCTGTGCAATGCGTCTCACCTGACACCCTTGTATGAGATCACACACACACGCACACACACACGTTTCCACAACTGCATTAATCAAAATACAGCACCACAGACGGCACCACCGCCCTACAGGGACAGCAGCTGTACAGTGAAAGCATTGCGGTCTGTTTCATTGCTGTAGCAAGAGCAATATAGAGAGACGAAAATTAAAATTTTATTTAGATATGGGTGGGAACAAACATGAAATTTACTTTATAGTTTACAGTACTTTGATTCTATCCTTGAACATAAGTACACATTTGATCACTGTAGAAAGAGGTTTGCAATGATGGCAATACAAAGGTGTACTTATTAATAGAAGATAATTTATTTCTTAGTCATAATAAATACAATTATACTTCTACTCAATAATCTTACAGCAATAAAACTTTCCATTTACCTGAGTAACTTAAAGCCAATTTCCGCTTTGTTTTAATTAGAAATTAGACAGTTTTAATAATTCCCAGATTTGTAACATCAAAGTATGAAACTTTATTTTTCAAACCTTTGGCATTTATGAATACTTGAAAATCTTAATTAACTTGGTGAAAAGCCTGGAAAAGATTATCAGTATGTGGTGATTGACAGGATAATGAAAATTTTCTTCAGCGAAATTCTGATATATTTAGCCTGACTTGGGTTCCTTTCTATATCATCAGTTCTCTGAGTGTTATTTTTAGTTCAGCTAAATCAATATAAGGAAAATATTCACCGATGTGGTTTGTGACAAAAGATTCTGATAGCAAACAAAAGTCACTAAATCTAGACCAAATTACAAAGTATAGGTGAACTGAGCTTGTCCAAGACAACATCCTTAATCCTGTCCAACAATTTTCTTGTGAAATACCAGAAGTTTTCTCCAGTATCATTCAATGACCCCTTGACTGCTGTGCTCCTGTCTCCACATCACAACAACACCCTAGTATCTTTCATCCAGCACCTCATATGATATAACTAATTTTCCCTTTTCTTGTTTTAGTCATTTACAATCTCACAAATTTAAGCAAAGCTTTGAAGCTGTTCTCATTGTATTCTCTATTCTTACACGATTGAGGTAGAAGTTTCTAAGCCAGCTATATTTTGGTGCAATAGGAAGTGTAAGCCAAAGTCTCTGACCACCCAGGACTCTTACATGAGGCTTTAAACCCACTGAGAACTTGAGCAGCTGATGCATTGTGGGCAGATTGAGGCAATTGTTTCCTCATGTACTTGTTTTTGCAACTTGCCTCCACATGATTTTCTTATATTTTCTACCCAATTCATCAAAAGACCAGGATATATTTTTAGCTAACATCATTGTTTTTTTGATAAACACACATGTAAAATTGGCTAAAACTCACAGGGAAATAGCTGAATAACTTTAGTCTTGATTTCTCTCCGACTTAGCCAACAAAGGTTAAAATATGGGTATAGTATCCAGTTATGTCTAAACTGAAGAGAAATAGCTACTTTATTGTATATGGTGAGGGTGGATAAATGTGTACACCCTTTACCAACATAACTCAAAAATGTGTACTCCAGGTAATATGTATAGCTTTTGAATCAACAATCCAGTTGAGGAATTTATCCTGAGAAGGAAATAAGTACCTAAAATGTATAGACACTGGCATCCTTTACATCTTTGTGGGTAATTGGGAAAAATATAGCATAAATGACAAACGAGAGCATTGTTAAATAAATTAGGGCCATGTCTGGGCAGCTCAGTTAGTTAGAGCATTGTCCAGGACACCAAGAAGGTTGTGGGTGCAATTCCCCGTCAGGGCACAGTCCTAGGTTGCAGATTCCATCCTGCTTCGGAAGGAGTACACGAGAGGCAACTGATCGATGTTTCTCTCTCACGTCAACGTTTTTTGTCCCTTCCTCTCTCTCTAAAATCAGCAAATATATCGTCAGATGAGGACTAAAGCAATAAATAAAAATAAATTATGACATGCTCATCATGTGGAATATACTCGTATAATCTTATAATTTGCTAGTATTACACTTTTCAACATAAGAATAAGTGTTAAATAACACAAGCATAATCATGTTTTATTTATCTAGTCAGGAAAAAATATTTATTTAATTTTAGTCTGTATGAGGCCATACATTGCTGCCAGGGGGTGAAGTGAGGGAGGAACCCAGTGTGACAGCACTGCCGCTTCTGTGGGGCGCAGAGTTAACCGAGGAACCTTCCTCACACACACACACTCCTTCTCGCTCTCTCTCTCTGACATCAAAGGGAGACTTTGATAAGTGCCTAAAAGAATTGCTTTGCTGTACTGGGAGCTGGGAGTTGGAGGTTCCCATGAGAGAATGGAAGAAGGTGGACGAGCAGCAGGAGAAAAACGCAAATAAGGGAGTGACCGGAGAAATTCTGGAAGGATAGTTTCCTTAATTTTCATAGTAGTTATCTGTGGGGTTTAGGATTTCTGGTAATTTTAACTTCTGAAAATACTCGTTAGTGGTGTTTGATGTTTTACAAGTGAGTACATATTGTGTTTATAACCAGAGATCAAATTTTTCATCTTCAAAACAATCTGGCTAGCAAAATGGAGTAACCTGTTATTAAAATCAGAATTAATTGCAGCTTGTTGTTAATTAAAAAAAAAAAAAGAAAGTTAAATGTATCTGCATGTAAAACTTATATAAATAGACACCTAATACGTCATTGATACTGAATACCCCATAGACACAAATATAACCAATTTCTAATCTACCTTCCATTTCAATATTGTAAACATGGCCCAAAGCTCAACATAAGCAGTGGATCATTCCTTAGAAGATCCAAATGCATGTCAGAATGAATGTAATCTCTTAATGGGGATCCTGTCATTCAGCGACTATAAAATATATAAAAATAGGTAGGATTTCATTTCTAGGTGTATGAATTCGAATGTGTGGAGAGACAGAGAAAGGGAGAGAGGAACGGTTTAGAAACACTGGATATTGAAGCTGCTTCTGAAGTGTTATAGGCAAATCAATCTCCATTTCATAGCTCAACAGTGAATTTGGGAGGCACTGCAGTTGTCAAAACCTCTTAAGTTCTCCCCAGCACCCAGTGCTACCTCTCAGAACACAGAAAGCAGTTAAAAGACAGGGAAATACCTTAGGATTAGTTTTCAGAAGAGGTGTATATTCAGAAGCAAAATCCTTTGTCTGCTATAAAGTAGCACAAGCCATGACACCCCAGCAGTCTTGGTTTCATGAATTGACAGTAGGCCTCTGTCTGCTTTACTACAAATGCAGTCCAGGTCTCATCACAATGATCACGGCAACACTAACCGCTTGTTTGAGTAACACGGGGCTGGACGTATTCCCACTGTGAAATCTGTGTGTGAGTAGGATTCACATTGATTTCTACCCACTAATTGTGTGCAGAGATTCTCATCCAAATTGATTGTCTTTTTTCCTTCTTTTTTAAAAAAATTTTGCCTTCTGAATGGTAGAATTCAAGCAAGATATTTGTGTTCTATAGAAAATACTATTTTTCTATGCTACATTTCAAAATAAATAACCTATTAGGAAATTAGTCTGATGAATGTAGGAAACAAACATATTTCAGACACATTTAATCAATTCTATGATAAAACCATGCATGGAAAAAGAAAAAAATTATCTTGATGTAAATTTACCAGTTATGTCTGACAAGTAATGGGTGTGAACAAAGGGGTCCCCAAAGGCAAGAGGCCCAGAAAATTAGATGCCATTACCTCTAATTCATTAAGACATTTTCAATTGTTTTCTCAAGTAAGCTGGTGCATCCCCTAGGGAAATACATAACTAACATATACTGGATTCATCAAATCTCAGACAAAAACTAGGACTTTCCCTACCTCCCTTTCAGACATGCTTTGAGGGAATTACCAATGATCAAAATGAGTAAGAAAAAACCCTCAAATGAAAGGACTATATACCTTTGAAAAAAATGTTTCTGAAGTTGTAGGATAACTGTTGTAAATAACAGCACCTGGATATTAGTGACTTAACCTAGTTGACATTGACTTTTCACTTAGGTAATAATTGGCTATGTTCTGGCATCTTTGCATTAGACTCAGTGACCCAAGCTCTTCCCATTTTGTAGTTCCAGCCTCTCCCCATACCTCAGAGTCCTTTCCATTCTTCAAGGAGATAAGGAAGGAGAAGAGGAGCAGAGCCCATGCTTTTCCTTCTTTCTTTCTTTAATGGGTCACATCTCTAGGCCAGACAGTCATATGACTAAGTCTATAAGGGAGGTGGGGAAATATGGTAGAGTCTGGACCCTCAGAAGAATGAAAAATTGTTTGAATGGACATCTGTCCAGTTTTTATCACAGATAAGAACTCATTAAGAATGTTATTTATTTTATTTAGTAAATAAAGAAATATAATATAGAAGCAAGAATATTCATCTTTAATTGTTTCAAAATTATAAGAGCATTTGCCTCAGATTAGGATCCTCTCAGATCTTACTTTTTTAATTGGTGTTCTGGGGATAATTACTTTCATATAAAGATGTGAAATACAGGATATTTCCTTTGAATTACCTTCTATAAAGTAAGTGTATAAACTGGAAAGACTCCTTGAGAGTTAATAGTAGTGAGTCTAGATTTTTTGTAGCAACACACTCCTTAGAGCTGATTATATGCAAGTGCCCCTTGAGTATTAATAATATTTTTCTTTACAAATTTCATGTGTTCCACATGGGAAACAACTAGGTTTACTAATAAAGATATTCTTGGAAGTGCAGAGATTCTGTGATTTTGCACAGTTGATGTCTGATTATTTTTAATGGTAGAGTAGGTAATGACTTTAAAAATTTGCGCTATATCTCTAAAAAGAATAGTGTTTGGTTTTATTGTGCATAATTTTGCCTACTGCATCATTAAATCTGTTTAGGTAAATGAAGCAAAACATTTTCTGAAGCACGGTGAGAAAGTAGAAGAGTACATTAAGAATAATGCATGACTGGATATTTTGTATGTTTTTATGTGTTTATTTAATATAAACACACTCTTGGAACAAAGCCAGACTTAGATGTTTAAAACAAGTTTGTCCCAGATATTTAAACTGTAAATCAGATTTATGAACCTGAGTAGTAAGTAGAACTTTTACACTCTCTCTCATTTGTAGGTTTAGTTTTCCCATAGAAAGTATCTTGCAAATACTTCATTTATCTTTGTTTTGATGAGTATTGATTACAAACTATTACATGTAAACTATCACATTCGGCTTTGAGAAAAAATGCGGTGTTGAATCAAACTTGGATGCTGCCTTTCAAAAAGCTTACCTGTAGTAATAGGAAGAGTATCTAGGCATGAAAACCTGCACGTGAAAAAGAGATAACTGTGAGGAGTATGACGAGGAAAATTAAGCTAATAGAACAGGATTGCAGAAGGAAAAAAAAAGATGGGGAAGATACAAGAAAAACATCAGAGAGAAAATGTAAGTTTGAGATGAGTGGGAAATGGAAGTAAAATAATCAGGAAAATGATGCCAACTATCTCCACTTTGAACAAGAGACTCGAATTAGAAAGATAATGCAAATGTGAAACAAAAAATGGAAAATGTTTGCAGTGGATGTTGAACCAAGAATTAGGAAATGGTAGCAAGACTCTTCTGAAATTAAGGAGATGATGGACTAGGTGGCGAGATTAAGGTCTAACAGCAGAGAATGAGTTGACAAGGCTTATGTGGTTGGAAATAGTTTTTCACTCTCCCATTCAAACTTTGATTATTGTCAAGGCCAGAATCGCTGTTTGCATGAAATCGACCATGGTTTAAAAGGATCTGGAAGTTGTAAAAACAGACTGTGGAACTTAGCCTGACATCTAAACCTCCCTCTTCTAAGAGAATTGGCAGGAAAAACAAGAGCTTCGGAGTCAGACGAGGGTCAAATTCTAGCTCTATCACAAATTAATGGTATGATTTCAACATTTGTTTTTTCTCAACCTAAAAAGATCCTTAAATGAAAGAGTGTAAAATTCCTAATTTTCTGACCTATTGTTGGGAGTAAGTGAAATAATATGTGTTTGAGTACAAAATCTCTACTCTTTCTATCACACCATATTTATTTATCACTTTCTGGACTCTCTCAAAGCATTTAAACCTTGAAAGTAGACACTATAACAGTATTACTTAGGGAAAGAAAATGTATTTTTATTTACTTAATAATTATTAAGTAAATTCTAATAGATACTTTGGTTTTCTGTGATTTTTAAACAATCTTAAGTTATGTAATAAATAATTTTACTAAGAAATAATAATCCTAGGTATGACAATAGTAAAATGTTCTCTTGGGTGGGCAGCTTAATGAAATGCACAATTCCGTGTCATTTTTCTCTCCAGAGGTATACAGAAGTAGAGGAAATGGTTAACATAAATTTCACAGAATTTTCATAGAAATTGCCTCATATGTAGGACACATTGCATTTAACATCTTGCATAGTATCTGCCCTTAATTTTCAGCCGTGAAAAGCTAAATGCCTACAAACAGGCTATTAGCGTACAAACAGCATTAGGAGAGTGACTTGTTTCTTAATGTAGTTCTTGGAAGAGTTGGAAGAAATCCCAACTCTGGCAAAGAGCATAAGGATTTGAAAGAATTTTTCTTTGTTTGTCCTTCAGCTAAAATGTTTTGATTCCACTTAACTTGGACTCACAGTGTTGTATTGTTCCTTAAGTGCCAAGCAAATTTAGGAGATTATTTTGAAGTGGATGATTTATTTTCTAATTATCATAGGTGGTTAACAGGTGAACAAAGAAAGGGACGCTTCCATTTACCCGTTATTTAATACAAAACTTCTCTAAAATCTCTCTATTCGTGCTGCAACATATAGCCCCACATATGTATTTTTAAGTTCTTTTCCAAATATATTAAGATCCTGTTTCCCCATTATTTCATAGATTCTAAGCCTAGTGATTTTAATTAGGGTTGCACTTTGGATCATCAGCCTTTGTATAGGAATAACTTAACAGAATATAATTGATGCAACCCAGTGAAAATATGACGTAATATTACGACTATCCTTTCTCTACTAAAATTTTTGCAGAAATGCTGGAAATTTTTAGGACTTACAGACCAAAATTGTAATGACACTCATCAAATAACATTCACATATTTTCAAACAATCACTTACAGGGTATACATATTTTTAGAACTTTATACAATTATAATTACTAGTATATATTAAGTAGTTTACCAGGTGCTATTACACGACATGTCCTACACTGTCATTACTGAGATTCCAAACGGCAATGAGATTTCACTGCCTTTGTCATACCAAAATATTTGCTAGAATTAGCTTGTATTAATAACTCATTCACCCTTTTATATTTTCTCCCTTCCTGCCCAGTCATCTCTGAGATTGTGCTTGCATTTCCCCCAATCCTAGAATTTTACTTGAATTCTCTCCCGAAGCATGGCTTTATTTTCCTCTGCTTTTGTACCACTAGTTGTGCCTTTGATATATTTAAATGTAAACCTCTTGTACTGATGTGGAAGTGAAGTAACGAGCATTCCTGAGGCTGTGATCCGAAAGGCAACAGCCAGGCTAGCGGCAAAGAAGTCGAAATAACAACAGTGGGCACACCAAAATGAGCATGCTGTTAAGACACGTGTTCCTAGTTTTAGGAACATATTATGGAGCTGACAGATGCTATGATAAATTTGTATAAAGACATTGTCGGCAGCATAATTTTTATGTATTCCCTTTAAAGCTGAAAGTGTATGTGTCTGTGAGCAAATATGTGTTCGCATACGTGCCGTTCTGCCTGCCTCGCTTTCTTTCTTTGGGACAAAACATTCTGCCACCTTGGCATCCCACAGAATGAAAACGTTTCCACACATCACTGATATTTGGAGCACCTCTTATTTTCACCATAAAACATATGTTGCATTATTTAGCTTCCCTTTGGGGGGAAAAAGCAAAACATGGGTATGCATACGCACAAACAAAAGCCTGTGTTGTGAGATCTTGGCCTAATGTTGTTTGTCTGCAACATTAAGAGAAAGACATTCAGTGATGTCACAGCGTTGATTGGCTCAGGTCGATTCACAATTTGGTGAATTAATAAAAGTAATCTGCTTGATAGACTTCTCAAAAAAGTTTCAAATGAATGCATTTTAAATAAAAGTGAGAGCAAGCCACTAACTTTACCTCTAAAAATGTTTATAAAGCAAATCTAATGCTTCTATTGCACTAGAATTCTCTACCTGTGTCCCACAGAACATTTGTGATTTGCCATAAGGAAACCCAGCCCTCAGCCCTGCTGACTGTTAAGATAAATTTATCTTTCCCAGGCTCAACTCTTAGTGCCTCTCTGCTAAGTCTTGATGAAGTAGCTAAATTCATCCCCCCCAAGGACACTTTAAATTTCCAGCAGAGCTTCCTTGGAACCTTCTTACAAGCAGGCATTACGTTCTTGCCGAAGAAAATTGCACCTTGCATTTGATCAAACACCTTGGTTGTTTGAATGTGGATAGAACGTTCTGCACTGTTCCTGACAGTATTCCGCATCACCTGTGTTCTTTTTTAATTCTGAAAAAATCCCCAAAATATTTACATGTAAATATAAATATTATAGATAATATATATTCATTTATGTATGCTTAATATTCACATATGAACTCACTTGGCTCTGATCATAGGATCCATTGAAACGATGTGACTTTTTATAATGTGAGCAAACCTGCTTTGCATCAATTCAACTTATTCTTTATTGGTATTTTATCAACTGGATTTAATTTAACTGTAGAAATGTTTGAGTTTCCTGTGGAAATTAAATTACCCAATTTAATTTCAGGTACAGTAACTCCTTTTGTATTTAGATGACTTATTTATGGCAATGATCACTTATGCCTTTTATAATTTTTAGTTTTAATTAAATGTTTTTCTTTTATAATATAAGAAAAGTACTCTAGAAGGTATTTTTGTTCCAGACAAATTACTTATTTTGTATGATACTGACGTTAAGTAGCTTAATGTGATGTCCACTAACATGGTTTTTGTACACTGGGGACACATAAAAAAGTGATATGACATGTCATGTTATACACAGGAATATTCTTAGAGTGAAAAGATTTAAGTATAGTTTTTAAAAACCGTTTGTTTCTTATTTTGGTGTTCATGCAAATAAATTCAAGTTCAGTAATTGAATTTAAATGGGAAAATCTTTGAAACAGAAGGAAGGAAGATAAATATTTTATTTCAGAAGTACCCCAAATTCAAGATTAAAATCAGAGTTATTTAACTAGTTGTTTTAATTTTAGCTTTACTTCATGATGGGTAACACTTGAGATGAATAACATTGAGGAATGTCCTAATCTTGCAAAACTAAACTAAGGCAGCTTATTATAGAACAATCTGAAGATGTGGGAAGAGTAATAAGTACGGGAAAAACAGAAAAATTCTTTATGTCACCAAACATAACGGCCCTAATGATCAGAAGCAGCCCCAAACTGGCTGTGTGGCTTCAATTTATTTTAATAATTGACTGTGCTCAGAATAGCTATTAAAGCAAGTCTATAAAAATGTTGTAATTTGGTCCAGGTGGCAGTAATTTTCATATATGATTACAAAGTTTTATCTTCCACTCCCTGAAATGTAGCAAATATAATACCTATCTTTGATTTTAAAGGCCTGGTTAATTTATTTTGCTATTAATCACTGGTGTGTTTTTGTGACCAGGAGAAAATGTAAACCAAAGTAAAAGCATGGTAACTCTATTCTTGGTGTAGAGATGCTATATGTATTTTTTTGTTTATGCACCATTAACTAATTACAAGATGCAAATGATAGACTTCCTCTGAAAGTTATGTGCCTCAGATATGAAAACAGGGTCAGAAATGTCCTAGACATCCAGACATCCAGAGCAGGTCCTTGCAGATGGGGGCCAGTGGAAGGTGGAGTGAGGTCCTTTGTTTAGGCTGGATCCTGAGCAGAGCGTGAAGACTTGGTAACGACAGGCATAGCTGGGGGTCTTGAGGAGACTCTACTGCAGCTTGTTAGGGGAACATAGCGGCACCTGGGTGTAGCACTGTCAAGATTTGCTCCTCTTTCTAGCAAGGAAATTCATGGAGAGCTTCAAATTCAGACATATTTGGGTTTGCGCATTAGATCTGTCCCTCTTATTTCATATTATATCCCAGGGGAAATAGTTTACAATTCCAACAAGTTAACATAATGCCAAGGTAGGGAACCTGGACAAAACTTGGAAAACCCAGGCGGGCAGACGGGCCTCACAGTGAAGGTCTGATATCAAACGAGGCCCTGTGCACCGGGCGGGGGTGCACGCCTAAGCACTTAGTCCTCGAGGGTCATACTTTGGTCTAGGCAGACTTTGGTGCCCAGGTAGTTTACAAGAACAAAGAAAGAGAAACCAAGACTAATGCAAAAGTATTTTTAAAACAAAACGAAAACCCTGTTACAATGGGGGCTAGGGCTTGAGGAAAATGCCCAATTTTCTAATCATATGTTGACCGGCACCCCGAAGAACCCAATGCTGAGCCGCAAACTGAGTTCAGCAGCTCTGGCTTTGAGAGAGAGGATGAGCCGCGTCTGGGATGCGAGCAGGTGTGGTGGCCTGTTGTTCAGTAGCAAGATCGCCCATTGCGTTCACTGGGTCAACTGCAACTTTGTCAGTTCATCTCAGCACTCCTTCATTGTGTCCTCAGATTGTTTTGTCTTTCTTCCCGCCTTACCCTGGAGCTAGAGAGCCCTGGGGCAGTTCTCCTTCATGGTCAGTTTCAGTAGAGGATGGGGCTGAAGGCATCATTTTTCTACTCTGCCTCTTAAAAAGTCTTGTCTGACCATTCATTTTCCATTTGATTGAAAATTTCATTCATTCTGTTTGTCTTCCCTTTTAGATCTTAGTTCAGCAATTTAGTTTTAGGATTTATGCTTCCCCACAAATAATAGAGCAAGACACACAGTTATTTGCTCTACTGACTATAATAATCCAATGTATTGCATGTAAGAATTCTACCCAAACACTAACCAGGCTTAGTCATAGACTTAGAAAGAAAAAAGAAAGAAAGGAAAGGTTCATATTTTTTATCGAAATTATTTGTCTTCGGGCTGAAAGCCAAGTTACTATATATATAAATTATGAACAGCATAATTCATCTTTTTTTAAATTGTTGGTCCGTAGAAAAGAACAACTTAAAAAAAACCCCTGAAGTTTCAGTGAATTCCAATTACTTACGGCTTAACAACAGTAATTGAAAAGCTAATTTGTTTAGTAATGAACTTTATTGCAGAGAGAAAAAGACAAGACTGTTACCAAATTCAGCAGAAATGACTTATTCTCCAGTTTTAAGTAAAACAAACAAACAAACAAAAAGGAATAGAACTCTCTCATACCATATTTCAGACTGGTTAATAGTAATTATATTCATATTTTGCTTTTTCAAAATCTTTAATACATATAATGATGTAGAGGCTAAGAACAGGGTGATGATGATAATATTGAATATTATATAATAAATATATGAAAATTTCTGAACAAATAAGAGGAATAGGACCTTATTCCAAGAAAGGTGCCTTGGAGATCTGAGAAAGAGAATCCCAGTGTTCAGACAGATTTCGTTCTAATGATGTAGGTAACACTTCACCATAAATACTTGTAATATAAGAAATAATGAGTTGTTTCAATAAGATTCCAGTGATCAGTAGTATAAGAAAGATGGAAAGATAATATTTGACCTTGGTCTGGAAGGGAAGTATGGTTAAGATTTAACAAAGTGTGTATGAAGGGGTTAAACAGTGAGTCTTAAAAGGAGGCAGTTGTGACCCATATTTCTGTCTCTCCAATGGGACATTTGGCAGTGTCGATTGCCAAATTCTTTTTTGTTTGTCACAACTGGGGGAATGAAACTGGCATTAGGTGAGTAGAGCTCAAGGATGCTCTAAACATCCTCCAATGCACAAGACAAGATCCACAAGGTCAACAAGAGTTGCAGGCTTAGAAGCAGCCAGAAGGGTGTACTGAGAGAACATATTCATTTTGTTCATAGCCTATTTTCACTGCATGAATAAAATAATATTTTGAATAAATAGAGGTAGCTCTTACGGATGTAAATTTTTATAGCGAGAGGATGCTTCCCTAATCTAAGCGTAAGTAAGAAAAACAACAGTCATCCCTTTAGAATTAGAACTATCAGAGAAGAAAAAACTTTGCCAGTGGGCAACGAAAAACAAAAAGCTGATCATGAGCCAAAAGACTAAAGGATAAAAATTTAAAAGAATAGAGGAGACACAGGATCCAAAGGTGCCTGAGTAAGACGATGGTTTCCGTTACCTGGTATAAATAGATCTAATTCTGAGACACCCGGCCTCTTTAAATAGTTAGCACCACTCGTAGATGTATCTACAGAACCTCGAGAAGATGGACAAATTGGAAGATTTCTAGGACCTAGATTTAGAATGTGCAACATCTACTACTTGTAGTATTATGTTATTTGAAATAAGTTAATTCCCTGTATGTTTTCATGAACACATGCTAAGTTTTCTGGTAGATACCGCCACTAGTGTGTAATGGTGAATACATTAAGCCCTTGTGTCAGAAATCTAATTATACTTTCCTGAATCTGTTCCCGTAATTATTGGTGGCAACTTAGCCTTAATTAGCCTAGTGGGAAGGGCATAGTCTAACAGGTCTCTGGGACTGGAGTCCAGTCGCCGACAGTGATGTGAAGGCAACGTTCTCTTTTTTCTTTGAGGGGCATTCTCTCATCTTTCTGCCTTCTCTGCTTTTCCAGATAATTACAGTGGCTGCCTCAGAGCTAAATTATTGTGTAATCCCCAGGCGTGTCCGCTCCTTGTTTGTTCATTCGTTGTGCTTTTATCTCAAAGAAAAGGTGTATATATGGTCATTTTTCTTCGCAAATAACACACATTATAGTTTTATAGGTTTCAAGTTATACAAAAGCTGAAAATACAACTGAAATAAATTTGAAAATAAGCACAAAAAAGATATGTGATCAATACCACTATGAAAATGAAAATAGTTACTGGGATAAAGAGAAAAAAACAAAAACAGAAGGACTGCCCACCACAAGCAAGAATGATCCAGCACAAACTGTCAATAGTGCCAAGGCTGAGAAACCCTGGAATAAAGAAAATTCCACACCTTGGTTGGTGTGGCTCACTGGTTTGAGTGCCAGCCTGCAAACCAAAAGGTTGCTGGTTCGATTCCCAGTCAGGGCACATGTCTGGGTTGCGGGCCATATCCCCAGTAAGTGGCACACAAGAGGCAACCACACACTGATGTTCCTCTGCTTCTCTTTCTCCCTCCCTTCCTGTCTCCTTCCTTTCCTCTCCCTTCCTTTCCAGGTGGAAGGAAGAACACTCACAAAAGCTTGAGACCTTTGGGAAATCCCAAACAGCATAGTTTACCTGAGGTGTACAGATTATGTGACAGAGTAGGAAGTAAGCAAAGGTTGGAAAAACAGTTTACAACAAACTTGGATGCCAGATTAAACCATTTTGGTATTTTAGTTGCTGACCTTCCCAATATCATCTGTTAGAAATGTTTCACATCTTATATAATAAAATTAAAAATGCATTTAATTATTTAAATAATATTATTTCAAATATTAATAGTTTTCACTCTTTTTAAATACCTTCTCTATTTAATGTAAATAGTGAACAGGTCATATGGAAACATAATCAACTAACTCCTTGGAAAAAATGTTCTTATGTTCCAGGTTTCTTCAAATTTATTTACAAAAAGTAAGAGAAAGTTTCCTCAGATTAGTGCTAGAATTCTAACTTAAGCCTTTCATGATCCTGGCATGACTTTTCTCCATTAAATATTTAATTATTTCATGACTTTTATGATTATTTTGATTACACATAAGTACTGCATATTATCTGTACAGAACTAACTGGTTGCATTGCTCAACTTCAGAAAGAATGAAGTTAAACTGGATAGTTACTTGTCTTACTTCAAGTAACTTTTTAAAAAGCTTTACTATATCGGCCTTTGTAGAATTCTTTGCTTATAATTATCAGTATGTATCAAGTCATGATAATTCTTAGGATCAGAAACTTTTTATCAGATAATAAACCTTTCTTAAAAAGTTTAGCCTCTAATTATAAAATTATATATGTATATACATGACATATAATATCATGTTTTATAGAGTTATTATATGGCCCATATTCCCTTTCAAAAAACCAATATAACTTTTATAAACATATAAGTATCACATGCTATTTTGAACATTAGATCTTTACAAATAATGTTAGACCTAAAATAGTATTTTATCTTAGAATCTGCATAATGGACAGTAGTAAATAATAAATTTACATGATGGCTGTTTCCTTATTATCACGATGACGCCTCTTTTGGTGCTTATTTGCATAGTAGCGTTTATTATTTTCCTCTGCAATTGCTGCCTTTTGTCTTCCATTGCCAGTGATTTTGGAAGAAAGCATGGTATTGCAATGCTTATTGTGATGGTGGGCATTCAAGAAATGTTTATAGAATGAGTAACTTTAAAGCAATATCTGACTTTTTTTGAAAGACAATCTCCCCAAAAAACAAAATGTAAACATCAAATGCAAAACGCAAATTATATTTATTTCATTAGTCTGTTCTATCTTTTGACTCGATACCATGCAAAGCCGATAGAAATGTGCATCAACATTTAATCAACATATAAAAGTTATTGGGTTCAGTCCCTTACCAGCGGGCCCTACCACGATAACTTACCCCATCATACACCACTAATAGAGCCATCAGACTGTGTGTGGAAACCTAACAGAACTGCGTACGCTGTGTTGATTGAAATTATAACATGTCTTTTCACACTTTACTGAGAAAAATACTAGGATTGGGGAGTCTTTACAAAGATAATAAAAGTAGTATACCAGTACATTTTATTTTTAAAAATTAACAAAAAAGCATATAGAGTGGAGAAAAGCATCGGAAAGAACTATTTCTGGGGCAGAATATGCCTCTAGAGCCTAACTCCAATTTCATCATGTTATACAACTGGAATCTATATCTGCTTCCAAACCTCAGATCAAGATATTAAATTTCCTATAATTATTTTGATTCAGGTATTGCCTCTTGCATAGACAGTTTAACAATTACAGAAATTAAATTCTGCCCTTTTTTTTTTTACAATATTTTCATCCCGTCCTTCGTTTCCAACTTCTTGTGCTTCCTAAATTAGCTCTCACCGCCTCTTTCACATTTCACTCTCATCTTCAATTGTTAGATTTTTTGTAGCATTTTCTTATATTAAAACTTACCTGGATTTATTCAATCCAGAGGGAAGCCCAACTCGACTGTGTTGCCCTGGTAGTTGTCATCCTAACCAACCTCTCCCTCTTCCAACACTGACGTTAAGTCTCTGTTCTACTACTTCAGTTGGGTTTTCAGTCCTCCTTCTAGAAGCTTATTGAATGGACTTTCCTTTTTTGTAACTGGCATCTTTACAGTTTAAAGACATCTTTCCTTCTCTTTCATCAGTTGTCCCCTTTATCGTTCTGCTCCATTGCCTTCCCTTTCTTTTCCTACTCCTGCGCCTACCACTTACCAGGCTGGACCTGGGCTTCAAAGTCACCATATGACAATGTTTCTTTTCACAGAAAATTACCTCCTCTCATTCACAATCTCAGAAACTAAGAACAGTTGTTTAATTTTAAAAGGGCATAATATTCATTATTAGTAATGTATTTTAACAATAAGTGTGATATAAACAACCATTGTGTGCACCACAATATTGAGGTATTTAATTTTCACATTAGGTTTTAAATATTAGCATGGGTTGATGTTGCCTACTTTAAAAGCATGTATTTAGATTGAGGACAGTAGAAGCCTAGTTGCTCAGTGCCTTTTCAAAAATCCAGATGAACATCTGAATTGAAAAATTGCCATTATCTACTGGTAATGCTATTCCAGAACTTTTTTAGGGGTGTAAAAATCTATCGTCATTTCCCTGCCTGTGGCTTCCACATTCATTTGGTAATCTTGCCATCTGTTTCACTGAAATGGCAGCCCCAGAGGGCAGGGAGTATCTCTCATCTGTGCAGTGCTGTACGTGTGGATTCTCTGTCAGCATTTAAAAAATAATAGAACTTCAAATAGGGTTGATTTAAGCTTCCCTAGTCAGCAGTTAGTCTTGATGGCATGAATCACTCTTTCAAATGGTAATCTGCACCTGTTACCTTCATCCACAGGTTGGGAAACACTCACACCTTAATTAATTATACCCTTGCAACGTGGGAGATTGTATCCTCAATTCTGAGATAGGGAGACTGGGACAGCGAGAATCAACTGCTTTTCTGATATTTCAAGGCAGATAGTTGTAGAAGAAAATTAGAATTCAGGTCACATTTCATTGAGTGATCGATGAGGCTCTTTAGGAATCTGCGTCGCTTGTGGCAGAAAACACGGTGATGACATCCCTTCCAGGAAGAGTGTGCTTGTCCTTAGCTTATTCTGTAGCATCAGCTCAGTACGACCTCAGAGAGCATCTATGCTTCTTAACACCAATTTCTCTCTTCTCTTTTGCAGTGGCTGATGTCATTTAGGGAAGCAAAGAGCAGGTGGTATGCAAATTACTTTTAGGTGAGCATAGTATCAGAATATAATTCCCCAAATGGCAGTGCCGCCATGTAATTAAGCCGCAACTAAGTGACAAGTATCTGACATCAGATAATCATTTAATAAAGGAAAATGAGAGGCAGTTTATTATTTTAAAATGTGCTTTTTTAAAAGTTCTTTGAGGATGAGGAAGGATTTTCTGGGCATACAAATGATCTTAAAATGTTTGTGTGTAATTATTTTTGGCACATTTAGCAAAGTGTTTATGATAGTGATAAGTGTTTCCTTGGTGAACATCATTAGATGTTCGTAAAATTGTAAGTGGGCTTTCACCTTTGATTTTTGACTGCTAGGGAAGTGTTTTCTGGATGCATATGCTTTTTGTTCATTAAGAAATGCCAAATTAGAAACTTTATAAGGTATTATAAATTTACTCTGCATCAGTACATACACTTATTATTTTAATTCATATAGTAGCTTAACCAGTAGTTTGCTTAGTATCATTTGTTTTTCTTTTTCACTGAAAATAGAAGCTAAGAAACTGTAGTTCTTGAAGTGTAGCAATAATAGATTTCCTCTCCAAAAGACTCTGAAAGCAGCATTTATATATATATGTATGAGGTAAACTTTGGTAAGTCGCAAAGAAGAAAATTGAGTTAGAGAGAAACTCATGTAATACTCATTCTTTTCATTAAAAATATTTTTTCAGAATCTATTACATGAATGCAATCTACTGCACTAGTAACTCTAAATTAGCAAAACTTTTAAATTTTCATACCTCATTACCATCTTTATCTCTCTAATGTCTTCCCCTTCATTATGAATTAACTTTATTTAATTCATAATTATCTTGTGTCATTTTCTTCGTGGTCCCAGCCCCATCTCTGCCTCATTCCTTGCCCTGTTCTCCATCCTTGAAATCTCTTAACCTGATATCCCTGAAACTCAGTTTCTTCAGCTGTATATTGGGAATAAAAGTGCAGTCCCACAATTGCTTGAGAATTAAATAACATTTAAATACCCATTCACTCAATTATTGGCAAATACTAGACAGTAAATTTTTTGTTAATATTGTTAATTTTGTTAATTTTGTTAATTGCCACTATTGATTTTATTCAAGATTCAGCTTAGATATCAAGAGCTCTCCTGGAAGGATGTCCCCCTGGTACCACTGCAATATGTTCATACCTCTGCATTTTTAGCCAAGTTCTATGTTATTCTTCTCATACGGCAATTAGTGAGCACCTTGAGAGAATGCATTATGAATGGGCCACGTGTCATTCATCAGTGTGTTTCCAAACATTAAAACATTCAAGAACCTCTAAGTGTCGGTCAACTAAATGACTGAAGAAATGCTCTGAGAAATGTACCTGTAGCTGACATTAGTTGGGAATGTTTCACCTCCTCCTCCTACTGACTGCACTCAGTGTTTCTTACTTATTGCTTCATTTCCAGAAGAAATGCTGATGGGCGCCCTCTGGAGATTATTTAGCCAATTCTAATTTCTTCCACTTCCTCCCTGCTCTGGGGCCAGCATTTGTGGTGTGGATTTTGCTTGAAATGGTAGAAACCCAGATGAACTATAATATGATAGTATGTTCAGGGGAGGAGGCAATGGCTCAGTCAGACAGGTAGATGGCAGGTGGCACGTTTCCTGACCTATGATCAGAGTCCATTGACAGAGGCAGATGGCAACAAGCAATATTCAGAATTCAGTCAAGTAAGTAAATGGACTCTGCTATGTCTGGCAGCAGATGGTTGGAGCCCAGGCCAAGACTTCTGAGAGTAAGCTTGACCTGCAGTTTTTAGAAGGATAGTCAAAGCTGAGATATAGTTGCAGAGAATAAATTACAAGAAAAGAAGGGTGTTCTCAAGAGTTTAGCCAAGCTACTTGACCCTGCAGAAAAATTTAGAGTAATTCATCCTATATCAGGCTTTGATTGATATTTATTAGTAGCAGAAAAAACTTGGCACATAATTTTATTAAACATTATTCTATATGCTTAGTTTCTGACAGTTGATATTAAAATTTTACTGTAATTATTACTTAGATTACTCATTATAAACCCAAACATCATTCAATTATACTATTAGAATCATAAAATAAGGAATTATAACAATTATTATTTCTTCCTTAGTGGTAAGAAGCTTAAATATAAGCAAAATAAGCACAACACTCACTAGGGCACTATTTGAGATGGAATAAGAAATAACATAGAAAAGAAATGGGATATATTGCTATCTTATTTTTCATTATAATAAAAAAGAGTATGCCTCTCCAAAAACCACTGTTTTGTTTTCCATTTATGAATTGCATATATTACCATTCTTTTCCCAAAATATTTGTTTATTTATTTATCTATTTATTTGTTTATTTTTAAAGAGAGGGGAAAGGAGGGAAAAAGAGAGGGAAAGAAACATCTATTGGTTGCCTCTCGCACACACCCAAACTGGGGACTGTGCCTGCAACCCAGGCATGTGCCCGGACCAGGCATCGAATTGTTGACCTTCCTCTTTGTGGGATGATGCTCCCCCAACTCAGCCATACTTTATATAGGGAGGGACAAAAGGAGGTTTACAGCTGTTTGCATGGAAAATAATAAAATAATCAATTAATAATAATACAAGAATAAACTCTTGAGTTTCACATACTCACAACTGTAAACTTACTTTTGCCCTAGCCTATATATTCTTCTGTGACTTGATTCACTCACCAGAAATCTTGTTTGTGAGATTAATCCATGTCAATGTGAGTAGCTGTGGCTCACTGATTTTCAATTGTATGTGAAATACAGGATGGACCAAAATTAGGTTTACGATTGTTATGGAAAATAACACAATAATTAATATATAATAATACAGGACTAAACTCTTGTGTACTCAAAACTGTAAACTTCCTTTTATTTTTGTAAATCCCACCTTGTACTTTTGAAGGCCTATATGAATTTATTTATCAATTCTTTTATTGATAGACATTGAATAATTTCCAGTTTTTTTCTATGACTAATAATACTCCTGTGTACACTTTTATGCAGTATTGTATGGTCTATGTATTTTAAAATGCCAGCTCTACCACAAATCTGTTTCCTAAACCTGGGATAAGCTACTTAATTTTTCTTAGTTGAAGATTGCTTGTTTATAATATAGGAATGACTATAGTAACTTACTACCTAGAGTGTTTGCAAAGAGAAAATGTTACAAAATACATCTGAGTACTTAGAACAGCACCCGCCCATAAATGCAAAACAAATATTAACTATCATTAATAGTATTACCCCAAAACAGTGAAACAATTTCCATGTGGATAAATGACCCTAAAGATAAGAAGATACTACCTTTTTTTGCTCAGTGTGGTTTGAAACATCAAAATCCCAGATTCCATTTGGCATTTGTCTTTACTATTACAGAGTTCCCTGTACATTTGTGAAAGTGTGAGGACATTTGAGTGTTCATCACAGCTCCCTTGACCATCTGATTTGAAAATGAGAGCCTCTAAGGCTGAAGGCCAATAGGATGCCCTCCCTCCTCCAGGAGGAGGTACTGATCTTGAAGTACGATGGTTTGTTGTTTACAGTTTGTGGTTTTGATATCTCTTCTCCAGAAACCCAAGACTACTTCCTAATGCTCTCTGCTCCCTGACCCTTACTCTTATCTCTGGAAAAGCATAAAAGAAATCCTTGACTCTACACATTCTACCTTTGTGAAAGGGCAATTAAAAGGCTTATTTTCTCTAAATGTTTTTTGGGGAGTTGGTTAGGATGTGTGTGTATGTGTGTGTAAGCACATTCCATGGCTGAAAAAATTCAGCCACATTTCCTCTTAAGCTAAGAGAGTAAATTAGAAGCAACAGTCAGATGATTATATTCTCAAAGCAGAATAGTTAAATTTCAATGAAGCCAAGGGTTGCAGACCAAGGCTGAGCCCCCCTGACCTGGAATCTGCACTCAGTATAAAAATCATAGGTTAGATGTAAGGAGAGCTTCTGAAAGGCGTTCCCAGATTGTATGGTGCTGTCTTCTTTATCAGGAGAGCAAATGGCCAGGATGAAACGGGCAAATTTTTCAGTGTCTATTTAAGGGAATATTGGTAAATATATTCATTCATATAACCCAATCAAGATATAAACTATTTTCATTACCTCAGGACATTTTCTTGTGCCTCCTTGCAGCCTCTCCTTGAACCATGGCCAGCTCTCCCCGACCTATCTTAGCAATTGCTGCTGATTTTTATTACTCTTACTTTTACCTGTCCTGGGATTTCATGTAAATGGAAGCATACTCGGTGATAAAAACTTTGGTATCTTTTAAAAAATATTTGTTCAACAAACTGTATGACACTTGGAAAGAAAGTTTTAATAGTTTTTGGTATAAAATTATAGTCACTTAAAATTTGTACATGTACAATGATTTAAATCACTGTAGTTCAAATCACTTTAGTATATTGAGTTAGCTGAAATAAATGATAAAGTGTTTCACTTGAGGGCATATAGCATACTCACCATTTGTCAGAAACTAGAAACATTTCTTGAGTTTAGATTAGGTTGGACAACCCAAAACAAACCCAAAATTTAGTCATTCGACAATTCATTAGATCTGTCTTTACTCATGTGCCTAACCATCCTCAAAATTTAGTGATGTTCTCAAAATCTACATCATTCGAGCTAAAAAGTACTGTTATTAAAGATCAAAGATGCCCAGATAAATGGTCTCTTGTATGTATTTTTTAGTTTGGAAACTAAAAGTCAAATTTAGAAAAACTAAATCATATGCCACTTAGAAATGAAAAATGTTTTCCCCTGAGTCACCATCAGATGACATGCGTGTTGAGAAAATACTTGGACCAGGAAAGCCCATGGGGATAGAGAGCTGGAGAGAGGTTGGAAAAAAATTATTCAACTTTCTGAGATAAGAGAAGTTGCAGTGATTTTTGATATTACTAACATCCCTTTAGCAGGGCTTGCAGAAAAATATTCATCATTAAACTTTTAAAATCCATAATGCTAAACCAATTTAGAGCAACGCTCTGTAGGGATTTTGTTTTGTGTATGCTCATCCATTTACGTGACTCTTAGGATGAAATTCTCCAAGTAAGTGCTGTTGAAAGAGGGTGCGATACACATTTTCTTCTGAAATTTGTTTCTTCACGAGGGAATTACCTAGTTTATGGTACCATCTACCTACTATTAGAATTGTTTGCTCGGCTACTCTTCAGGGGACGCTTTATGAGTGATGATTACGCTCTGGCAGAGCAATGACTTACTCAGATGCTGGCACTTTATTTCTCTTCACCTTACTGGCTTCTACTCAGTACATTTTAAAGAGCAAACTCCTTGTTTAACAAGTTGAAATCCAGTCCCTGCTAATTATCATGGCTTCAGTCTCCAGCCTCACGGATGAAAATCAAATCATGGACTCTTCCGTGCTGGGAGCCACGTACAATTCCAGGACAGTCCTGAAGGAGCACAGCATAGCAAGCAAGTTCAAGTCCAGGCAGCTCTTGCTTGAGCATTCCTACAAAGAAGAGACCTGCCCCGAGCAGACCGGTGCTTCAGTTGGCATTGTTCGGGCAATTTTCCCTTCAGAAAAAAAGCTGTTCCAGTTTGCTTCTGCAGCTTCTTAGCCCAATCAACGTGCTTCCTCACACTGAAGACGACATAGAAATGCCACTGACTGATTCGAGCTATTTAAAAAAAAAATAATGCTGCTTTATAAAAGCATGTTTAAATAGTTCTGAGAAATAAATAAATGTTATCTAAGGGGCATAAAACAAGCCAAGAATAAGAAAAAGCTTTCTGTTCATAGAACGGAGTATCATTTCCTTCAAGGGAGTTGTGTGTAACAGGGGACAAATGGTAGCAATGGGAGTAGGAAAGTTAATCAAAAAGGTAATCATGTGAATCCAGGCAGGATTCCCTCTGCAACTAGATACTGGCGCTTCTCATCAGAGTGTGTTCAGTGAGCTAGGGGACTAACGTTTCCGCAGGCTGAGTGTGCAGCCTGGTTCAGTAATGTGGAAATGCTGAGCACTCAGCCATTTGTGTCATTTGAATATGCGCATGTGTTTCAAGGCTTGATTTCTACTGCTGTTTATTTGTTTGAGTGATTGTTATTCTTGGCTTTTTAAGGTAAGATCAGAGGACAGTCAGGCTTAAGCATTTTCCCCGGTAATCTTCAAAATATTAGAGTAACAGCAGTGAGTCAGAAATTCTTGTTACAGAGACTCTTTTCCCAACAGAAGTGCCTAATTTCCTTTTGATCTTTGCATGTTGCATTGATGATTGGTAATTGCATTGACATGGAGAATATTTTACTTTTTTGATGAATATGTTACAGGAATTCATCAAAACTGTTATATATATGCATATACATGCATATATATTTATGAATAGTTTATGCAAGTTGTTTCAAGTAAAGAGAGACTTGTAAATTAGCTCCTAGCTTTCTTTTCTTTGGAGCACAATGGAAAGGATCATATATGGATGTCGAGCTCAAGGATTTTACTCTTTGTGGCTGTGGCAGGGGGGAACTACACAAAAATAAAGGTGATATTCAGTAAAGTGTAGTAACTGCATAAAAAAACACAGATACTTTTCATTGTGGATAACAGAAAGAAGAGACTGTTTTCAGCAAAATAATGCACATAGAGAACTTAGTGCAAAAAGTCTGGCTTAAAATAGTGTGAGTTATCTGTATTGTTTTTGTGTCAGGGCATTAAATAGGTCTTCATATAATAAGCGGTATTCCCCTGCAGAGAGAAAAGATATAATTTAGATATATGGACATTGAGAAAGGGCAGAGAAAGCTTAGAAAGATGAATAAAGGTAAAGAAACACTAAAGTTGTACCAACTGATGTTACTATTGAATGATCGTAGGGTACACAAAATACTGGGAAAGTAAAATGGAACCAAATTACAGAAGATCTGTACATCTGCTTAAGAAAACCAGCCTTTAACTTATGTGCAAGGGCAATTTTTGCACATTTTTCAGCTTTTGAAAGACTCATCTGACAGCAAGAGACAATACAGTGGAATGAGGAAAGACAGGAGGAGGAAGGTTACTTAGAAGGCCATTAAAATGTTGCCATAAGAAAGATGCCAAGAGTATGAAGCAGGTTGGCAATAGCAGGGTTTAGGAGGAAGTTCCATGTCAGAAAGATAGCAAAGAAATAAAATGTATGAAATGTGATAACTAATTTGATGGGGAGACAAATTAAAAGGAGGTTTCCGAGAAAATTCTTGATGATTTGATAACCATTAAAACATTAGAGAACAGAAAATAGAGAATGACTTATGGGGGGGGTTTGGTGTATTTAATTTTTGACATAATATTTGAGGTGCTTAAAATATTTTAAACATAGGAGATGACTAAGAATATAGGGAGAAAGTAGAGATTAAAGAATTAGAATTTAAGACAAAGGTAAATTTAGAAATATAGATGCACAAGCACCCTCATGGAAGTGATGTTTAAGGCTATGGCATTGCTGAACCAACTCTTACAGAGGAGGACAGAAAAGCTGTTGTGGAGAACAGTTAAGCTTAGGAGGTGTGTAGGTGGGTGGGCCTAAGGGCTGACAAAACAGGAATATTCTGAAGAGGAAAGCCAAAGGAGTCCAATGTCCTGAAGGCCAAGGGGTTTTCACCTGTCTCGGTAATTTCAGGAGATTGAATGAGGATGAGGCCTGAGCCAGCTGTTGAGTTTATAAAGTAGATCCTTAAAAAGCTTCAGGGTATATGGTAAAGGCATAGGTCAAAATATAAGGAGCTTAAAAATGAAGGGGAGATGAGAAAATGGAGATTACCGGATGTAGTGGATATTTCTCTAAGGATGTCTAATGATCAGAGAAAGGAGAGGAGATGGTAGCTTCAGATGAAATTCATGCCTGAAAGTCGCGCTCTCCTTAACAGGTCATTTCCACCTATTCAAATAAAGGAAGAAATAGAATAGTAAGTAAATAAACGGCAGTGGCGCTTGCCATGCAGACACATAAGGAAGACAGTTCATGGGATATAACAGATTCCACATTTGAAGGGAGGTGGCAATAAATTAGCAACTTGTGCAGAAAGTCAGGTGTTCACAGCATTAACAAAGAAGATTCCAGAATTTGTATTCAAGACTGTGCAGAGAAAAGCCAAAAGGTATAACCATATTGGTATGCATTTAAAAACTATACCTTTGTATATCAATATATTGTTAATCTTAGAATAAGAATTCTGCAGCAAAAATATTGTTTACCCCCTCTCAATTTTATGAATTTTATCTGGATTTTTAAAAAGATAACAATCATTTATTATATCTTGCATAATGAATCACAACCATACTTGTAAACTACTGAGTGATTACTAACTACTAAATGGCGAAACAATAAAAATGTGTGTCTCCTTAGTGATATAATTGGGTGTTTTAACCAACAATTATAAAATGATTTCTGTTATTTAATTAGTTACTTTTCATAAGCTTGGTGAAGTTGGTAGGGAAAATAAATATAAGATGCAGTGTAACCTTCTTTCCTTTTCATTTTTAGTAAAGTTAGTTGTTTTTAAACATTTCTCAATTTTGCGGAGCTGTGACACAAGTGAGCAGAGGAAATGCAGTCAGTGGCTTTTGTCCCCTCACTCCCTGCCTCAGCGTCAGTATCCACCTACCAAGGTGTGGAGATCACTCCCAAGCGTATTACATAACTTCTGCTTTCACCTCTTTTATGCCTCTTCTATGTCCAAGAAAAAATTGTAATAACCAGCTAGATTTTTCAGGGCATTCTCCAGCCTTGCGAGGAAATGTTTGAAGAATTAGTGTGAAAGGCTCTTTAATTTCATTGTATTTTCTTGAAATTGTAGAAATGAAAGGCAGTGATTATTTGATACAGAAAAGGATAATTTACCTGCAGAGTTCCTGGATAGGTAGCTGGTATCAGGTTTCAGTAGCATCCTCAAGAGGGCACTGTCACCTGTTTTATATAGCTTATAATTTGTATCTTTTATTGATAAGACCACTTGAAATACTTAAAGAATGATTTCAAACTATTTATGTCCGTCATGCAGCATTGCTTTCCTTACATCACACACAATCTCGCAGTCTATAGCAACCCCACCTGTCTATTGTTACATAACGCCGGTTGCCGGTTTGCTTATCTACCGGTAAGTTCTCATCATTGGACTGATTTTGTGTTACTAACATTTCAAAGATTGTTCCACCTATCAAGATAGCTAAGACTGTTTAAATACTAGGTTCCAATTAATCAAAGAGTAGTTTGAGCATCTCTTTTATGCTTATTATTTATCAAATTGATATGTGTAGGTAGTTCGGTTTTAGCAATAAAAAATGAGAGTTAGCTAGGCTAAATAGCCCAGTCTATGCCTGCTTGATAAGTCACTTTTGCGACATCTCCACTTAACCTTAATTCTTTCTATGTTTATATATTGAAATATAGCTTAGGAGAGATTTTACTTTGCACAGCAAGTATGCACGCTTTATGCTTAACTCTGGAGTCAGACATACTGGGTTTAAATCGCAGTTTCACTATTTATAGAGGCTATGAATACTGACTAACAACTTCTCCTCCTTGGGTTGTTTAGAGAGTTATATTAATCTAATTTTATACATTTCAAAACCTCTCTGTTGCACTTGCCATCACTCAAATTATCTTGCTTTTAGTTTATGTGAAGTGTGTTTAGTTTGCAATGATTGAAAATGTTTATTTCTTTTCAAAGTATATAAAATACTTTTAGTTACTTAGGAATTGGACTTAAAAATTCCTCAGGTTTTGAAGACATTTCTGAAAGTATGTGTACACACACACACACACATTTTTGGCAGAAATTCTGCTCTAAATTGAATTAGATTTAATTATTCAAAGAGACAAATTCTTTTGAGTTAACTCTTCTAAAACATAACAAGTTAAACATTTTTAAATAAATTATTTTTGTTTAAATGTTACTTACATCCATCATATTAAAGTATTTACTTTGCAAATGTTATGTATTTATATGAGAGAAATAATTCTAAACAGTTCTTATTTTGGCACCAAAATGGCAATACATTTTTCACATTGCAAATCCAACATGACAATTTAATAGTACATGTAAGTTGTTTATTTAATCATTGATATGAATAGATAAAAGAGATGAAAGGACCACAGTTGTTATTATAACTTTCTGTGCACAATAGTCCTCATTTATATTTGATTTTGACAGTATGTGGGTAGTTTAACTTTACAGTTAACTAAACTTTAGTTTCTAAAAATTTTAACTAAATTTTTAACTAAAGTTTAGTTAACTAAAATACTTTAAAGAAAAAAGAGAGGTTTAATTTTCTAATCGTCCAAACGCTCTTTTTCCTCCGGTTACACAAACGCTCCCTAAGAGCAATTTTGAAAAACCAAATAAGACGGACGCTCAGTGTTCCCAAAGATGGAACTAATGAATCACTTCATGTGGATTTCTCTTCGGCTGTTAAGGACAAATACCTTTAAAAATTTCCCTGCATTTGTCCTCTATGCAATAACATGATTGTCAATTTATAACCTTCAAAGTGCACATTGGATCTTAAAACTTGGTCATCACTTAGTTTTTCTTTTTTTTTTTTAATTCAGGGATTACAAACAGTGAGACATGTACAGCTGCATGTTTTGGACAAATGCTCATTGTACTGGGGGCCACTGTCTCTGCCTTTCCCTGATTAGCTAATAACTACTACTCCATGAGAGTCAAAGAATTGTCATCTCTCCCTTTTCAAAATGCATTCGTCTGTATCAAAAGAGAAATACAGTAGCATCAAAGAGAGAGACTGCTCAGTTAATTTATTGATTGAATGGATGGCTGATTGATTTTAGAGCTTCCTTTGTGAATTCATCATTTTTTACATTTTGAAACCACTGTTGGTTTATGAAGTTCTGAGGGTCTGATTTAATTGGGTCTCTCTCATAATTGCAAAAGCAATATGTCAGATGCCTTTACCTATAATTCATTTATTTTGATCATTTTTTTCCTTGAAACTAGTATTTATCTCTAAACTCAGCACTAACTTGAGAGACATATAAATTCCTTTTGATTTAATCTGTGTAATGAATCACTCAATTAACATTTTAATTCAATTTAATTTTTTAAAAATGTCGGGGTTTTAATTCTGGATCATGTTTTACATTTCAACAGTTAGTTCACATTTTAGACACATATTATAAAGAAGGAGTGATATCACAATTGCATTTTTGTTTTGCATGTCCTTTGAAGTTTTCTAAAGATTCAGGACTGGTCAACACTTTGGAGGAATGGAAAATAAAACTGTCTTTCTCTGTTTCTAGTTGTCCCTTTTGGCTGGTTTACACTCATGCTTTAGGTCCCTCACTACATGCTGATTAAAGCTGTCCCATTATTCCTGAGTCTATCTCATTAAAAAAGCATTCACATGAACTTCCCCTCCCTTCGTTTATTGAGGTATAATTTATTGACAAATCAAATTGTGAGATACTTAAAGTGTTGCACATGCACAGATAACTTGGGGCTTGGTTATAGATTTTAACAATAATAAATATAGTATAAACTGCATAGTGTTTGCACTCCTCTGAACTTTAAACAATTAATCTGTGTGAGAATTTGTTAGACTATGAGTTCCATAAGGAAAGTGACATCTCTCAATTTTGTCACTACTATTCAGTTCAAGATTGCTGCAATTCAGGGTACTCGGTGAATACTTTTTTGAATAAATGTGTAAAATAAAGCCATTACTATTTACTAAATAATATTAAATGACAGATAAGTGGGTAAAAACATTTCAGGAATTTTGAAAACTGGGAGATGTTTCCAGACTTCTTAACTATGGCTATACTTGGTCTTCGGACAAGTTATATATATATCAAGCTCCGAAGCTCATTAATAGGCCGGGCTGGTGGAGATCAGTGGATTGAGTGCTGGCCTGCGAATCAAAGGTTGCCGGTTCGATTCCCAGTCAGGGCATGGGCCTGGGTTGCAGGCCAGTCCCTAGGTGGGGACATGCAAGAGGCAACCGAGTGCTGTATCTCTCGCACATCACATTGATGTTTCTCTCTCTCTCTTCATCCCTTCATTCTCCGCTCTCTAAAAATAAATAAATACAATATTTTTTAAAAAGCTCATTAATAATCACAGTGTTACCCTATTGGGTAAAAGTTACTCTACTTTTAATAAAGATTACATTGTATGACGAGATATAAACATTTACACTTTCTTTTTTGATTTATTCTTTACTGTATTTTCTCCATTCCCCCCTTATACACCCCTCCCCCCAGCAATCTAATCCATGGTAATACAATTATTTCTAGTCCTTAGGCCTGATGCCAGTTATAATCTTTCCATGTCAGTAGGACCCAAGACTAATTCGCTCTGACTAGGAGAGCACTCCTTGCGGACTTTCTTTTCACTTATGCAAGGACCAGTTAGTTCCGACCCAGTGAATGTATGTGGGTTGCCCACGGAAATCATCAGAAGCCTCAAACTTTCACTACAAATAGCTGATTTTTTCATATGCCAGACACTCAGGTTTTCAGAAGAAAACACGCCCCCTGCTGCAGTTGAAAAGAGAAAAAAAGAAAGCTTAATTTCTTAAGTAAGGTAGTTGCTGTGGCCACTCAGTAAAGGGAATGCACCTAACCCAGTGCAGCCTATGTTCTTCTTCCAAAGGCTTTAGTGAGAATGCCACTTCAGAAGGTTGTCCTAACAGAGCCCCGCAATGTATAAGAACAAAATACCCTTTGAGAACAAAAGTACTAGTGAGGAAAGAGACAACTGTGATGACGTGAAATAATTCAACTGTAAACCAGAAACGGAAAAGTGCGCTGTGGGTACAACTTTAAAGTGTATTTTTGTAGAGCTACTTAAAAGGAGCTTCAAGGAAAGTAAGCTAAATGAGAATAATTATGAGTGTAAGGTCACAGGAAAGATCATTTAGTTATGGATGAGCCTAACCCGACCCTTACAGAGTCACTGACACATGTGACTGAGCAGTCTGGAGGCGGGGGCGGTGCAGGCTTAGAGGAAGGAAGGCACGGGTGTGGGCACGCGGGAGAGCTCAGGCAGTGAAGGGTGGCCAGGGACGCGACAGTCTAGAAATAGGATGCAATTTTTTTTTTATCTTGTCAGTAACAGGGAAAAGACATAAATAGTTAATACTGATTGTACCTGCTGACAACATTGCAAGTGACAGAAAACTTGACCCAAATTAGCTTTTATCACAGGGATGTTCATCTCTTAAGACATTCAAAGTTTGGAATTTGACCTGGCATAGCTGTATAGAAGGTCGAATGTGGCCACCAAGTCCCATTTTTACTCTCTCCATCTCTTGATCTCTCTTTATATCCTCAGAGAAATCATTCTCTTCTGCCATTAAAACCCAACTGCTGTCAGCCGTTTCGGCACAGCCTCAAGGTCTCCAACGGGGTCACATGGGCCTTTATTGTATGAACCAATCACGGGATTGAGTGGGAGAAAGTGCTATTCTGATTAGCTTAGGCCCAAATCACATGTCTACCTTACCACTAGGGATGGGACTCCACAGAAACAACAAGGGGTAAAAGCTGAAGGAGAAAGTATTCCAAATGGAAATAGTGTATTCACATTAAAAACAGAGGAACAGAATGCTAGCAGCAAAAACACAACAGATGTTTACTACGTTGGTCCATTAAATCAGTGGCTACAGTGATGACCCATCCCCGGCTGTGAGCTAGGTGCTCAGCATGTCCTTGGAAGGCCCCTTTGTCCAGTCTGCAGTTTGGCTTCAGGAAGTATGCCCTCAGGCAGGCTCTTGCCAATTGCTGGGTTGGCGTCGGGTTGATTGCCTGTCAATTTCAAGAGACGGTTTATAAAATTATTATTTTGGAATTGGGTTTGATTTTTTAAGTACTGCCCTCTATCATATAGACTACAAAGCCATTATTTATTATACTAATTATATGTGGGTAGGGGCATTAAAAATATTTTCACATTATGTAATAATTGTACTTGCAATTACACTGAGCTGAGAAGTAAAATAAAATTATTGGGAAAAATAAAAATATATGTACTCATTGAGATTTCAGGGACAATAATTTGCTCAGTTATTATTTGATTTTAAGTGATGCCTCCTAAATATATTCCCTGCTTTCTCATGGGTGCCCTTGCTCAATAATTAATTAGCTTCAAGGGCATTAATGATAATGACATAATGTAAAAGGACCTCACTGTATGTCTCTCATTTTACTGAAATAATATTTATATGAAAAAGAAACCTGAAATGTGTCTATTGGCCTCTCCATTTCTAAGAAGCACATCTTTATAATGAAGCGATCTCTACTTCCGCACTTACTAGACCAAAATAGGTATATTTAGGTAAATAATCTTTAGATGCTTTAGCATTCACAGAACAGATTCATATACTCTCCTCAACAACCCTGTGAATCCATTCTTAAGCCTGTATTTTAGAGATTGAAAATGAGGCTACGTAAATTTCCCAGGGTCATTTCCGTCTTTTGCTGACAGCGAGGTCCCTGCCTTCACGCTGTCCGTCCTCTACTACACAAATACATTTCTAGCCGGGTATTCCTTGCAAATAGCACTTGAATCTTAGTCACTTAGTTTACGTGACTATTTATCATTTTCATTCATTAATTTTTATTGAAATTGTCTTGGAAACTCCTATTCTTTCTGCAGAATATCGCTCATGCTCCACTTTCTGTTTAAGTTCTCCTTGAATCCCTAAGCAAATATGCCCTGTCTACTGCCACAGCCCCATTGTACAAGCATCTGTTAGCTCCTCTCACTCTGTTACAGTGATTTGTTTACATGACTGTCTCGCCAACTGAATTGTGGGTTTTTTGAAGACAGAGGTCATGCCATATGCATCTGCGTATACCTATTCACTGTATTCCAGGAGGTTGGCACCTGAGAGTTAAGTAATCAGTGTGTGTTGAATTAGTGAATGAACCACACATACTGGAAACAGAGCAACAAAGTAGTGTAGATAGCATGTTTTCCTGGAGCATATTGAAGTTAGATATAGGTAATTTACTACCATAGCATAATAATTCCTGGATATTATATGTAGGATTTAAAAATTTTTTTTCCTGCTATTGTTAGGTTGCCATCCTAGAATTACAACTGAGCTTGATTCTCTTTCTTAATCTGCATATAAGACCCTTAAATAATGCTCTCTGTTTTAAATTTAACTCTTAACAAGTACAATAAAACACTATCAAATCACATGTTTTTCATGGGTAGTAGCAGCGCTTAAACCTTCACAGTATAAAAATAACAACCTTGAGTTGACACCTCATCAGTTATGCAATCTCTGAAGAAAAATCTTACACTTTGTCCTAAATAGAAGCAGACTTGATCTTTTTAAAATGAAAGTTCTGTTGTGTGTGAGTATGCATGTGTGCATATGTGTGTGTGTATTTGGGGATGGAGAAAGTAGTTCATGATATTTCATTTAATATTATCTTCAGCAGAAAATAGTTGACCTCTAGTTCTATGTTGTGACATTAATTTGCTTATTAATGTATTCTATTAAACTTTTTTCTGTGTTTCATAGAAAGAGATGATTTTCAATTTGGCAAGTAACTAAACCAAGTGTTAAGGTTATTGCTTTGCATATTAATTGAAGACTAATGGAATTTTGTGTCTTGCTACTAAGTATAACTCCCAGTTTTGCGTTTAAAACATTAGAAAAGTGTTGAGTTAGTGTAAGAAGGAATGGGTTGTTCTGGCCTATTATCCTTGGCTTAAGCGGAAGTATTCTCTGTATACCATGATCCCATGACCATTGCGCTGAATTTTTGTTTAACGGATACAGAATTTCAACTACTTTTAGTACTATGAACCTTTGAGTGGTAATATCATCTTCACCACTAAGTATTTTGGAGCTGAACAAAGGAATTTATCAACGTCCTATTGAACATCAGGAACTTAGAGGCTCTTGACTTGGAGTTTACAATGTAGCTAGGTTTTTTTGTTTGTTTTATTGAGAGGTATTTGGTAATAAGGTAACAATGAATTCAACCCAAAGACAACTTTGTGAAGAAAAAAATTAAAAAATATATTTTTTTCTTAAGGAACACAAGAATACCAGTTACCTAATCTTGCCCCCAAGTCACCTCTGCCAAATATAAAAGGCTCTTTAGAAAATAAAAATATAACAAATGACCAGGAATAAGAAAATTATAATAAGCACGAGTGGTTCTGAAAAATCTGTCTACATCTGCAATTATAAAAGGACTCTTGTTTCTGACACACTGTGAACTTTGTGGAATATGATGAGCTGGGGCTGATCTCAACATCTGACTGCAAGGCTCGTCCTGAGAGTTGCTTGTGTTGGAAAAAACACATGAAAATAACATAATCTGACCCTGTCCCTTCAGAGTAATGACAGATTTTTCATAATGTATTTATTTTTACTTCATGATTTTTCTTTTCTTTCTCCCCAACTTTTTTTTATTTAATTTTCGGTGGTTAAGTGCTATGTTGTGACTGCTATTTAAAATTGTATTGAATTTTAAGCATCTATAAAGAAAACTGTTGCAGAGAGAGGAATGTGGAAAATGATTTTTCAAAATGAGCCATCAGAGCACCGGTAAAACATCAATTCAATTACTAAAGAGCTACAGGTCCTGCACAAAATTCCAACCTTGTTACTTAGTCATTCGGTCTGGAGGCATCTCTCACTCTTTCAATTTCCTACCCATTGTAAATTTAAATAACCAGTAGATTTTAGTTGGGTATCCTATAATTTAAAAAAATATATTTTGCTCAGTGGTATGGAAAACTCAAAAGAATTATACAATTAAGCTACTAAATGATAGGAAGTAAAATCTAGCTGTAGGGACAGAGCATGTACACACGACAGGATATGGGACAATAATAGCTGGTAGGTAAAACATAGCAAGTGAGTGTTAACCTACAGGGTGTCATAAAGTTCCAGTAAAAGACAGTTCAAACAGTGATGTGAGAAGAGCAGGAACATCTCACAAGAAGATTAAGAAATCAAATTGAGTTTTGACATAGGTGAAGGATCTAAGTTAGTGGCACTGAGAGGTGGATGATGGAGATTAAGTAAACGTGAGCAACACACATACGGAAGCAAGAGGACACTAAGTTGTTTGGAGGATGTGATGCAAAGTCCGGAAAGATAGATTGAGAAAGTCTGAAACCACACCAACTTTAAGAGCTGTTTTGCTTTAAAATATCTAGTTCCAGTACTTCTAACATGTTTAAAAGTTATTTCAGCACCTCCCTTCTGTAAGAGGAGATAAGAGGCTAACTTAAAAATTGAGCTCAATTGACTTAAAAGAAGTAATCGAGTGCCATTAGATTAGAGAAACTAAAGATTCTCGTTCCTCTTGATGGGGCCATTACGTGAGAAACGCAGAATGGTTAAGGGTGCCAGATGGGTGCATCTGGTCTGATATGAGCTCAGTGCTGTATTGTTGATACCAATTAGGCTAATTTATCTGCAGATTTCCCTTTAGAACAACAATTTTGTTGAATATTTATCCCTATCATGTTTATTGTCTAACATTTGTTTTAATGTAACGTGTAGAGTATTTATCAAATGCTTGCATCAGCCTGCCATAACTTTTGTTCTATTCCATTTCATGTTATTTTCTAACTACCGTCAGTGCTTTATTTTGGCTTTCTTTCTTGCTATTACTATTCTAACTTCTAATATTACTATTTCCTGTTCTATTCCTTCTTACTATTACATGTGGCATTATCTCTAAATGTTTTGCCCAAGATGCTATAGAAACATGAACAACAAAGCATTTATGTTTCATAGTACCATATATAGATTTGGCATGGAAATCTAGTCGTTTTAACTTCACAAATGCCTTCACTCTTTTTCTCTTTAGCTGAGATTTTTATTTCTTCCTTTTTGTGGTTAATCTTCAGGTGAAAAACTATGTTTTTATATCTTCTTCCTACAAAAAAATTTTTAAAAAATTAACTGTTTTAAGAAACTCTATTTTCAGGTATATAAAGCATTTTGTTAGCATTCTGAATTTCACAGAAATTTAGTATATCCTGATTGTCAAAATAAATAAAATTTATAAGTACTTTGTTTTGATATCTTTCATGTAGAACTCTACATGTTGAGAATCTATACAAGTTTTGGGTGATAATAGATTTTAAAATTCTAATTGTGAACTATAATTTCTTTGGGCAGTAGCCAACTTTTTAAAAAATTCAAATGACAGCTATTTCATTTGCCTTGGTAAACATCTGGCATCTCACGAGGTCCTCGGATTGTGCTTTATAACATAACCATATAGTGTAATACAAACATAATCTTCTTTTAGTGCTGTCGCAATAGACACACCCTCATCTTTTTCTAAGAGAAAATTCTAGAGAAATGACGGACATTGTATTGTAATATAACTCCCAAAGTTAGCAATGTCATTTCCTTTGAGACTAAGAATACATCCAGGTACACATAGCTAAATTGGAATGGCAAATTATATAAGATGTCTTTACAAGGACTTTATATTTTCAAAAGGAGGACAAAACATTTATCTGAAAACTGTAAATATTCTGAGTGCCTTAACAATCAGAGAAAGCATGATAAAAGTTCAAAGAGAGAAATCCTCTAGTAGGTACAGGAGATTATTAGGATTTTAATATCTAGTTAAGTTGAGATGGCCTTTTACAATTGAAAAAAATAAGAATCTGAACATTAATCTTCTATGAAACAAGAAATTGGGGTATTGAAAATTTTCATATAGGAGCACTGGGGAAATTTTGGCTTGCTGGGACACTGCTGCATACACACACATACAGCAAAGCAAAGACAAAATAATTTTTACGAATTAATTCCAAAACAGACATATATCTGTGCTAGAAAATTATGCGATACACCTTTTCGCTTAAAGAGTTATTACTATAGTCTTTGTTATAATTCATTCTGTTTAATAGAGTATTCCCAATGGTGAGATTCTTTGGAACTCATATTAAATATTGTTGATGGTTGTGTGTACAATATTAATTTCTTTGTTAAATATTCACTTACCTATGCCAGTCCACCAAGGCAAATTTTAACCAAAACCTTATAAACTTGTAAGACAAATGGATTAGTAATCAAGTTAACTAAGGTGCATTTCCCTGACAAGTAAATGATATACAGACATTTAGTTACTAAGATGGTTTTCTAAACTTTTATTACTTTTATTTTATTGAGCTTCCTTCCTAAGGATAGATATAATTTGACAGGTGATTTAATTAAGGAGATAAAAGACCTTACTATCCAGGTAATGTTTCTGGAAATTACTGAATGAAAAAGTTAATTGCCTGGCTGCCTTTCACACCAACTGTGCTAGAAATCTAGTGACTACCTAATAAATACTCTCTTTTGTACACAACTGTGCTTTAGATGATAGAGTCTTTGAGCAGAGGCTCTAGATACGCTCATTCAAAAGGGGAACAATAGACTAAGTTAGCCAAGTAGAAGAATCAACAGAGGCAGCGATGCACTGGATTGTGGAGCTGTTTACAAGCTTGACATTCACTGCCACATGGAACTGACTGCAGGCCGAAAAGCTATTGTTCCATTATTTTTATTGGAGAAAAAACCCAAGCCCGAGAGCGAAACTCCATAGAAATTGAAGGGACTTTTCCCTTATACTGAAGTCCAGTTAGTAGAAAACATTTCAAGTTTCTCTCTTAGAATTTATTTCTGAAAACTGTGATATTTGTCCTAGTTTTATGCATCATTCTTGATTTTATATATCCTTAAGATCATGTTTGCATTTGCTTGTTTTCATTTTTGTTTTATAAGTCTATGATTATTTATGTTTCAATTAGCTTAGAATGACAACAAATTTTGAAGCAAATCTTTATTCTGAGAAGAAATGTTCCATGAGTCTTCGAGGATAATTAGCATCTATATGACTTTTATATATTCTTAAACATGTTCTTAAAATATATGAATCAAAACACTTCTTCTCAACAGCATTTTAAAAAATTATTTTGGGTATAATCCTTCAGCCTTATTTGGAAACTCATTAAGAACACGATAGTAAAATAAATACTTACCATATTTATTCATAATATTCATGGTAATTTCCATAAACATTTTTCTTCTAATGATTAAGATCTACATCATTTCAATGTTGTTTTATTTAATCCCCCAATGATATGGTATAATTTTGAATATACACTAAAATAATATAATTTTTATTTTCACAATATTCTAGGGTAAACAATAACTTTAGTTAGTACAAGGTAGTTAAATTAAATATCTCTGAATCAATTCTTTTTCTATTAACTTAAAGAAATTAGAATAAAATAATATTTTCTATTTAATTATGCATTGTTTTATCTTCATTATTTACATAAACATAACTGAAATGTTCTACATACTTACTATATAAACTATTATTTTATTACCTGTATAAAATAGTAAGCTAACAATAACCTTAGAGATCATCTACTCTATGTTCCTTTTACAAACTGAAGAGATTGAGCAACAGTGAGGCAAAACAACTTTTCATTTTTCAGGCACATGAAAACTAGAATCAGCCTGCCTTTCTTTGGTAACAATAGTACAGGTGCTTGGTCAGGCATATCAGAAAAAAAACATTGTGGAGATTGTACTGATTTCCATTAGAGGTTGCCTTTATCTTTACATACAAGTTTATACATTTGGCTAAATCCTATAAAGAATAAATCAGCTGCATGTCGTAGTAAGCTCATTGTCCCTTTATTCATATATACAAATAAAATATGGACTTCTTCTGGATGCACGGTCCCCAGTCTCGGTTATGCAACCAGATACATTTCTACGATAACAAATTACTCCCCTTACATTTAAATAACTAAGATCCCACATACCGGGTTAATTTACTTGAGGTCGCTTTATGCTTTGGCTGGTATTTAATTTTCAAAGAAATCTCTATTTTTTTGCCTCTCCAAAGAACTCCCAGTATCATTAGGTTCTTAAATGGTTTTGTCCTGTGTATTGCCATATTGTTTGAATGGCCCTAAGTGACCAAACATTTAATTAAAGTCCCTTGAGGGGACAGTTTTCACAATGTGTTATTGGACATCTGCCAAAGTTCATTTTACCAAGCCTTTGTCATTTACTTAGGGTACTGCTGAGTATAATTTTATACTGTATATATGCATTATGTTTTAAATATTCCCGGAGTGATTATTTCTTACCACTCCCAAAATCTAAAAATGTTCAATTTTAGTATATTAGAAGGTTAGTGTGTCATTTCTTCTTGTAATTTGGTTACAATTTTTTAATTAGTAATTTTTCTTAGAAGAACAAGAACCCTACACCATATATATGAAATAATTGATTTACATAACACACACTGTATCGATACTGATAACTTACCATTTATTCAATGCCAGTTTTTCAACATCTCTTAGTAGGCATGTGACACAGTGTTTTGCTTGAAGGTCATTACAAATCAGGAGAAAGTTTCATTACTCTCAAGAAAACAAGATTCAGGCTGTTAAATGACTTGCACAAGTTTATGTCACTTATCAAAGGGAATCTTGCTTTCTGTCCAGACCTCTCTTGGCCCAGATTGTGACCATTTCACAATACAAACTCCTCTCAGAAAGGGCATGCCTGTGTTCCTCGCGGACTTCCATTTATTGTCCAATGTGAAATTCTAGAACAGGAATTGTTTATATAATTTACAAGAAATTTTAAGTTTTAAATTGCAATTTTGGCATGTTCTTGTAAATCCGTCTTTTATGCATTGTTTTTTCCTTAGATTGAACATTCGTGGTACTGCTTTAAAATCTCTTTTAGCAGAAGCTATAACTGGTGCTTTAGGTTTGTTTTCCAGTAGTGCCTGGTCCATGAAATCTTTTCATTTGCATGTTTGATTTCTTTTTTATGCCCTATAGCATATATGGTATTCAGGTAGTGATAAGGCAATGCAAAATCCCGAGTTTATAGTTTTAATTTCCGTTTAGATTGTTGATCTTTTTTTCTAACAGATTCTACCTTGTTTTGTCCCTGAGACTATAATTTTTACAAAATAGGAAATCAAACTTATCTTTATTGTAAAATTTATCTAGATTTTTCTCAAGGAAAAAATATGCCTACTTAATTTAAGTTAATTTCCTCTTTTTCAGGGAAATAATATCCTGAGGCAAGAAAGAGTAAAACGAATATTTTAACAAAACAAACTTCAAACTCAATAATTTTAATTTTACTGTTACATAATTAGAACTTTATTTTTAGAATAATTGCACCTACTGCAATATTTCAAGTGTGCAAATTGAAAGGTTTTACTGATAATCTTGAACTGATTGCTGGTTTGGCTGAGCTGACCTTTGCTTTAAATCAGAATTGATTGACCAATTGAGTCAACATGGTTAAACTGGTTGTGCATACACACAGAGACTTTGTTTATTGAATTTAGGATATTCTGAGTAACATCATTTCCCTCTGCTTCTCTTCTGCTCCAGGAAACACTCTGCTTTATGATTGCATTTAATAATGTGTCAGACAGTCAATGGAAATAGAACCATACAAAAGGGAGAGAAACAGGGGATTCTGCAACTGTTCAGCATCCAAAGAAACAATCCTTACAGATTGTTTCAGATTCTCGTGTAGTTCGTATGTTATACTTATTTGTTGTATTAAAGATGTTATCTGAAAGTTGGCTCCTGTAAAGTGATCGGAAAATCAAAACCATTGACAGTATGATAACCATCTATTACAACGGTATAATTCTCAACATTTAAAAAATATTTGGAGTGCCTCTTATAACAATTGGATAAATCTGAATGCACTAAGGATATTGCATTGTATCTCTGTGTTTCCAAGGCAAATTTTTATTGCCTTAGGGAGCATTGTGTACAAAAGAAATTAAATAATACACAGAAAAGTCAATATAATTCTAAGTCCTCCATGCAGGATGTTTCTAAAAATGATAGTTTTCTTGCTCATTTAACATATCTAATTTCCTGCATTTTGCCCTGATTCTTATCATTTGGACATCAGAAACAGTCCTAAAACTCAGAAATTAATAACCAAAGAATATGAGAACCAACCTTCTGCATCCTAAAGGTAACCTGCTTCTCTCTGCAAAAACAACTGATTTCATAAATTTAGTCCTCATGTTATGAACTGTACTGCCAATGAAAATCAATAAAAACAATTTCCTTCCACATTCATGATCCTCTCCTCATAGTCTGTCTTCATATTCTTTTCAGGGCCATTTTGTCAAAATGCCACAGGGCCATACAAAATGTAATTTCGTTTTTCTGTGTGTATGTCCCATGAAAGCTGATTTTTCATGTGTTCTTTTGATTGGTATCAAGTGCGATGGGGGCTTTAAGCAAAATAAAAAAGAACTTTATGTTTTTCATAGTTTAAAAATATTGAAGGAACGTTTAAGTTTTATTACTATTTTTGCATAAAATTTGAGGCTACAATTGACATCGTGTATATAGTTTGTTCAGTATGTGGGTATACTTACACAGGTGTACAGTATATTTGCTGAGCTAATCCTTAATGTATGTCTGAAAAGATCCTAAGTGAATGAAGATTAAAATGCAGTTTTAAAAAGAAAGAACCTGTTAAGCCTACAAATCACAAATATAACTCAAAATCCGTATATCTTCAGACACATAGGTCATTCATTCATTCAGTCAATCATTCATATATTCGTTGCAAAATATTCATCAAAGCAGAGGACCATGTAGATTTCTGGAATGTCAGGGGAAACCTATCTTTTACTTCAAAAAAACTTACTAAGATATTCAGAAGATAGTGTAACTTTAATACAAGGAACTATACAACATGTCTTATCTCTAATACCAACTAATCATTCCATTAGATTAATGTAGTTCTACTTTTAATTCTTAGGTATTGGTTTCTCAAAATATTTCACAAAATTTTTACAAGGATTAAATATGCTACCATGCATGCAGTGTTTTAATTTAGGCTCTGACACATCATCAGACTCACTAAGTAATAGTAGCTATTATCATTATTATCCAAACTATCAAAATGCAATATTTGTTTTGTTTCGTTGTTTCACTGTTGAATGGACTGATTCTCTGGTTAAGTATCTCGTAAAAGAATCCGTATAAATTAAGTGGCAGTGCTTATATGCAAAGAAATAAATAATTGATTGTACAGAATGCTGTTATTTCTTTTTTGATAAGGGGACAAATGTTCAAAATAATTTGTTCATATTTAAATTATCTCTAGAATGTGATGATATCTAATATTTAATGAGCAGATGTGTGTTAGACATCAGGCTCAGCAGCTCCCACTTGTTATTCCTTGTATGTGTCATAACACCTTGATGGGTGGTTTTGTTTTTTTTTATAAATGTCTACATTTCATAGATAAATAAACTGAGACAGAGAGAGGCTAAGCAAATTTTCTCAAATCAAATACTTGATAGTAAATAGAGAAATGATTCAACCCAATTCCAACTAAAAAGTATGTATTACTTTTAACCCTGATTTTTCATTGACAAAAAAATCTATAGAAATATGTTAAAAGGTGAAGAGCACAAATTTATCACATGACCATTACAATGTACTGTCTGTCAAAAAGAAGGTAAAGATACCCAACATTACAACATTTCATTTTGGGCCACATAATAACTATCGGCACTGTTTTCAAAATGGAAAACTAGAGTGTCAGGAAAAAAAATTTATCAGTAGAAGAAATCAGATTAGATTTTGTTTCTGTCCACTTGGCCATGCTGGAGAGAATCTCTTCTATAAGTAATTCTTATTTATTAACTTAATACAAGAGAATTATATATTTAATATAGAAAATTTGGAAACCACATGTACTTAAAAAAGTCACTTTTGATCTTATCACCCAGGGATAACTTTTAAGATATTGATTCTTATCCATGTATTCTCATTTTGCTATAAGTGTGTGTATGGAGGATGTTCTGGGTAAGGGGGGAGGATGTATATCTTGATATATTTTTTATATATGTGTGTGTGTGTGACAGATGTATATTTCATTTTCCAGTAGTGTGTTGATGTATTTTATCACCCAATGCTGCCTTTATGAGGGAGTAAGACGCCCCTCTGAGAGATGCTGTGTAAACGTGGTCTGTTATTCTTTTCCTCTGGCATCACAAGAACACTAGACATTTGACTTACTCGCATCCTTTCCCCTGAGTATGGGCAATAAATATAAGATCCATCGGCAGCTTCAGCATAATGTACTTGCCTCTGAGTCCTGGTAACAGCCAGGAGAACAATTGTTCCGTGAGGTGGATTGAGTAGCACTTTAACAGCAGTGCTTCGTGCTAAGGCTGTCAGAGAGGCAGAAAAGAGATTTTAAATTAAATGGACTTTATAGAAAATTGTCTTCACTTTGTAGTTTGGAGTCAGGGTGGCAATTTTCAACTTTCTTTTCCCTCACTTACCTCTTGCTAGGAGATCACATTCAAGGTAAAATTAATGCTTCTCCAATTGCAAAGCATGCAGTCAACACAGTGGAAGAGGAAATGAAACAGGCAGTCGGTTGGTTAGGGCTTTAGAAAAAGACTCACGTAGAGACGATATCATACATAGAATAGACACGTAACAAAAACGTATGCCATTGTGAATTATGCAGTTCACCTTGTCCTCTTTGTTTTTGTTTCTTTAGTTTTTGACTCTTAAGAAAATTGAAAACTGTTCTATCAAGGTAGAATTGACAGTCATTATTTCCCACTAGGGTTCATCATAATAGTTACAGAAACCCCCTATGGCTCTGTAGTCTCTTGGAACCAGAAAAAAAAACAACTTTATATATATCTGGACATTTTCAATAGTGCAATATAATTTCAGGGTTAAAGACTGAGTTCCAGTAAAAATAGAGGCTGAAACTGGGAGATATATGATATGGGGTAATTATGTCTTAGACCTCGTTAGCAGTGACCTATTTTTTCTTAACTGTCCTTGAATGCTAGTATCTCATTTGCGAGTGTTCCTTCTATTCTCAGAAAAATCATGCTAACTAGTGATCACCATCCAGTTCCTTGTCAGCCACACCCTTCTTCCTTCAACAAATATTCAACATCTAATTCAAGTAAGGCACCACTTGAGGCTCTGTGACATTACAACACAATATGAGAGAAGGCTATTTTTTCTTAAGATTCACTACCTAATTTGGAAGATAATACCTGCAAATAATTAGAAGGAAATGCTCCATTTCTTCCAAATTAAATGAAGGGCTGAGAGCTCGTCCAGCTTGAATCTTGTTTAGTATGATGAATCTTATAATGTAATATTAATGAGCAATTACATAAGGATAAATGTATTCGTGCTCCACCTTCTCAAAAAGAAAAACTACATACCATCTGCTTTTTCTCTGCCCAAACACTAGGAAGCATTCAGAAAATTCATATTCTTTCTTTTTTTCTCATCATGTTTAACACAGAGTTACAAACAAAGTGAGAATTCAAATGGGAAGTTAGCTCAGGTGTCGTTATGAGCCGTTCTCTCACTCACCAAAGCCACATTCTCACAATGTAGCAGCGTCTCAAACACCTTTGCATGGACTCTACTGACCTGTATGTGTGCACTGCCCACCTTTAGAGCTTTGCTATGTTACTGTTCTCTCAAGGGGCTTTGACATGAAGTTTGATTTTAAATGAGGTTTAATATGTTCTGGTCAGGCCACTGACACAATACTTAACAACCCAAATATGTTTTCCCATATGGAGGGTGCCATCTGTGGTATTAAGTGTTTTTTCATAAAGGTTTAATTGCTCTCTCTGTTTTCTTTAACACAAAGGATAATAGACAAAACACAGCGTGTCAGGAACACTTTTTAAGTATTTTATTTGTTTATTTTTAGAGAGAGGGGAAGGGAAGGAGAGGGAGAGGAACATCCATTGGTTGCCTCTCGTACACACCCCAACAGGTGAACAAACCTGCAAGCTAGGCCTGTGCTGTGACAGGGAATCAAATTTGCGACCTTTTGCTTTGTGGGACCATGTCCAACCCACCGAGCAACGGCAATCAGAGCTCATGAACTTTTTAAAGGAGGTTTCATCTCTCGATAAATGTGTTAACTTTCATTCACAATTTCCTGAAACAAAAAGACTAGAAACAATGAAAGAAACCTAAAGTAATTATGCAATGTCCAGGGACTGTTGATGTGCATAGGAAAGAGTTGCTGAACGTGAAAGACTAGGAAAATGATTCAGATGGGAAGTAGAAGCCTGAGTATTATTCCTAGCATCGTCACAAACAAAAGTCTCAGTTGTCTCATCTATAAATAAAGACCAGGAGAAGATCCATGCCTTTGAAATCTACTGTGCATCGCATCAGTGGTGAAGCATGTTCAAAAATTCAAAAACCTTATGCCCACCTCAGTCCAGAGGAATCTCATTTTGGAGTCGGTGCCCAAGAATCTGTGAGTTTTACTGACTCTGTAGTGATTTTGGATGTATGACAAAGTTTGGGAATCACTATCCCAATGATCTCTAAGATTTATTTTAGTTCATAATAGATACCATCCTCAAAGTCTAATTCAGAGAAATGTCATCACTGAGATGCAATATGCCTATTTGGAATTAGAAGGACCAGGATGAGGGTCTGGGCCCTGCTGTGAACCCGCCTTGTCAGGAAAGACTTTAAACTTTTGAGACTCGGCTGCTCTGAAAAGTGAGGATAGTATTAGTTGTGTCTCCATGGACAGTTGGACTGTTGCATTTGGTGAGTATCAGCTGGAGGGACAGAAGGATTAAGAGAGAAATAATGACTAGATCATGAAAAGAAACATTATCAAGGGACTGGCAAGGAATACAAGTACTGTATATGAAAACCAGTGAGGAATGAAATAGTGTCTGCTAAGCTTTTATTCTATCAGCAGCTACATTCATTTATGAACTACAACATCTTTAAAATAGTTGCAGCAGCACAAGCAAACTTCTTTTTTAACATCTATGGGGAATCTTGATGAGTCCTTTGTTATATGTAGTAGAAGTTTGTCCACATCAAGAGATACTGATTATTAGAAATAAATAATACATACAAAGAAATAGTGAGAATAAAAAAAATACTCCCTCATTCTGAAAGAAAAACAATTTTAAACCTCATAATTCCTCTCATACCAAAAGATACTTTTCAATATTTGCTCCTGAAGGATCTAATTGTTCATGACAGTTTTAACATATAGTCTCTCCATGAGCTTATAGTCTGATGTAGTCTACATTCATCTACTTATGGAAAGATTAAACATGGAGACAGGACATTCCAAACATATTGCCAGCACTGTGTTATGGAAAAATGTAGCTTTTAATTTTTTCTCTGCTTTTGAAACTATAATTCTCATAATTTTGGTCTTCTTTCTTTCCCTTGATTCCACTAACTCAAGAGAAAATAGGGAATAAAATAATATAACATTTAACTAACACACTGTTGCTCTATACAAATTCTCACACAGCAAGATGACTTGTCAGCTGAAGGTAGAATGTATAGGAACTATATTTGGTTTGTAGGGTCCAATATATACACCCTTGTACAAAGCACATTGCAACACAAAGAATTCAATAATCTGACACTTCTCTTGTGAAGTGCACTATTCTGCTGTAGAGAAAATTGCTATGGTCAGATTTTTCAGTATGATCCAATTCTCTGTAATAGCCCAGCAAGGTCAGACCTCAAACAAAGCCATGACCTACCTGCATGTTTCCTCATAACTACTGAGGACTTCCAAGGAGGTGGGCGGTCTCTGTAACCTGTCTACTGGGATCCTTGAGTTTAGTTCAAGTTATAAGAAAGGAGGCTGTGGTCATTGAACTCCTCTGGACATAGTTTTTTTTTTTTATCATTGTTTCCTTAACTTCTGAATATTTGTTCCATGGGGTATAAATAGGATGAACAGTGCATAGAGCAGCCTCCATGACTCATAGAAGCCATAATTACACTGGCCATGCAACTATTTCCAGAACAGACATAAGGCCTATAATTCAGAGAATAACATTTAATTTAAAATGTGGTTCCAGATACTTCCTTGACTCTGTCCTAGAAATGGGGTATCAGAAAAGATGATCTCTTTGTTTAGTGCATCTAACTTTCTTTTCCTTTTTTAAAAAATTGAATTCACTGGGGTGACATTGGTTAATAATGTTATATAGGTTCAAGTGTACAATTCTATGATATATCATCTGTATATTGCATTGTGTGCCTGCTACCATTACTTCTTGATGTGTGTGTATTTACATATTGAAATAGTTACTATATCTGAGCTAAATGCTATGCTGATAGACAACATAAATACCTTTTAAAACACTCTCCTGTCTCCTACTCTGTGTCTTTATTTTTAGGAATAAATGGGAGTTTTATAAAAGGGGGTTGATTTCAATCATAAGATAGCCCTGTAACAGTTGGTGCAGAAGAGGCCCCTCCGACTCTCAGGAACACTAAACAAGGAGGACTTGCTTCATTCTGTCCAGTCCAGGCTTCAACAACCTCATCCAATTCATTCACTGTGCTGAAATATGCAAGCTTCCATGGTGCCTCATGCCTCAAGTTCTTTTGTGAAAACACTTCTTCTTCTCATGGAATTTAGAGCATTCTCACTGATAAGTTGAAGGATTTTTTTTGTAGACTTAAAATTTAGCAGAGAAACTCTAGAGAGAAGAAATGTGTATCTCCTTCCATATTATTAAAAATGCTTAAGGAAAGCAAAATTAATACTGCAATACATTTTTTTGTAATGATACTTTAATAACTTGGAAGTCCTTCAGAATTTTTAGTTTTTGCATAAAGCTTACAGAACAAATAGTAGTAAAAGTGATATGTAATTAAACCAAAGTTTCCTTAAAGAATTGAAAACTTTATATAAATAAAAGGTGAGGAATTTTTTTATGAGACTTGTCCATCTGGCATAATATTTTTGTTATGGTTATATTTAGTTAATTTTTATCTGTTCACAAGATGCATTAGCTACTTATTTGAGTATTTGTTTTTCTTTAATTGTTTTATTTATTTTATTTCTGAGGTATAATTGACATGTAACATTATACTAGATTCAAGTGTACAATGTAATTCATTCAAATACATATTTATTATAAAAGATAACTATAATAAGCCTAGTTAATGTCTGTTACCATACAAAGTTCCATTTTTTGTTGTGATGGGAACTTTTAAGATCTATTCTCTCAGCAACTTCCAAATATGCAACTCAGTACTATTAACTGTAGTCATCATGCTGTACATGACATCTCTGGATTTATTTATTTTGTAGCTGGAAGTCTGTATCTTTTGACCTTCTTCACTATTTTTATGTATTTTCTACAAATACAAAATTCATCTCAAATTTTCTCCACTTTAGTTCATTTTCAGTTAGCTATTTCTCTCAAGAAATCAGTTCTTGTGAATTTCTGAGGTTTGGCCTTCTTAAAAGCTAAAATATTATACAATAATCTTTTAGAGCCTAAGTACCTTGATTGTTTTATTGAGATACTTAAGATGACTGATCTGGTTTTCAATCTGAAAATGAGCTTATCTGGTTAGACTTTAATTTAAGCAGTCAAAGTATCCCAAGTCTACAGTGAATTTTCCTTTACATTGAAGACAGAAATGGTACCAAGTGACTACTAGGGAAGAAGCGACATGCATGAGTACGGATTGATGCTTTCGCTCTGCCATCAACTTGCGCTCTGGGTGTTCTCAAGAGTTCATCTGTAGTATGACTTATCAATTAACCAACACACATGCTCATTCAACAGTGTACTTTTTAAATTATTTTAATTTAAACAAAATGACCATAATTATTTAGACGGACATCTGACAATGAATACTTTTCAAACTGGTTGGGTAATGTGTTTAGCATCATTGATCCAGCAAGATCCAATAATAGGACTGACTTTTTGTTTAATAGAATTCTCTCTACAATGTTCCACTCCATTAGTGAAAAGAGAGTTGTTCAAGTTGCATAGATATGTTCTCAAGGACATTGGTTAATAAAACACAGACATTTGTGTCTAGATGGTGAATGTTTATATGTAGGCATTTGCTCAAGCAAACAATATTGTTGTTTTAACAAATGACCATTGTATCAAACTTAGGCTTGCATAAACCTAATCAGATTTTTAAAATCAGTGTTGCCTATAGAAAATATTTCCCAAATACTGTTAATCATTTTGTCTTTAGGTTTCTATACAAAGACTGTAAGAACATACATAAAAAAAAGAATACATAATCAGGAGTTAGCTGTAGAATATGGAGGAAGTTTTTTTTTTTTTCTCCTCTACCTTTGCATTTTAAAACTAAGTACATCAATAAATGCATGTATTTGTTAATGATCTGTTGCAAGGTAGGGGCACTCAGAATTATACCAGACAAAATTTACATAGCACCCTCCAAAAAGAGACATTATGTAGTGTTTCACTGAGGTTGTATAAAATACTATAGCTATCTCTAGGATGCCTGTCCTTTGTGGAAGATGAGCTTAATTCTGACGAGGCTAGAGTGCAGGGCTCTTTCTTGCCCTTATTTGCTTTTAGAGACTCACACTGTCAAGTTGATAAATGGGCTTTGACAGAAGCAAAGGTAATTCAAAGCTGATTCAAAGATAGAATAGTCTTTAATAGATTCTTTTTTTTTTAAAGTCTCTAGTGGAAGAAAAATATACAGAGAATATACATAGTATTACTTCACCGTAAGGTCATTATTTTCCCAAAGCCAAAAACTCATCATCTCTCTGAAGCTATAATTTAAAGTCATCCTATCACACTAACCATGTACATGTATATTTACTTATAAACAAGGTTATTTAAATTTTACCTGTCTGTGAGAAAATCAGTTATTCACCACAAAAAAAAAGGGGGGGGGTGGCAGAAAATATAAGATGTTTTGGAACAGCGGCCTTTTACAAACTGAGTAGTGTTGAACACACCTTTGACTGGAACTCCCTAACAGAATGCTACTTTGGAATGACAGAAAACAATGGAAGGTGTTTGCAAATGCAGGTAAATTTTAGTTCTAATCTGTCTGCTTCTGATATGTGTCAAATTAATTTATTAGTGATAAAATAATGGGATAAACCTGAGCTGAGAGCTCAATTCACTGCATTTATCCCACCCACCTTAATCCATCAGCAGTCATTTCCCTCTTTTCGTGAAAACATGCTCCCGTTATCTTCCCGTTATCCTCCCTGGCGCACAAACCCCTTTACCTTCTACTTAGTTTTGCCCTATTACGTGAGCAATTTCTTTTCCCTTTCCTCTGTTAAAAATAGACAGGGATAGAGCATTTAGAAAGAGTGTTTCCTGCAGTGTTAAGGGGATTCTGTAATTAATGGTACTTTCTATCAATAGGATATCTGCCTTCCTGTGTATTCTGAAGGGAGTGAGATCACTTTCTTTAGTTGTTATTACTTTTAGATTAGCTCATATAAATAACTGCTTTAGTACTAAACTAATGTCAGAACTGTGACTCATCTTTACTATCTTTGTTTTTCTAAGTTTAGAAACGTAACAAAGCTAATTTTCTTTGGAAGACACTACTGGAGCAGTCTAAGACACACTTACGTGGACGCACATAGCACATCTCTAGAGGAAAACAGTACTGGTATAAAGCTCTACAGGAATTCTTGGGACAAATAAAAATGCCCAAAGATGGGTTTTGCTGAGTTTTGTCACCTTTGACAGAAATAGTATGTGAAATCTACTTTGAAAAAAATGCAAACAGGATAAAATATATAACTACATCAGTTATTCATTGGAGCATCACAGTTGTATCAGCCTAAAATAGTGGTTTGGCCAAAAAGTTCATTTGGGTTATTTCCATAAGGTGGCTCTATTAGCACCTAGTTGTCTTTAACTTCATTTGAAACAATTTTGTTACATTGTACTGTGACAGCTATCAAATCAGCATGCATTTAAAAAAAACTTATCAAAATTGGTGATTTTTTTGTGTAGCCATTTTAATATTGAAGATGGAGGAAAATACACAACATTCTTGTCATATTATGTTTTATTACTTCAAGAAAGATAAAAATGCAACTGAAAAGCAAAATGAAACAAAGCAAAACAATTGTGCAGTGTGTGGAGAAGGTGCTGTGACTGATCAAATGTGTCAAAAGTACTTTGCGAAGTTTCCTGCTGGGGATTTCTCTCTGGAAGATTCTCCAGGGTTGGGTAGACCAGTTGAAGTTGATAGCAATCAAATCAAGACATTAACTGAAAACAATCAACATTCTAATAGTCAACATACTCAAAATACCCAAATCAATAAAACTATTGGTGAAAATGAAAAATGTGTCTTTTATTTTACTGAAAAAAAAAACAACAACTTTTTGGCCAACCCAATACGTGCTCCTGTGCAAACCTATAAAGGAGTGGTACAAAGGAAATCACATATTTCATTTAAAGAGTCTGTAATTGGACACAAGCATAAATACTTGTGAATGAGCAATTATCAGTTAGCATAAACAAACACAAGGCAGGAAGACACTAGGGGAACAAAAGGAAGCCCTGATGGTGTACAAAGGAATACAGGGAAGGGAGGGATGGCTCTTGGATTAGGTTCAGGAAAGGCTTCGCGGAGGAGTGACCGTTTTAGGGCTTTGCAAGATGTGTAAGATTTGACCAGGAGTGTTGATACTGGAAGGAGGCAACTGTAAAGAACAGGGAACAACACGAGTTAAGACATGAAAGCCAGAAATCCGAAGCTATTTCAGAGAGTCATTTTATCTTGATCCCATTGCACAGATCACATTAAGGGAATGAATCAAATATAAGATGGGAATGATAGCTGGCATGTATTTATCTGTTCATTCACTCATCCATTTAGTTTATTGAGTTCCTGCAATGGGTTAGTCACTTGTATAGCACTAGCAATAAATTCAGGAAAAAAAAAAAAGTGAGTAAAATGCAATGCCTGTCCCAGAAGGAATCATTTTTTATTGTGGAGTTTGGAAATAAAAACAGATAATTAGAAGACAATGCAATAAATTCTTCTGCTGAAGCTTTCACGGAGTGTTATGGGGAGTAAAATACATGTATCAACTAAATCTACTTCAGAGAATCAGGAAAACTTAAGAGAGAGGCTGACATTTGGCTGGATCCTGAAGGGTATATAAATATTAGAGTGGTTGGGAGAATGTAAGATGAGTTGCCAAATCAGATGAAATAAATATTTGTAAATATAAGTGGATCTAGAAGGGCATACTTTGTCAGCATGGAAGGTTTAAGTGCTGTGCTTAGCAGATTAGACTCTTTTCCCGTAACCTTACAGACTTTGCAAGTATTTGAGGAGAGAGGCAAGGGATCTTAGTTGATTTTTAGCTACATTATTTGGGCATTGATTTACAGCATACACAGACAAACAAAATGGGGCGTAGCACAGTTAACCCACTGATATCTGGTACCTTCTAAATTATACTGATATCTTGAACCAAGCAGAGTGTAGAGTATCAGTCATTAAAAAGAACTGATGAGCCCACCTTGTGTGCTATTAGTCCAATCGTCTAACCACTATTTACTCAGTCTAATGCGAACCTCTTATTTTTAAGAGAAGCAAAGCAACTGAAGGGATAATTAATAACTCATTGAAAATCATGAGCAGCTCAAGAGCCAAATTAAAGACTTTGGAACAGTTATGGCTGTTCCTACTAAGGCCCCTACATATGATACTTTAAAAACAAACACACCTGCTATACATAATTTTATAGAACAAAAGACAGCGTTTGTCCTACAAGAGTGGTGGGGCACAGCTCTGCAGTCTTCCTCCCTTGAACTTTAATTCTTGCCCCATCATCCCTAGCACTGTACTTGTGGTCAGGTCGCTGGACCTCTTTGAGCATCAGTTTCCTCACTGAAGTGGAATTGCAAACATAAGCTTTCACTTTTACTCTGAGGATATAAAGATTTGGTATGAAGTCCTCAGAGGGGTGCATAGTAGGTGCTTAATATATATTGGGTAAGGTTTATGAGAGCTGGACCAGAAGGGGCCCTGACATGGAACGGCACTAAAATACTTTGTTTTCCATTTGTGCCTTATACTTTCCCCTTTCCCAGGCTTTGCTTATGTGGCTCGATCTCCGTAAGGCCCCTGCTCCCTTCCATCCCCGTGTGCTCACATCTGACCCATCCTCCCAGGCCCAACCCAAAAGGCGGAGTGGCAGGAGCAGAGTCTGAATCCAGACACCTGGTTAAACGTCAAACTCCTTGAAAGCAGGACTCATGTTTTTGTTTCCAACTTTTTGAGCCCCTCCTTGAGAGTGCCAGACGCAAAGCAGGCCTGTGGGCAGTGCGGACGGTGATAATAACTCTCACTGCCTGAGCTCTTTCGCTGCACAAAGTGCCCAGCCATGCCCTGTGCATTCATTTTTATATTGAAACCTCCTAACAACCCTATGATAGAGGTACAGTTTGGACCGATGAGAACACTGAGGCTCTAACACATAAAGGGACTTGACCAAGGGCTGGTTAAAGATGAAACCAGGAGCAGAACTCAGATATCTGTCTCCTAAGGCATTAAGCCATTTTGAACAAGAACTCAGTCCCAGGACCCCATGTGAAAAATACTACATTTTTACCAATGAACCAGGGGTTCCAGTGCTATGAATATTGTCAGCGGTGAAAAGAGTGTGCCTCGCAACTAGACAACTTAGAGATGCTTAGTCTCCTTTTGCAGATGAGGAAGCTGAGGCTCGGGAGGTGTTAAGTAACTTGCCTGGGGCTGCACAAGCCTGTGCCTGCCCAGCTCCGAAGCCCGGATAAATTCCCCAAAGCAAACTTCTATTCCAGCTGGTGTGCCTCATCGCTGGTGTATCTGCTCTGAAAAATTGTCTGAGATCCCTTCTGCTCAAAGTCCAATTTATGAAAATATGAAATGCTTAAGAGAAACTTCCCAAAGACACAGCCTTGCTGTTTCAGCGCTCGGCCGTGAGTCATCTGTTCATATGAGTTCCAAAGAGAGAGGCCAAATCAGTGCTGTGGAAAGAAAGGGAGAGATATATCTGCCCCCATCTTCTTTGTGCTTCTCTAAAATAACAACACAGTGTTTGCTTTAGGTAAATATATGTAAATCATTCTTTCTTCGGCTCTCTGCATTCCAGCCAAACTGCCTTTTTATCTATTCCTCAAGCACACCAAGCTGTGTGCCCCAGGCCCTTTGCACTTGCTCTTGTTACTGCCATGTTCTTTTTCCCCATGATACACATGGCTGATTTGTCTGTTAGATCCTAGTCCAAACGTCACTACCCTGAGTATCTGTTCTAAATTAGCTACACTCCTCAACCTCCAAGCTCCAGTCACAGTCAGCAACATCACCCCTCTCATCTGGCATCTCCTCTTTGCTTCTGTGTTTATTCTCAGCCTCCACTCCCACCCCTCTCCAACACATACACACTAGATTGCAAAATGTGAGAACTTGTAAGTAACTAGTCCATTTAGCTCGTGACTGTTTTGTGAGGTCCTAGGACAGTAGGTGTTTAGGTGTGTGAATGAAGGTATAGCATTCTCGTATATTTGGATCATTAGTTTCAAAGATGGGGTTAATAACAATGAATATTTTGGAATGTGACTGAAAAGAATAATGTATAACTTAGTCCTTTGTACACTATGCAGAAGATATGGTTCTTTATTTGGTTAAAAGTTTCATCTGTTTGAGGGGCCTAGCCCTGCCACTCCACATATGAGCTTCATTCCTACTGATACATTGTTCATCATTTGTACAAGTAAAATTAATAGGAATTGGGAGAAAATGTTAGTGGCCTTTCTTCTTCTCCTCCTACTCTAGCATGTAATCAGCCATGTCCTTTTCATCTGCAGAGTACTTATTAAGGCTCTACTTAAAAAGGCTTTGAAAGGGAGCCTGCATAAAAGAAATTACATGACTGTCTGGACCTCACCCTTTCTTACAAACGGAGACAGGAGTGGATGAAAGTGATTGTATCACATTTGTTGTGTACATACATCCCTTTGTAACAATATGTTGCCATCAACAAGCCTTATTTTTTATCCGTGTTGTCTTATTTTGATTTATTCAGCTCTGTTCTATAATCATGAATATGACCTTTGCATTTGCCTGAAAGTGCTCCTTTTACATGGTATGATGCTAATTATAATGATGATACAGTGTTGTTTCTAGATTAGCAATGTGCCCGGATAAGAACAGCTAGAGGCTCAGAGTGAACAAACAGAGATGCTGAGATCACAGAGCTGGCTCTGCCCCCTGGTCAGCTTGGACTTTTGGGCACGTGTGTCTCCTCGGCTTCCAGAGTCTTAGTTTTCCTACTGCTGTATCTCCCCTCATAAATTAAATGGGGGGGTGGGAACGAGCATGACTGAAATGAAGAGTCAGATTCTTTATGTCTGAGATGTGTATACTTTTAAAAAGACTGACAGCAGTTTAGCTGTGCACCTGGGCTGGGAATCAGAGGTCTGGATTTAGGACTTGGGAACCTCAGGGCAGGGCCCAGATTTATTAGTCTTTAGGTTAACGCTCACTGTGTCTCACCGGCAAGCCAAGGTCAGCCTCTGACCATCTGGAAATGGGCTCGATTGCATCTCATGACCAGTGACATCTGTAACGACATTAAATTCACTGAGGATTGTGATTTGTTAGTAGATTTTTAAATTAAATGTATTGGAGTGACATTGCTTAATAAGATTATATACAGAGCATTTTAAATCTGGAATTCCTTTCCTTCCTTCCTTCCTTCCTTCTTTCCTTCCCTCTTTCTTTCTTCAGTTATCCTTTGAATAAGCTTCATGACCTTACTTTATTAAAATTTTCTTCAATTCACCTTCATATATATCTCAGGAGGAGAATTCAAACAGTTTTAAACTCAAAGCAGGTTTGCAAAACACCGCAACAAGCCCTGTCAGAGTTGGCGTAGGTGTAAAACCAGGTTTGCATGTCCCATTGTGTGTTTTGATTGCATGGGAATGTTTGTAGCTCTAAAATCTCCTTAAGATTAAGTGATATGCAAGTAATATTTGGCATATATATTTTATTCTAGGAATAAGTGAGGTACTCATTTTGCTTTCCCCTGTGTAATCTGAAGTGTGAAAGCCATGATGTTTTTAAAGCTTTTAGATTGGAGTGGAATGGAGTGTGTCTCAGTTGTGACACAAGATGTCTGAGGGACCAGCTCTGGCACCCTCATCAAGTTTATGTTATCAAATCTCTTAATATGTATTAAATTACATCAATCAATCCTGCATTCAACATATAGCTTAATCTTTTGTGGTAGCATCCTCTATCAAAAAGGATAATTTTAATTCATACATTGCTTAATTGCCTTTTGTGGCCTATGAGTTTTAAAAATAAACACATTTAAAAATGCATTTTTATGCTAAAATGTTCTAAAGAAAAATTGTAAAATAGAAACTTTTTTACTGTTGTAAAACATCAATAAAACATTAATTTAAAGCATAGTACTTTTAAAAATATATTCCTGCTATCAATTCCTTTCCATCTAAATTGGTTTATATATCTTCATACTTATAATTTTTCTATAGTTTATTCAAACAAACAAGTACTAAGCTCCATTTTATTCTTATTTTCTCAAAGTATTATAAGCCAAAAGAAAATGCCAAAATGGCACTTTTCAGCATTTCAAAATAGTTAATATTATTATAGCTATTATCTTATGAAAACCCAAAACATAAAGGGAGACCTGGTATGCAACATTATTGCAGAATACCTATTAATGTAATCTACCTCATTAAAAGATTAAAGAAGGAAAAAATAATGAACACATCAACAGATGATGAAACAACCCTCATTGATGTTACACAAAATCTTAACAAACTTGGAACAAAAAGGAATTTCCTTAATCTTCATGAAATGCTATATTTAGTGATAAAACATTAGAAGAATTATTTTAAAATTTGAAGCTAGGCAAAAATAGTCATTATCAACTGCTTCAATAGATTTTATTAGAAGTTTCAATACCAAAGGAAAAAACAAAAAAAGAAAATAGTGTAATGATCAGGACTGCTATCTATATCTATATATAGATGTACCTAATGATATATGTATTTAAAAGCCTAATGAAAATATGCAAGGCTTCTGCAAAAGAGATTAAACTGGAATTTTAGAATGAGTTGCAGATATAACTGATATCAGGCACTAAAGAGAGCAGTAGACAAATCAGCTTCAAATTTTCAAGGAAAACATTCAAAATGATTTATTTCCTATTTCTTAATATCCCTCACCATGGCATGTTTATTAAAAAGGGTTGAAAGGGAACTGTGGGATGGCAGAGACTTGTTAAGAGCTTACTTGGGTGAGGCTTGATGACATGCATCTCACCCACCCTCAGAAGTGTAAATGATAAGGTGAGCGCATGCTATATGATGAGATGCCCCCAAAGAAGGTCTTCCATGACCTTACTTGGGAAATTTGATATATGACCCTGATATTTAGAAGGCACATGGTTGACTGACTGACAGAAATCTAAAGAACAAGAGAGCAGAAACCACGAGCTGCTTTGATGGAAGAATTAAAATAAGGTGGCTGATTTAGGATCATCCTGAATCCCAGATATATTAGGTTTAAGGCACAAATGTTTCCTGAGAATTAAACATGGGTCATGGAAAAGAGAGACCTGGTTTGCAGCTACCTTTACTTCTGTCTAACAAAAGTAAAAAAGTGGAATGTAATGGTAAGAGTGGGTACCACACTGGAAAACTAGGGACAAGGACCAGATAGAGAAACTAGAAAGATATGTCACCCATGTCATGCTAGGTGTAGAATATGTGAAACTTAAGAAGATCCTAAAATAGAGTCATATTTGAACATCTTCCAGGCTAAAGAGAATTCTCCTCAAAGAGTTTTTGTTATTTAAAACAATAAAAAATTGATGTATTTTTCAGGGAATGTAACAAGCCAATCCTGAGATTTATTTAGGATTAAAAGGTCCAAATGTTGACAAGATACATTTAAGAACAAATTTGGTGATGGGTGGAATTTTCCATAGCTGATGTTAAAACTTATTTTATATCCAGGGTAATTAAGAGTTTGGTATTAGCACAGAGTAGTTAAGGGTTTGGGTTAGCCAAAATAAACAAAGGAGCAAAATCAGAAACTATAAAATGTGTAACATTTTATATATGAAACATATATATATGAAACATATATGTGGGCAGTTAATTCATAAAATCTACTTTAGAAATCAGTGGAAAACAGTGGTCTATTGACCCTTAAAATGACCCAGAGATAATTAGGGGTAGGCGTTGGATAGAACTCAATCTCACAGAAGACCAAATGAATTGTGGGTAGATTAAAGGACCGACATTTAAGGATAGAAACATAAAACTTATAGATCGCATAGGACAACATTATGACCTTTGACGGAGGACAAGTTTTTTCAAAGAAGACATTAAAGGGACAAATTACAAAGAAAGAAGTCAATTTAGTAAAAATGACTTCATTAACATTAGAAAATTCAGTACAACAGAACGCTTCATAAACCAAGTGGGAAAAAAATGTCAGGGAGTGTGAAAAAAAATTTCCAGTACTGGGATATATAAACCAGTTTTTGAAAATAAACAAAATAGCAGTTGACGTGAGAAGATATCCAAATGGCCAAAATAACCATGAAAACATGGTAATTCTCACTAATCATTGAGTAAAGGTTGACCAAAGCTACATTTCAAATGCTATTTTAAAACCACCAGACTCCAAAGAAAGCTAACATTGACCGATATCAAGAACATGGTAAGGATGTGCAGATACAGAAATTTTCATACACAGTTTGTTTGACAAACAACAGTTTGGAGTACAAGTTTATGAGACATTTCCCAATAGTTAGTTAAGTTCAAATAACCCTACCTTATGACACATGAGTTCTTCTAGGTAGACCGTGGAAAAGCTGTTAGACACGAGCACATTGAGACATGCCCAGCAATGTGAACTGCAGCTTTGGAAGCAGCCCAAATGTCTAGACCAACATATTTGACTGGATTCATGCTGTGTATAATTCTGCAGTTAAACCTAGAGTGAACCTAGAATAGAGGAGAATATGGCACCCAGTGGAAAAAAAGGAATAATTATAAAATGAATACAAAAGGAAAAGGGGAAATAATGTAGTACAAAAAAAATTAGTAGTAAGAGTAAACACGCAGTAAGTACTGTCATGTCCTTTCTTATGCTTCACATAATCAGCCCCCTAACTGCTTTTGTCACCCAAGGCCTTGCTTTCATAGCATAAGAGTCCTTCAGCCTATGTTTAATTTAGGTACTAAATCCTTCATAGTACCTCCCATAAATTCCATAATGAGAAATGTTTAAATATAAATACTGGATAAAGGCTCCTCTAACACTTTAATAATGCTAAAGAAATGTTTGAATTAATTGCGGGAGGAAAGGGGGCGGGTAGAGGTAGAAGAGAGTATGGGGGGATAAATGGTGATGGAAAAAAAATAAAAATTAAATTAAATTATATATTTTTTAAAAGTCACCTGATTTTGTCCCCCCCATATATCTATAGATATTTTTAACCTTGTTTAGTAAGTCGTATTTGACTAAGATATTTATTGTTGGGCCCAGAATTAATCAACTAAGTTTTTAAAAATAATAGTATGTGCTGCTATAGAATAAAAATCTTGACATTTCTTGATAACCTGAAAAATGACAGCAGTCATTATATTTTTGGCTGTGATTAAAACAATAATCAGTGCAAAAAGTTATTAGTTTATCAGCAAGGTCCTATTAAAGCTCATATGAGTTAGTCACTTGACCTTAAAAATCCTTAGTGTTAAATAAATCACTAGCTACTGATAACTGAACCAAGATTATTCTTTAGGATAAAAGTAAAATGCTTCTCATATGGCATTTTTTGTTTGTTTTAAAAATCTAGCAAAGCTTCTTTACTGAGGCGAAGCCACAGAAAGCTGTGACATAAAGGGCGAGTGGCCCCAGGCCTTGGCCAAGGTGCCAGGCTGAAACATGGTCCCTGCATAAAGAAGGAAAACTTACTTACAAGGGCCTTTGGTATTAAAATAACCGTTCATACTATAGATGTCCAGAAAAAAAGAGCTGCTTTCAAATTCTATTTGGTTGTATTTTCTAAAGAGTAAGCAGCCTTCTTATATTTAGAATTCTGAATAAGTTTATTATACTATAATCAAGGAAATATCAAACCAACTAACTCATTAAGCATTCATTTCTGAAGATGACAACATTTTTTATTAGATTTTTACCCAATCACTCGTGAATGACTATATATATGTATGTTCATTTTAATCAATTTTATATGTGATTTTAGAAATGTAAATGTAATAGATTTGAAATATTAGGAAACTTTTTTTTTTAATATGGTCCTTAAATTTCTTTAGCTTAGGACTTCACTAAAATTCCCAATACACACCTCTGCAATGACTCATATTCCTGTCTCTTTCAATCTTGCAACATTATTATTTTAGGTTTTCTTATATGATTTTTGGCCACGATAGCTGAGATTACATGAGCTTATCTCAAGAATGTTACCAACGTTCATTTTTCCTCCATTCTCCAACTTCTTATTAAAAAAAAATCAGAACAATCAGATAACTTTGTAAGAAACAGCTTAAATATAAAACAAACTTGCTTAAGGAGAACGTTTATATCTAATTGCAAATGAATTTTTGGAGACTGAGAAAACAGAAACAGATTAGTACATAAAATTAACTGAACTGCCTTTGGAAGACTTGGGCTGCAGACACAAGTCTTGGATTCCCACAACTCGTCCAGGCTGAGCATTGTTCAGTCTTACAGCAAATCTCCTGTGCTAACAAATCAACGGTCAAAATTCATAGGGTTGTTATAACAATAAAATAGCATAAAAGAAAAAGCATATACTAAATATTCATATGAAACAATGTAGATTATATTTCTTTTCCCTTGACTATGAAGCCCTTAAAACTCTTATATATGGGTTTTGTTTTGCATTACATAGAATAAAATGTGGTAAAATAAGCATTTGTCCATCAATACTTAACGTAATTTAGATATTTACTGAAAGCTTGGGTATCTGGACAGTTGGTAGATACTAATGAGAAAGAGCCTTTAAAAAAGCAAGGTTATAATAAATCTTGAATTAGTTTTCAATAAAACATTGTAATCACACTATATTTTTGGTAGTTAGAAATTATTCTTAATATGTGGTATCTTTTACATAATATGGATATGAGCTATAGCTCATTATAATCAATTTAAAGATTTTGAAAAATCATCCCCTTTTGATTTTTATTATCTGCCACCTGAATTGTTTTGTTTTCAAAATCTTTTCCTTGAAACTTACCTCTAAGTTATCTTTTTGTTATTCTTTCAAAAAGTGAAAAACCTAACTTCACTTTTATGTGTGTCTGAGCCAAATTTTAAAGGATTACATTCTTAATCTTGACATTCAAAGGAGACATCCCGCGATGTTGTAAATGTTCCAGCAGGATTAAGGAGAGAGGCTGCAGCATCTCTAAGAGCACTCCAACCTGTCTTCAGTGTGCTCGTTTCTCAGCGGTGAGGCAGGGCAGGGCGGAATTTCTAAGCCCTTGACCTCCTCAAAGAATTCAACTGTGTCAAAGTGTGACTCTCTCTAATTTATTAAGTAATACGGAGGGAACGTATGCTACATTTATTGCTTGTAACACTTTCCTCCCCAGCCTTATCTAGTGATGCTCAAATAATAAATAAGAAATGCCTTATGTCATAAATATTTTTTCCTTAGAACTTGTAAGTGGAAATTAAATGACAGTAAATGCAAAAAATCCATAATCACTTATTATATATAGGATGCTCTGGGCCAATACAGTTGCCATGTACTCTCTGATATATTGTATTTTATTATATTAAAAGAATAAATATTATCCAGGAATTCCATGTGCAGATTTGATACATAGATTTGATTCAGGTTATTAAAAATGCCACTATACTTTCTGACATGAATATATGAAGACTGAAGCTGAGAGGCTGATATTATGGATATACAAAATACTGTACTAACAGGATATGGAAGCTTCATTGGATTTTTAATAATGAATGCATGGACAGATTGTGTGGAAACATTTAAAAGTTGAGAAATATATGGTAGTTTCATTTATAAGGGACAGGAATTTAATTTCCCTGGCATTATATTATCAGGCATTAACGGCCTGATATGTGAAATTAGTTAAATGTACAGTTATTGAGCTTTATTATAGGGAAATAAAATTGCGGTTGAATACAACCACTGGGTTTCATCTAAACAAGGGGAGGCACTTTCATCAACTTCAGTAACTCGGCAATTGATGGTGCAAGGGTTACACTGGCATCTTGTCTTGGCAATTGCTAAAACTGATCATAAAGTAAAAAATATATTGTGATCCTATATATCAAATTCTTTTTCTCATCTTTTCCACTTCACTAAGAAACTGCAGGTCTTCGTCTATAAATGACCGCGTCAAATCTGTTGATGGAAGATTATAATGCCCTAATAGGATGACACTCTTTAAAGAACGCCAGAAAGTTAAAAAAAAAAAAAAAGTTGAAAGAAGAAAATTGTGGGTTTTACTAGCTAGGAAAGCATGAGGAAATGGAAGGCTTCGAATCAGTTAATCCAGTTCACTCATGGTTTTGCTTTGTTTGGAAAAATAGAATCTGTCTGTTTTAGCTTTACTGAGGCTTGTTAGAGGAGACAGCCGAATGCGTGAGGTTTGAGTTCCTGCTTTCTGTGAAGCCTATACTGTCCACATTACTTTCTCTTTCCACTGTCTTATTTTAAAATATGTTTTTTGAATTTTAATTGCAGTTTCCATGCAATATCTCATTAGCTTCAGGTATATGGCGTGGTGATAGACATTTACGTAACTTATGAAATGATCACACTGATAAGTCTAGTAACCACCATGCGTAGTTATTGCAATAGTATTGACTCTATTCCCTATGGTGTACTTTACACACCTGTGATTGCTTTTATAACTGGTAATTTGTACTTCTTAATACCTTTCCTTTTACGTGCACCCCACGTTTTCTTTTTCATGTCCAGATGTAGGTAGAAAGAAAAGAGAGGAGACTGTTTTTATTGACTTTCAGTAAGTGAATTTAAATTAATGAAAAAAGCCTAGTTCTTGACCTACGGCATTTCAAAAGGCTTTTCAGGTATTTTTAAGAAGTCTGTTTTTGCATGCAGTTTGTATTTGTGTGTGCCCTGGTACATATGTGTACTTCGTCTTATTATATGTACAAACATATTATCCATACAGGCAAAGATTTCTAGGTTTAAGAAAGATGCTTACTTTGCCCTGGTTGGCGTAGTTCAGTGAATTGAGTGCCAGCCTGTGAACCGAGAGGTTGCAGGTTTGATTCCCAGTCGAGGCACATGCCTGGGTTGCAGGCCAAGTCCCTAATTGGGGGTGTGGGAGAGGCGGTGGATGGATGCATCTCTCACACATTGAAGTTTCTCTCCCTCTCTTTCTCCCTCCCTTCCCCTCTCTCTAAAAATAAATAAATAAATGTTTAAAAAGAAAGCATGCTTACTCTTAAGTATATTATTATGTATAATACGCAACCTGTTCTGGGTTTACAAGATTTGAAAACTGGTGTATATGTATATCACATGGTGTGCGCAGAGAAAAATAACAGAAAATTCCACTTTTGGAAAAGAATCAATTCTTGTAGGAATATTTGTATGTAAATGTTTCCATCTCCAGAAGTACAGATACATTTTATACTTTTCTATTCAAATAAACATAGTCTCAGGCATCTCTCTTAAGACAGGACCATACCCTAAAATGCTTGGTATCTTTGCATCTCATGCTGGATAGAGATCAGGATTCCAAAAGGGCCAGAGCGCAAGGAATAATACATATTTGATCAAAATTCACTTGTAGGCTGAGATGATTGGCAGAAAACAAGCAAAATTAAGCACTCAGCTTTGCTCAGAGAGAGCACAGTGAATACATAGCCAAGAATACCATCTGTTGAATATGAAATTTTTGGATCAAGACATTATAGATACATTTCCCCAAACAGCAGGGACAGAAGTCTTTCTGGAAACAAAAATCACAATAGGGCCGCAGCAACGCCAAGTGAAAGAGAGGCAAATAACTGTTCACTACATTGTGGGGAGCAGACTTCCTTACTGCTAGTGCAGGGTGTGATTAATTACCTGGCACGACTGCTGAGGCTGGTAGTAAAGAAATGGACAGCAGGCAGCCGCCGTGTCCGAATAATTTCCACATCAGTATATCAACTGCTACCCAGGAGTGGATCAAAATCTTTTTACCACGTGTGTTGTCTGCACCTTTATTTACTCTTAGAATTCCCATGCTCCCTGCCACTTGTTATGTTTTATAAAGATAATGGAATGATGGCTCTGTGATAGTCAATGGGAAGATTCACATAAAAAGAGACATGAATGCTACTTGGGGCTAAGATAAATCTAAGGCAGAATTCTGCTCTTTATTTGGATCTGGTATTCTTATAAAAAACATTTTTCTATAATATACAAAATAGATTGACTTTAGTAGCATGCGTCCAAATTTGAGCCTGTATCTGTTTTGAGGGAATGAGCCTGGTTTCTTGGTATAGACAATTGTTGACGTGGAACTGACTTATGCTAATGAGAAATGGGGTAGAATGGCAGGTAGGAACAATGACAAACATGGTACAAGAAATGATAGTGGGTGTACAGATGTTAATAATGAGATTCCCAAAACTGCACCCTTGAAGAAAAATCGAAACCAATGGGAAACCAATGACTAAAATGTTGGTTAATTCAGAATTTTCAGTGGTTGCTTTTTCATTCAAATTATTATATTTAAATGTTTTGGTTTTACCCTAGAAATTTCTGTTATTTCTCTTCTGTTTTTTAATATTATACATGGCTATTAAGGCAATCAATTACTATTAACACATAGTACATGCTCAATAATTAGTTAACGAAGGGGCTAGGATGATGATATGAACCATCTTAAAAGCACTCTTTTAAACACTTTACATGTATTACTCATTTCATTCTTATAACCATTCTAAGGGGTAGAGGCATCAGGATGTCCAGCTGTTCCCATACAGAAATAGAGGCAGAGGCTTTAGGTAAATTGTCAATGGTCACTCAGTACATTGATTTGAACATAGCCCTCTTTTTCCTCATTCTGTATTCCTCACCATTTTGCTATGTTGTATGTGAAAAGAACCATGGTGCCCTTTTAATGTTATGTTTTAGGCCTATAGTAGACCACTGCTATATTCATAATGTAGTTTGTTTTTTACCTTTCAGTAGAGCGTCCATTGGGACAGTTATTATTATCAGTGTAGAGAAACCCACTTTCTGCTGGTAATTTCAAGAGAAGCATTTAACTTCAAAAACTCCTGTTAACCCTCCTATGAACAGATTGCAAGCAACACAAAAAGCAGCAGAGTTATTTGGGCGAATTAGGATTTAAAGAATAACATCTTAAGGAAGGTTTAGTGAGTTTCACTTACTTTTCCCTAAGTCTTTTTTAATATTTTATACATGCCATGAATTTTGTTTTGTATTCTATTTGTATATGCTTGCTCTTTCTAGGTTTCTTGAAGGAGAGTCATTATTTAATGGTCTTTATCATTTTAACTATTGTTAGTGATAAAAATACATTAAGTCAAGGATATCAGTGACAATTCCCAAACCAGGAATGAAGAGAACATCTTCCACTGTGATTTGACTTAAAACATTAGTGCCCGATCCTTTAAAATGTATACTGAAAAAAGAATATATTTTTTAAAATGCAACTGCTTCCTGAGAATCTCTCTAACCATGTCTGCCATCTTTTCAATGTGATCAACTCAGGAAAGGCTCAGCTTTTAAAAATAAGCGATCATAATTATTTCCATCTACCCACTAGAGTGTAATGAAAGTTTCAAGTACCTTAAATGTTTTCAATGATAATATTAAAATATGGTTTTATGTTCCAATATTTATTTCAGTTACATGATACAATAAATCATGTGTAACACACCAAAATATCTTACTCTTTAGGTATTCTATCTTGACCTCCTAATATGGTTCTTTTGCACGACATTTTTGAACTATTTTAAGCAAGCTATCTTGCAATTCTGACTCAGTCAGGAAACAGCTAAGAGCACCACTTATTTGCTTTAGATAAATGAGTTGCTGGTCATTCATCACTCTCATACTGAAAATGGCCACACTGCAGGGGCATTGCACTATTGGCAAAAGTTGACAAAATTATATCAGTCAGTATAATTGGACTATGTCATCAAAATGTTACTTTTATAATTTAAACTCTAAAGCTGTTATAGTTTATAAGGAATATAACAATGTATTTTAGAAACAGAATAATGATTTGTAATAAGTACAGAAAACATGTATTTTATTAAAGGCCAGCATATTTTAGCAATTTAAAGATTTTTTACCTACTTTACAAAAATATAACTGGCACATTCTTTTCTTATTTTTTTCCTTTTCTTGGTATTACTTGCATGTGAGGTTGAGAAACATTGTAAATTAATCTTTGTATTGATAGGTACTGCAATGAATGCTGTATATATAAATAACAAAAATGGCTTAAATCATAACTGTGTTTTTACATTTTTTCAAATCCCAGTACAGAAATATTAAGGTTAAATTTAGAATAGTGGCATATTTAGATATGTTTTCTTACTTGAAAATCTTTAAAGTAATTTACATAAACTCTCTATAACAATTTTTATTTTCCCCACGTAATTCCACTTGATGTTCTTTGAATAGTAATTTTAACTAATGGAGAAGTAACATTATATTCAGAGAACCATGAACTAACTATCAGAGTCTTACAATAAGGAAAGATCCTGAAAAAGGCTATTTAATTAGCTTAGCATTTTAGCTTTCATATATTTCTGTTGAGTAAAGCAAGCTAATTTCCTTTTGCAGGCCAGAGATAACTTAGAAAGATTTTAGCGCTTCTTGTCAAATGTAATTTGACCTAATAATTATCCCTAAAGATGTGATTAAGAAACACCTGACTCAGATGTCTAGGGCACATGCAAACCACAAGTCATCACTCCTCCTTGCCGTTGATTTCCGTGGCTAAATGCCAAGTCAGCAGGCTGAGAACTGGCCTTCAGGAGTCACCTGCCAACTTGTAGTTTATCCAGGTCATTGCACTCATGCTAAATGCTCCTAACAAGAGGGCTCTTGATCTGTGTGCAGGCATTAAACGTCTACATTGTTCTGAAAGGTTTCATGAGGGGGAAAGGAACTTCTGAAGGCTACCCTTAACATGAATGCCAGCAAATGCTTAGAAAATTCAGACAGTAAGAATATGTGCAGTTTCACTAAAGTGGGCACGTACTCTCACAATGCCAGAAGTTTTCTTTTTCCTCAAGAAATCAACACCTATTTTTGTATATAAAAAGCTTGTTTTTCAATCTTCAAAGTTTAAAAGTTAATAAGCATACTATTTTCATATTTATGATTTACTGTTTTTTGTTCTGAATTTATTGCTTAATGCTTAAATAGCATTTGAATCCATGTCTCCTTTTCAGAGAATCTAGGGACAGTGTTATCTGCATCCACTTCGTATACCATCCCGAAGCTCAGGATATCCCACAACATCTAAGAATAGAAAACTTGTTCAGTTAAAAAATCCTTATGAAATACACTTAAGAAGTAGTAATATTAGACTTTCTATCAATACTAGAAATATTTTTGTTGATATTATGACTATTCATTTTTTTCACATTCCTTTCTGCTGCGTTCATTTTTTAAACTCCTTTACCCCAGAAAGGTTTCCTGACCAAGGGCTATGTTATGTCCTGTCACCAGTCTGAAGTCAGCTTCCTGAACTTCCTGGTGGACTATAATCCACTTATGGGGGATACTGAAATATCCCCATTCATCTATAGGTGCAAAAAAATTAAGAACATCAATGGAGTATATGAAATGCATAACTGAGTATAGATTTAAAATATGCCTATTTAGCTTTCACTTAATTTTTTATCTGAGAAAAGATTTTAAAATATGTTTATGACTACATATATACATATATAAATCATATATACATATACATAAATCAAATATAAAAATTTATATATATATAAATCAATGACCTGTAGGTTGTTATTAAAAACAAAAATAATTAAAGATAACATTTTAAACTTAGAATGTAACCTGAATTGCTTTTTTATGAGATTAAGAATATGAAAATCAATGCTTATGGGAACGTTAATCATTTTTATCCTGTTTTACTTGTGGATTCACAGTGCTTTTTCAGACTTTCATTAGTCAGTAGTTCTTTTTGTGGTCTATATTTTGAAGGAATCATATTATTAAGTATTACTAAAATATGAAAGATAAAGTAAAAATTTTGTTCGATGAAAGAGATAACTTTATATTCTAGCTTAATTGCCCTATAATCTCAGAGTTATTATGACAAAGGTTTAATCAACCAAAATAAAATATAAATTTATATAATATATAATTCTCATTCCGCTTACAAATTATGAATAAAGTTTCGCCTTAAGAAGAATTTCACAACTTAAAAACACAGTGTGAGATTATGGATGTATATAATTAAAGAGTGGAGCTAAATGCTTGCATGATTAAAGGAAATGAAAAATTAGAAGTATTTATAATGGTTGAATTGTGAAATTATAATCAGACTCCATCTGAAGTACTATGATTTTCATTCCGGTGGTCGTTTCAGTAATCTCTTGCCTGATGGAGTTACTATTCTTTCCCTATGCATGTGTTCAAATTTTCTGCCTACTTCACGTTGTGGTTATGTGAGAAACTGCTTAAGTCCATGTTCTGAGAATTGCTTGGTACAGTGTGGATGTGCAATAAGCTTTCTTTATGAGTAAGAAAAGGAATGTATAAATATTTTCCATAGATATAGACCCTAAAATATGCATATTTCTGTATCTCTAAGAAATGAGGTTATCTTTTAAAAATAAAGTTATATGTCAAAAATTTTATCTTTTTTAGATTTAAGGACTAAATAAGTGGAACCAAAAGAATGTTGTGTGGGTAGTATTGAGGAAGGAAAAAATGAAGAATTACAAATGCTATAAACATAAATTATGCTTGGGAGGAGGTTATAATCTATCAACAATGGTAACATTTATGTTATACAGAAAGAATTGGTTATATTTCTTTGAAACAATTTGTTACATTAAAATCATGGAACATTACTATTGAAAGGACCCTTACAGATAATCTGGTCCAAAGTTTCTTATCTGACTTGAGTTATGAGACCCCGTTATGACTATGATGAGAATTAAAGACTGTCTTTGGAAAAATCACAGATTTGCCCAGAGTCACAATTTTGCATGCATTTCTGCATACGTTTCCAGAAATTCCAGTTAATCCAAACAACCTGCAGACACAATTTAAGAGCTTCTTCTTATTTTAAAGTTCATTTTTATAAATTAGTTGATTAAACTAGAGACCGAGAGAGGAACCACACTCCTGAATTCCAATTCCACTGACCTTCTGATACCTCTCCAATTTGTCCAGCCATCTGCACCAATGATGTTCCAAACAGGCTTCCACTCCATGTTCACAGTTTCTATTTCTGTGACTGAATGAAATTGGAAATGTATGGAAGCAACTTCCGCTCTCCATTTGAGACTAGTCCAGTTCCATTGCTTAATTTTGTCTTTACAGGGGGGGAACCTTTTCTGTCCTTTCTCTTTTTGCATGCTAGTATGTTTGTGTAAGTATGGGCACACATGTGCACACACGCCACCATTTCAAACCTTTGTCTGTACCGGGCTGTCCCTTTCTAAGAACATTTGCATCTTTCTGCCAAAAACAATGTGCAGTTGTGAATTTGCTGTCCAGTGACTGGCAGTTGAATGCTGTGGTCCTGTGTCCCACAGATAGTACCTGATTCTCAAACAGGGACTATTTTGAACCTCCTAGACTAAGAGCTTTGTGACAACCAAAATATAGTGGTAGCATTCATTTTCATCACGTTCATTTCATTAAAAGGTCTGGCAAAGTCAACGACAACACTGCTTACTTCCCCTCTTACCCTGAGTAATAGTCAATGGGTAAGCTCTATTTTTTTTTGCAACACTCTTGCTTAAAAAGTTGCCCAGTGAAATCTGATTGTGAGAAAATGACTTGCAGGCTTCTTTTCATGTCTTTCTATTCTTTATTTTATTTTATTTTTAATTAAATTCATTTGGGTGACACGAGTTAATAAAATTATATGGGTTTCAGGTGTACAATTCTATAATACATTATCTGTGTATTGTATTGTGTGTCTCCACTCCAAGCTGAGACTCTTTCCACCACCATTTATTCCCTTTACCCTCTTATAACTCCCTCCACAGCATGGTAATCACCATGCTGTGATCTGCGTCTGTGAGGGTTTTTTGTTTGTTTTTACTTAATCCTTTTCTTATCTTTAAAAGCACACAGCCCGGAGCCCACCACTTGAGGTGGTGGGATGTTATGTGGAGCTGGGGTTTTCTGGAGCAATGCAGGAAGCATACAGATTCACTCGAAAGTTTAGAAATACAAACACAAGATACAATGAAATGGCTGTCTGTGTGTTGCTTGGAAAATAAATCTTTTGACTTAGAATTCAAACATAAGCTGTTTACAAACGCATGACTGCAAATATATCCACCACAATTTGATGCATCTTTGATTCCTTCTATAACCAAGTTGATAACTGTGTAATTTTACAGAAGTTACACTTTTGAGATTTTGAGATGCAAAGACATGTGCCAAAGAGTCCCTTATTCCCTCCGTGTTGGGTGTGAGGATTACATGATATAGTATACAGGAAATGTTATTGTAAACAAAATAAAATATCACAAGATAATGTTGAAGCTACTTATAAGTCTTCACTAGTGTCCTCTGAGCCTATCACCACCTAATACCTGAAATCTTTAAATTATCTCCCCACCTCAATTCTTTTTATTATTTTTCAGTTACAGTTTGCATTTAATATTATATAGTATTAGTTTCAGGTATACGGCATGATTTTTAGACAATCATATAATTTACAGTGTTCCCCACAATATTTCCATTACCAACCTGGCACTATAGTTATTACAATATTATTGGCTATATTCCTTATGCTTTACTTCATATCTTTGTGACTATTTTGGAACTGCCAATTTGTACTTCTGAATCCTTTTACTTTTTTCACCCAGTTCCCCAAACTGCCCCCCATCTGGCAACCATCAGCCTGTTTTCTGTATCTGTAAGTCTATTTCTGTTTTGTCTGTTTACTTTGTTTTTGGATCTTACGTATAAGTGAAATCACATAGTATTTGTATTTTTCTGACTTACTGATTTCACTTAGACTAATACCTTTTAGGTTGATTCATGCTGTCACAAATGTAAGATTTAATTACTTTTTATGGGTGAATAATATTCCATTTTATAAATATACCACAGCTTTTTTACCCACTTGAAATCTGATGGGCACTTAGGTTGCTTTCCTACCTTAGTCATTGTCCATAGCACTGCAATGAGCATAGGGATGAATACATCCTTTCAAATTGGTGCTTCGGGATCCCTAGGATACATTCCCAGAAGTGGGAGCATTCGGGCCAAAGGCAGATCCATTTTTAATTTTTTGAGGAAACTCCATACTGTTTTCCACAGTGGCTGTACTAGTCTGCCTCATTCTGCATTCCCACCAACAGGGCATGAAGGTTCCCTTTTCTCCACATCCTCGCCAAAACTCGTTTGTTGTTTCACTGATGATAGCCATCCTGACAGGTCAGATGATATTTCTATTTCTAACCTCCGTGGTTATTTTCAAGCCTATGTGTTTGTTGTTGGAAGACATGAATTCCCGGCTTGTATGTGTCACTGCTTTGGGGGATATCCTGTAACTTTCATCTGCACATTTCTGCATCTTCTAAATGGTGATCATAATATCTGTCTTTAAAACCCTAAGAAGGATTGAGTGAAATTGTGTGTATGAAAACCATTTCCAAATTACCTCAACTAAAAAGAAAATAAGGTGATAGTCCCACCCTCTAGAAAAATCTCTCAAAAAATAAAGTCATCAAAGCTAATGCAATCCAGAACCAAATATTTCAATCTGTTTAGACATCCACAACCATCTCTGGGGCAAAAGCATCCCAGGCATCTGGATATAAAGCTGAACCAATCCATTCAGATTCTACACTAAAAAGAGAGCCAGCTGGAGGGTCATCACTTCTCTGGTTATTATATGTCATGTTTTAAAAAATCAGTGAGAGGCTATAAAATGGCAAGAACATGTCTTCAAGACAGAAAAACCTCCACAGTGGAGTTTGAGGAGATATGTGTGTTTTCTGGGTAAGGAACGTTTTAGTGTGTACTGCAGATTCACAGACAGGTCATACTGAGATAAGGGAAAGCGTTTCTGACAAATACAAGCAAACCAGCAAGGCACGTCCAGCCCTGGGACCCGGAGCGCTTTCACAGCATCTGTTAGAGGCAAATGGAACTGGGGAGAGAGCATTAGCGAAAATCCTGCCCTTCATCCAAACACCGCTGACAGGAAACACATAAACAGCAAAACAATGCGGTGGGTCAGCAGAAGGCTGCCCCTCCAAAACCCTGCCTGCAGCCAGTGCACGGTTTTCTTTAAGCCCTTAAAACACCTCCATTAGGTGTTATGATCAATATTACCCGAAACATTATGCCGTAGGGACAGATTATTCAGAGGTAGCATCAAATGCCAATAAGCTTTATGACTCTTTTGCTATTTGAAAAGGCAGAATTCTTTGGCTTAAATATTGATAGCCAACCCAGTAATCTTTTGAGTAAAGGTGTAGCTCTAAGGTGAAAAATCAAATGCAGTAGTTGGATGTATATTTTCCGCAACAAAAAAAAAGACCTTGACCTGTATGAAAGCCAAAGATACAATAGGGAGCTGAATTATAGATCTACGAGGCAGGGTTCATTTTATGGTTGAAACATTAGTTTTAAATATCTCTGGTGCCATTTTTCGTTCCTTTTACTTGCGTTATTAATTGCGGTTATAAGCATTGGGCCCATGGGAGATTTTGTGCCTACCTTAAATTACATTCTTTGGTCTAGTGATTTCCTGCCTGCCACCCTCACCTTTACCCTAGAGGATTGAATTTGAGGGTGATTAAGGGTAAGAACCAAAAGGAATGGCAGTAGCTCAGTGGGGGTGCCTGCAGGGGATTTTATAACTTTTTGATTCCTAAGGAGGATTGCTGACCCCAGAACAGTTCTCTGTGGGCCCTTTAAGGAAACCTAGTTTCTTATCAGGCATCTGTTCTTGTTCTATCTTCCAAAATAACTTCTGTCGGTGCCTTTTCTTTGTCTGTTTTGTGATGGAGCGTTATAAAAAAAATTTCTTTCAGTTATTTAAAAAAGTAATTTCAGCATAAGCATTTATTAAACAATCCAAAACTACTCCTCTAAAGGTGAAAAAAAAAAAGCTTAGTCTTGACAAAGAACCAAATGCTGGAGGATTGAGGCCTGCAAGTGAAGCGATCATCTGAGATTTTCTGCAGGGGAAATAATATGCTTTAAAACACACACACAAATTAAGAAGCCTTGTATTCTATTATAATCTTTATGAAATTTTCTATTAATTTGTAACCTTGCTCTGTTTAGAGTTCTTCTGATAACTACTACAAAATGACTGTTTTATACTTAACCGTTTCCTTAAATATTATTGCTTTGTTAACTTTAGGCAGGATATTAGAAATTAGTATCCTTTAAGACAGAAGAAGCCTTGCCAAGGTGCTCCCATCACAGTGTCCTGCATCTGACTTGATGCTGGTGACCCAAGAGATACAGAGAACAGCTGTGTGAAAATAACCTGCCTCACATTTTAGGCTCCTAATAAATGCTGAAATATACACAACATAAGGTCTCTAATAATATATATTGTGTCATGCAACACAGTTAAATCATGTGTGTAAAGGACACCCACTAAGCCTCAAAATATTTTTGGTTATTTGTATTTTATAAAATTGTTCTCCTGTCATAAAAAGTTTAGAACAGGCAGATGGAATTATTTCTGATTTTTAGAAATGTGTAACTTAATTATTTAAGAAAATTTATTTTATAACTGCCTTTTTCCAAGATTTGAGTCACCTTTCCAATATAGAAAAGAATGTGACCAAGCTTCCATGAAAATAGAAAGTTGGGAGTATAGGCAAGAAAAAAAAAAAAAAAGGGAAGTAATTGAAGGATATAAAAAGGGCTTAGAAGAAAACCTCCTTTTCACCTTGTCCCAAAATGGAGGGTAAAATAAATATACTCTCAATTCAATTAAAGGGTAGAACATTTAGAAATTTTTTTTTTGGTAGCATATAATCAACCTGTGGGATACAGCCCCAGGAGGTTGAGTTAAATCTGCGTTCAGAGTTTAAAAACAAATAGATTATTTCATGACTGCAAACATTTAGTTGACAGCGTAGGAGTAATAACATCTCACGTTTTTAGGCATGAAGTGATATATGGCCAAGGAAAACTTTTTTCCCCCTAGTAAAACATAACTGGGAGGTGGCGGGTGGGGCATAACTAGCTTCAAACCTTAAGACATTTGTCAATGTGAGGAAAAGAGCAATTCAGGTGAGTAGATTCTGTGATCTTTACTGTCTGTTGGGTCATACAATTTGTTACAGAGTTCATTGTGGCTCAGGAGAGATAAACAAGCAAAAATATATATATATCCATAAGCACACTTTCTCTAAAAAGTCTGTAAGTGATCGTATTAGTAAAAAATGAATATATTCCTTTTATTTTTTTCTGTCTATATTTTTTTCTGTCACTGTGTGTATGCATGTGCTTTTTAATAGGTTGTTAATATGTTGGCTTAGTGAGTCCTTGCCTGCGACTCTCACCTTTACCCTGGAGGAATAATCTGAGGATGATTAAGGGTAAGAATCAAAGGGAAAGGGAGTAGCTCAGTGGGGACACCTACAGGGGATTTTATAACTTTTTTATCTCTGCGGAGGACCTGCTGACCCCAGAGCTGTTCTAGGCAGACTGTTAGAGGAAACCTAGTTTCTATCAGGCATCTCTATTTGTTCTGTCTCCCACAATGACTTCTCTCAGTATCTTTTGTCCACGCCTTGCTCTCTGTTGGGTCATAACAGTTGACTCTATATCTATATCATCTATCTATCTAGAGAATTTTTACCACCATTTTGTCATTTTTGTTTTAGATGAAGCAAATTTTCCCTAAGTTGTCTCATTATGACAACCACTAATCTATGACAGATAGATATTAAATGTTTGATGATTTTTTAGACTATGACACACTTGTGTAGTCCCATCTTAAAAAACAAACCAGCTCATTTTCTCAAGTAACACATATGCAATGACTGTGTGGATGTGGCTTTTCCTTTGCTCAAAAAAATATGTGATCAATCTTTTTTTTTTTTGTCATTTCCCTAATGAGGTTTAATGACTGTATCATCAAATTGTTATCTACCTGATAAATCCAACAAATATAATGAAAGTATAATGAGAAAAGAGGTGACCTGGTTCAAAGGCAGGTTAGCTCGGTGTCTCTTCATGGATCTATTTCCTCCCTTTTCAGAGGTTAACTATGATAAGTATCTGCTCTTGTCTTAATTGTGAAATAGGAGATTTCTTTTCAATTAAGGCAAATTTATCAGTGACCCAACACACTGAAGGTGTAGGGCACTGTTATTTTATCCTTCCCAAGGAAATTTACATGTTTTAAGATAAGGTAATTCTTAATAAATAAATGACTTTCCGGAAAAGGTTTATCATCATGGACTATATTTGGGAGTAGTATTATAACCCCAAATCCTTCATCTGCTTCCTATTTAGGCAACCTCAGGTTTGTTACTTCACCTAGTGAGAAGAAAAATGGAATCACGTTTTTGGGATTATGTCTTAGAAGCTCCTGATTCCACTGCACAGTGATTGCCACCTGGACAGACCAGGGACACCAGCTCGCTTTCCTGTTCCTATATTTAAGCTGCATTATTACCTCAGAGAGTGTCTGGTTCTCATAACTTACCACTGGAAAAAACCAAACTTAATCTTAGCTATTTTTGCGAAATGTATTTCTAGCAAAATTTTGAGTCAATATTTAAAAAACACCACCTAAAAATAAGAATTCTATACTGAGTACCTTGTCTTGACTAGTGTTTATCAGTTTATACACATTACCTTTTCATCTCTCTAATAGCCATGGAAGGCAAATGTTATTATACTCAGTAACACAAGGAGGACTCGAGGAAGTTGACCGAATTATGCAGAGCCATAAAGCTACCCATTGCTAGAGTTGGTGGGAAGTTTAGTGCAGTGGTTATAGCATGACGACTGATACCAGGCTATTTAAGTCACATCAGTGTGGTCACTTTAAGATCATCACAAAGTTATTTCACAAGTAGATAATAAAACACAAATTATCAACACTGGCAACCCAAAATATGATGAGATGACATGTGTCTCTTCATTAGCATTTGTAGTAACGTGGTGGATTTTTATTTGCATGTGTCTGTGCCTTCGTGTAGGAAGGAATATAATGGATTCATCTTTATGTTGACAGTGTTTAACCTTGTGCTTATATCACAGTGAGGGTGAGGAAGGGAGGAAGGGATGAAGGAAAGAAAGGAGGAAGGGAAGAGGACAGCATGGCTGAGTATGGTTTTCACTGCATTCTCTGCTGCGGCTGTGTCATGTAAGCTTCACAACAATCATCAAACACAAATGAATTCAAATTTATTCAAATTCTAGCTTGGAGCTTAATCATATAATATACTTTTTTTGGAAATATCTCCTAATAGATTGATTTTTAAAAAAAATTTTACCACTCACTCCACTTACTGAATCAAGAGAAATAGGAAGTCAGAGCTCCAAAGTAGAAAACCCATATTTAACTGGGATAGAAAGCTAGAGGAAAAAGCTGTTAAAAAATAAACCAAAAAAGAAGAAAAACAGGAAGAGGTCTGGAAGAAAAGGGAGTGACTATAAATGGGTATTGCATTTCTTTTGGGGTGGTGAAGATGTTCTAACATTGATTGTGATAACGGTTGCACTATTCTGTGAACATACTAAAAAACACTGGGTTATACACTTTAAAGGGGTGAAATGTGTGGTGCATGAATTATATCTTCATAAAGCTGTTATATAAATAGAGAACATAATATTATGTATTTTATCCTTATTAAAATGTTTTCTTAAAAATAAAAATAAAAAACAAATAATAGCTCAAATTTCTTTAGTGCAGGAAAGGTCTCAAGCAGAAGATAAAAAATCTAGCAGAGGGTTAAACGAAGATTTCAGTAAGTAGATTTGTTCAAGAAGATCAGTTTGGCTAAGATACCGGGCACTGTAAGAAGATCGGTAGACGGAAACAGGTTTGGAGAAAAATAGTGGGAGGTGATTCAAGTCAGTGTCAAACAGAAATGTAAATAAAAAGCTTAGTATGACGGCAGGCAAAGAACTTCAGTAAGACTGAGATGAGATCATCGATCCTGGAAGAAATGTGCTCTCCTATTATTCTTGTTACTTGAGCATATGATATGTTCACTCTTGGTTTCTGAAGTATACCTACTGGAGAAATCGTGATAGAAAAGGTCACTCACTCTTATGCAGGACACTTGTCTTTTCTCACATGGTTAAAGCATTAGAAGCCAGAAGCAGAATTTTAGATTTCCCAGATATTTCAGGGATAATCTAGTTTTACCATCTCATATGCAGAGAAATTAATAGAGGTTAATTCAAGTTTACGAAGTGGTCGCAGAACTGGACCCCAGAACTCCGGGCTCCCTCTTCAGCACTCTTTTCATTCCAGTCCAACACTCTGGGCAAACCATGCGTGAATGAGTCAGGGAAACAGAACCGTGGCCTGATATAAATTATTTGTACTTAAAGTTATAGAAAAATGCTCTTTATCTAGATAATTTTGCACATGCATTTACTCATATCTTTGGCATGTGGAAAATTGGTTTTACAATCTCCAGAGAAAAATTGTTAATTCCTGCCTGGAGCATTCTCTCTGCTGATTCCTATCAGAATATTTGCAACTCTAAAATTAATTTTAGCCTACTTACTGTGTTGGTTGTAATGAATCATATTCAAAATCACCAAAAACTTATACAAAAGACTACACAGGAGAGGAAAAAATGCATTTGGTTTTCCCAAGGTGCTTCTCTCTGGATTATTAGTAGGTACCTTTTTCAAAAATTCTTCATTTCTTATTCTCATTTATATGAAAATCCAGATATAAATGAAAGTAATGTATTAACTGTTTTGGAAAAAAAATGTTAAGTCAATTATACTCTTGCAAGATTTATAAGAACTAAAGTGAGTTTAAATTTGAATTGTCAAAGGGAATTTTACATGCATTAAGCACTTAGTAAAATCCATCATATGTATTTAATTATGTACTGGGTTTTGAACTGTTATATCTAAAGTGGTATTTTTATTTAAGAAAAATTTTCAAGAGAACTTATTCTAGGCATTACTTTAAATTATACCTGCAAGTTTGATTCAGGTGTGCGTGCATTTTAGTGAGAAGAGCTGTGGGAGATATGCATGTGTGTGTGACGCTTACTAAATAGAGTGATTAAAAAAAACTTTTTTTTGCAATAAGTCTACCTAGAGAAAATTCAATTAACAATTGTCAAATCTGTCTAAGTTCAAGCACCTTAACCCTTATATATTCACGTGTTCAGGAAAACCTCTTACTCTTAATTATTATTTAGCTTTCTACTAATATGTGAGTGTTGAATTCCTGCATATTAGGGTGTTTTTTCCTAAGTATGAAAAGTCATATTCACAGAGTGAGCACTGACCTTTAAATCTCCCCTTCAGCTGAAATGTTTAAAAACTGAGCATATCACATAAATGCATCGAACGTACTTTTTATAAATGCAAGGCACTGCAAAGCCTATTGAACGACTCAAAGCTGTATGAGATGGTCCCCTGTGTGCACGTGCATCTGTGCACTCTCACAGTAAAATGTGCATGAACCAAGCATAATTCTGTATTACAAATGACAAGGCATGATAGGAATACTTTGCTGTAACAAACTCTTCTCTTTATGCATGAAAAATTTTACATGGCTCTGACCCTAATGACTTAAATATTACCCAAGTGGAGCATTTCTCAAGCCCTATTAATGTTTTCATATCTGCCGGTAACAGAATTATGTAAAATGGAATAAGATATTGAGAATTCAAGCAATAGACGCCGTTCTTAGAGTCGTTTTTTTTTTTTAAATGAAAACTGATAGGTATGATAGCCCCCAAATTTAGTCACTTTTGAAACGATAATTTTATTCTTTATTTTACTGTCCTCCTCCCTGAGTAGCATCCTAAACCCAAAATATTTATGTCACCTGGTGTCAGTCTTAGCCAAGTCAAGTTCAAGATGGAGAAATGAAATGTTTTTTTTTTCTCACCTCTCTGGAGCTACTGAGGTGAACAGAACGAGGCCGGTCCCCGGGAGCCTCAGTGTTCATAACGTCGAAGGTTCACCCTGAACGTGGAACGATGAGGGACAGTGTTTGTATACAGAAGTGGGAAAAGCTTGGGAAAGGGATCTCAGGATGATGTCAAGTATTATACATGAAGATACATGTATGTGAATGCATATGTAATGTGAATATATGAATCTCATTTTCTGCGGCTTCCTTGGACTTTACCTTTCAGAGTTAATGATAGCAATCCACTTTTGGGAATATAATTTAGACTTATCAGATCTAGATTATTGATATTCAAAATTACCTACTTTTTGTTCATCAAATGTTATATAAAATAATCTAATAAAAATATTTAGTTTTTGTGTAACGTATACTTATTGAAGGGTTGTTAATGTTTGCAGATGCTTTTTTAAAATTAAATATGTACATTAGTATCCCCAGGTAGCAGATAGAAAAATACATATAATGTCTATAATACTATCTTCATGGTTGAATATTTAATATTAGCTATAATACAGTTCTCCTTATGACATATTAATAATTGCCTTTTGAAAACTATATGCTTGAAATATATCAAATTATTTTTACATCTGTTTTGTTATATTTCTTTGCAATGTTTCTGTAATTTGAAAGTTTAGATGATTTTGAAGGAGATTTTGTTTGTTTATTTACTTATTTATGGGAAAACTTTGCCTAGTCCTTTGACTCTGTATCAAATAAGTACCAATAACATATTACTGCTCTTTCAATTTAAAATAACTGTTTGACTAAGTCTTCTTTGACTCTTTATTCTACTTGAGTACCTGTTTCTCCAATCTCTCTGCTCCCCTCTAGGGGCACTGCCAACAACATCTTATCTGAGTTAGTAGAGTATCCTCCTATCCGTTCCAGTCCTTTCCTCTCTATGAAGTAAAAATGTCCCTCCCAAAATATATCTTGTCATATCATACACCTATTTAGAAATATTAGTGATGCCATTTTGATGGTAGTGTCTAAGATAGTACTAACATAAAACAACAAAAAAAAAATCTTAACGCCCAGCTTTTCATACCTGACTCTATCACCTAATCTGGACCAGCCATTCTGGACCAGGTTAAGGACCTCAAATACATGACATCACTTCATGCCTCTCTGCGTTGGTTTATGCTGTTCTCTTCACTGGAATGTTTTCCTCACTTCGACTTCATTCGCTGGTAGGCAAAAGCCTGTCGTTGCAAAATCCAGATTCAATGGCAACTCTATAGGCAGAATTCTTCCCTCAGATATGGGCCTCCATAGCACGACACTGTGCATTTATAGTTTCTTAATATTTGTAGTGTCTGATATATTGTAAACTCTTAGCATTCAAACACCAAATTCTGTTTGTTTTCCTACAACTATAGCAACCCAGAACAATCAGGGAGTAGTCTACAAAATGAACTGTGTGTGAGGTTTTGAGTAGATGTATTCATCCTTAACTGTACTAAATTATATTTTCTACCAAATATATTTATAGCAAGGGAAAAATAATCTAACTGTTTCATATGCACCCCTTCTGTCCTTAATTTGTGTAGCTTAAATTGGGACGCTATCAGTTTGTTCTTATAGGTAAATGATATAGTGCTTGATTTTATCAATGTTCAGTGATAGAACGCTATCACTGGCTATAGCGTTGACCTTGTCCAAGAAAATGTTAGCTTTCATGTATGAAAATACTTTACATATGCTCTGTCTTCCCCAACTGTTTAGAGCAACTACTTAAAATGATTCAATTTTCAGGACCGTGTGCCTAATAAGCTTTCTCTTTAAAATCCTAGCACTGAGCTTCCTAAGAGCGATGTGGCCCACATGTAAACTCTTTGCAAACAGCATCCGATTTACTGCAGAGACACACGTGGGGAACTGCCAGAATTGTGTTGGTTGTGACTGCCTGGTTAGCTGCTGCTTGAACAGCTGAAGTATGCGAGTATTGATCACTTAGTGCCAGCTCAAACACGGAGCGCGCCAAGCTACAGGGAGGTCAGAGTCGTGTGCAAAGCTGGGCTGGTAAATTTTGACTGGGACAGGTGGTGACAGGGGAGGACAAGCTATTAACATGAAGGTACCAGTGTACCTGAAGAGATGCATCAAAATTTGTATATACTATTTCAAATATAGCAGTTTATCTATACTTAATAAAATGGAAAAGAAGTTCATTTTAACCCAAAGGATGTCCCTGCCTTCATATATAAAATAGGGTAGGCAATGAAGTCACTTGTGAAAAATTGTCAATTTAAAACTTAGCTTTGAACTTAGCTATTCACTGTAACTAAATAATTGGCATAATTAATTTATTGCTTTGTGTATAGAGGATACTTTTAATGTTAAACTATTAACAACTACTTTATGAGCTCTGCAACACTAATGTTGTGTCTTAAATGTGGCTCATATGATTGACTATAATAACAGTATTATATTTAAACTAATATATGTAGATGATTCACAAAATCAAGGCTAAGTTAAATTCTGCCTGTGTATTAGTTAGGGAAGCATCACAGGAGCCTTCTAGAAACCACTCAAATATGTGTAAAAGCATTTGAGGAAAATAATGAGAAACCTGCGACTAGAGTATTCCTATTAGAATTCTATTCTCTGGAGAAACTTGTTCTAGAAACACACCCTGGTCATTCTGGGAAACAGCAACCTCTCTGCAATGAACTAGGGCTCAGTACTTCTTTGGATAACACTACTGGTGGGGGTAAGTGTATGTCTGTGTGTGATATGTGTGTGTCTTAAGCTTGAGGCAATAATAAGTATCATAGTAATATATATTAAGAAGTAGACAATTATGAAACTCATATGGATTTAAGCACCAGCATGGGATGTGTACTTTTAAAACTTCAAGTGATATGTATAGGAGTATTACGTTAATTTTGTGTTAAGACAGAAACAAGGTACAAAAAAGTAACACCCCCTAAAACAAACCTTAATCGCGTATGTTTAAAGCAATCATCTCTTTCATTTTCTTTTTTCCTGAAGTTCTTCCACTATCTTCCATGTCCACCTTCCCTGACTGTGCGTCTGTGCTAGAAGGTGGCTTTCCTGAGTTAGGCTCTTAATATTATTTGCAGAAAGGTTCAAACTTTATATCAACGATTGTGCAAAAGTTCCCTGACATGACAGGCTCCTTCTATGTGCTTCTGCGAAGGATCTGCTCTTCTTCCTTTGGTCTCAGCAGCATGCTGGCCGCCAGGTATGGGTCATGCATAGAATAGAGTTTCTCTTCCTGTCTGCATGGCCCTCTTTTGAGTTTGATGAAGTGAGACTTCCTCATGCCCTCTGGGGATGAAAAGGAGGTTTTATACTCTGATCCTCTAGACAAAGAGCATCTTCCTGATTGGGTTCTGTGCTAAAAGTGGATCTGCCTTTCGGCTGAAATATGAATAACATGATATTTCCTGTTTAACATTATTAACCACACTTTCTGGACCCAGCAATTGACCATTTGACTATTTATTTCATATTAATTATCTTGAAACTGTAGCAGAAACAAAGACAGCGAGTGAAATGGCCACACTGGTATTAAACGGATCTTATGTAGATGGCCCTGCTGGTTCAGAAATATAAACCATTTAGAACAGCATTCTCTTCCTGGAAATGTCATGCAGTGTGACTTATGAAAGCACGGGTTTCACCCTTGATATTAGTTAATGGATTGAGAAGCTTAAGGGTGACTATCCTAACCTCTTTTAGTAATCCATTATGATTTTCTAACCATTGCTTTTAATTTCTTCATCCTACTTATACTTGTAATTTCTACTAACTTTTGAATAACTAATTTACTTAAGATAACTACTCACAGTATGAGTTAAAACCATTTCTTTCTTTTCTTGTATCTTGTTCACATACTATTTCTCTGTAATATTTTTTCTGTAAAACTTAACCTTACGTACAATCTTTATATGTTCTCAAAACAGTGTATATGTGTATGCATATATATGAGATAAAATTATCAGAGATATATATGTATAGTAAAATTACTCAGGCAATTTAGTAAGAGTTTATTATACAGCTAAGAATAGTTCATGAACTGGGAGCTTTTAAACAAAAACTGGTATGAAGTTCATAGACATGACATTACAAGATAGATAACAAAGCAAAAATGAGGAAGTTTTTAACCTTTGCAATGATTGGTTATTAAAATGGGGGTTTCCAGGTAACAGGGCATTGGTTAAAAGTGATTATCTTATATCATTTTCAGAAATTTTCTTCTACGATTATGAGACATTTATTAAAAAAAACATGTTCATGTTTTTATGTTTATGAAATAAGTTAGATTTAATATTTTTGCTTGCATAGCTTAAATGGTTTTGTCTGTTTAGGGAATTCTCAAGTTGGATCTTCTATCGTATTTAATTTTAACAAGTGCATCAAGCTTCTCACCTTTGCTGGAACCATTTTCTTTACCCCTTTTCTCATTCCTCTGTATCTAAAGCTCCGTCTTTCTCTATATTTCTATCACTACCTATTTTTTTGAGGAAAAAGAGACAGATTAGTATTCATACACCAAAATTGCAAACACATTTCACAACCATTTATTTCCCAATATGCAGGTTCTTCTATTCTACTGAATATTTATTGACTGGCTGATTATTGCTGGCATACAAAATCCTAAATTAAATTAAAACATTTTTGTAACTAAACACTAAAGTGTACAAGCAATGATGTGAATACATGGGTGATAGACTGTAAATTGAAGGCTAAACGGTGATAGATGCATTTTACATTTGCATTTTTTTCTTTTTCACAGTGAAGCAGGGTGATACAAATGTATGTGATAGAAGGCCCATTACCCGGCATACAGAATCACTGGAGCACTGTCGTTCGGCAGAGAGACCAAAGACTTAAAATGAGAGCGAGAAAGTGGCTTTGATAATTAGAAATGAGTCAAAAGCAATCTCCTGCCTGCTTTAGCTTACACAGATGACAGGGGAAGGGAAGTGTTCTTTTCTTCTGAGACAGAAGCAGGACATCAGTCAAAATGATAAGAAATGTCAGTATAATATTCTACTGAATCACGTTCTACTGAGCTAGGCATTTGGGATGAGAGTTTCTAAGCTTTTCCTTTACTTTAGTTTTACTTTAGGCTTTGGGGCAATAGATTCTGCATATATATATATATATATATATATATATATATTTAAAAAGTTCACAGGTCTTGGTTGGGAGAAATAAAACTAGTTTATAATCTACTGGGAAAAATATAGCCTCCGAAGTCAGTAAAATTAAAGACTCCTAATTTTTTTCTATGTTATCTTGAATAAAGCATTAATATTCCTTAAAATGGGTATGACATTCCTTTCTCATAGGGATTTTAGGTCATAATGAAATATATGCAAAGTGCCTTTGCATGGAAGAGCTTGATTAAAAATAATTTATATTAGTAGGTATTATTAAATTAACTAAAAAAACCGAAAAATTCAGTAATTTTTATGCTAATAAAATGAATCAGTGCTTGAGGTAAGCCCCAACATAAGAAATATACTACTGCTTAATTTTTTAGTTTATTATATTCTCAAAGAAAGCTGCAGGAAATGAAATGGTATATTACTGATACAAGCCAAAGGAAAAAACTTATCTTAAAATTATCTTAATCTCCAAGACTAAAAGTAGACCCCAACCATGTTTTTAGTGTGAAGTTAGTAAATATTCCTCTGTCCTACACTATTAAAATCTGACTGAGCTTTCCTGTTTTTAAATGCAATTTTGGTTAATGGAGATATCTGGAAAAAAGTTACTGATGAGAAAAATGTAGAATAAAGTTGATACATACTGACATTCTAAAAAGAGAGCTATGAAAACAGTAGGCTGTAGCATAAGGCATCCAGGGAAAAAAAAAGTATACTCTAATTATATGAGTTAGAGAGAGGAGAGGGAAGGGGTGCCAAGTAATTGAATAATCCTGTTACCTAATTTAACTGCTAATTCAGTGATTCAGTGTTTGTGCCACATGGGTTTCCACCGTCCTTAGCGAAAATTTTACAAAAGATAAACCCAATTTTGTGATTCCACAGGCATCTACTTCACAGCAAGAAAGGTAAACCTCACGATAGCTATTTTTATTGAGGTAGAAATTAACTCAAATAACTTATACAAAATGTGTGGAACGTTACTGGCACAATGTACCTGCCATAAATTGTAACTATCATGTGTGAGTATTGATTAGCATCAGTGATTCATTCCCTTTCCTCACAAATGTACATTGAGCATTATGTGCATCAGTCATACAATAAGAAAGAAGGAACTCTGTTAGTCTTTTTTGTTGTTGCTGTGCAAAAAAGCCCCCCAAGACATGGTGGCTTAAGACAACACTCTGTTATTAGCGAGTGGATGGTTCTTCTCATCTGGGCTATGGCGAGCTCTTTTTGGAGCAGCTCACTGTGCTCCTGTGGTTCGCTGTGGGCTGTCAGGGGGTCACTTCACTGCCCTTGGCAGGACTCTTTCATCTGTCCTCTGCTGGGACAACAGAGAGACTCCATCCTAACAGACTAGCTCAGACTCACTCTCCTAACATGAGAACTAGAACAAAAGCAGAACACCCCAATGTTGAAAGGGTTACATTGTTGCCTCTACCTGGCTCCAATGGCCCAAACAGGTCCCAGGAGCAGGCCTGCTTCCAGTATGGGGAGCTATGCTCCAGCATGTGGTGGGGGAAGCTGCGAAATCACATTGCAAGGTAGGATTTGATTCAGGGAGAGGCAGAGAATTATGGCCACTCTAGCATGTTACCATGAATCATTGATAAGCATGCTCGTGAAATAGCTTAGCCACTTTTATTAATGCAAACTTATTAGCCTCAGTATGTTCCCATATAAAACAAAACAGTGCCAAAAAAGAATGAGCCATGAAAGAAATTGATCAAGATATCACAAGATATGTCAAATTTGTTGTTCAGCTGTTACATGGCAGAGATTTATTTATTTAAAGGTAAAAATACCTTAGTGAATATTAGCTGACTCCCACCTCTAAGTTTAAATCTATTTATGTTTTAAGGTACAGAGGACAGAACAAATATATGTTCATTGTCATGTGTTTCTCATGAATATACCAGTTTCAGGGGCTTATCTCTGGCAATCCTAATCAAATTGGTAGTCCCCTGGTTTAAACTGTGGAAAATATGGTTTTCTTCCCCATATATGTGTTACCAAATACCAGTTATGAGTACTCCATCCTGTCACACAGATATTGCCATTGACACATTATGTGCTTCCTCTAATATTGATCATCTAAGTGATGGATTCATAAATCCATTTCTCTGTAAATCAGGCAGATTCCATTATAGTCCTACCTGAGACTCATTGACAGTCATCCTAAAGTTTTAGTTAGAAGTTTAAATTGAATGGTGCCCAAGAAGGTGTGTTGTCCAGCTGAAGGCTCGCTATTATCAATCAGAAATGGAGGGTGTAGATAGAACAATCAACATAAGAGTAACATTTTTTACTGAATAGCCAAAGGCCTGTTTTAAGTTGTCTATGTATTATTTATTTCTTTTAATATTCAAGGCACCATGGAAGTTAGATATTATTTTTAGACTCATTTGTAGCTGAAGAAATGGAGGCAAAAGTATTAAAATTTTTCCTAAGGGCACATATCTTATGGGTGGAACTATGATTCCAACAGAGACACTATGTTCTAAAGCCAACACTCTCACCGTCCATGACTTACAAACATCCCCATGCAAGTGACCATTTGTGAAACCAGTCATGTGCTACTGGTGATTTACTATTTTCTTGTTGAGATTAAGGTCAATACTGGTTCTGTACTGCTGTTGAAGTTTACCATGCTTGGAAAAATTAACAAGAAATATAGAGCATAGAATATGCTATTCGATGAGGCTGTTCAGTGGAAAGAGAAGGCAGAGCTAATCAAATGTCTGATGACATTACAATTTTTAAATTGTTTTAAAGACTTGCTGGCAACTTTTATGCTTTGTCATTTTTTTTTCCCCAGGAAAACACCTGTAAGCGTTTTATTTGTTCAGTTCTGGGAACTGTAAGATGTGAACTTCCATTTGACAGAAAATGAGCTTTGCCGATGAAGCTGAAAGATTTAAAACTAGTTTGTCATCTCATATACACCAGAAAAGATATTGTTGAGTGAAGTTCATTGCTTTGACCAACTAATTCATGACTTTGCATGTGAGAGCACAAATTCTAAACCTTAGAACACCAGAAGCAATTTATATCATCTACAGGTCAAGTTTACCATCAGTGTAGGCAATGTTGTCATGGCATGTTTAAAGTCATTGTTAAATTTATGCCTGTATTTATCAGCAGAATTCCATGTTGAGCCTCACATTGCAAATATCATGGAATCTCCATGGACATTTACTGTGGCTGAGATTCAGTTTTAGAATATTTGTGATTTCATGAAGATTCAGCCCTAAAATGTATGGTTCATAGTTATTCCTGAAAATTAACTTATTCTTACAAGTTACAAGCAAATATTTCCAGTGTGCCTTATTTTGTGCCTAAATTATATTTTGTAATTTTCAGTACCAAACACTATTTAGGAAGAACTTCAATATTTTTAGTAATTTACCATCTTAAATAATAAGGATATTTATCCAAATTTTCATGTGAGGATATAGTTTCCACTCATGAAAAAAAAACGAAACAAGAATAACAACTTTCCTCAAAAGGACAGAAGTATGAAACACAGTACATTCTAACACCAATAAGCAATTCTGTGTTGTATATAACCTAAAAGCAAGTAGTGAAAAATAAGGCACTTCCCAACCCTAATGTGCCTGCTAGCAATTAACTCAAAATCTCACCTGTATAGAACCCTTCCTGCAAAGGGTTATTTTATGTTTTGCTCTTCTACTCTGTTGGTTTCAAGTACATTTAATATGCCATGGACTCAAGAGATAGAATGAGCACAAATCCAAACTTGGATACTTAGTAGCACTGTGATCTGGCAAGTGACTTAGCCTTTTTGTGATTCACCTCTAAAAATGAGGATAAAACATTAAATAGGTTAGAAATGAAGCATTTAGGACCACAGCTGGCAAATAATAAGTAGTCTATAAATATTGCTGTTGAATTCTAGAAGTCCGCTATGGGGACCCATGCTAGTTAATTGAGATATTTATTTTTCTTGAAGTTTCTTTAAATCCCTCGTGGCTGCCTTTTTTTATACTAACCTGCAAGCAGCAATGGAAACCTGTTCTCCATTAACTAAACTGATTGGGTTTGGTGACTATGTATCTTTTCTTAAACAGATTACATTCTATTGACAATATGTGGTACAGAAAATTTGTAGACGTTTCATTGTTCTGAAAGGCAGTTATTCACTGTTTTGAAGGTTTTTGTCCAGACTTGTGTCTAATCTAAATGTTTCCCTTGACTCGCAGTGTAGTGGAAGTAGAACTGATATATTTGATTTGTACAATGATTTACATTTCCACAGAAGCTATTATTAGGGTATAAAAATATAATATTTAGTAATTACTACTAAGAATCTAAGCCATTTGAGTCTCTACTTTAGGTCTTTCATGAGGCAAAGCATTTTGAAATGAGAATCTGTTCCTGTCATCTTTATCAATATTGTATGTGCAGTTGACATAACACACTGTGAGCTCTCAGGATGAACAGAAATCTCAAACCCATGTGGCAGGAGGCTCTCTGTTGTTTACAGTATTTAAAATAAATTGTTTCAGTTCTCTGAAGGGTTGTTTCCTGTTGAGAACTTCATAATTAAAAACAGCAAATGGAATGGAATTAAATGCAGTTATTTTGACAATGGGGGCACCTGCTATATTATCCTGAAATAAACTGACCTATCGTTTTTACCGATAGTGTTCTTTCTAGGTGAGATTTGCATAAGCACAGAGAATTAGTTCCTCTGCCCATCCTTTTGAAAAGAGCATAGAGTTTTTAGTGGAGAGAAGATAATTATGTTATTTAGGATAACAGTCAGATTTACTGTCTAGGACTGATATTCTTTACATTACATGGATTTTAGTTTAATTGTTCAGATCCTGTTTAGATGAAAACTGATTCATTTTCTCCGGTTTTTCTTTATGCTCCTTTTTTATTCTTACTGTTTTTTTTTTAAGCAGGTAGGTCTAGCATTGAAAGCAAAAATGCTTTTGAATGTTCAAATTCACTTTCCTTTCTCTGTACTTAGAAGTGGTTTATTGGAAAATATTTGAATTGCCATAGATCAAAATTTTGTTCAAATTATAACTCCTTTTTTTGGTCCAGTATTTTATTACCATATCTGTCACTGTCTAATATTTATAAAATAAACTCAGTAAATTCATTTTTGTATAGAATGTTTTGTATATATATTCCTTTTTTAGAGAAAATTAAATGCACACCAGCAAAGTCAAATGACCAGGTGAATAAATTCTCCATTGACTTTCTATTAAGAGATAACCACAGAATAATTGTATTATTAAAATTAAAAATATTTTATTGCATTTTAAGTGTAATGATGCTTATGTACTATATTTTAACTTCAGTTAACCAGAATAAATTCTCATCCGGGGAACATGTTACCTACTGCTTCTTCCTCTTCCACATAAACAATTAATTTTTTAATTTTTTGTAAGTGACAAAGGGGATCCAAAAATTCAGCATTTTTATGGCTTCTCCTGTAAATTATCCATTTATAATATTATATTGCATAAGTAAATCCAAGAGTCTTACTTAAATACAATAATAAGTTTATTATAACCTGCATAGTTTCAAGAATTGTCTTTAATATGCTGTCATAAATTGAACAGAGTATTCTATTTATTGCGTTTGACCACATGACTATGAGAAAGTTTTTAAAATCATAAAATAACTCCTAGTGATGTTTTGCCATACTCCTATATGTTGCCACTTAACTTATAGGTAATGTTAGAATTTTAAAAGTTAAGTATTTATAATACTTAATTTTTAGTAACCCTACCATTTAAATAGTTTTCATATTATTCTGTCTTTATTTTTCAAATAAAAACTTTTGTAGTCAATAGAAATCACCTCATATAACTATAAATATACTACTGCTTCTGACATTTAATTGATGAATTAATACATACTTTTGTGGTATCCGGATAAATAATAAATCAGTGTATTAAAATTATTTAATCCACAATCCCTTGAGTTACCACCTCCTAGGTAAAATTATCGTAATCCAAATATTGGCCTATATATCACCCCAAATCTGTATTCAAAACACCCTTCTTTTCCAATAATACAAAATTGGGCTTGTTTTTAGGCCCTCCATGAAATTGCATCATTAAGCATAAAGTTTATAGGATCTACTTTAACAGTGTTCATTTTAAAACCTGCCACCTCAAACACACACACACACTCACTAAAAAGTGAGAGAGCTAGGAACAGGAGGGAGGGAGGCAGGAAAGAGAGATATACTGGAGCATGTACAACTGTTACAAAGCAAAATTCCTGTTATGAAATCAGATCCCCTAAATAAAAATATGTGAGAGCTGTCTTTCTGAGATTTCTCTTAAAGCATAAAATCAGTCTAAAGCATCTGAATGTAGCCAGGTCACACAGCTATCTGTGATGGCAGAAAAAGGATCTTTCTTGAAATGGATGCTTCGTTCTTTTTCTCCCAGAAGCTAGTCAACGTCCTTTGTCTATTTGTATTCATTATTGCCGCTGTAGGAACAGTGCGGGTTTTCATTACTTCATTGGCATGAGATGCACTGATTCTGATTTGCTGTCAGTTCTGACCCTTTTCCCTCCCCCACTTTGACTTACTGAAAACCCACAATGGGAAGAAACAACATACACAGTATAAGGCAGTACAAAATAAACAGCTCATCACAAATTAAGTTGTCATGTTTAGCTTGAATTTAACAGAATTGTATGTATTGATCGAAGAACACAAAGAAGCTTACAAACAAATCATCAAACGATATTTTGATGATTCTTTTGTATATAATGATTTTTTAAAGTGTACTAAGTATTATTATCAGTCCTCTGAATTTTTACTCTGTTATTATTAAGGATAAATTTTATTCCTTTTAAGATATTCATTGAGAAAGAAAAACTAGTTTGGTAAGATGATTGACATGATAAATTCACAGTTTTGTTGTGAAATGTGTGCCTCTCTTCAGTACAAATTCTTTCATTTATTTTTAGTTTATTTTTTACTTTTCTGTAGTGAGCATGATCATCTAATGAATTTTCTTTTTAAATGTTTCTCATGTGTATATTGTGTAAGCTATATTCATTTATTGTATGAAAAGCTGTAGGATTTTTTAAAAATTTTACTATAAGTAATAATATCAATGCAATGTAATGAATTCTTTATCATGACATAACTAGGAAAAGAATTCTTGAAAAATGCATATTCTGTGTTTTCTTCCTTCTGATAATCATGGATAGGTGGAAGTGATATTGAATTTTAAAGCAGTTTAACAGAAGTAATTGGATCTCACACAACAAAAAATCAGTTTAAGTATACGTTTTGCCAGCTCAGAGAATTCAGTCTATATCACTATTGAATTTACATTTATTCTTTTTCTTGCAAAATGGATGAGAAAAACTTCCATTTTATCCAAATGCCTCAGGTACGGTCTAATGCTTCTCTCCCTTTTTCTCTCCCCACAAAATGGTATTATTTACAAAGAATCTAGAAAAAATACTGATGTGACAACTCTTTATTCTCTTATTCGGGGAGCTATAGAGTTTATAAAAATCCCTCTTAGGTACAGTGTTAAAAGAATCCTGCAAGACCAGGCCTGGTCTGTGGAGGAGAAAGAAATGATCTTAAGAGGTCTAAGCCCTTTTCATCAGTGCTTCCGACACTAGAAAAGTCCGTCTTGTGCCCGAAATATCTTGAAGCATCTTTCCATCTTTGCCGATTCCCTGCAGGCATCATTGTATCTGACACCCTTAGAATGGTAATTCTCTGGAAAAGCATGAGACATCTTCGGTTTATAAAATGTGGATTTGGTTATAAAAAGTAGATTTGGTTATAAAAAGGTCCATAAACGTTGTTCACGAAGTTTTCTGGCTGTTATAGGCAGTAAACAAAAGGGCATTTTTGTGAGTATTTTGTGTTTCACAGAAACTTGTAGCATCATGAAAGCCCACCACCACATGGGCAGCTTTAGCCGGGCTGTATTCCTGTCGCCGCTTTACCTGTGAGGTGATTGGGGCAGGCCCTTTATGTCGGGAGCACTTAGAGGCGCTTTAATGGCACTGGCACCATAGTTTGCACAAGTCATTTATGGGGTTGCTTGAGAAACTCCATACAGGTCAAGATGACTTTGTCATTCTGGAAAAATCTTGCTCCTTACTCTTTTCTCTCAGTATGGTTTCAAATACAAGTTGAATAGAGGACTCTGAATAGGATTTTTAAAAAGTGAACCTTAAAACTGTGATAAACTATATAAACCAAGGTAAGTGTGGGAACTTCTGGTAATCATAAATTGTATAGACTTCTTACAGAAAATATGTGAATCTATATAATGTGTGTTGGGCTGTGTTTTAAAATTTCAAGCAACGGGCCTAGTTAGGTGTTAAAGTCTTTGGAATGTGCTTTGAGTAAAAAGTCAGTAAACCAATTGACCTTGGCTAATCGCTCACGTGCTGCCTGTAGGTTCCAACCCAGTTCAGTGACGGATGCTGGGCATTAGGCCTGTCTATTGTTCCTACTTCTGAGCTCTACCTGGAGCAACATTCAAGACTCCAGTATATATTTGAAGCATTTGACAGAACAATAAGCAGTATTTTGATGCTGAGACAAAGTTAGTATTTTAGTATTTGTTAATTCATTTATTCCACAAATATTTATTATGTATCTAAAATATGACAAGCACTTTTCTAGGAAGGCTATTTATCAAGCCAATATGTTGTTTTCTTTTTCCTAGTATATTAGCATCATTATGATATTGCTAAGAACATAAATTTTCCAGTTAGGATGACACTATAGCTGTTTCTCTCTAGAAAAGAATGACAGATGGAGATAACTGGATGAAATTTATAAGAAAAGAAATTCACTTTCCCCATAATCAGGGATGGAAAAAGTTTTCATCTTTCATCCAATGCTGAGTAATGATGTTTGGAAGGACTTGGAGGTCAGCTTCTGTTTGAAGATGAGGTGGGGATATTATTAATGATGTTTGTTGTGAATGGGCGTGGGGACTCTCGTGGACCAAAGTTGCCATTTTCTAATGACAAACTCAATGAACAAAGCTAAGACTTTTTAAAATCCTACCAGAGGATATGTTAATTGTTAAGAGAGAGAGAAAGAGAGATAGAGAGAGAGGGAGAGCGAGAAACATCACTTGGTTGCCTCCTGTACACCCCCAGACCAGGTTTCAAACTCGCAACTAGGTATGTGCCCTACTGGAAACTGAACCCACAGCCCTTCGCTGCATGGAATGATGCTGCAACCAGTTGAGCATCCTGGCCAGGGCAAGGCTATGTTTTATTTATTTATTTTTATTCTTCCTTGAACAGCTCACACAGTTTTTGTACTTCCCTTGTGAAAGTCATTGCTTTTTAAAAGGATTAAAGTTACTTATGTACCTAGATTCCCTTCATCATGAAGACAGGATCCATGTTAAAATTAATGGTGTAATCCCCACGGTCCCTAGGTAGGAGATACATAGGACCTACGTGTTGAATAAATCACTGAGTGCAAATTCCACATTTGAGTATGATGACCCCCAAAGACTAATAAAAACCCATCGTTCTCTTTTAAATCTATGTCCAGCATTACAGGAACGGAGCAAAGCGTATGTAAATTGTGATGAGAGATCTGCCATCATCATAGCACTCAGATTTACTTGGAAAGGGAAATGAAATCAGCCTCTGGGAACACTTTAAACCCTTTACTAATTTTAGGTCATTAGTTGTTCTTCTTTTGGAGCATTAAAGAATTCTCAAATAACATTATTTTAATGTTGTTCTAAATATATACTTCTACCTAGCCACATTATTTCTAAGTTTTTCTTCCTGGGAATGTAGCCAATCCATCAGATTACCAGTTAAAAAGTATTTAGTTTAAAAAATGCTTACTTTTCAGTAACCCCTAAAAAAACACCAGAAGGAAGAAAACAAACAGGAAACAGGATGCCAACCTGAGTAGTGTCTAATTTAAAAGCCTGTTTGGGGTGTCTGGGGTGTGTGGGGTGTCTGGGCCTGCACTTAAACCTGTGGTTTGGGTGCTGATGGTGCAAATGAGAAACAGCTAAAGATAAAGGGAGCCAGGGGAGGGTTTTCGAACCTATTTATTTATTTTAAAACCCTAAAACTTAAGTTAGAAACAACAAAATGTATGTTCTTAAACACAGTAAAAAGACAAAAAGACTAGTTAAATCATCCAGAGAACTCTAAATTTAATTGAATACTCAATAATCAAACTAAAAGAGAAAAAGAAAAATTATAAATCTCCTTACAGCTCTTGGCATATTCTTTTTTTTTTTTTATTCGCTAGAGTGCTCTCAATTTTTTTTGAAATTGGAGAAGATAACATAAAATGTTTGAATGTTCTGTGTCATTGATGTGCATGTTTTCCTTAACACAGTGTTTTGTTTCTTGCTGGGCTTATTGTTTTTCATTAACTCGCCTATAATGGTCCAGTTTTTTATTCATTTTATATATTTTCTCCTAATCATAAGGATAAATTGATCAGCTCACTCATTCTCTCTCATTTTTCATGCCTATGTGTTAATATCCTGTTTTAGTTTTAAGTTACAATCTTCATTCACATATACATGAAAAGAGAGTGCCAGCTCTCACACAGCTTCTAAGGGCTGGCCCTAACCTGCATTAATCAGTCATAAATCTGTAACCATTCTGCATCAATGTTTATAATTAATCCATATCTTAATGAAGGTTGGTGTGCTTAGTATAATCCACCCATGATCACCTGTGGGTTCCTGTTAAGATGAAGAGATGTCTTTGGGATGTTATGTCCTTCACACATCTTGTCCTCATGTTTATGTCTAGATGTTGAAAGAGGAAAACAGACATTTTCAACCAAACTCAATTTAGGTTGAATAAAATGTTTATTTAAGACAAATTTTGAGGAGAGGGAGCAATGTATAAGCATTAGCAGGCTATCCATTTTTTATAATATATCAGAATAGCACCAGGAAGGAAAATATCAGTGCCTATGATTTGCTTCCTTGACTGTAAAGGAACAAATTAGAAGGGCTATCATCCATAAATGATTGCTTAAAAATTCAAGAATTATTAAGAATAATTTATGTATTTAATGCTGATATTGCTGGTTTATAGCAAGCAGCAGTATAATATTCTGTGGATGCTTAGCCACTTGAGATATTTTATCTCTGTGGACTTTTTATGTTACTGGATCTTTTGAGATATAATCAGGAAAATATGGTTACTAGTTGAGAATTAGTCATTGCCGTTGTTAAGATTTCATATACATAGGAAAGCACTCCGAAACTCCAAATAAGAACAGCATTGAACATTTTAGCAATGGTCAGGGGAAGGCAGAAGACATGTCTCACATAAAAATGTATTTATTTTACATTACTCCAACTTAATTTAAAATAACCTAATCTAGAGTGATGATAGTGGCTTGGAGAATCATTGTAAGTAGTTCCATTTTGTAAGAAGAAGAAGAAAAAAATGGATCTCTTTAATTTTCTACAAGAGAGCAGATTTAATTATATTTTTCCCAGCAGGACAAAGTTCATAGTGCTTCTACTTCTTGGTGGGTAGCCCTGGGGTTAAGTATTCAATATGAGTATTTTACGCTTGAATCACAATTTATCCAAAATTTGTTTAACTGAAAGCCAGTCTGATACTGACTATTTTTAAATACTTAGCCCTATCTGAACACACTATAAGCAGCATCTTGTATTTGACTGGTTTCCTGTATTCATGAATAATGTATAACTCGTCATACTTTTCAGATCACCTTATTCTGAATCTTCAACCTGACTGCAATTCTAAATGTATTTAATCTTGCCAGATCCCTGTGTGTTCTTTGGAAGCCATGTAGGCATATCATGAGCAGATAATTAGTCCTTATTTGGACTGGACAAAAAATTTTAATAGTTAAATGACACTTCTTGATACTGCCTAAAGGATAAATGAATCCCTTAAGTCATTGATAGCTTTTATTCAGAGAGGCAAGTTCTTGACAGTTACTTTAAAAGACAAGTTGTCTCAAGATGCTTGTTTCTCCCTTTTCAATTCTCTTGCTTTTGCACTTAAGCCTTGCATTATTTAGACTAGTTAACATGCAGAGCAGGAAGCTGTTTGTTAACTTTTCTACTTCTTTTCGAAGATAATTTAATGCACATTAACTGGTATTCCGCACTTTTTCTACTTTCTAACCTGTTTAAAGATTCTTCAGATTAAATTCTTTTTTAAAAATGTTGATCTACTTGTAAAGTCCACCCAAGTAAAATTTTATAGATTATACTGTATTGAAGGCACATGTTCTATATAAATTTCCCAATTTAATCATCTTTTCATGTCTCCCTGTTGAAAAAAAGGCATATTAGTATTTAAAGCACTAAAAAGTTGATTTAAAAATGTACAAAACAGTAATTATGTAAAAATTGTTTCTTTGGGGGAAATAAGATATTATACCTGCTTAAGTAGATGACAGAGTACTAATTATTATTTATAACCTTTATTATTACATACCTGCAAGTCACAATAGATTGTTTCAGTTAACTTTGAACAGCTAGTAATTATAAAGTACAATGTGGAAGAAGAATCATTAACTTATGCACACCTAATCTTTGAGATTAAATACTTTGCATTTCTTCTTCTATGTTTATTGTAAATATATTTTAAATATTTATTAATTTAAATAATTTTAAAATAAACTTAACATTAAAAGATGAATTTTGTCTAATATTATGGAGATTTATTTAAAAGATATGTATGTATTTGGCAATATAATTTATAATAGAAATACATTAATCTATAATCTTTCATATGTGAAAACTATTGTTTTTCTGTAGTGAATTGGTAAATATTCTAAAAGTTTATGGTTTTGCCTCTTTAATTTTTTCTAATAAAAGAAGGTATTGAGCAGAAATATATAACTTTCAACAATTTTGAATCAACATCCTACCATTCAAATATGTGTGGGAAAGTTACGTAGAATAGTAGTTAGAACAACAGTGATAAGGTGAGAAAATTATATATAGATCTATACGCAGATCATTTTGCCAAGCACTTCATATCCATCCTCTAATTTAATCCTCAGAGCTGCCCGATGAGATAGGTCAGCAGCTAGCCCAAGCACCCATCGCTGGTAAGTGACAGAGTGTCTCAGGGCAGACTTCCTTCGCTCAGACCCCAGTGTGTTAACAGTCACCCTGATTCACTGATTCTTCCCAGTGAAGAGAAGTACAAGTAAAGGTATTCACAAAGTGAAAGTAAAGATTTAACAGTGTGTGGTTACTTGGCTTTTGTGCTCTAAGATATAAGTATGTAAAATACAAGGTATATAAATGCATGTACTTGAAGGCACGACACTTTTTACTTATTTACTTGTAATATAGATAACTTTCCCCTATTCCAACAAATTAAATCTTGGTGTCATGGATTGCCGCTATAAGTTCTCAAATAAGCTAAAAAAAGTGGATATTAAACAATTGCTAGTTTAATACAGGGAATCAAGTTGGTTAAGTAGAGCCCAGATACTGCTTTGTGTTCATGTTCTTGTAAGGAATCAGTACAGCCATTTTTTCTCCAATTTATCTAGCCTTGTTGTGATTAATATGTCCTCCATAAACTCTTCGATGCTTTGTTTGGCAGAAATAACTGTCTGTGCTTCTTTTTTCTCCCATCCAAGTACTAACCAGGCCCAACCCTGCTTAGCTTCCAAGATCAGGCGAGATCAGGCGCGTTCTGGGTGGTATGGCCGTAGACCCTTTTTTCTATTTTAAAGCATTTATTTCCACTTCTCACATTCAGTTCACCAAGGAGTGCCTCAGCAAACCCCGTGCTCAGAAGTTCAGCCCAGCATACTGTGGTTTCCAAATATGTTTTTTTTTTTTGTCTCTGGAAGGAAAATGATCCAAAACCTCAAAAATGAGGTGTCTTTCTGCCATGTAGCATTAAAAATAAACCTATATGTGAGGATGAAACTTTTTTTCTTTGCTGAATATGGCTTTAATAATAGTAGAAGTTTGAGGCTTTTTACCAACAGTAATTTAGTCTCCTTATTTTGCCTTGAATACAAAATTCTTCATCCCTTTCAAGAGCCAACTGAAGGACAGCTGTGAGAAAAACCCCCAAATGATTTTAATATCCTAATGTCATTCTGGCCCTAGAACCCAAACACACACACACACACACACACACACACACACACACACACACACATCTTGAGTTTTCATTTTGCTGTCTGTTCAACTTAAAACGTTCCTGTTATTTCAAGCATAGACTGTTGAGGTTACTGCTATTTTTGACATTCAGGGACACAGCTTTTTCCAACATTTTCTTCGAAGAATAGGGAAATGCTTTTATGCTTTAACTCATCTTAGACAAAGATGATTCGTGTACAAACTTAGGAGTTTACAATGATGTGTTATTGATTGAGAGGTAATATGGTATAGTGGTTAAGAGCACAACTCTGAAGTCAGAATCCTTGGGTTTACAATATTATTCTACTCCTTACTAGATGCAAACATTTAGGTAACTTACTTAATTTGTCTGTGTTACAGATGAGCTTCCTCATCTGTAAAATGGGGGTAATATACAACCTGTCCCAAGAGTTGCTGTGGAAACTGAATGAGTTAATGTATGTAAAGTTTTAGAATAGTGCCAGATGCCTCAGTATTTCGTGAATGAATGAATGAATATACTTTTGCAGCTACATTACCATAAAGTGAGACCTAACATCCCTGAACCTGGAAGCTTCATGCCAGCTTTGTGCAGTAAAGTTTATCTCTTTTTATCTTCTCTTCATAGTGTAGTTTCCACTGAGTTCCCGTGTCCTGATGTGATTCCCAATTCCACTAGTCCTCAGCTTATCTACAAACCAGAGAAGACTGATTATTAGCAAGGTTACTATCACAGGATTCACTTAAGCACTCACAGAGCACAATCCAATGGTTAATAGAGTACACAAAAATGTTAACTATGTCATTTAAAGGAAACTCCCAAAATATGCTTTAGTGATGATTTCCATTGTTACATTACTGGTCGTTTCATCTTTTTTGTTTCTTATAGGGTCGATTCATTTGAATTGTATGAAACACTGACCAGGACACAAAGGCTTGCTAAAATTAATTCATTCAAGCGAGTCTTCTTTGCCTAAGAGCTGCAGAATAGCCAGTGAAGCTAATTCATTGAACACATGGGAAAATCTGTTTACACCATGAAACCCATTTTCCTGTGTGATGCCCACTTTTGGCAAGATCAAAACTGAAAACACTGGGGAAAAAAAAAAAGACTTAAGTAAAGAGCACGTGTGGCAGATGGTGGAGATAAACAGCTGATTGTCACTGTCTGCTAATCTCACTGTACTCCTTTACTTTGAATTGTTGCAGTCTCATGATTTTGCCACAATTATGTATGAAGTTACACTGATTGTTAAGCTCTGATTCATGCTTTTCTTAAGTCATCTGCGGAAGAGATGACATGCTAATTGCACTCCTGAATTTTTTACACTATGAGTTTATTAAGAACAGACACGTTTAAAAAAATAAAAAACTAAATGTATGTAATTTGACATTGTGACAGATTAATACTTAGGCATTAGACCAGCAGCACAATTAGACAGCTTAAATGTGTCCTACATCTTAATGCCTATATGACTTTTAGAAGTCACATCAAGTCCCCATTTTTTAAAGAGTCGGTTGCCATTTTGCTGATTGAAATAAATCAAAGTCTATCAGAGGATTTAAGTGGATTATGAGAGGGCTCATCACAATTACATATAATTGTAGGAAATTGGAATCTAGGGAATTAACTGCAAATTCAGAATGTCTCAAGGTAAGAAATTATATTTACAGTGGACTTCCTGAAGTGGTTATTGAGGATGTGACTAACTCTTATTCTTTGAGGTAGTTTAATTCCTTTTTAATAAGGATAAAATTTGGTCTCTGAAATTCAATTTGAAATGACAGCTAAAAGTACTAATTCAAAATTTACATGACATTGTGAGCATATTATCATTATATTTTGTATTAAATATCATATAAGATATAGCTTACTCAGAAACAGCCGAGAATGTATAGATTTCCATGTGATATGATTCAAATTATAGATGTTTCATCTTTTCTCAGTGTGATTCAGAACTGAAAAATTCATTTTCTACAGAAACCAAGTGCACATATATAAATACATAGATGTGTTAAAAAAACCCAACAAAATCTTCACAAAATAATGCAAACAAGGTGTGAACTGACTGATTCCCTAAATGGGTTCCACCGCCACCAAGGAGATCATAATCCTTAGTTTGGAAATCAGTGACCCTGAAAGTCCACTATCCTAGTCACTTAACATGCATCTATATGATTGCTAACAAAAGGCAAAACAGAATTCCCTAAACTGAAATTTGTTGGCATGTTACCTGCAATAGCTTTTATCATGACTGTCCCATTTTACATACAAGAATGAGAGGAAAGTTTCCTGTTTTTCATCTATTCTCTCACATTTTAAAATGTTTCATCTATTATACAAGCTGCATATAAGAAAAAAATAAAATTTTCTCCAAGTTTACTATTGAAAGTTTTGTATAACTGGTAACTGTGGGTTCTGACAACACTAAAATTACTTTTAAAAATCTACCATCTATAAGCAAGGAAGCAAAACAAATTATTTCTTATGTGTAGCCTTGTGACGGCTAAATATTTTTCCATTTGACTCCTAGCATATACCGACCTGACGATGAATATGAGAAATGCATTTTGTTCTATAAAATAAATCCATGGTTTTCAATAAATAACACTGTTGTGTCGGAAAGCAAATCTAAGCTAGAGAGGTTATAAGACAGACCTGAAACGGGGTAAGGTGAATGCATGGTGGAGAAGTTCATTCAGATCTCCACAAACCCAACCACAAAAATAAGCAGAACAATCAAACAAAAAAACAAAAACCCTTCATTTTCTCTGCTTAGTTAATTACACTGCATTTACAATTAACAGATGTTATTATAATCTTTCTGTCTGTGGCCATGATGAAGTTATACATAATCATCGAGGATGATGTGAAATTTGTCTCCCTACCATGTTTTCCCTTCATCCATCAAAAAGGTGCTTATGGGTTACATGACCGGCTTGGAGCTAGGACTCGGAATACACAGTTAAGTAATGTATACATCCTGTCCATACAGTTACCTTTTACAGAAAAGTCACATGCATAGGTAGCAGATTTTAGTGCAATATATTAATTGTTATGATAGAGACAGAGGATGAAGACCAGAGACACAAAGATCAGAATTAGACAACCTGGTTAGGCAAAATCTTAAATAAGACATCCTACAACTCCATTGTGAAGGATTTGTGACAGAGAGATGATAAGACAAGGAATATCAGAGGAAGCAACGTATTACTCTCATGAAGACCTGGAACAGCAAGAGGCTTTATAGAAATGACAACCACTTAGGGTGTGCTAAGTGGCCAATGGATGCACGTAGAAATGGAAGGAGATGAGGGTTAAGAAGTAGGCAGGACCCAAGGCCTGAAAGGCCTTCTGTGCAAAAATACAGAGTTTGAAATTTGTACTGAAATTTATAAAAGAGGGTTTACTTTTGTTACTCCACTTGCTGTTCTTAAAATAACCCTACAATTGTTTTTTATTAGACACTTTCTTGCTAACCTCTAGGAGAAAAACAGTCTAAATTCTAACAAACAAAAGTGACACTTAGCAAATATCAGGAAGTCACAAAATCACTCAAAATCCAACAAAAGCCTTAGTGAGTTTGCACCCCAGTGCCTGTCTCTACTTCTTGGATGTTATGCCATATTTTCTTTCTTTTCTCTTCTTGAGAATCACACTATCCAAACTTAGAATGGCTTAAAGTGGTTTCTTTGGTAATAATGCTAGAGACAGCTATCACTGAGGGACAAGAGAGGATGTTGTTATTCAGAAAAGTGAACTGTTAGTATTTTGCTGGACCAAAAAAGAAACCGAACTTTGTTTTTTGGCCATCTACAAATAACTTGGACAGTTACATGCTAGAGTCTAGGGTGTAGTTAAAATTTTCAAAAGTGAACAATGAAAATTCTTGAGTGGTTGCTCAAAACTTAGGTAAACGTAATTCAATGGAAACTTTGAAAATCCTACTTTTCCCCCTCCATTTCCTTTAATGGACGAAATATGGGTAGGAAAGGACAATGCATCAAGTCTACGCTATGTCTCCTCTGACCAGAAAATTGGTGGGAGCATGTTGTAGGTCCATATTGCAACTGTAACAAATTACCAGAAACGTAGTGCCTTAAAACAACAAAAATTTATTCTCTTACATTTACATATATCAGAAATTTGGCGTGGGTCTCCCTAGGCTTAAATGGGTATCACCAGGGCTGCATGTTTTTTCCACAAAAGCTTGAAGGGAAAACCTGTTTCGTGGCCTTTTCCATTTTTGAGAACCTGCCCACATTCCCTGGTCTGGAGCCTGGATGCCTATACTCTCCCTATTTTAAAATTCATTCATTAACGACCTTAATACCATCTGAAACTTTATTTCCCCTTTGCCATGTCACCTAACATGTTCACAAGTTCTGGGGATGAAGAGGTAGATATCTTAATAGGGGACCATTATTCTGGTCCAGGAAGGTTGTGGGAGCAGCCTGAGAGTGAGCAGCATGAGGGCCGTCCCTGCTGCGTCACCCGTGTAGCATGACAAGGTATGATGCGGGCATGAGAGGATCTCCAGAGCTATCTTCTCCACCCATCAGATGCTCCACAGGAGGTGCAACAGGGAGACTTTGCCACTTTCCAAGGAAACTGAAAGTAAATAAAGGAAAACATTTCAATGAGCTGCAAAAATCAATGGAGCAGCCTGATCCAGCCTCATTGATTTCCCGCACATTACTCACTCATTGAGCTCTGTTTGCTAGTCATCAAAGGTCATGTTCTTCTCTCTTTCTTAAAACAAACAAACAGACGAAAGAAAACACTGCTCCGCACTCCCAAGCTCTTTAGCACTCCTTTGGTCCTAATTTGTGATCGCCAATTTTAGTTTCACTGATCAACTTAGAGACCAGAGTCAGGGGCCAGCATTCCAAGTGTTCTAAAACTCACCCCAGAAAGGCTTTCTCAGCTCCTACCAAAAGCTGTCAGAGCCTCATCTCTCAATAGTGTGTCAAAACTTGGTGTTTTCATAGAATGTCCCCCGGCAAGGAACAAAAGGGGGGATGCTGTCTTTCTCCCAAATCACAGTTAACTCCTGGATTTCTGTGAAAACACAGCATGTTATGATAGGAGTCTTCCCAACCAGATAGACTTTGCTGTATGACTGGTAAAATATTTCTATAGGTAATCCCATGCAAAAAGTTTGAGAAAGTGTTTCAAAAATGAGCATATCATTAGAATAATTGTAGTGTCTCATGGTCCCCACCTAAAAGGAGGAAATGAATGGGTACTATGATTTTTGCCACATTAAAAAAATTAATATATTCAGTAAATTTTAATTGCAATGATTCGAGTTTTAACATAGTTTATTTTAAACTGTCACGTAAAATAATACATAGAAAAAATATCTAGAAAACCTTCTGTCACATTATGGCCACTGCTGTGTTTCTCTTCTTTCTTAACACAAACATGGAATTAATTTGCTGTAATATTTGGCATATTTAAGTATTTAGATATATAATACAGGCTACTTATTAGAGGAGTTAGTGTTTAGCTTCTCGCTTACTTAAAAAAAATGTATTTACGCTGTTTTATGGGAGGAAAGAAAATTTGAGAAAATAGCTATTCATTGATTTTCTCCAGTTTTCTTTTTTCAATCTCTTTATTTGTTTAGAATTATGTGTTATGTGGGGAAGCAAAGATAAAATAGGCACTGCCTTGAAGACTACAATCCAAAAATAATGTTTTTGCAATTAATAGACATTATATACTGTTTTTAGAATAAGTATCCATTCTTAAAGACAATATTAACATTTTTGTGGGATATACATTCTGCATTGTTATGGCCAGTAATGAAAACTTTGAAGATGTGAGACCATTACTGGAAAGCAATTTAAAATTGATACTTGCAGCTAAAGTAGTCGCACGTTGGCCTTTATAGTAAAACCAGTAGAAAGTGAGTAACATCATTTTATTAACTTAAAAACCTGAAGTGGATCAGTAGACCATTTTTATTTTTATATAAACTTTCATAATTATAAGTATTTATTCATTTATCCCTCTTCTTATGGTAAGTAAATTGCTAGCAACTCAAAACACTGGTTTGAAGAAATCCTGGGTGTAGTTTTTAGGAAAGAAACCATGTTTTTAAATTGGTGATCAGTGGTCAGTTAAACCCATCTCTGAGCATTAATTTGCTATTTATACAAAGTCTTGTAAGTTGTTGGGGGTTTGAGATTGGGTATTTAAATGACCTGCCTAAAACATTAGTTATCACACTTGAATTATTTTCTTTACTTCTAAATATGTTTTATAATTTATTTTAAATCTTTTTGTCACTATTTGAGGGGCACTTAGTTTACCACATGTAATTTCTATTTTTTAAGGATGGATGTTGAATTGTAAAATATTTTTTAACCATTGGGTCTAACTCAAAGAGGAAAATAAAGTCTAAAAATACAACCTTCCTACTCCTATTCACCAGGTGATTAAAAGTAAACTTCCAAATTTAACTCAGTTATCTGGAACTCCACTGGAATTTTATGCAAATTTGGGTACTTATCTGCATTTATGGGGAAAGGCAATACTTCTAGTTTTTAGCAGATTATTAAAGTCTGTGAAGCTCAAAACAAATAATTTATAATATAAGAAAACCCAAGAGACTAGAAGGAAAATCATGAAAGCTATGATAGGTACAGTGGAAAATAAATATGAATTTCCCTCAAAACCCAGAAACGGGTCTACTTTCAGTGTGATAATCAATTGCTAACTTGTGAAATAAATGTCCCCAGTCTCTTTCTGGATTTTATAAACTCTTTTGATCATTATTGGAGTGACTTCTCATTTCCGGCACTTCCTTCCTCTCCTTCCATCCCACTGCCTTAATAACCACTCCCCCCAATTTTGCATATGCGGAGAGAGAAATCAAAGCGAAGCCGCCCTCCGATGGGCATAAATTGATTGCTCAAAAGCGGTCCCCACCCATTTTTCTGCTGTGCTGCGGTTTTCATTTGCCAACCAGCAGCTTCATGTTTGAGTCGATTCAGCAAGGCTGCCTGAGCCACGGCTTACGTAGGTATGACAATGCCGCACTCGGAATGACAGTGGTCTAAGCCTCAGGGCAATAAATGCTTCTTGAGATACATTCAATTGCTATTTAACTGAGTTTAGCCTAAGGGATGGAGAAAAGTTGCTGATGCTTTCAAACATGTTTAAACATTATAATATTGTCTTGGCATATCCGCCTGAACTACAGCACTCCTACGTTTAACATAGTCAACTTCTGCAATTCATGACCAGAATTTCCAGAGCTTTCTACAGTACCCTCTGCTTGAATTTCTTAGTTGAGCGTACTGAAGCTCTAAAAATGTTATTTTGGAGAGTTGTACTTTCAGTAATTTTGGTCATTTTCTTACCCATGATAAGGAGCCCTTAGAGAACTCAGGCTGCTGTTTGGAGCAGTTTATTGCAGATAATATGATCCATTCATGATCATTGGCTCAGTGACATATTATGTATTGCTGCATCAATAAAGACCCCACCCACCCCCAAAATAAACACAAACAACTGAACATAATTTGGGGGCTTCAAACAGCAAAGATGTATTACTTCTCACATTCCTGTAACCCGCTGCCCAGTCCTTCAACTAGCTTTGCTTATTGATGTGGCTGTAATTCACCTGGAGTGCTGGCTGAGGGGCGAGCTCTGCTGGGACAGCTGAGTCTCCTTCTCAGACAGTGTTTGATCTTCAAAGCGGCTAGATCATGGTGTTTCTCAGAATGGAGGCCACCATTCCAAGGGCAAAAGCAGAAGATGCTAGGCCTCTGGAGACCTAGTCTGGAAATAGCCCAGTATTACCTCTGCTACACTGCAGTTGTCGAAGCCAGCCCAGCCTCCGGGGTATGCGAGAATAGAATCCACAAGCGTAATGGTGGGAGCAGCGGTCAAGTGGCAGAGGGGAGTGTATAAGGAGATCAGAAAAATGTCTGACCTTATATTTAAAGCAAGTACATAGATATAAAATCTACATAGCTCATGGGCTGAAGGGCTTTTTTGTTTCATTATTGTTTATGTAAGAGGGATGCATGGCATTTTAGGTGTTTGTCTTACTTTTTGTTGTCTTTTTGGATTTTCAATCTCTTAGTCTTAGGTTAGTTCACCACTGATTTTTGACATTGAATATCATTAAAATGGAATTCCTTCTTGTCTCAGGCAAAGCAAGATAGCAAGTTGGCAAACTACTTTTTTCTTTTTCTTTTTAAGTGAAAATGATTAATTGTGAGGTTGATCTGTTTGGGTTGTAAAGATAGCTGCAAATAATAGGGCACTTGCCCTTCAGTTTTGAGTAACCATAATAACACATACTGAATCAATCTTCTTTGGCAAAGTCGTAATAAACATCAAGTGTTAGGAGGTACCTGACCTGACACAGAGTAGCTACGGTATGGTAAGCGGTGTGTTTCCCTAAATGGATGGTAGCTCTGGCACATTGCAGAGTCTGTCAGTATAAATCCATTAGCACTACTGGAAAAGATACTCAAAATACATGCTTTTTAGATTGATAATTGCTATTAATTTCAAAGTAAGTTATTTGAAACTCTTGGGGCCAGATATATCTCAAAATTCAGAATCTTTCATATTTTAGAAAAGGTTAGTGTCATTCATGTTTCATATATTATTTTTAAATATCTAGAAGAGTGCCCTTAATTAAATGTAATATTTCTACACTAAAGCATAAATATTCACACTATATACATTTTAAAAAATAAAAAATAGCCTTGTATTGAAGGTCAATTTTGTTGTAAGTTTTTGTTAAAAAAAGAAAAAACTTCTGGCTTTCCAAGATTTTTTTGATTATTGAATTGTGGATAAGGGATTGTGCACCTGAAGTAGCTAATATTTATTGAGGGTTTTATTGTGCTAAGAATATTACAAGATTTTACCTCTATTAACCCTCATTTTATCCTCACAATGAACCTAAAATGTATCCATTCATATACCCATTATAGGGATAATGAAATTGGCATAAATTAGGCAACTTATTTACAGTTAAGTATTTACAAGGTGACAAGGTTAGGACCTGAACCTAGGGAGCCTCGCTCCCCAGACTACTCCTTTAACCCTCGCAGTCCTGAGTGACCCTTCCTTCCAGAACTGTCAATTTCCTCTTTTTCTCGATGGTGTTCAGACACTTGGAGGCTCAGAAACTGTCTGTCCGAGCCAGTGATTTCCACCCTACTGTTAAGTTTTGTCTTTCTAGCCTTTCCAAATTCCCCCAACAGGAATGAAGGAAGGGTCTTTAGGTTATTTATATAAAAGAGCCAAGTCTAAATTGGTGCACGCCTTTTGGATCTTATCCCCTTGCACCTAAGCTTATTCGCTACAATAATAATTTTCTAATAATTTTCCAAATAAAAAGTTTTGGCTAACCTATATTTATTTCTTCTCAGTTCTATTATTTAAGTTCAAAAAAATCATTTTCTGACAACTATTTTAAAATAAAGACTTTCATTTAGTCATTTGAGTAAAAGAGGTAGTTATATTTGGACTAAAGTAAAGGTAATGTTTAAATATTTATTGGTAATCATTGCCAACTATTTTCTTTCCTCCTTTTATAAAACTTTTTCATAGTCCATCAGATTTCACCAGATTTTAGGGATGCCTCTAAAATAAGAACTGATGTAACAGGAAGTTGGGAAGTATAAAAAGAAGAACAAATAATTCACAAAGAAAAAAGGGTGACTGTATGTGTTTTCTTTTTCCTCCCCCAAAGAAGAGAATATCACAGTTTTTTTTTGTTTGCGGAATTTTGTCACGTAATATAGAACAGATTGTAGGAGTGATGGGAATACCTGGGATGTCTACACATTGACGAATGACCCATTTATCTCATACAGTCAGGAAATTAAGTAATTTACATATTAAACAAGTAGGCAAAAAATGCATATAGCTTTAAGTGTCTGAGCTTAAAAAGAAATTCTTTGGAAATATTTAAAAATGCAATAGTACATCTTCATACCTTCTCATAGGAAAAAGAAACATCCTTGTATCTCCAACCCCAAACCAAGGTCTTGCAGTGGAGTGTGTGTGCGGGACTCCAGCTGAATGCATGGCTCAGGGTATGAAAATCCTAACTGGTTGCAGGGCTGGTTTAACGATCCCAGCGCTTTCCTATAATAATGATGCCTCTAATGTCTCTGAATTGTGTAGAACAGTTTCTGGAAACAGTAAATGCCCCTATGAATCTGGGCTCTCCTCGTTATTTCTAATGATTCTTCAACATTGTGTCTGTCACTTCTCATTGAGATCATTGTAGCAGCACCTTCCTACTTGCCACTCATCAAACCTGCTTTTTAAGAATATACTTCTTTTCAGAGAAAAAATTCGATGCTTACATTAGTTATATTTCCTTTGCTTTAGGAAATGGATAGTTCTGGAAGGTTGTGCCATTTTTTCCCCCATTAATGAGTAAAAGCTGTGGCTTTGTGGCATATATTTCCTGTACTGGTCAGATATGTTTTCCTGTTTCTTTGGAGCCTATAGCTTTTTCCCATGGCTCTGGGTAGCAGCCATTGACCTCTAAATAATTCAGATGTTACATTTTAAGAAGGAACAGTATGGTGTAATGGGACACGCTAAAGCAAAAGTCAAAACACTTATTCTTTGGTCTCAGCTTGTCCAAAGACTGTACCCTCCCCTGCTTTGATGTCCTTGCTTTCAGGTGGTGGCGATAAGTAAAAAGGATGAAGTGTAGGAAAGTGCTTTATATAAGTTGTTCTAAGAGTGGTTACTATTATGACGGCTTAAAGCAGTGTACTTTTGAGGGGAAGTTAACTTTATGTCTAAGAAAGGACTTCAACTCTCTGAAATGATGTAATGATGATAGTAAATAGCGTAACTAGGTAAACATGGAGAGCTCCACAAATAATGCTAAAAGCAGAGAGAGGATCCAATAAATTCCATTTCTACTTCCAGTCTTCCTGAGGGTATGAGTGAGTTGGGGTGGGCTCTGAGGAGCTGACTTTGCTGTGGAAAATGCTTACCAAGAATACCATTATATTTCAATATAGAACATCTTTTTTAATTGATTTACTCCATACCAGCTAACAAGAGTTGTAATTAACTGTTTTTTTTATCTCTAGCCTTATAAAAATTAAAGGGAATAATAGTTAACAAAAGCATGAAATAATGACCTCAGATATCTCAGAAATAATGTTCTCAGTGAAAAACTAAAAGACTAAGGATTACCAGTTGTGGAAGCTCTGCCTCTATAATTCCACCAAAAAGAAAATGTTTGTTGAGTATATCTTTTATAAAAGGAATAAAGAATGTATCTGATGATTCTCTAAGACCCTATATAACCTTTACATTTTTAGAGATTTGTGCTATATACTTACATAATCAAAATAAGAAACACAGAAAGACACTATTCCACTCAGGCCTTCCCTTTATAAATTGCATCATAATACAAACTGCATTTGTTAATCATTGGTATTTCTTTTGAGGATTCATTTGAGTCGTCAAGATTGGAAGATCTGATTGCTCATGATGAATCTCTTATAGCCTTTCTTGATTATTTTCTAAATTTGATGACAAACACTGCAACATGTCTCAGCCAATTAGGCTTGTCAACTTCCAATGTGGTCCCCAATCAAGTGTTTGACTTTGGAAATGACAGGAGATCCTTATTAAGAGTCATGCTTGTTGGATAGAGATGTGGCAGCCCACACATGGGACTGAGGGCAGAGAAGACAGGCTGCCTCTCATTTAAAGCAGCAGTAAGAGGAAATTAATGCTAGCAGAAAGTCACCCAGGCTATGAAGTAAATGTTGAGGGAAGGAGCTGAAGAGTATCTTACTTCCAGTTGATTGGAAATTGAGTCAGCCTAAATGAATATAATTTTTTATGATCTACAGGGAGTTCAGGTACACAAGTTAAACAACAGGTAAGAAGTGTTGTTAGAGTATTGCCCTGGCTGGTGTGGCTCTGTGGATTGAGTGCTGGCCTGAAAACCAAAAGGTTGTTGGTTCAGTTCCCAGTCAGGGCGCATGCCTGGTTGCGGAAGCGGACTAGGTCCCCAGTATGGGGCACGTGAGAGGCGACCACACACTAATGTTTCTTTTCCTCTCTTTCTCCTTCCTTTCCCCTCTCTCTAAAAATAAATAAATAAAATCTTTTTTTAAAAAGAAGTGTTGTTAGAATATTAACATAACTGGTTGAGCTGTTTTTAAATGCATCTCAAAGAAAAACAAGGTGCTCTGAATCTCAAACCGTAACACAAATTAATCCCCCCAAAGCAACACCTTTGTAAGTCATTGTGCGAGTTAAGTGACACATTGAGTGAGACTTAAGGAAACTTAGAGACATGCTTAGAGACCATTCTAGGTCATTTCTGCAGGAGATGAAAACCACATTCATAGAGGGTTTTTTTTTTTCTCCCTATTTTGGTAGCTAAATTCCTTGCTAAGCACTATTGGAAGAGAAAAGAAAAGCTTTAACTTTTAAAGCAGTGACAAAAAATGGAATGCTTAGAGTAAAAAATAGATCTGATCTTACACTTTACAATTTTATAAGGTTATTTTTTCCCCTGTTCAAAGCATTTAGGTTAGCTTCAAATAAACAAAGTAACCCACAATGGGAAATATTCCCAAATAACTCAGTTCGCTCATGCTCATTTAAACTAACTAGATTACGAGAAGGATTCATAAAATTTGTCAATAGCTTGATTTTTTAAATGTATATAAAGTATGTTTTTTAAGAGACACAGAGGGAATTTAGCATAAATAAATTAATAGGAAAGTGCTTTTACTTTTGATGATAAAATTAATAGGCTCTGCCCACTTAGCAGTCACATAGCAGCATGTGCAATTATAATAAATAGTTATCTTTGCATTTTACCTTTGGGAGACAGAAAAGTAATATTTTTATTTCTTTTGAAGAACAGAAGTATTTTCTTGTTGAACTCTCAGCACACAACAGAAAAATCTCAGGCCACAGTGGTTCAAAAATCAATGGGCTGACAAATGTCAATATTTCGGAAGGAAAAAAATGACATGCAACATTGGACTGCCTTATGTAGATTTTGGCCAAGTAAAACTTGTAAAAATCTTACACAAATTATTACCAAAACAGGAATAGAATGTTAAACTACAGGAATGGTGTGTGAAGACAAAAGCAGAGTATATAAATATATTTGAAATAATTTATGCAACCCCCTCTTCTATTTTAAACTGAAGTTACCGGGATCATGCATACGTAAATCTTACTAATTCCATTTGTTGTGAATATATTTACAGAGGTCAACAATTGTCAGTCTTTTTATTCCCAAGCTTTGTAATAAAATGATACCATATGATATAAATTGAAGCACTGTCAGTCATATTATGTGCTTCTGTTTGGCAATGAAATAAATTATAAAATATATTAGATAAAACCCCAGAGGTTATTTTCTTAGAATCTGTTCATGTGGAATAGGCTTCTCTCTCTCTCTCTCTCAACCTTTCTTTCTCAAACAAAAACAAAGTCTGTTGAAAATATTTGTAATAGTAAGAAAATTCATAACTATTCTCCAAAGACAGACACACATAATTATTTTAATTACAAAACAAGTAATTCTTTCCTACCATCTTTAATCCTAACTCCTAAGAACTCTCTAGATATGACTTAGCGTTATACAAATAGAAGACATCTTCCATTCCACTAGGCAACACCATTAATTAGGAGTACATGCTATTTCATCAAAACTTGAAGAGTTTGACAGTATGTACCCAATACATTGCATTGCACATAATATTTCATTCAGCAAGCACCTTCACAAATGTATTTCTATGTGAACACTTGGGGTTATCCTACAGCACATATATATTAGGTCATTTGACATGGTGGGGGATGGGGGCTCTGGGCTAGGGTGGGGTAGGAGGAGGTGGTATTGCTGATATGCTCACACCTATAACCTACTTGTACTTCCCGTTTTTACTTTTTACCACATAACATGCTGTCAATTTAGGTTCTACTTCTGAGTCACCCTGATGTTTTAGACTGTATTTTAAATATAAGGTTTTGCATATTTGCATTCAATGAATAATGTATAAGCAGGAAAGAATCCAATTGGCAAAAGTACATGATTTCTGGGATAATTTATAAATATAGAATATTATGTATTTAGATTTAATAAGTTTTCTTATGCATGTGGAAAATTTATACAAATATCTGTATGTTCTTTATTTCTGCTTGACAAAATATGCACATCCCTGTCCTGTAATGGATGCATGTATACCTCTCCTCTACACACTTAAACTCATTAGTGTGTTCATTCTTCTCTGTCTATAATAACTAATGTTTTTGCAAAACCTTATCTTTAATGGATGTGAAATGAAGACTGTTCTATGGGACCATGAACTGCAGGGTGTTTAAAGAAGGGGACTAGTATATATACATACAGTATATATATAGTATATATATATATATATATATATATATATATCCATACTAATACAGGCTTGTTGAGGACCGTCCAACTTTAACGGCTCCTTGTCCTTGACTTTCAGATTCAAGACCTCTTCCAGATGTAGCCCTGACTGGGAAGTGCACCCGTGAGTGTGATGAATATGGCCACTCAGACTCCTGCTGGATGCCGGTCCGCACTTCCCCAGAGAGGAAGAAGAGCCAGCCCAAACTTTCCACTTTCATGCCTGTTGATGAACGAGGAAGCCAGGAAAAGCTGGCCAACGGCGAGGCTGCCGTCATGGGTGACCGCAACAGAAACCTCCTGAACAAAAAGTTGACCTCATCCTATGAGACCTTCAGTGCAGCTAGTTTCAGCAAAAATGAGGAAGCCAACCCTGAGGATATTCCCCTTACAAAAACTGGGGAATACAAGCCATCTCCCGTCAACACTCTCACTAGAAGAGAAGTTTACCTGTAGGCTATAATGAAGCAACAGCCAAGCTCTTTTCATGTATGAGAAGGAGAATAAGGGGCAAAAAACCCTACGAAGCAAAACCGTTTAATCAGAAAGAGGGGGCTACCAAAGAGACAAAGCTTTGCCTGCCACTTCTGCCTCCAGATCAGGCCGTTAGTGATACTGTTAGCCTGACTGTAATGTACAATGTAGAAACCATCCTTGTTACTTGCATGTCTGACTCCCTCACTAATTCCCAACACCCGCTCTCCCTCTTCCCCACCACCCTCCCAAAAAAAAAAAAAAAAAAGAAAGAAAAGAAAAAGAAAAAAAGATGGTTGCAAGTTTCTTTCGTGGTAATAAGCCTGATTAGCAGAACATGACACACTCCCATTATCCCTAAGCAGAAGCATGATTTTAGTCACTTTGATTTAGTTTGAATGTCATTTGACTCGTCAAAAGAGGTAGATCAAGTAAATATATATTTCAAATATATTATCAGAATCTGATTAATCACTGGGTAAAGCAATCCCTCAAAAATAATACAGTCCCACTAAAGGTACAGTCTTATGAACAGGGGCTCTATAAGAAGCATTCTTGGGAAGATCACAGCTTTATATTCTATCAAGGACTAAGAGTTAAACAGAAATACCCAGTTGGAGATTGCAGTCCCACAATTGGCTAGATTGTTCTTTTCAAGTCAGGAACATCAACTTCGATTCCATACACTCATTGACTATTCTTTTTATACACACACTCTTGACCAGATGTATCAATTACACTGATTATAGTTTATAAACATTATGTGTGTATTTTTCAGAAAAGTATCACCATTATCAACTAACTGGAACAATTGTGTCATTGAAAGGCCAAAGATCATACAGCAGATCAGGGAAATCATGGAATAGATTTGGTCTTGACTTGTAAATCCATTCAGCAACAAAAGCAACTGAACCCATTCACTCACAGAAATGCTCAAACATTTGTTTATTTTACATTTTCCATCCCCAGACAACATGTATTTTCTTTAAAATGGATTTTCGTTGAAAGTTCAGAAGATGAAAAATTAATGAGACATATTTTGGTATTATAATAGGCAGTTTAGTTGAGGTTCAGATTTAGTTTAAAAAAATATTATCAGGGAAGATTCAACTTTTTAAAATCGTATTTGTGAGTAGTTAGGGAAAGAAAGGTACATTGACATACAATCTGATCAAGTAAGTTCACTATTATCATTTTGGAATCCAGGTAATGCTTGCTGATCTTAATTATCCAATCTCAAATTACCAGTTGCATTTTTATGTGTTCAGTGCACACTTCCATATAACACAAGTGCATTAATTTTGAACCTTGTGCAATATCACACTACTTTGAGACTGACATCATTGAAACAAGGCAACACCCTAATTGACTTTGTCACTAATTCAATTGGAACATTATTTAATATGTGTCTTAAAACAAATCAGTACTGCACGTGAAAGAAATGAGTTCTGGGCAGTAACATGTCTCATAATATGTACATCTCAAAGCTGAAAAATATGCAGTTTTCTCAATGTAATAAAAATAAACAGAACATGCAGATTTTGAGTCACTTGTTCTATAGAGGATGATTTAATGCGATTGAAAATTGAGCTGGGACGTTCAGACAAAAGTGACAATCCAGGGACAGATACAGGGGACCAGAGGAGACGAGAGCAAAAGTTCCCATCATTGAATGTTTGTAACCCGGCTAAAGCATAACCTTGATGGGCCTCTAGCAAACTGTAGAAACAATGTAGCTTTGCAGAATTTCTTACACTATAGCGGTGAAGCAGCCTGGAAAATAGGTTGTTAATTCACTATAGGTCATCGAAATGCTTACCTTTGAAAACCACTTCTCTGTTTGGTGGGTTACTCTTTTGGGGTCATTTCCTTATGGTCTTTCTTAAATGGAGTTTTCATTTTGATGTTAGCTTATGTATAATAGTTAGGATGAAAGAAGATATGTAATTGAAACAAAAATATTGGACTAAAGTATCAATAATTGAACATGTTTATGTTTGATTATTATTTACATTATGGAAAGATGCAATTCTAGTACTTCGTTAGGAAACTGCATTAAAGCAGTTCTGCCTTGTATAATCTGTAAGTACCTATTAAGACAAAATACTTCTAAAGATACTTATGAAATGTATACATATTTTTTCTTGCACGTTACAAAGGAAATAATTGCATAACACAGGTGTTCAACAAACTTTTTAATGCATTTTTTTCTTTCTATCATGAGACACTTGAAACCGTTAGATATAGTTCATTTCATTCTATCTTAAAACCCTTCTGTTGTCTACAAAGCTAATAATACGGGTCGTACTGGACCTTCAGATTAATTGGATCCATAGTCCCCAATAATGTTTGCACCACATTCAAGATAGCCATGTCATTGTCATTTAACACGTGAGCCTCTTTTTAGAACTAAAATGGGTGTGAAAGAATAAAATTCAGTGTACTGTAAGTATTCACAGTAATTCTAGTAGAATTAGCTATCATAACATGTTTATTATATAATGAGCTGGCATGACACAGAAATATATTTTGTGTTTGTATGACTTTTATTTTGAATAGGTTAAATATGGTGCCACTCCATATATAGAGTGCTTTTGAAAAAAAATTTAAAAGGAGCAAAAAAAAATAAAATAAATAAATGAGTGAATGCAAAATAAGCAACTGTGCCTTTTATACCTGATGTTATGGTAAAAAACGGTTGTTGGGTTTGGACAATGAGGGGAAATGGGCTATTCCCAACTTTTTTGATCCTGTATATTTATCCATGTTTATTTTCTGAAATAATAAATAATATATTAAAAATTTGCCTTCTGACAAACTCAGATAATGGACCAGTCATAAATATTGTTCATTCATACAACAAAATTAAGTCATTAATAGGGGCTGCTTAATTCTGACTAGAAGGCTAGAAAGAATTTATTGTAATAGTAACACAGGAAGATATTATCAGGGGTGAAATTAGTCCATCTTGCAAGATAAAATATTGATTTAGAATCTATATTCTTTAGTTACTTTCTGTTGCTAATTTTCTGTTGGCTGTGGTTTGATTTTGGTTGTAGAGCATATAAACCATACTTGTTTTCTATACACAAGAATCTCAAGCGGACTTTGCATGCACTATACATTAGGAAACATTTATAAATCGATGAGTAACTATATAAATTTATGTGTTTTAAGACGTCTGTAGCTTCAGTCTAAAATCATTCTGAAACTCCAGATATCATTTCTGTATGGTTTACGACTGGCCTGCTGCCTGAGTTTCAGAAAACAAGGGAGGCATTATTTTTATGGAAAGAGGAACTAAGATGGTACTGAAGATGTCTGGCTGAGAGGTACCCTAGGAAGCTGCTTTGTCAGAGAGTAAAGTAAAACACAGAGACCAGAAGATACTGCCAAGAATTAAACAGCCATTTGAAAACAGTCATGGGAAATCTAAAGACCTAACTAGTTTTAAGTACATATATTGTTATCAGTGATAAATATACAATGTGTCCTTGAGGAAAGGAAAAAAAAAGTGAAGACGATCATGAATATCATAAATCTTGTCAGCTGTGACCCAGGCAGAGGTATATGTAACATCTGGAGGAAGGCATCATTTTTCCAGCTACCTAGGGCTTACTTTCAGAGGACTTTTCCTACATTTTAAAGCACTTGCATTCAGTGTGGTACGATCTGTTTGTAATGTTAATCATTGACTATTGTTCTGCTACTTGGATGTTGATAGTGAAGCAGAGAACAATTTATCATCGTTTATTATGAGTCACTATGCACGCAACTATGCTAAACATGGCGAAATGTATTAAACACTCGTCCAACTATTTATGAAATACTTTACATAATTTAATTTGCTTTTGTACAGTTTTGTGTAAATAAATTGCTTGTCATTTTTGTCTCTGCAAATTAAAATATAACATGGTCAAATGGTTTCACACTTGTAAGTGTACTTCTCTGTTGACAGGTAATTGAGTTTTGATTGGACAAGCAGTGAATGGATGTATGTACCAGTTTGATGTAAGATGGCTTGATTTCTGCTAAATTAAGATAGAGCAAGGAAAATGATGCTCTAGGAATTGTTGATTTGGAGGCAAGTACATGACTGTCATAATACTTTGCCTTAGAATGGATGGAACTTGAATTCTTTAGTTTCATCAAAATATTTCCTGAGATATTTACCTACCTGGCTTTTAAATCTTAAGCATAGAAAAAATTATTATCATTAATGTAAAGATTAATTTTTTCAGAGAATTTTCACATTTTAGATAAAATTAATTTTAAGTCAAAATGCATCTCTGTAAAGGCAATGTTTGTTTTTAATCTAAAGCAAGGACAAATTAAAAAATTAGAGACTTAAAATAACTCATGTGAGATGTAGAGAAAAAACTTGAAACAAACAAAAAAAAGAATTTTTACCCTGTACATTTTTCTTTAGTTGCGCTTTCTCTACTTGTTATATTTTTTAATAATTTGCTTTCTTTTTAATTACTTCATTTGTTCTTTGTTATCAGATTACGCATCTAACTGTAATGGTTATCCTCTTTATTTATTATATTGGTATCTGTTGCAACTTCCCCAACCCAACTCAGAGACTTGAAAGAGAAAAACTATTTTCTGTACAGGGTGGGACAAAAGTAGGTTTACAGTGGTCCATATGGAAAACAGTACAATAATTAATAAATAAGAATTCAAGCATAAACTCTTTTACAGCCTCCCTACTGTAAGCCTCCTTTTGCCCCACTGCAATGAATTATGTGAACTTTTTGTGCTGCCTCCCAAAGGTACTGCTAAAACCTACCTGTGTGGAAAAGTAGACATTCTGAGGAAACCTGCCTTGAAATTTCTCTACCTCGTTCTCCCTCTCTTTGATAAAAATTCAAAATACTTTTTACAGAATGACATATATTCTTTTTTAAATCAAAGACGTCCTTTTTACTTGATTTTGGTTCCAGCCTGCCTTCTCTAAAGAAGGGATTAAGAGTGAGCATGGTGAGAAAGCCTGCTTCAAATCGTAAGGAGGTGAAGAAATGATGTGAAGATATGTTTTCATTAGGCTTCTGCTTTCCTGGTGGTGAGAATCAAGCGTCAACACATAAATCAATGGAACAATACATAAAATTAAATCACGATGTCTTCTTCCTGTAAACTCTCCATATAGATTTGACAAGTATATTTCTCTTTACCCTGGAATTTCACTCTTAGATTAAAATATTTTTTGAAAAACATCAAAAGTAAAAATACAGTGATACACTTTAGAACAAAGATAGACATGAAGCAGACCAACAGAAGTTGCAGTATTATTCCCAAGGTTTAGGTTTGATTATTCTACCATGTCTGAGTGGTTGGAAGAGTTTAACCTAATTATCTAGAAGCTTTACTTAGCACAATGACCTGGTTACACAGTGTCTCACATTTATAGTGCACATTATGATTAAGAAATGTTTTTTTAAGGTTTATCACAACTTCCCATAATACCTGCAATAGAAGCTATAGAAACTGCTAGATGAACCATGCGTGAAGGTGGATTTTACTTTTGTGAAATAATTCTCAGATTGAATAAAAATTTGAACACAAAGTTCTACCGTATTAACATTCTCCCTCTACTAGGTTGAGTACCAATGGAAACATTTTGCATGATTTAACAGAGTGACAAAGATAAGGCACCCTCCCCAGTTACCTGAGTAAAATAGGCATTTGGTAAAGTAGGAGTTTTGGGGGAAGGCACCAATTATGCAGATGGGCAGGTGATTATCTTCACAACACACCCTGGCAAGGATTGCAATTTGTATGGAATTTCTGAAAGGAAACTGGAAATGTTGAAAATAGCATGACCTGATTTCTTCCTGCTGAATACTGCTCACCTGATCTATCTTTTGGTGGACTTTGGTAGGATAAATAGTATAGATTTGGGGACTGGAATAATCACAACCGACAGCAATATCAAAATTCATCAGGTCATTAGAGAATAATCAAATTTACTTTCAACAGGCTGATTTCACAAAGAAATCCTTTTTTTTTTTTTGAGTTTTTGTTCTCTCTCTCTCTCTTTAAATATACCTTTGTGTGTTGCCACCTCAAAGCCCTTTGCCAATCTCTGAGAAGTTATTTGCTATGTTTCTTCCCTTTCAAAAGCAAACCTAGTTTTCTTTTCCCTGGGGAAGGTGGATGTTAGAGGGTTAACCACAAACTAGAGAGTTTGCAACCCAATCAGCTTTATTTTCACAGGAATTTATAATATCACTACTTCAGCTCTTAGGAAGCAGGGTGAATAGAGACTGAAGTTACATTTGTTTCCCTTATCTTTATTCCTACTCTAATACTTGTTTATAAACAGCATGGAGGAAGGTAATTAACCAAGATAATATAAAATGTCTATGCTGCAGGGAGTGAGGAAAGGATATGAATGTAAAATGTGAAAAGCTAAAAATTTATGCTCTCCTTTAAGCCTCACTTTATTTTTTCCTGTTGTGCTGCTGTTAAATGTAAATTTCATTCGTTGATTGAATTTAATATGTGTGACCCACACAGAAATAATTTTGTCTATTTATTGAAACTTTCACAGGAAATGTAGATGTTTAAATGTTCATAAACGTAAAATTTGCCCCCAGGGCTCTCATATGATGCTAAACAAAAGTTATAGTTTATTTCTGATGTTCAGTTTTTTTGTATTCCATTGAAAGTTATGATTCTAATGATTTATTACCAGAAAAGTCATAAGACAGATGTCTGAGGTCAACAGAGAAATGCCAGATATAATGTTAGAGATTAAAGTGGGTTCTGAAAAAATAAAAATGTTAATGTGCCTAATTTTAAAAATTAGTCCACTAAAGAAACACCTGATTATCAATCTAAAAAAAAGAGAGATAAAATAATGTATTTTATTTTGCTAATTTAATTCAAAGACATTACAATATTCCAGACTTAGTAAAATTAATATTAACTTGATAGGGTATAGTCAGTTTTTTCTAAGAATGTTTTTTATAATATTTCATGGAATATTTTTATTGTAGTTTTATAGATGGCTATAAAAAATTGACCATGAATTTAAATCAATTTATAACACACTTATGCAAAGGAATCGAAGGCAAAAGCACTAAAATAAGTAAAAAAAAATGAAGTAATATATGACTTTGTCATTTACTTATATTTTTACCTGGCACCTGTGTCTTTCAGAGAGAAACAGTTATTTGAATGCTATTTCAGACCATACAGTACAGTTGGAATATATGAGAATAGGATTTCTTAAAATGGAGTTTGTGATCCCTTGAGAGGCTACAGACTTTTAGAGATCCAGGTACTGTATGAGAATTTTTGAAGTTTTATTAATGATGATCAAGTGATATTTTAACAAAAATAGTTTTCAGTGATATCTCAGTTAAAGCTGAATTTACTGGAATAAAATCTTTGCTTATTCAGTCAGTATCTATTTATTCATTATGTAAACAATTATGTTCCCAAAATGATTTTTATTTTCCTTTACAAGGGTCCATATTTTACACAGCTGTAAGAAAAAGCAAATCAGGGGATTGGAACAGAAGCAAAGTATTAGACAATGTAAGTGATTGGATTGCAAAATATCAACATATACAGGGGCTGACAGACTTTTTCTGAAAGGATCAGATAGGAGATATTTCAGGCTTTGCAATTCCAGAAGCACAATCAATGATATTATGTAGGTATTTAAATGACAAGAGAGAGAACAAATTTCCAGATTTTAAAAAATTATTTAAATGCATAAATACCATTCTTAACTAAGGAGACATACAAAACCAGATAATCAGCTAGATTTGATCAATGAATTATAGTTTCCTGACCCTGGTATACACCAAAACTATGTCCCTGTGCATGGGTTGTCCATAAATGTTCTTTGATTAACCCCTTCACCATCTTTCATCCCATCCCCCCAATCCTTTCTGGCAGTTGTCAGCCTGTTTTATGTATCTAAGCTTCTGTTGCTATTTTCTTCATTAGTTTATTGTGTTCATTCAGTTTCACATATGAATGAGATCATGTGGTATTTTTCTTTCACTGACTGGCTTAATTCACTTTGCATAATTTTTTGCAGGTCCATCCATGCTGTTGCAAAATGTACGAGTTTCTTCTTATTCATTGCTGCACACTATTCCATTGCATAATTGTACCACAGCTTTTTTATCCACTTATCTACCAATGGGCACTTAGGCTATTTCCAAATCCTGGCTATTGTATTTAGCGCTGCTATAAACATAGGGGTGCATATATTATTTATATTGGTGTTTTGGGATCCTTGGGGTATATTCCCAGAAGTGGAATCATGGAGTCAAAAGAGAGTGCCACTTCTAATTTTTAAGGATACTGATTTCACTGTTTTCCACAGAGGCTGCGCCAGGCTGCATTCCCACCAACAGTTCACTAGGGTTCCCTTTTCTCTACATCCTGGTCAACACTTGTGGTTTATTCATATATTGATGGTTGCCATTCTGACAGGTGTAAGGTGTATCTCACTGAGGTTTAATTTGCATTTCTGTGATAATTAGTGATGTTGAGCATCTTTTCATATGTCTATGGGCCATCCATATGTCCTCTTCGGAGAAGTGTCTATTTAGGTCTTTTGCCCATTTTCTGAGTTGTTTCTCTTCCTGTTGTCAAGTTGTATTAGTTGTTTTTGTTAAACCTTCAAAAGTGAAACTATTGAAAAAGCTACTATAAAAATCTATGCTGGCCTAAGAAACAACTGACATTCTCATTGACTAAAATAATCTAGGAACAAAGCTGAAGGAAGGAAAAGATAAATTCTCACTCATAAAGGATGGGTACTGTCGATCCATGGATGGTTGAAGAAATAAAAACAGAAACTGAGAATGCTACCATATTGGAAAACTTGTTTAAAGGCCATGGGTGTTGTTGGCAAAGTGAAAGTGAATAGTGTGAACAATACAGCTCTTATCAAAAAAAACTCATTCTTTGTGAGCCATCTTTTTTATAAGACTAGGATTACACTCCTGGTATGTCAGTTATTGGGACCCACAGAGAGATATTTAGTATACTGCCTGTTGCATCTTTCCTTAAATTGCCCGTAATACTCCAGGCTCATTTTTTGCTATTTTTCTCTATCTTTTATTACATGAAAACAAACAGTATAGCAGGTGATTTGATTTTTCTCTCTGCTTAGGATTGATCTGTGCTTTACCGCATTTGTTATCCTCGGGTTTAAAGGCTCTAAGTCATCAGAGAAACAGTCCCACTTGACTATAAATGTAAGTTGAACGATTATGATGATAGTGTCACAGGTGGAAAAATAATCTTCACTCTATTGTAATCAGACCCAACACTGGCAAAGAGTCATGCATTGCTTTGGTGTTTCAATGGAGATGAAAGCACCAATTCATTCCATAACTTCTCAAGAAGAGCAGAAAGATATGTACATGGAAGGATACAGTGCTCAGGTTTAATTTCAACCTGAATTACAAATATATATATATATTTGTAATGTATATATATGTTTATATATCTGTATCTAATCTATATAGATATAGATTAGATATAGATATAGATATAAAGATTCTTCAGGATAGAGGATTGAAGCCAAATTACCAGCAGTTAATTTGGAAATGGCATTTGCAATGCTTATTTGTATCAGGCTCATGAAAGAAAGGTCTTGCTCTCTGCACGCCTTGCTTCCAGAGCATCACGGTAAAGAATTCCCAGAGCTACACCCCTTCCACCTGATTTAAAATAACCAGCATAGAGGAATCTAGTGGCACTATTTATTTCATCCACACAGTATCCACGTCTATCTAGAAATGCCCCGTTATTCCCATTGGCTCCAAATTTATTTTTAGTTGTAATTTGACACCATTTTAACCAATATGTGAGTTTTGGCTACAATTGTAGGAGGCGCAGAATAATTTCTAAAATTCAAATCAGAAAATACATTTAAATTACATCTCAAAGAGGTGACGCTACTTCACAATCTTCTGCAATTGTGCAGGGGAATGACCTTCTGGAGACGTCATCTCATAAAATTGCCATTTCCATTCTGGCTTTCGAAGGTGTTTCTCTTCAATTTCATATCTATAAGGACAATTTAATTTAGAATAAAATTTCTGAAACTGTGTCACATCCTTGCAGAAAAGTTGCTCATGTATCTTATTTCCCTTCAATTCTTTAACATTGTGCAGCCCCTCCAAGAAACGTGGGTATAATTTATTAACCTAACAAAAATGTATGAGGCATATCAACAAACTGCTGAATATTTATGATGCAGTAGTGAGCAAGGTATGTGTGGTCTCTTCTCTTATAGAGTTATAATATAGGTGGGAGGTACCCAGGGAAAAGGGTGGGGAATATTGAAATGGTTAAGAACCACACAGCACTCGGTACTTGGTAGGTTCAAAGATGAGAAAATAAAAGTTGTTTAGGATAACTAGTGGGTATCTATCTTGTATTTCTGCAATAGGCATACCCATTCAAAGAGGCATACAAGTTTAAGAATAAAAATGAATAGATGGGGGTAAGGAATGAAGCAGTTTTCAGGCAAAGATAACTGTGTATAAAAAGGCCAGAGGGTCAGAGACAGCAGGACAATTTGAAGAATTGAAAGAGGATCAGGATGGGAAAATGATAGAGAAGGAGTATGTATGCAGGTATTTGGGGGTGTGGAGTTTGATGGGGATAGTGGTAAAAAGAGAATGAATCCCAAAAGTTTGTCCTCTATCTCCCTTGATGAAGAAAGGACTGAATATTTTATGATTAAATAATTACATTATTTAATGCCCCTCTCTTTCGAGGGACTGAGAGATTTTCAAGTTATCTTGGTAGTTCTGAGGGCTACGAAAGCTAAAGGTTCATCCTAGCATCTGAAGCACCATTTTTCAGAGAACTGAATGGTTGTTCATCATATCACCCAATGTCAACACTTTATCTCCTGACAGCCATGGGCCTGAGTGCCTTTACCTCTTTTTTGTTTTGTTTTGTTTTTTAAGATTTTATTCATTCATCTTTAGAGAGAAGGGAGGAGAGGGAGAGTGAGAGAGAGGGAGAGAAACATCAATGTGTGGTTGCTTCTCTAGTGCCCTGCCACTGGAGACCTGGCCCACAACCCAGGCATGTGCCCTACTGGGAATCGAACTGGTGACCCTTTGCTTCACAATCTGGTGCTCTAGCCACTGAGCCACAATAGCCAGGGCCCTTTACCTCTTCTTGATCACAGCTGTGACTTGGCTCACCTCTGCTTCTGCAGCCACTCCTGCTCTCGTGGCCAACAATTGTAGTCTTTAGAAATGCTTTGTCCAATGGTATCTACTAGCCACATGTGGCTATTTAAATATGAATTCGATCCAATTAACAGTTTTCAGTCTCAATTTTGTTGTGATTTAACTGATTTAGACCCAATCCTTGAGCTCATAGTTTGATGGTTATTCAATTGGCTGTTTTCAGGTCATCACTGCAAACAGTTGAGTTCATGGTGAGATGAAACCAAATGCGGTCATTTAGCCACAAGGAAATCCTGGAGTCTGCTGCTTTCAGTGGCAGAAGAAGGCCACAGGAATCATGTCATGCATATATGTAATTTTTTCATCAAATTTTGCAACTGTCCTTAATGATGAAGATACAAAGTTACATAAGACATACTCATGAATTCAACTGGCATGTTCATAGAAACATTGGTAATACTAAATACAATTACAAATATCACAGTAGAGAAATCACCTGTACATGGTTCGTAAGACATTAAAAAAACAACTGGTCTGACTTGGGCAGCTAAGGCTGGTATAAAACAGATCATTAAAGGTTAACATGGAAAGATTAAGAGGAGTTAGACAATGAGAGGAAAATAAACATCCCAAGCACAGGAACAATAATGCTAAAGGTTAAAAGCAAGGAAACACAGACATCAGAGCATTCCGTGCTCTCAGGGCACACTGCGGAGGAGAGATATGAGTGCCCTAATACAGCGGCCTTGCAAAGGCCTTACCTCTTAATTCCTTTGTTTTACGCCCACGCCGTTATTATGCAATCTCTCTACCACACTGTTGTGATAAATTGCTAACAGTAGACATCGCCCTTTTCCCCAACCAAGCATTTCTTCTACCTTCTTTCGGTAAAAACCATTTCAGTGTCCCATTGCCAGTTGTCTGCAGTTAAGGGTCTCCGTTTTCGTCTGGTCACATGTTGGCTGGGTGTTTCAAGTTCGTCGGTTTGGTCAGCTCCGCGGAAGATCCAACAACAGAAAATGGTTTGACCTTACTGATTCAGATTGTGGCGTCCCGAAGATTATTCCACAGTGTCTGCAGCCCAGAGTCCCTGGGCTGTTTCCGAAGAGCCGTATGAGAGTTCACCTGTCAGCTTCCTTTTATTAAATGTTTTAATCCTCATAACCCCAATATGATAGTGATTGAAGAAAAATTCAAATACCAGAAAACAGATGCATATTTCAGAGTTCTATTCATACTGTATCATCTTTCTACATTTCTAGTTGTTTCTGCCCCAGTCTCTTCATGGCCACTCTGTGCCCCCAAATTCCTGATACTTCTAAATCCTGCCAATGGTACAAGGTCTAGAGCACCCTTAGCATCCCTACCACTTTCTCTGATTATTCCAGCTGAAAATCAGCTCTTTATTCCTTGAAACTCTGATCTGGGAGATCAATACAATTTCTTTATTTCTCAGTTCCTAAATAAGAGACTTTAATAAAATACTCCTGGCTTCTTGCCCAATATCCCACTTTTCACAGTGGAAGAATGAATTGATTTATGGATGAGTAACAGATATATGCCCATTTTCTTTCTTGAATCTGGAGGAGGTATTTATTTATTGATTTTTAATCAGAAAAACTCACAGGGGATTATTCAACCACAGGGAATTTTTTTTTTTCCATATCCTCAGTGGAATATTTGCTTCTTGCATTTATTTACTTTCCAATCCTCTTGTTAGAGAGCTAGAGCTAGAGGCAGAGACAAAGACAGAGATACAGATTTATCAGCCTCTTTCCCAGGCCTCTTGTTACCCAAAAGCTACTAAGAGAATAGTGCCACACAGGCCTCTCAAGATTGGTAAAATACTATAATGTCTTGTCTTTGCTTTTGAGGTTACTGTTTCGTAAGGAAAGTTATATTCCAATACTAAAGAATTGCATGAGTGACATGTAGTTATGGAATAATAGTCTTGGAAGTAATTGAGTACATTTTCCGCTAAATCATTCAGCATATTCCAACAGTCTCAGCATTTGCTAATACACTAATTTTGAGTGACTGATCGCTGATTCATAGGTGTCTTTATTCATTGTTCATGAAAGGTACTATGATTTAGAGTAATGTGAAAAGCAAAAAAAAAAAAAGAAAAGAGGACTGTAATACCTTTCTTTGAGATTAGCTTCACTATTTATGATCCGTTTTGGCATAACTTTGATTATGTGTTTAGGAATCTGTACTATATGAGAAATGACACCTATCTCTAGTGCTGCTTTAAGAACAATGCAAATTAATATATACCAGAATGTTCTTTGTTTTAAATTTCCTTAGAATCATTACCAATTAATATGTTCAGAGTTTTACATATAATAATCAATTAATACAATACAAACACTTATACTCTCTGCTCTTCTTACTGTGTTTATCATGCAGCATCTAGATTTCTACATATATGATGGCATTAATAAGTGTTAAACTGAAAATAAATAGCCATCTGGATGATTAGCTATAAAACATTTTTTAAACCTAGGCAGTGACTAAGAATTTTATAATAAGCATTAAGATGTCTCGGTGAAATAGTAGACTGAAAGTCTGTAAATATGTGAAGAGCTAGGAAGGAGTGAGATTGATGGCGAGTCCTGTGCTTATGATGAAAATAAATTTATTTAGAATTCCGTTTCGTAAGCTACAGTATAAGTGATGTTTATTTTAATCAACTTGTGGAGATAAGAGACAAATTTCTGGAAGGACTAAAAATTTCTTAATGTGAATTTAATTTAATGCTTTAAGAATGATATCAACAACAATAATAAAAGCCACAATTATTTATCAACTATGCACATCCTAAGCTCAGATTAATACCATCCCATCACTATGTCTAAATAAATATACAAATTAGCTTCTATTATCTCCATTTTTAAATAGGGAAATAGAGTCTCAATTGAGTTAAATAAATTGTCTATTAACTGAAAGATCTGGGAGTCCTAAGCCATATCAGAGTCACTTCAAAGTCCATACTTCTATATGCTTAACCACCACCCCCTATCATTTTTCAATGCAGACTTTCAGATCCGCTTCAATAATTGTGCCTTGTGCGAGAATTTTTCTTTATTAGCTTAGCACACACTGTGAGGACAGGATAATAGTTTCTCAACAGTGACGTTATTAACATTTTGTCCCAGACAAATCTGTGTTGGGAGGGGCTGCCTCGGCATTTTAGAGTATTTAGGCACATCCCTGGCTTCTACGGACTCATTACAATAAAAAAATATCTCCAGACTTTACCAAATGTTCTCCTTCCTTCCGAGTAGGGGGTTCCAACATTGTCCCTGGTTGAAAACCACCATTTGATAGGTACATATGTTCTTTAATCAGGCCAAATTGCAGGTCAGAGTGTTGAGCATTGGGAAATGCATGCTTTGTGTGATCTTACTTAGTTTGCATTAATGTAGTGTCTTTGTGTATAACCATAAAGATATCTTCACTTTTAATTCAATGTGCTAATTAAGAGCAAAGAGAATGTGGAGATTCTTCAGGTTCTGAACCAGAATCAATTTTACACACATGCATTAAATAACTTGCTATAAAAGAATCTCTCTGTTTCCTTCTTTGGATGCTCCACTCACCCCCAGCCCTTCTTTTCTCTTGCTAGCCTGCCTTTTTTCTGCCTTCCCTCAGTTTCTCTCTCTCCCCTCTCTTTTCTTCTCTCTCTTTGTCCCTCCCTCTCTCCTTTCTTCCATCTCTCTGTCCTCTATTTACTCCTTTCTGTTTTTCTTGCTGAGATAGGTGAAAAGGAAACACTATCACTTTTCAGTAGTACAAGTTTTTTAACTTAGTCCCGAATATCCTAGTCACTTTAGTAATTGAAAGAAGCAAGATACTTGAGATTGTGAATTTGTATGAAAATTTAGACTCTAGAATGATTCATATTGTGTTTTCTGCAGATAGTTTTGAGAAAATCTTTTATTTTAACAGAAAGTGACACACTGCCATTGAGGTTAAAACAAATCAATTATTACAAATGATGCTTGAATTTAAAAACGTATCTGTACTAGTCTTAACTTTGTACAGATCACATTTTCCTGATATTTTTTACCTTTTTCAACAAGATAAAATAAAATACAGAGTTTAGGTTCAACAATTTAAATAACACTTATTAAATGTAATAAACCAAGAAACATTTATCGGTTTAATGGGTCCCTCCTCTCCCCACCTTTTTCTTTTTTGCACTACTGCTTTGAGTCAGTGGGAGCTCCAAGATCATTATAATGGAGAGAAAAGGTATTTTGTGGTAGGCAGTTAGACAGACATGAGCAGAGCAAGGACAATAGGTCAGGTACAGGAGGTCACCAGGGTGCCTGGAGTGCCTAGCAACAGGCAAAAGTGGGCAAACGAGAACCTTGCCACCAGGGTGACTTTTCTTTCCCTGGCATATTACTGGTCATTCAGTTTAGACCTCCCGACTGACCTTTCATATCACTAGAAATGTAGTTCAGACCCTCCTCTGACTTTTCCTACCCTGGTGTGCGAATAGTCATGTGGTAGACACCCTTGAAGGAGGAATAAGAGGTTGAAGAGGGACCTCCTGAAACTCCCATGTGGGCCCTTGCATGTACTTTTCCTGAGCATCAACCCCTAGGGATAACATCTAGCCCTCAGTTGTGTCGTAGCTTCAGGCCCAGAAAAGCAGCAAAAACAGACCTAAGATACCATGGCTGCCTCAGAACCAGCTACACTAACTAATGACCCCCATCCTGGTGCCGGCAAATCATTAGAGGTTATTAGGCAGGATGTATAGCAAACCAAGGCAGGGAGAGGGAGAGAAACATGTCTCTCCCATTAACTCAGCAGCCCCTGAATCTGGTCAGATAAGATTCCCAGATGTTCCAAGGTCACAAGAGAGACTATGATAAGCACAGGAGAGGGAGAGCCTTTGAAATTCTGTGTGTATTGTTCCCATTATCTGAAAAGGAAGTCTTTGTTCAGAGAAGCGAAGAGAAGGGGGAGCCTGAAGTATGGCTGCAAGCACATAACCCCTAAAACCCCAATGGGCAAGGCATTCAGACCAGCTGGTTGCCCACTTGTAGCTTAGTACTCAAGTGTGTTTCATAAATAAACTTGCTCTCTCATTTCCACTATTCTTTTTGTCTCTCACCAAAATTCATCTCTTGCAAGCAAGGCAGGAACTGAGGAGGGGAAGCTCCCTAACTTGGGTCTCCCCTGTAACAAAGACCATGCCCCTAAAAGCACACACCTGGAAAACTGATGAATATTCTATTGAGATCATCCACTGGGATCTTCCCTAAAAGCCTCACCCTTAAAAGCCCTTAGGACAGAGGACTCATCATGCTCTCCCTCTTGGCAGCACCCTTGTACCTTTCTGGTGTCCCCCTCCTCTTCCCTGCCCAGTCACGTTACCTTTATCCTGCTCTCTCCTATGCTACAAGGAACCCTTCTTTTGTCTTTGTAGCTCGTTTCCTGAGCCCATTTCCTCTACTACTCACTTATTCTACCTCTGTGACTTTCAAAATAAACTTTCTCTTATACTTTGAGTCTTGACCCTGAATTCTTTCTTAGCCAGAACTGAAGAACCAAGGTTACTGAACGGAGGTGTAGTCTGAATCCACTGGTCTAACACCTGCTGCTGTTATTGCTGCCAATTTTTTTTTCTTTCCTTCACATTTTTCTGTTTTTTCTTATTTAATGAAGACAGTAAGAGTTTTTAAGTGATAAGAGGAATCCATGTGCAATAAATTCAGGTAAGTCAAAGGGCAAGACCCAAAACAGGTTTGCAAACAAACATAATGAGATTTAAAGTCAGAAGAATATTTTGTTCGTTATTGAGTATCTTAGCTACTTTCACACTATTTTTTAAAAAGACAAAACAAATGTGACTGTCTTGTCATAAAATCCATAAACAGATTTTAGAAAACCATGCTATTCTTTGATAATAATTTGAAATCTTGGCAAGTTATGAGGGGGAAGCATAAGTCAACATTGCTTGCAAACCTGTAAACAAAAGACATAGCTCTATTGTTTTTGAATATGTTCTTCTCTTGCATTTTTTTAGTAAATTAAGGTTTAGAGGTATTTTCACTTACATCTTTGAGTTGAAGTAGAGGCAGAGATGGCTCCTTCTTCTGTACAAAGAATGATCAGAAGACTCCTCCTTGAAATTTTGTGTAAATATTGGTTTTTCTGTGGCTATGACATGAGACTGGTCAGCAAGAATATCACATCTGTGCAGATTTCCTCCATGTGGAGCTAACAGTGATGGAGCTAAAAGGCAGAATAAAGCCACTGATCTGTATTTGGGGAAAAAAAAACAAAAACAGGAACAGTAATTACTATCAAGATTTCTTTTACCAGGGAGAAATGCATGGTGAACGCTCTTACTGCCAATGCAATAAATAATCTGCAAAGAAGAATTTTAAATGGCTTTCCACTGTAATCTCCCTATGGCTTCCCTTTTGCTCTGGGCTATTTGACCTCAATGTTAAACTTTCTTTTTCAGCTTGTTTTTCTTGATATTTTCATTTATTCAGCAAGTATGTCTGTCTGGAATAAAAGAAAGATGAGGTTTGGTCATGTGACTATTTGATTCTTTCTGAGTCTCTCTGCTCTATTCCATGACTGCTTATTTTCAAATTAGCATAAAATAATTTTTTGTAGACATATATATACATAGAGTCTGTCCCTTTCACCACTGTGTCCACACCCTCATTGGTAACTGAGGTGGCATTCGTTTCAGCCCTTTAGAAACAGAAAAATAGTCAACTGTTTCTACACACTACCTCAGAATCAGTAGATAGACTTTAAAAACAAAATACTCACCAGAGGATACGTTTACTCATTTTTGAGAGAGAGGAAGGGAAGGAGGGCAGGAGAGAAAGCGAGAGAAATACTGATGTGAGAGAGAAACATCAATGATTCCCTCCTGTACCCACCTGACCAGAAATCAAACTTGCACCCTAGGTGTGTGCCCTGACCAGGAATCAAACCCTCAATCTTTTGGTGTACAGGATGATGCTCCAACCAACTGAGCCACTCCACCAGGGATGGAGATAGACTTTCTAATGCTCTGAATATCTCCTGCAAAAAAAAATGCTTCCCATAAATCAGAGGCATCTCATTATCTTAAATAACATAGTAGCACTTCAGAGGCCAGCAGGAACCTTACTTTAGGTGTTGACCCAGGTGAAGAGAATACATAGCTAGGTGACATTGCATCTTTGCTAGAAGGCTTAAATAATTCTGGAGATTCTGTGAGCACAGTTTTTGGCCTTCTTAAAACTATTGAATTTCTGTGAATTATAACTTCCATGTTTGTTTGTTTATAATTGATGTAGCTCAAATTCCAAAGCTGAGATTCATAACAGTTTAAGATATAAGGTTTGCAAAAAATAACCCCAAGTCCATCAATATGAGTATTAAAATCTCAAAAATAGGTGTTAGAAGGTTAATTCTGGGATTTTAAGGACCTCTCTTAAACATAAGCAAATATGAAACAAGGATAAGCTAGGTAAAGAGTTATATTCTTTCAGAGGTTGTTACACTTTTATTTATTTTATCTGAATCTTAAAGAAAACCTGGAGAGAAAACTGGAATTGAACTATTGCTAGGTAACCCATCTTCAAGGTGAAGTAGAACTGATTTCATTATGATAAATTGAGTCAAATTTGATCATTTATGATGTTAATATACTAACTAAAACAGAAGAGGAAGGGGCAAGTCAAGGAACATGAATAGAGGACTCGTGGGCACAGACAATGGGGTGGGGGTTGACTGTGGGAGGAGGGGTGGGTGGGCCAGGGGAGAGCAATGGGAAAAAGGTAGGATAACTGTAATTGAACAATAATGAAAAATAAAATTTTAAAAAATGCTCACTAACTTGAAGAGGAAAAGTGTGATTTTCATGTTTTGTAGTCTCCAAGATGGATTCAATTGGCTATTAGGATCAAAAACACAAACGAACTCCTCCACTAGATTCTACATTCCCAGAGGACAAACAGCATGTGTACACTATTCAGCGTTATGTCTCCAGAAACTAACCCAGTTCATGGCTCATAGTTGATGCCTATGTGACAAGAAAAGAAGGAAGAAAGGGTGGAAGAAAAAAGAAAAGAAAGAAGGAAGGGAGGGAGGGAGGGTAGAAAGGAGGGGAAAAGGAAGGAAAAGAGTGAGGGGAGAGAGGAAGGAGAAAAATGGGGAGGGAGTGAGGGTGGAAGGAAGACAGACTTTTAGCTAATTTACAGAAAGTATTATTGGAAATGGTGTTCTTAACAATCTATTCCGTAATATAATCTTCCTCCAAATAAATAACTTTTAAATTTTCAATGTGAACATATTCAGAAATTTTCATTTGTTTTAGAAAAAAATCAAATTTACAAAGGTATTTTTCCATTCTAACCTTTTTTTTTTTTCCTGTTGTCTTTTAGAAAAAGCACTTTCCTCAAACACATCTATAGTCATCTATAATTTCCATGGCAGGGGCGGGGAAGCATACAAAATCACTGCAATTAAACACAATGCTTTCTTTCTTTTTAAATTAGCTCTGACATTGTAGTTCCTAATCAAAAACTGAGGGAATAAACATAGGTTATATATGAAAGACAATATACACTGGAAAGACAATGAATACAGCAGTTTGCAACTTAATGATTTTTTGATCTAGGCTCTAGGAAAATTTTCATTAAGGTTTAAAACCAAGTTCCTCCATATTCCAGACCAAATTCCATTATCTTATCCTATTTAACTATTTAAGAAAGTTAGAGCATGTCCCAGATCCTCATGAGAAGATTTGTTTAAGATTTTTACAAATAGTTTCTATCTTCTAAGATAGAGGCTCTTTTTATGATTAGAGACATTTAAGCAAAAAAGATAATAGGCAAGGTCTTTGAGTCCATTTTGCATTCATGAGATTTTTCAAGTCCTTTAAAAAGGAAGCCTATCTTCTCATCCCAGCATGACTAATGCTTTTCTGGGTTGTGGTCACAACACTCAGGCAAAAAAAAAAAAAGAAAGAAAGAAAGAAAAGAAAAAGAAAAAGAAAAAAATCAAACTCTTAGCTTTAGATGTTTCACCTTGCTCTGCCACCATTGGAGATCTTTTTAAAAGCTTAATCTGGACAGGACTTGTTTTACACAAGGTTTTCCTGTGAAAAGGCAGTGGGTGGAGGGGCTTTAAGGTTAATACAGGAACAGAGTTCAGTCACCCTTCATCTTCTGGTTTCCAGGCATTTCATCTGAGGTATTTATAAATAGATGCATTAGAGGCCCTGCTGTTTTGAGTAAGTGTCTAGTTTTAATTAGGTAAGGTCTATAAGCATTTTAATTAGATATCCAAATCCATCATCTGAGATTTCCCCCCCTCAGAAAATAAAAGTAATTTGATTTCTTCTCCATTAAATATAAGGGCAGTAAAATCTTATGAATAGATTTTCAGCTCAAGAGATTGAGGTCTTTTAGATAGGACTATAATATATGCACAGATTATTTTCTCTTAAATTTCTCTAAACTAATGAACTGTACAAAAGTAATGAAGTTAAACCACAACGTGTTAAGTGTGGCGCAGTTTTCCAACGCGGAAAAGGAAAAGAGTTCCTAGATTAATGCTGGTGCCCTGAATTAGACCCTATTTTGTTCTCTTGCCTTTTAAATTTAGTATTAAAAAAGTGTAAGTGTGTGTGCACATGTGTGTGAGTGTGTTTTATATGAGATGAAATGAGAAATGAGATGAAATGAGTGGTACCGTCATACCACTGCAATATATCCATCTGTTTTCTGTCACTATGGATGCAGTCAATGATAAAATTCAGGCGTGAGAGCAGGAGAAAAGATCTTGTAAAGATTAGACACTGTAGGCTCTGCCTTTTTCAGAATGCCTTTTGTATATGCAAATCACAGGGTTTTCCGCATATTTTTAAACCTGTTTCCAAATGGGGTAGCTGTGGGTGGCAAGAATCATGGTTTTAAAGCCCAGCTCTCATACTCGTTGGCTGGGGGCCTGAGTCAAGTTATTTAACCTGCTGAAAACTCACATTTTTTTTTTATAACCCACAATATGGGCACTATTTACTTGTGGTTATTGAGAGAGTTGTAAAGAATATGAAGAGATTTCCAGTATCAAATAAGCTCTTGTTAAATGGTAGTTATTATCATTTTATTATCTTTGCTCTTCAATTATCCTTTTCTCTTTGCCTTCTATTTTCTTTTATTTTCATTGGCTGAGCTTCCAACCTAGACAGCTCACACTTAATTAACAAAACTTTTTACTCTTTTCAACAGTAGTTACTGAAAATCAGTTTGAGTGACCTGAGATAGCCTATTTGATTCTCCTATAATGTGGCTAATCTGAGATGCTAACATAGAGTTAAAATTAAAGTATAATCTTTAGTAACTTTTACAATAAATTTAAAATATATTTAAACTCCAGATTTATTGGTTAATGCAAATACTTCAGCCACATGTGTGTTTTTTTTGAAGACCTCAGTTAAATAATCTATATTTCGATCCATGCTCTTACAAAGTTTATTGGATGCATCTTAAAAAATCAAAAGTGTCTTTATAAGTGAGCATTTTCACATTCTTTGTGTGACCCTGTGTATTTGTACAATTCTTTTTGGAGGAAAGCATATTTTCAGATGCCTATCCATTCAGATAAAAGCAAATATGGCCATACAAACCAAGTGAAACCTAAATAAATTAAGACAGATTTCAGACTCTTGAAGGTTTTTTTTTTAATGTATGGCTAAAGTCCCTCTGTATGGTAGTAATTATATTGCAATATTTACATATATCAGATCAACATCTTGGACACCTTAAAATTTACACAATGTTATATGTTAATTATGTCAATAAATAAGTAGATAAATAAATATGTAAAAAATTAAATAATGCTTCCCTGCATGTCAGGGATGGAGAGGGAGATGATTTGGAAGACCCAAAGACGTTCTGGACATCCTCCTGGAATTAATATCATACATATTATGACACTAACTTTAGAAAACATCTGTATTTTTTTTATGGCCAAATTCAAGGAATGTCTTTCTGAAACTACCCTTAATTAGTAGTGAAGAATTAATTGTTCTTTCATTCAAATTCCTAAAGTATCATTTCATATTTTGGTTACAATAATTATTTAATACATTTTAGTGATTGAATGCATGTATTTATCTCACTTGATTGAGTTTCCTATGCATAAGTGATTGTATTTTTATTTTCATGTCCCAGGAGGGCTCACAGTCTAGAATAACCCCTCTGTGAATATTGGTTTGTCTTGTTGACATCACAGAGGTAGGTATATTGTTACTCTTATAAATCGATATGCAACCTGTCCTCAGAGGGCAATTCTATAAGTACCCATTGTGGAAAGTTTTGCAAAACGGAAGAATTTACTCAAGATATTATAGATTTGCATGCACTATGGATTTAAAAATTATTTTATTGGGACAAAATTGTAAGCTAATTGTATTTACATAACTTCATGTTCCTTAATCTTTTGCCACCTTAACCAGTCCAATACATTATGTGAGCAAATAGAGGCATTTGGGTAAAATTCCTGAACTAAATTTTGTTGTTTTAATTTTTCTCCTAGCTGCAGAATTGGTATTTACTAATAACAGAGGGGAAGAGTTCCCCTAAAGTCCCCTGGTCACTTTCTGGAGCTGCTTGAGCAGGTAAAACCACAGGATGCTGCATTTTTCTAGAAGCTCCCTTGAGTTGTAAATAAACTAAAACATATCTTATTTGGGGACTTTTTTACATTCTATGAAATCATTCCTGAGAGTGCATGAGCCCTTCTTCATAACCGAGGCAATTAGATTTACTTAGAGGGGTCTCTGACTACACAAAATCAGGGTAAGATCTAATTAAACCATTGCAGGTGTTAATACATTTTGTCTGACTTAGATATTTGATGGAGACTTTTTTTCTTTTTCTTTTTAAAGGTTTCACAAGGATAAATACATTCACTTAGCAGCGGGTTAACTTCCATAGGATCCTGTAGCCAGGCCCCCATGCTCTGCACATAGACAGCATAATGTTTATGAACAGAATTTCTTTTGTGCTCTGTGTCAGAAAAGCACCCATTTGTGTCACTCCTTCTCTTTTTTTCTCTTGTGCATGTCTGTATATGGGCGTGCATGTCTTGTGTGAAACATGAGAACATTATCTCCACAGTTCAGCTAATTTTGTACGAGATAGCAGCAACCATAACATAAGGAGATATTTTGGGATTCAGACAGTGAACCAAGCCAAATATTTCATGTAGTGCAGTATGTCCACATAGAGCTGAAAAACGTAGCTTTTGTGTTTCATGGAGTCCCTTAAATTGAAGTAAATTTAAAATAGGCTGCAAGGTCAGTAGAGATTATTTCATTTTTATTTCTTTTTGTGTGCATATGGATTCCCAGTTCCAGTAAAAGATTATCATGTGTGCCCTGTAATAACTTTATCATATTATGCAACTTAAAGGCTGAAAAGTTTATATATATATATATATATATATATATATATAAAGGTAATGCTAGATACTAAATGCTAATATATATATATAAATGCTAATATATATATATATAAAGGTAATTGGACGACAATTGCAAAGTACATTATTTTGGAGTAAATTGAATTACAGGAAGATCTGAAACTATGTTAAAGGGTTAGAGGATGAATTAAGAAAACTATTGGTGGGCAAAGTGATGCCTTAGGGGTCTTTGAGGGTGTAGAGGACTTCTCATTTGTCTATCACTTTATCATTTTTTCAAAAAATATTTAAATTTTATATTTTTATTGAATTTATGTATTTTTTTTCATTCACTAACTCACATAACAAGTATATAGTGTGTCCTACCATGTCCCAGATGCAGGAGATACAAAGGTGAACAAAACTAATATAATACTTGTTCTTGTATATTTTGCAGTCAGTAAAAGTACCCAGGTATGTTTATATTTGCAATGATGATAAGAGATACGGCAAGAAAAACAAAAACAACGGATGATGTAAAAGAGTTAAATTAAAAAAAACAAACAAAAAAACGAAAAATTTAGCCTGTCCAAGAAGGCAGGGAATCAAAGTGACAGTTAATCTGACATTAGAAGACAATGAGAATTGATCAGGAAAGGGTGAGAAGAAGAATGTAAGGATGTAGGGGATATAATGGGTTGAGATCTTGAAGCAAGAAGGAAATTGGACCATTAAAGGAGCAAATTGAATTGAGAACCACATGTCTGGACAATAGCAACAGCAGGTAAAAAGTTTGAGATGAGACGGGAGAGTTAACCATTAATGTGCCCTGGGGCCATTTTAAAATGGGAAGAGACAAAGTATGTACATGGTTTTGCACGTATTCTGCTCTTTCTGAAGTAACACCATACATAACAATTACTCTTGTAAATTACTGGCTACCATTTTATAAAATCTTTTCTGAAACTCCCAGAGATAATTTATCTCTTCAAATTTAGGTCTACCTTGATAACTACATATTTCATTGCATTCATTTGTTCAACCAATTTGTCCAGATACCAGCTCGTTCTAGAGACTACGCTAGATGTTGATACAAAGAGATGGAGGATACATATAATAGTATCCTCCCTCAGGAAGGTTGTAATATAGAAGCACAATGCTTATCTCACTATTTTGTAATATTGTTAAATGAACTATCTACTTTAGAATATGTCTTGCTTTACAGAACAATTGTGAAGATAGTACAGACAGTCCCTATGTCTCACACTCGGTTCCCACTATTATTAACATATTACATTAATATAATACATTTGTCATGATTAATGAACCAACATTAATGCATTGTTATGAACTGAAGTCCATACTTTATTCAGATTTCCTTTGTTTTTACCCAGTGTCCATTTTTCTACTTCAGGGCCCCATCCAGGAAACCACACTCCATTTAGTCCTAATACTTCCTTAGGCTCCTTTGGCAGTGAAAGTTTCTCATTTCCTATTTTTGATGAGCTTAAATTTTTGAGGAGGCCTGCTCAGGTATTTTGTAAAATTTCCATCAGTTAGGATTTGCCTGATGATTCTCTCCTGACGAGACTGAAATTAGGCACTTTTGGAGGAAGATCACAGAGGGGAAGTATTTGCATCACATCATACCTAGGATACGCGCTACCCGCATGACATCATTGTCGATGTGGACAATGAGCACAGGGCTGATGCAGTGTTTATCAGGTTTCTCCTCTGTAAAGTTATTCTTCTATACGGTACCTGTTGGAAGGAAGTGGCTAAGCATGGCCCACACTTAAGTTTGAAGCACTTACGCTCTTCCTTCTTGGAGGAGCTGTATCTTCCCTTCCTTATTTTATTTACTTAATCATTTATTCATCTCGGTATGGTTCCATGGCTATTTATTTCATACCTTCGGTTATACTCCAATACTACTTTAGCTATTTTGTCACTCAAATTGTTACAGCTTTGTTGACGGGAAGCTTTCTTGCTCAGTCCCCACTGCCTTCTAACTTAGCCCCATGCCCTCATCAATTCTATTACCCCTACCACTTACTTAGCTTTCTGGCATTAAGGGACGATTCAGATGCAGCTTGTGTGCTTCCTGCCTCAGTGCTAGAATAAGTCATTTCTCCCAGAATAATACTGTTGTTGTTGTTTACATATATGTTCTTAAATACTTTGAACTAGATCAATTGAGGTTTTACCATTTGTTTTCATCTTTATATCTCTTGGACGACACTCATGTTTAGTCCCATTTTGACTCATTATATATTTGTTCAAAAAATGAGCTAGTTTTTCAAATTTTCCATTGGAGAGGTAACTACATATTTATATTATCTTCTGTTTCTCTAATAATACTTTGTATTGATTCCTGTTATTTAATAGGCACTAAGCAAAAAGGTTTTCATCAATGATGTCATTAAATTCTCCAACTCCTGTTAATTTGGTGTTATTTGATCAACTTTTTATAAGTGAGGAAAATGAGGCACAAAGAGGTGAAGTAACTAAACCAAAATCAGACAACTAGAAAGTGGTCAGCAGGAGACTTGAGTGATGGACTTGATCAAAGCCCAGAGCGGCCTCAGTCTTAATAAACTGTCTGGTCTCCCTCACTACACATGGGTCTTTCTGGTAAGCATGGTTGATTCTTGATTGTAAACTTTTATCTTCTCCATTGTAGGGATTCAGCCCGCTCTTTCGTTCTCCCACCTTTGATAGCTGCTTCCACCTCTAACTTCTCCACTGACTTTCCTCCTGGTAGAAGGCAGACTCCTTGGGTCTTACTTTATTAACCACCCAGTATGAACTCTTGAATACAGACCAGTTTTGTTTTGAAGAATCCACTGGATATATTTCACATGAAAAAAATATAGGCAATAACAAAATTAACAGAGAGATTTAAAAGTTTGTAAACACTAATTCTTTCACAGAGGGTAAGTTGAAGTCATGATTGGGCTTTGCAATCCAATATCCGTGCTCCATCATCACCTGGGTAAAGTCACATTATTCTTTCCTCTTCAATTATGCCACTTCTGAGATGAAGTACTTGTAAAAGCCAGACAATCTTTCTCCTGTTTTAAACCAAGGGCTAGAATCTCCAAGGTCTCCAGGTGAGCCAGCACTCAATTCACTAGGCCTCTGACTTGATTAGAAATAATATCCTGGGAAATTTTCTCATCTTGCCCCATTTGAAAAACATGAATTCTTACATTTCTAATCAACCTCTATACTAAAAACTCCTACCCTTTCCTCCGGACTTCTGAAATGTTCTGCCTTAGACTGCATGGCATTTCCTGAAGGAACTTACCTTCCCTTCTTCATGTAGCTAATTAGGTTAAGCAACCAGACATCATTTTTACTTTGCCTTGTGTCCAGCATCCTTCAAAATACCTTAACACTGCTGTAGATCTCTCTGATAGTTGCAGACCAGAGTTGCTTAAGGTATGTCAGGAAGGCAGCATATTTGAGATTTCCAATTGATAAAATAGCTAATAGCAAAGTTTTATTGTATATATTTTCCCTCATGAAACCTATTCAGCTTTTAATTTTGATCTGAAGTTTTTTTCTTAGCTCACCCAGGATTGGAATTTAATAAAAAACATTCCCTCAACTCTGTTCATGGAGCAAAGGATTGCTTTGATTTATTATATTAGACATACCCTGAAGGGCTAAAAAAGTTCAGGAAATGCATATAAACAGACCAATAAACTTGAGTCTTATAAAAATCACCTGGTATATCTACCACCCCAAGAAACCTCCTGGCCCTGATCTTTGACCTAGACTTGGTTTGAGAATGTGCGCTACTCCCCAGGGGTTTTGGAATGGAATGTGCCTCTTAACCCCAGACATATCTGGGTATTTCTGAGAGTTGGCATATGGGCAGTCACATGTTTCTGAGTATTTAAAAAAGCTGGCCACATACATTAGAACACTTTTTGTTATGAATGGTAAATACAAAGGAGCTAGATTGAACCACAAAGAAGAATTTGGATTTGTTCTAAGGACATAAACATAGGTGTCTGTGTCTTTTGTTTGTTTGTTTGTTTTTGTTTTGAACTCAAGGGAGGCAGTGCAAGAATGTGACAGGAAATTGAGAGACCTTCATAACCAAAATCTTTCTCTTCCTCCCTCTCCCCCTCCCTCCCACAAAGCCTCACCTCTCCTCTTCACGTCTTCCTGGGCATCTGCTCCCCAAAGGATGAGCTTTCCCTGCATCTCAGTTCATAAGGAACCAGGTGGCTCCCCATGGGCTTCACATGTCTGCTGTTAAGAGATAACCCCCGGTGAGACTGGTGTTTCCTATTTTCAGTTATAAATCCCAAAGACAGAATCTCTGATTGGCTCAGTTTGAATCATCTGCCTGCCTCAGAGCTCAAAGCCTCAGGTACAGCCTTGGCTTCTGGAGACCAACCAGGTGAGCCACTGCCCGGGCAGATCATAGGAGCCACTCTGGGTAGAGCTGAAAGTAAAGGCACTCACAAGCATTCGAAGCGAGAATACATGAAAGTCAGAAAGGGGTTCCCTTTTTACCAGAAATATTAAGAACAAATGGAGACCCTGTCAACAGTACCTTCCTCTTCTCCCAAGGTAGCCATATGAGTGAGTGTGGTAAATAGGGGACTGAGGATTGATTGACTGATAAGCTGGCAGTGTTCATGGAATTTGAATAAATGTGCTCTGTCCTTCCTTGTTAAATATAACTGGTAAACAATGCTGCCACAATTGCTGCTGTAGCCAAATCTGGGTCTTTCAAAGGCACAGGGCTTTACCATTAAAACAATCAATAATTCATAATACATCGTAAATCTTCAGTTCTAAATTGAGCTTCACAAAATATTGCACAAAACAGTAATGTGTCAAAAGGAAGAAGGTGAGAAAATGAATAAAAGCACAATGAAAAAATAATTTGATAAAATGATCATCTTGCTAGATTTCCTGATTTCATTACATGATCCAATGTTATTTAGTGTGCCTGGAATTATATGCTATCTACATAAATTTCGCATAGCTGGTGAATTGTTTCCAGGTAAAAATTAGATATATGTGTGTTTTTATTATACTACAATGAATTACTTATAGAGAAATTTTAAAACTGTTTATATGTATTTAACAATTCAAATTAGCATACTGAATTTATATTTATTTGAAATGAAAATAGCTATTAGAATCCTTAAAAATGCACTAAACATATATTACATATAACATATACAAAACACACACATAATTTTGAACCTTACACTATTTTGCCTTTATGTTTTAGATGATAATGCTATATAATTGAGTTACTCAAGTAAAAAGTGGTAGAGCAAGAGGGCTTTTTCTTTTTTTCCTTTTATTTTATATATGGTACATTCATGTACTTTTTTAAAATTATGACTTTTTTTAGAGCATCTTTAGCTTCATAGCAAAGTCAAGGGAAAGCTACAGAAACCTCCCATTTACCTCTTGCCCTCACACTTTCCTAGCCTCTCCCATGATCAGCATCCGCCCCAGAGAGGTTTATTTGTTACAATTGATGAATCTACACTTACACATCATAATCATCCAAAATTCATCATTTACCTTGAGGGTTACTTTTGCTGTTGTACATCCTGTGGCACATGGCCACCGTTTTGGCATCATACAGTGTATTTTCCCTGTCCAGTAATGTTCTGTGCTGCGCCTATCGGTCTCTCCATCACCATCCTCCACAAACCATGGAAACCACTGATTTTTCACTGTATCTACTGTTTCGCCCTTTCCTGAATGTCATATAGATGCAATCATACAGTATGTGGCCTTTCAGTTTGGCTTCTTTCACTTATAAAAATGCATTTAATGTTTCTCTATGTCTTTGTATGAATTGATAGGTCAGTTCTTTACAGCACGGGATAATATTCCATTATCTGGATATGCCACAGTCTATCTGTTCCGCTGCTGAAGAACATCTTGGTTACTTCCAAGTTTTGGCAATTATAGATAAAACTGCTATGAACACATGTATGCAGGTTTCTGTGTGGATGTAAGTTTTCAATTCTTTTGAGTAAATACTAAGTAGTATAATTACTGGATTTCATGGTAGGAATATACTTGATTTTATAAGAAAATGACAATTTTTTTTTCCCAAAGTGGCTGTACTATTTTGCAAACCCACCAGCAATGAATGAGAATGCCTGTTTCTCCACATCCTTGCCAGCATTTAGTGTTATTGTTCTGTTCTTGCCATTTTAAGAGATGTGTAGTGCTGTGTTGTTTTAATTTGCTTTTCTTTGATGACGTGAGTGTGAAGCATCTCTTCATACGCTTATTTGCCAGCTAGGTATCCTCTTTGGTGAGACGTCCGTTAAAGTCTTTAGCCCATTTCAAAATCGGGTTGTTTGTTTTCTATTGTTGAGTTTAAGAGTTCTTTGTATATTTTAGATAACAATCCTTTATCAGATATATATTTTTGGAACTATTTTCTCCCAGTCTGTGACCTGTCTTCCCACTCTCTTGACATTGTCTTTCACTGCGTAGATGTTTTTAATTTTAATGAGGTCCAGCTTATCTGTTATCCAGTACCTTAAGAAAGATTATTAGTGACATATAGTGAAGTTGCATCATAATTGCACATTACTTGTGAAAATTAAATTGTACATTACATACACACATGCACACACGAGAAAAGAATATCCTTTTAAATGGTGCGGACTACTTTACCCAGCATTCCACTTAATAAACAAATGTTGCAGAATTATTGTGAAAAACTAGAATTTAAAGTCACTTTTCCATTACTCAGCATCAGTTCCCATATATCTCCAACAGAGTAAACTGACCACCATATTGAATGGTTTTCTAGTATTTAGAGATACCTGTTTTTGACAATGTGGCTCCTAAATACAATTCAACTACTTTATGTACTATTCAACTTGAAGAAATCACAATTTATTCTAATGATGGATTATGTACCTTCATCTACATGTTGATTTGAACTTAATGAGAAGAAATATCTAGGCATTCTTAAGGGTATTATTGTTGATTTGTGACTATCTATATCTATCTATCTATTTACGTTAAAATCATAGCTAGTTTTTCCTTCACTTTATGATTTTACTGTTGAAAACCAGCATAACTAATAACTACCAATCTATAAACTGTTGGAGGGTATAAGCTGCAAGTAATGTATAAAGTATGAGGATAAAATAATTCAGCTTAGTTTTGGCAAACCTATTTGGTCATTTATAGATAAGTGTGAACTAGTTTCTTAAAACTTGGCACCTATTTTCTTATTTTGAAATTCATATATATTCAGATATTTTCTAATTTCTTCATTTGAAATATCCCTTGAAGCTTGCTCAACTCATTTAAATTCAATTAATCTTGGCATGTGGCCATTCTCAGTGAGTAGACTTGATTTCTAGTAATAGTCAAAATTCATCTCATGTAAGTGCTAAACACTTAAGTTAGAAAATTATTTTAAGACAAAATATGTTGTGCCTCTAAATTAACCAGATGACTTCACTCCTTGGATCACAATCCAGCTCTAAGAGTAAGTCGTGGGGATTAATTTCAAAATGCTGATGAGAACTTTATTCAAATGATTAAATAAATTTGATGACCATTTTGAAAAAAAATATATTTGGATGTTATAGTTCTAATACATTTACTTAAATTTTCACTTTCTAGTAGCCAAATCGACCTTACTTAAAAACGTCTTAGCTTCTTACCAAAGAGGAAGTGTGAATGAACTTTATACCTTTACCTGTGTGTTCTTTCCAAGCTCTTGAAAATAGAGCACTTATTTTCCCTCTCTTAGTACTATTCCATTTTAAAAAATTCTTTTATAGTACTATTTCATTTTTGAAGACAATCTTTAATTCAGGTAGTTGCTTGTTAATTTTTTTTTTGCACCTTTTAAAAGGACATACCACAATTTTTCCTCAAGTATCAGCTATATGGGGAATGTCCATTTGGTATTCTTGGACTTTTCTAAAATTCTTGGCATATAAAATGTGGATAGATTTATAGAGAACAGGACTGGAATAAGTTTAAATGAGTAGGGTGCATATTGCAAGGACAACACTTTAGGGGACTAAATTATTTAAAAGTCAAGACAAATCATATTGAAAAGCAAATTATAAAGCAAATCAATGTTAACACAAAAGGTCTGTGATGTACAAAAACCAAAATTTTAAATAAAAATGGATATTTGTTTCTTTGGTTTTTCTTTTGTTTCCTCTGCTCTATAGGGCAAGGAATTGCTATTTTTTAATCAGCCTAGAGTTCCTGGACCGGTTAGACGTTATGTCTCCTCTGGGTGGGCCTGTGAGTGCTGATAATGTTGTGAAAGCTGATTGAATAACGGGCTGTAATACACAGGAACATAGTCATCTTTTTTGATTGTAAAACTTTCACTAACTTTTTCCAGCTAGTTCTAAATATAGGAGATTATTGTATTTTGATAATCGTTTGCAAGAAAGAACACTTTCCTCAGGTTCTAATTTTTTTCACAGCTGCCTTTTACCTTGTGCTATGAAGCACTGTCAGAGAGTCATGTTCTTAGCCCCTTGAAGGTTACATGTGTGATATCCACAATCCTGTGTTACATTACATAATGGAAAGTCAGGCAGTGCTGTTGGTAGAAATCAACTTGAATACCTGTTGAGACAAAACTGTTACCATTTGTTTTAGATTGATATATTCTTTCTGAATAACGTGAAAGTACATAAAGGGCAGAAATAATGAGGAAGCATAAATATCGAGAGATAAATGCTATGGTGTGCCATTCTAAATGGAAAATTCTGCCTGCTCTTCCATATTTAAATAAGTTTGCTGTTTATTCAGCACATGACCTGAATCACATTATTTACAATTCAAGTATTTGTATCTACTGTGAATCTTGTTTTGGCTGTTTAGTCTAAAATGGTTTTCCTTGTTATTTCTTGTATACTGTATACAACCTAGATTAGCATAATCACTGTGATTAACATTAATTGAGGAGTAGAAATGAAAATGGTTTCTGAAAACAGTTTGGCTGATATGTATAATGGTAAAATTTTGTATTACATGAATGCTCAAAATATATTTGACTTTAGTTCTAAATCTCTAAAGCATTAAGTGGGAGAATAAAATCTTGGGCATAGGTGAATAAGCAAATATATACTAGACAAATATATAGATGTGATCTATAAAGGAATATACATTGCTATACTAACAATATTTACTGAGAGGCACGATAATATGGTTGTTAGAAGTATAGAATTTATAACAATGCTGACATTATTCAATCCTTTCTTTATTAACAATGTAACCCTAAGTTTCTGTACTGAATCTCTCCAGAGCTCAGGTTTCTTTACTTGTGAAATGTGGATAATAATATAACTTAGCTGGTAAGGGGGTTTCAAGACTTACGTGAAATTCTGCAGTCAAGATTTTTGACATAATGTTAGGCAAATAATAAATGTTTTCTAAATAACATCTATGCTCCATCACTTCTCTGATTTTTTTCTCTGTTTCACGGTTTAATGCTATATCCTTATTCACAGTTCCACAATTTATTCTATACTCTTTATATTAATAGCTTATAATGTTATTGACTTTCTTAAATTTGCTTTCCTTTTCATTTCTGTAGAGAGGTTCTGAAATTCTCTGTACATTTATCTTTTTTTTGTTTCTATACATATTGTCCTATTTCTAATGCAAAATTATTTCAAGAAGAGCCAGATTTTTCTTTGAAAGTATTAAATTATAGTGCATTTTAAATAAAAAAATGGCTTCCCATTGTATAGTTTAAACAAATTTAAGTTGGCTAAACCTACCCAAAAATACAGAGTATCTGCATTCCAAAATATCAATTTCAGAAGGGTGGGCAATGTAGTTTAGTGTTGTGTTAATAAATATATATGTAAATTACATATGTAATATATAATAATTTATATAAATTTCTATGAAATTTATGTAAATAAGATTTACATATAATTTCTATAAGTAAAATTATATTATATAATATATTTCAAACACTTAAAAATCAAAATTGTTAGGACAGTAAAAATATCTGTTGGCTTGACATCCCAGATAATCAAATATCTTCTGTGACAGATACCAGTAAAGGAAGGGAAAGAAAGTTATCATACAGGAATTAAAATAAACTTCAGTATTGTGACTGTAGAAGAGATAATTCTTTTTTGTTATCAATCACTAGTAAAAATTAGCCAGACTGGCAAACATTTCCTAACCACTGTTTTTCAAGAGTATATCATCAGGTGCACATTCAGTTGCAAGAAACATTGAAAAAAAATACAACATGATTAAAATATTATTGTTTTTCTTTTACATAATAACCAGTTTAGCTATTTGGTAGTATCATAAACTAGGGTTTTTCCATCTTTTCTACTCTATGATTCATAGAATATTGGCCTTTTGATCTTAAGTTTGTTGCCTCATGGTTGCAGAAGGATACTGCAGCTCCACATATCAAAACCTCATTTTAAGGCAAGGATGCAAACCATGGAAGTAGGATAACTCCTCATGTAGCTTTCCTGTTTGTGAAATTATCATCTTTTTAGAGACTATATTTATTTATTTTTAGACAGAGGGGAAAGGGAGGAAGAAAAGGAGAGAGATACGTCAATGTGTGGCCGCCTCTCAAGCACCCCCAACCAGGGACCTCGCCCATAACCCAGGCATGTGCCCTGACTGGGAATCAGACTGGCAACCCTTTGGTTCACAGGCCGGCACTCAATCCACTAGCCACCCCATCCAGGGAATGAAATTATTTTTGAACAAAAACCATTAGCAGAATGTTCCTTTATCTTTTTCATGAAAAATGAAAAGTTACCACTCACTAGGCAAGTTTTAGACTTACTTCCTCTGAAATCAAATGATATCTTCTTGAATATACAAATGTGTACTATAAAAGCATAAAATCAAGAAAAGAAAATCAAAGCTCTGTTAACATGGCAATGGTATGTGAGGAGCTCTTATGCCTGCCACATAGGCCCTACATGCACTCATATACACAAACACACAATTTTATATACAAGAGGAAGCATGGCATTCACAAATAAACTGTCATCTGTCTGCACATTAACTTCCTACTTTTTTAATTTTATTTTTTCTATTTGGGTGTAAAAATGTTAGAAATGTTAGAAACTGGCTCAGGCGGTTGGGCACTGTCTGTAAAGTGAGAAGTCACCAGTTTGGATCCTGGCCTGCGTGCTGCCTGGGTTGCAGGCAGTTTCCCACTTCCCCATTGGGGCGCATGCAAGAGGCAACCAATCGATGTTTCTCTCCCTTTCTTTCTCTCTCTCCCTCTCTAAAAATAAATAATAAATAAAATCTTTAAAAATGTTAGAAGCTGTTAGAAAAGAGAGTGCCAATAAGTTACAGCTAATGCCTTTATTTTTTTGGTCAAAAGTATTTCTAAAACTAAGATTCCATTGGAGATAGAGGTCTTGAGTATTCCGTTTTAAATGCCGTTACCTCAAAAAGAAGTAACTTAAATCTCTTATACCCCATAAATAATTAAAGGAAAATGAAAAGAAAAGAGAAAATATGTGGAAGGGCATGAGAAAGTGAATGCATAAAATGCATGTCAAACATCTTAAATGTTTGTCATGATGTTGGCTTTAAGCTTCTTAGAAGCCAACAGGAAGAGGAGAACCAATCAAATCGAGACATTTGTAGTATAGACAGAAGTGAAGTTCTGGCTCACAGGAAACTCAACTACTCTGGAAAAATCCAGATGTGCTTTTCTCATGATTCCTATAAAAAGAACAAATACAACCCAGTGAATCATAGTTTCATTAACATCTTTACAGCTGACACATTGCTGCATTTCTCAGAGGTAATTCCTTAAGAGCTTCTTCAATTTCAACAATAGCAAACCACCTAACACTAATTCATTAACACAATTTTTTGTTTTGTTTTGTTTTGGTCAAGGGCCATAACCCCGGCAAATCCTGAATCAGGAAGGATAAAAGAATCACATTTAATAAATCTATTTTTCCCTCTCTCCTTTGTAAATTCATCTTCATAAATGAGAGTAACAGACACAGGAAATGGACAAGTAAATTTACCCTGCCTCACAGTAGACAACACATTTAGCCTGTTTTGGTTAGTTTTATTACTTCTAAAGTTCTCAAAGTTTTAACAAGTTAACATTTTTTCTTATGTTTGTGCTGGGGGATTTCAGCATCTACTAAAAAAATGTTGAGTAGAAGAGGAACCGTTAAGTTTCAACCATTTTTCAGAACAAACTAGGGTTGCCATTTAATTTTATTTTATTTTAAATTATACTTTCTTATAAATATTTTATGAAAATAAATCAAAGATTTTAGTCATGAAAACCCTGCTGAGCAATAGTGTGTCAAAAAAATTACCTTTGATCTTGACCATTGACTTTTATATCTATAAGTAATTAAATATTTAGGGAATTAATTCATTTTCAACCATTAATTTTCATCTCAGGTTAAGTGTTTTGTCTGTTTGACTTCATTTCAAATTACTGAAACGTGAACTTAGACATCACCTGGCAAAAGATAAAAATCTCAAGGGTCCAGGAGCCCCAATTATTAATCTCTCCTGTGGAGGTGACCAATCAAGCTGCATAAAGAACATCTTTTCAATACAACCTTTGAACCTTCCATGACACAAGCAAAGGCAAACGTAGACATAATTTATAAGCTTCAAGAGATATGTTATTGTTTTCTGAAATAAAAATTTTATATAATAATTGTATCTGAACTTTAAAATTGTTCCCTAAGTTTGTGTGTTTGTTTTTATTTGTAAAGATAGTTCTTTTGGAAAGTGTCATCACTTGTTCATTTAACAATAAAAAACATTCAATATTTTGACTAAATTATTGACAGTTAATCCATTCCTTGCCTCCAAATTTACCTTTAGAAACACTAAAACATCTTTGAACACTTAAAGAAAAAACTACTATTTGGTTACCTAAGCAAATTACAAATGTGAATAAAGAAACACATATTAATTTCAAAAGGTCAACAAAATCACAGGTGCAAAATTGCAGTTGCAACTAATTAATCTCTTGAGCAAGGAATCGGTTGATTGCAGGTGCAATTAGTGAAACAGAAAAAAGAAGGGATGGTGAAGTTTTATTGAAAGTTTAATCTCAAATTGTATGAGTTTTCAAACTGAATTGCACTGAAATTACTAAAAGTATCAACAATTATACTGGTTTACATTGGCTGACATGGTGCATGTGTAATTTGTAACAATAAAGCGAAAAATGCTGATGTTTTTCATGTACTCTTACTTTCAAAGAAGCTTTTAATTTTTCAAGAACAAACTTTCTCTATACTTTATCATAACAAAAGTTGATAAAAGAATGAAATTTGATGCCTGGATCAGTGCTTACCACCAAAGTGAGGAATGCAGACTCAACAGACAAAATCTTTTTCTCCCTCATCCCAATCTTCCATTGTTAACTCTTGTCTTTTTAAATGAAAATAACAATAGAGGTACTATCAGGAGGAGCATAGGTGTATAAATTTTCAACCATCCCCTTTCTTTCTAGGAATTCAATTTTTTAAACACATTTTATTTATTTTTAGAGAGAGGGGAAAGGGAGGGAGAAAAAGAGGGAGAGAAACATCAATGTGTGGTTACCTCTTGCATGCTCCCTACTGGGGACCTGGCCTGCATAACCCAAGCATGTACCCTGACTGGGAATTGAACCAGCGATGCTTTGGTTTGCAGGCCAGCACTCAGTCCACTGAACCACACAAGCCAGGGCATAGGAATTCAATTTAAAAAAAATCTGTTTCAAGGAAAACTAGAAGAAAGATATAATTCATGGGTTTGTAAATGAAAGGTCTACTGTGAACATCTCAAATAAGGCAAAAAACTATACTGGAGGAAGTAAACTAAAAAAAGGAAGAGTGGAAAAGGGGCCAAGGGGTGGGACATCTCAGAAAAGCAAACCACACTTCCTGCAGGTGAGGGCATGGTCATTTAAATCTGAACCTCTGTGAATATCGATAGTGGTGGAAATTGCAGTGGAGCTGGACAGCAGGAAAAGCTCTCCTGGGCCCAGAGTAATAGGAAAAGAGGTTGCAGAGCTACACAAAGCCTGATCAAGTTCCACTGTAAGACGTTTCCTTCACAAACCAAAGGAAAGAAGCTTTGTTTTGTGAAGAACAGAAGATAACTGTGGTCTACTTTTTACATAATCTATGGAAAACTTGTTGTTAAGTGCTAGTCAAGAAAAAGACAAAACTCACTCAATAAAGGGTAAGAGGAAAGGCAGCATGCAGAGCCTTGAAACAAAGACATCTTAGGAAGTTAAATAAGTTTAACAGAATTTTTAAGAAGATAAAACAATTGCATCCAAATGTATTGTTTTCAGAAAGTAGACAAAACTTATAAACTAGCATTTAACCAAGACTTTTTAAGAAAAGAATAAAGCACTCACCTCTTTAGGAAAAAAACAACAAAACAGAACAAGAAGATGCAAAATCTCAGAAGAGTGTTGCTAGATTACAGAATGAGATGAAAAAACAGTAAAATCAGAATGAAAAAGAAAAAAATAAATAATATCATTATAAAAATAAAGGAGGATTTAGGAACATGAAGGGGAACTAGAATACAGGTAAAAAAGAATAAAAAGGAAAAAATAGAAATAAAGAGAGAGAGAAAAAAAATGATAATTATAGGTGACTAGAAGAGGTTCAATATATGCAAGTATGTCATACCCAAAGAAGAAAAACAAAGATTATACAACTTAATGATCAGTATATTTAAAGTATAGAAGTATATCTGAATATGAAACTCATTGTACATTTCAATAAAAATAAAATAAAATTTGAAAACTATATTTTTAGGTCATGTGTGGAAAAAAAGGACCTGCTATGGACATTAAGATACAAGATAATAAAATAAATGAATTTAAAGATAGAACTTCTTTAAGGGGAAAGTTAAGGTTTGTCTTATTTTAGTACAACAAAAGTCAACCAATTAAATAAGGAAGCAACATCTGTGATATTGTACTTTAGAGAAAGGGCATGTACCAAAATTTCACATCTAGCCAAACTGTCCTTTCAGGATCAAGACTGCTGAAAACAGTTTTGCCTATGCATGAATCCAGACTAAATCAGATTGAGATACCATTTTTACCTTCTATGTGGGCAAAAATCCAGAAGTGTATCAACAGACTCCTTTACTAGGAGATAATGTTGATACACTGAATGTAGGAGGATAAATTGGTGCAATCTCTGTGGAAGTTACTTGAGAAAATTAATCAAAGCTACAAATACATATCTACTTTAAACAAACAATTCTATTTCTAGGAATGCATTCTGTAAACACCTTTCTACTATGAAAATGATACATAAAAACGTTATTTACTCAACATTTGCCATAACAAATCATGAGAAATAAAACAGATTTTTATCAAAATAGAGCAATGCAAAAAAAATTGTGCTTCGCCTACAGACTTTTTCATGCAGCTATGAAAAGTGAATGGGGTGTTCTCTCTGCACTAATATAGAAGGATTGCTAAATTATACTCAGTGGGGAAAAACAAAGTACAGAATAGTATGAATATTCTTCTCTCTTTTGGATAAAAATATAGACTCTTATTACTAATATTTTTTGCATAAAGAAAAGGAAGGTTAATAAAAATGGTTACTGTACCTTTAGAGGAGGTAGCAAGGAAGTGGGTGGATACGGAACATAGCTGAGGATACTTTTTGCTCTATACATTTGACACTGTGGTGTTTTTTTTTAGATTTACTAATTTTTTGAGCACATTACTTATTCAAAAAAGTACAGAAGGATAAATAAGAGTAGTCAAAAATTAAAATTGTTGAGTACTGCTCTAGATACTTTTTTCTGAGATCAATAAATATAGTTCAAGCAACAGAACAATTAATATAGAATTTTTCATCTACTTTCCTAGGATCATTTTTTGTAAAGCAAGATGGAATGCTTTAAATATGTATATAATTTTATTTTATCTCTTAACTTTTGTAAGAGTTTGATGAGATATTTTCTATTCTGAATAATATCTCATCATTTTACTGTAGATTATATTTGTAAGAATCCCTTAGCAGACTGTAAACGTTACATGGGCAGCTTTACCCGTCATGCTCTTTGCACTTTTCTCAGAGCCTGGAAGAATATATTACATATAATAAGAGTTCAACATACATTTGATAAAAGAGTGAGTTTGTGTGGAAGTAAATGAACAAGGAATCAATGCCCTGGGTGACACAGGCCAAGGGGAACTGTTTTTCTTTAAGCCAGTCACCCACCCTTTCTGCTAACTGCTCCTTTCCTATGGCTGTATTCTCATCTTTGGGCTTTACTTTCTTATCTGTAGTGGCCAGTATCCCTAGTGAAAATCACTTGTATATGTGCCAATAGTTTTTCTGATAAACTCACACATTCTAACATGATAATGGAGTAGGTTTAGAAAGGTGTACCTATGGTAATTATGTGTGTGTGTGTGTGTGTTTTAAAGTTATAACTGCATAGAAGGATTTGAGGCCAGACAGGAAGAGAATTTCATACACAGTGGATGTGACAGGGGATGAATGCCAAATTAAAATTGTTCTGTGGCTATTGCTTTGTTTTATTTTGGCTTTTTGGCATATGATTGGCTTTGCTGAGTGTAAACCTCAGTATGATGGCATCTGTCAGTCTCAGGGTATTAAATACTGGTCCCGACAGGAGCCGCACAACCTCACAAGGCAGCTGATTGCCTGCTCACTAACCCTTATTGAAAGTCCTCAAAGTAAAATACAATAATTATCCCTGTGATTTTTGTCTAATACTTCTGGGTCTACTCTTTTGCCCTTCAAAATAAAAGAACCTTCCATAGGACAGCTTGTCAAATATTCAAAGAACGTATCCTGTTTTCTACTAAAGCCTTGTCTTTTCCCCACTGATATCCTGTGCCTTTCTTTTTGCTTTTTTTTTCTTTTCAATTTCAGAAAAATGAGTTTTACTAATTTTGCAAATTTTTGAACATATATATTCTTATATTTAATTTATCAAATTTGATTATATTTTGGCTGATTTGGCTTCAGAGAAATTTTATATAGAAATTTCCTAGAGCCATGAAAAATTGGTTCATACAGAAAAATGCTAATGCAGTTATGCTTGCCTTCTTAACAAAGCTAATTTTCATTTGTATGCTTTCAGTATATGTCAAGGAACAGATTGATAGAAATGTTATACTTTGTAGCTTATTCTTCAATTAGATGCTTGACATTTGCAGCCAATTAAAAAAAATAGAAAGCAAAGTAACCCTATAGTTGTAAATTTGCTTTAAAATATGAATTCAAGAAAGAGAAAAGTACTGATGTCACCAGTTCATAGCTAACAGAAAACAAGCACTAATGAAGAGGTACTTTAGTATAACCAGACCTTGGAAATGCTCTTAAAATTGAATTTGTAAGGTAGGACATAAGTTATTAAATTTAGAAATCTTACAATAAAATCATCTGATATATATATATATATATATCTGAGCATCTGATCATCTGATATCTACATATATATATATATAGATAAACTTTATTTTTTATTGCTGACACTATTACAGGTGTCCCCATTCCTCCCCTTTGCCAAATCTTCTGTTATATATTTTAATGTATCCTTAGTGTTCACACTAGATTATATAGCATGTACTTTCACAAAAACATTTTTATATTTTGAAATCTCTGCATATAATATCTTAAGGTTGTCAACAGTTTGAAAAGAATGGAGGCAGCTCTTCTGAAAGTGGATTGTATTTTTAGGAAGCAGAGAAACTATCAGACTGAATGACATGCCCAGGCAATAAGAGCTCAACCTTATAAAGAGAAGAATTTCTTGTTCCTGAGGGTGTGGTGCCAGCTAGTCAGTTGGCCTGAGGCCTGGCTGGAAGTATGAAGCAAAAGAATTGTGATCCTGGCTCTAGACCAAGTTTTTCAAACACAGAAGGAAACAAAGAGATAGTCTTAGACTTTATAGTCAGGCCAACAGTGTAGTACATCTCATTGTCTCCAGCAGTCTTTTTTTTTTTTTTCTTTCACCTCCCACCCAAAAACTAAGAAAGAAAGGGAGGACTTCTTTTAAAAAGTCCCACAGCATTTCATTGGGAAATCTTTGGGATATGTTTTTATAAGCCAGGAAGACAGATGACAGGAGGCTCAAGAAATGAAAAGGAAAAGAAAGGAGATGACTTTGGGGGACTAGCAAATATATTACATTATGTTATATAAGTAGTGAGCCAGAGGGCAAGGAAGTTCCGGGAGTCTGCTGATACTCTGTACTCCTGGGTGCAGGGATAGCAAATGTCAGGATATTTTACCGATATGTGTAGAAGAACATTTATATGGCTCATCCCCTAATGTTCTGATAAGAAAAATTGGGGCATTTAAGTAACTGGGCAAAACAAAGACCAGCAAGCCTTTGGACATTCACACATATTCTGATTACCAAATTTTGTGTGTGGGGGGTGGGGGGACATTGGATGAATGTTTAATAACATCTGTACAACATTATACTATCATGCAGAATATTTTCAAAGTCTAAATATTTTCTTTGTTCTACCTTTTCATCAATCTCCCCACTCAACTTCTAATAACTACTGATTTTTTTTAGTGTCTATAATTTTGCATTTCCCAGAATGTCATATAGTTGGAATTATAAAGTAGGTTGTCTTTTCAGATTAGCTACTTTCACTTAATAACATGCATTTAAGGTTCCCCCATGTATTTTCACCACTTGATAGCTCATTTATAGTTAGCTCCGAATAACATTTCATAGTCTGGATGTACCACAATTTATGGACCTATTCATCTAATAAAAACCATCTGGATTGCTTCCAAGTTTTGGCAATTATGAATAAAACTACTATAAATATCCATGTGTGGGCATGTTTTCAACTCTACAGCAGAAATACCAAGGATTCTTACTGCTGGTTCATATGGGGAAAGTATGTTCAATGTTCAAAAAACCATCAAACTGTCTCCCAAAGTGGCTGTGCCATTTTTCAATGCCACCAGCAATAAACGAGATTTCCTGTTGCTCCACAAACTCATCAGTATTTGGTGTTGTCGGGGTAGATTTTGGATATTGTAATAGGCATGTAGTGGCATCTCGTTGTTTTAATTAGAATTTCTTTGAGGACATATGCGTAGCATTTTTTCATGTTCTTATTTACCATTTAAATATCTTATTTTGTGAGGTATCTATTAAAGCCTTGAGCCCATTTTACAGTGGGTTATTTTCTTATTGTTGAAATGTAAGAGTTTTTTTGATTTTTGGTAACAGTCCTTTATCAAATTCTTAATACAAAGTCAGGCCGAAAACTGTTTTTAGTAATCTAAAAGACAAAAGGCTCTACAGGTAACCATCTCAGGCAGAACTTATACATTTAATTTAACGAACACCATCAAAATATTTACTCTGAATGGATCATATTAGTTATGACATAAAATTGTTCTTGGGGAAAAACTTGATTGATTCATTCATTTATTCAACATTAATGCAAAATTTTATTTACACAACTTAATTGTTTCACATATTCCTGGCACCATACCTTGGCCAGTGAGACATATAAATTTCTTTTAAATACTATTCAGTGGTATAACCTAATTTTAAAGTAAGTGTTGACATTAATTTACATGAGTTTAAATGTAATAATACTGCAATTTGATTCAGTAAAGGTTTAGACTCATGCCAATGAGTCTTTACCACTATTTAATTTTCTTAATGAGGTTCAAACACTGGACTCTTCAATATTTACTGTATCTTTAGCATACTATGTTTATTACATGTACATTAAATTTTTCACTTTTTCTAACATAAAGAGTGGTAGGAAGAGATCATAAAAGGTGTGAGGAAAGGCCATCTGCAGTGACCATAAAGATAATATTCTGATGTGAAATTTTAATAATATCATATAATAATAGTTTTTAACAATAGAATGTTATTCAGATTGTAAGACTATTATTGTCCAAAGACTCCTAACTTTGTAATGAATAATTAGAATACTGCGATAGCAGAGGCTGCTACTTGTCCAATAATGTCTATTGTTTTCTTTGTCCTTTTAATAATAGAAATTGGAACTCAACTCTATGTTGATGTCTGTTACAGTAGCTTAGCTTATAGCTTCAGTAATGTAAAACTCATCTTTGTTATTAACCAGATTTTGTAATGTTGAAAAATTATTTAGTCTCTTTGGATTTCAGTGGGCTACGAGTACTCTGAGGATTTTTCCAACTCTAAACGTCCACGAGCCTAAAACTGAAAGTGGTTATGTGACAGTAGAAATCTTTGGTATTTGTCCCTGCAACCATCCCACTCGCACAATACCTGAAGGACCAAATTAATTTAGTGAGATAATTGTATTAATATTCTTTTAGTAAGAGAAGTTCCAAAGTCTATTTCTCTCCTCATCCCCTATTAAGTGATTTATATGACCCATTCTATACCATATGGGTGGCTGGAATAAGTAGGGACCCAGAGAAGTATGGTCACCATAAAGCAAGATGAAGTAGACAAACATTACTGGACTAAAATAGAGGAAAAGGAAAACAGTAAGACCTCTCACCAAAAATGAGAAAGAACAAAAGAACAAATCTGGTATTTGTCATAAGGAATCTATAGAGACACATTTAAGAGAAAGCACATTTACAGTGGACGACTGAACATATTGTTGGTTTTCAGTAGAGCTGCTAGTGACTGCTGAGTTCAACTAATTACACTATATTACTAATAAGGCCAAGGTTTACTCCCCATGTGGGTCAGTTAACTGTGCCCTGTACCATAACCACAGAGCATGCCCCTAACTTTGGCCAGCTGTCTCCAAAATGCATGCTCTTTGTCATAAAAGGGGTCAGGTGTATATGGATCAGTGCAAATCTGTTCTCACCACTAGGAAAAATTCTCAAGGCAGATGGTAGGTCAGGAATGTCACTTTAACGCAGCGATTTTCAACCTTTTCCATCTCATGGCACACATAAACTAATCATTAAAATTCTGAGGCGCACCAAAAACTATTTTTGCTGATCTGAAAAAAATAGGTATAAGTTTTATCAATTTACAAAATAAATTATAATGATAGTAAGTACCTACCATTTTTGCTCCAAAGTGACTTTTTAAAAAATCAGGTGCCCATACTTATACAATACAATAAGGATATCTGTTAACAAGAATTAACTAAGCAGACGCAACCTTGTTATGTGATGTGACCAATAAGATGCAACTCTATTATGTGACCTATACATGTATGATTCAAGACAGGGCATTCACAATGGATGACCATTGTTGTGTTGACTATTGTCATTTTTTTACTTGACACTCTAAGGGAACATAGGTCACTGCTCCTGACTAAATAGTCAGGTATTGCACGTTTTAAAAATTCTTGTAGCACACCAGTTGAAATTGCTGCTTTAGTGTTTGAAGTACAGCATGTGTTCTCTTATTGAAAAGGAAAACAGAGATTTGTCAGCTATCCAATTGTAATTGAGTATTTGGGCTAGAAATCCAATCGAATTTAGTTTAGACAATCAACATGAGGGTTTATGTGATTTACTAAAAGCACTACTACTTCAGGGTCTCAAACTTCAATGACTTTGGTACTAAAAGTGATACCCTGACCTTCTATGTGAAAATAGCAGTGGTGCAAATAACGATGAATTGAACAATTAATACTGCACCTGATGTGACAGAAAACTGTAGTAACAAAAACTCATTCATCAAGCTCTTGATTTCCTTAGGCCTGCAATTCAGAGGCATCAAAAAATCACATTGGGTCTTAAGTGCCTGATAATAGAACAAAATATGTTGATTTTATTTTAAAAACTCATAATACTTAGTATTTTTATTTAATTATTTGTTTAAATGTGAATTCCCTCTCAAGGTACTGAATTTCACACAAAAAAGCAAAATTTCTTGTTTATGTTCTCAGGACTGTCTTCTCAATATTGTCTTAATATTTGCAGTACGCCTCACACATGAATAGTATAAATTTTTCTAATGCATGGTTACAGTGTCAACACAGATTATATAACAGTCATAATTATTTATTATATTAATTTCACTTTTATAAATGTATTTGAATTCTGGTTTATTATGTATGTAAATTAAAAGTATTAGCATAAATCTGTATAATTAGATATGCAAAAGCATAGTCCCAGTAATAGAGATCGCAAAACAAAAAGTTTTAATCTATATAAATTATAAATGAAAAGTAAATTCAGTCTTTTAACCTTTAAAATGGAAATTAAATGAACTTCAGTTTGGTGTACATTTCAACAGAAATATTAAAAAAAGTATTTGCTTGGTTGCTAGATTTTGTTAAAGCGGATGAAGATAAAACAGAAATAAACAGTAATTAAATTACACAGAAATTTCTGGATGAAATAAAACAATTCTTTACAACTTCTAGGTAATGGTAAAAGTGTTTCTGGCAAGAAAAGCATAAATAACAGCAGTGTTAAAACTGTGCTTTACATTCTTTTGGCAATTGAGTGTATGAAGTTGAAAGCGTTAAGCAGAGTATTTGAGTTTCATGTTAATCTGCATTTCACTTGACTGCTTTTTAGTATTTTGTAAGCATGGAACTGGGTGGTTTGGGTTCAAAATAACAAATTACTAAATAAAATAAAAAATTGCTACCCCAACAGCTTTGTGTTTCTACTAGGTTTGTCATGCTGTGAGTAAAAAAACAAACAAGTAAACAAAAAGAAACTAAACAAAAACAGAAAGAAGAGAAAAACAACTGTTAATTCTTTAGAAGCATTTCAGCACCCAATCTGCACTACCAAAAATAGTCCTTGAACATAGAATTATCTAGAAATTCAGCAGTTTGCAAATATGTGCACTAAGGAGTAACTTTTTCACACTAAAGTATTTTTGCTACACATTAGCAAGTACTTGAGGACAACCTGCTGGTACCAAAGGCCTGCAGTTGGCTGTTGAAATAGCAGAGCAAAAATACTGAGCTAGCGCTAACCGAGAACCATGGTATGTCTTCTCTTCATAGTGACTAGTACATTTGACCAAAAATTGTTTAAATGCTGGCATCGAAAAGACTGACCGCATTTTAATACTTCTTTCTTAACCTTTGATACCTTTTATTTTTTTTTAGAAGTGCTAAGCATGCATGTCACCTATTTTTTCCATAGGTGTTGATCATAAAATATCGAATTGAAGACAACTCATATCTAAAATAGCAACAAATCCAAGCATGTATGTATGTTTGTGCTTGTATAAGTGTGCGTATTCATCATCAATTCTGTGTTTTGGTTAAATGTTGGCAATGCTATAATTGGAAGCAAAGAGGCTCCTGCTGGAAGTATGGGTATTCTTACCTCAGTCTATTAGTTCTCTGTACTGTTAGAAACTGTTACTACATAATAGTGTTCTTAAAATTATTAGAATCAGAGGGGAGGAGGGAGGAGGTTAACAGGGGAAAGAAGAGGAAGGGTCAAGTCAAGGAACATGTATAAAGGACCCATGGACAAAGACAATGGGGCGGGGAAGGATTGAAAGTGGAAAGTGACGGGTAGGTAGGTCAAGGGAGAGTAATGGGGGGGAAATGGGGAAAACAATCATAACTGAACAACAATAAAAAAATATTTTAACTCCCTTTTTGCTACATCAGCTTCTTTCCACATATTAATGTGGGTTTCAATAATTGTATGTTGATCTCATTAATTCATATACCCATGTGGTAACCCACAATATTTTAAGGTTGTTTGACCTCTGACCTACTAATTTTAATGTACTTATATTTTCCAGAAAAACCTGCAAGAGAACAGGTATGTAAAAAAATACAACTTTAATAAGCAAGGGGACGGCATCTCTTTATTGGAGGAGCTTGCACTTTGGCAGCCATCCAGATGGCAAATAAAGTTGTTTAAATATTTGCTCATTAGTGAAATGAAATGGTATCAATTTAATTCATTCCCATTTCATGTTTCCTATGTTTCAAAGCAACTTTTTAATACACACTGTAAAGGTTTCTCTGGAGCTCTTGTGTTATTTGTTTCCTTTTTTTTTCCCAGGGAACTAGATATAAATTAATGAAGTCATATTGAATGGGGTGTTGGGCTCCGCCCAAAATCTTCTGACTCTTTTGTTTGAAAGTTTGGTTGTAAATTTCAGTGACTGCAAAATCACAAGATGTGCACCACTAGCAGAGCTAAGCGGCTGAAGTATGTTAATGAAGGAGTCTAGGTATCAGATCAGATAGCTGATGCATTCCAGGACTGTTTAGGGTAAGTAAGAACCTGTCACAGAAGCAGAAGCTGCTGTGTAGCACTAGGTTTATTTGAGACATTCAGACAGGGCAATAAAAACGCATATTAATCCCTAAGGATAAAAAGTCGTCACTGTTGTATTGGATAAGCATCTGTTTTGTCAGATTTAGTCTAACTGTGGGCAATCAGTAGTGAATTAGTGGAGGGAGATGGGGTTAGAGATGTAGAAGCTAGAAATGTAGTAGACGTTGTCCAGCCCACATTGGTTATACATCCCAGGGCTGTCCTCTCGTCCACATTTACTGGGAAATCTGCATTTCGGGTGGCCAAAAATAAAGATAATTTTTCCATTCTCTTCTGACTTTTATTTTCACTTGGATCTGCCATGGGGAACCTAGAAAGAAGGAGGGGTGAGGAATTAACATCTCTAAAGTGGAACAGATATCAGTGCCCTTCAGACTGAGTTCCTTGAGGTAAGGATGTTGTATTATTTCATCCATTGCCTCCACAGTGTCCAGCACCATATTAGGGAAAATTAAGTACTACATACATAATTGTTGAAAGAGTACCTTCTGACTAGTGACAACAGTTGTCCTTTATTATTTTTAGTCTTTCTAAAAAAGAACATTGCTACAATCAGATCATAAACCTTTAGATAAAGGAGAGCATAAGAGTTCTTCTTTAATTAACCATATTCTGGTCCTCAGTCCCATGCATTACTTGCTTTTACTTAGTGTTTCTGAAAAAGCTAAATAAATATACTTGTTACAACACTAGAACAACATTAGCCTAAGGGTATCACCGTAGGTCGCTGTTACTACCAGAAAAAAAGGCAAGATTTGGAACAGGAATCCAAATAATTATTCATTTATTTTGAATACTACCCTAACAGTTCTGCTTAGAGAAAAGGTTAACTGACCTCCTACTTTTCCTTTCAATTATGCTTGCATAATGATAAATTTAGAGCCAAGGGGATTTTTGAAATACTGGCTAAATTCCCATGCAAACAATGCAGTTTTGAAAAATGTGTTGAAATGTCTCTTTAGTAGCTGTGCCCACTTTTGCAAGATTAATTCTGTAAATAGACAGTTGATACATTGCTATATCAGGGTTTCAGACACTAGATACGGAGCGAATGATTTTGGGCATTTAGATCTATTTCAACGTTTAAGTTTACATATCAACAATACTCTATTTTTCATGAAGTTGTCTGCATACTTCTCAGTCTTCTTCCCCAAGGCAAATGTAAGACCAATTTTAGAAGAGAATTTCAAAGTGTGTTTTCACTGATTATTTCAAATCATTTATAGATCATGGAAGTTTTTCCCTCACTGCCTGTGGGAATTTGTTTCGCAGTTGAGTGTCTAACTAGTACATTTTCCTGTAAATCCTACATTGCTCCAAGAGGGCATCCAATGGCACTTACCTTTGTATTGTCTCCTCACAAATTATATCAGGGTTGGCCTGTGTGACCAATAAAATGTGGATGAGGCTGAAAAACTTGCTACATCCACCTTCCTCTCTTGGATTGTTCACTCGGTGGGGAGCCAGCCACCATGTCTAGCAGCCCTATGGATGGATTCATGTGGCAAGGAACCAAAGCCTTCTACCAAAAAGCAACACCAACTCACCTGTTATGTGAGTACCCCATCATGAAGTGATCCATCAGGCCAAGTCAAGCTTGCAGATGACGGTGCCCTCAATATCTTGACTAAATTCATACATCATCCTATGCTAGAATCTCTCAGTTAAACCATTCCTAAATACCTGATTCACAGAAACTGTAACAGCAGCGAATTGTAACCCACCCCAACATTCTGTTGACATTCTTTCTGTAAATGCTGACTCTGGCTAGTAAGTTCTTCACATATGCAAAGTAGCTCTCAATGACCCTGTTCCACCTCCCTCATCACCCAAGGGATGGTTGTGGGGTGTTTCTCCATTTGGGGGTACATTCAGCTTAACAGCTCATTATAATTCCCCCCTTTCAGATAAAACTCTTTATAATCTTGTAAAGGACAATGGGAAGAGGTCTCATTATCTTCTTGTAGCTGCTTCCTGCTGGACATGGCCGTTCTTCTACGTACCCTTAGGTGGGAGTCCCTAAAAGAGTTGGGGGGTGTGGTATAGAAGGTGGTCTTCCCATAAGGGGAAGGACCTTGAAGAGTCCAGGTTAGTTGACTGTCCCCGGGGAGTGGCAGGCTCGATGTCCGAAGGCTGGCATTACTAGACAATTGACACCTTTGTCATATTCTGGAGGTGACAAATTTGGCAAGAAAGTTAGAAGGCACAATTAAAACAACCACTAAATGACAAATTCAAGGATCAATTCATCAATATCTTACATTAGGAAAAGAACGGCTTATCCGGAAGAAGTTGTGCAAGGTGCACTGCACCTGTCCAAAGCCCTTTTTTCCCACTATACTCAACTTGTCTGAGGAGGATATTTTAAGATCTGCCCCCTTTCAGATTTCTGGGACCTCTCTGTCCAAGCCATTAGGGCAGAAAAGGAAAATCAGTTTTACAGTGAAGCCCACAGACCACCCCAACACTTCACCAACCCAATCACTTAGTTCAGCCAAACTGTTGAGTCTCAGGGGGTGATGATGCAGATGGGGGGAGGATCTCTATTCTTCATATTGCATGGCTGGATACCTTCTGGACAGACCTTATATTTATATTTATGTGTGTGTGTGTTATAAAATGAAATAACTTTTAAATGTAAATAAGTGAGAAATATCACCCTTAAATTCACCTTAAGCAAGGTCTGTATTGCAACCAGTCACTCAGGCAATGAGGTCATAGGCTGTCATATGAAAACAGAAGGAAGGACACACATGTTAATTCATAGAACAACCCACAAACCAGCCTTTGTGTTTGTAATACTGCCTTTTGGAGAGACATCCAGTTGCAAGGCCTTTGCTGAAATAACACTTAGCAGTGCATATTTGACAGGTCCTACTTGCCTATATCTTGATCATCTTTGGTGATGTTACACACTCAATTTTAACTTCTAAATGAAAACACACTTTCAAGACAGTTAGCTGCAGTCGTCCAACGTCCAACATTGAACATTGCGATTTTCCTTGAACCACGATTTTTCTCTTACAATCACCCTCATTGTCATTAAAGGGGCTGAATTGAGTCCAGTTTTAATTTTGCCTGCTCATTTGCATAAACACACCAAGAGCAGCCATGGATCATCCATGATCTTTAAGTCCACTTTGCTGGAACTTACACAAGAAACATCTAGATGGCCTATTTAGTACACCCTTCGGGGCACAGAAGCTGAGGCACACATCCGCCATTTGCCTTTACCTGTGCCAGTTGTTTCATTCAAGTCTTTAGGGCTTCCACTGTGCCTTCAGCTTCCTTTTTAGCCATGTTTCAGAAAAGCAACTGTCATTCCTTCCCTAGAAAGATTGCAACTGACCAAGGTACCATGTTTTTGCTTGTGGGTTTTTGCAAACTTCACAAATCAATCTCAGTTCCTCAGAGCTTTCTGGTGACACCCAGAACCCAGACATGCCTCCTTCAAACATGACATTCCAGTCAAAATCTTGGTTAGCAAAACCGCCATTAATGACTGGTCTTACCAGTTTTATGCAAAGAAACCTTATGTCATCACTCACTCCTCCAGAATGCCAATTTCTGGAGGGATCAGATAGGGGGGAAAATACAAAGTGTGAAGGAAAATCCTTGTTCCTCTGATATCCACTAAGATTGCATTTCCATGTCTTATACTTTCCCTGTTCACTTTCCTACGTAATGTGAAGTTTTAACTTTCCCCGGGAAATCTCAGTTTCTTTTCAGGGCTGATACACAGCAAGATTCAAAACGACAGAGTTCCAAAAAGACAATACACAGGTAGAGGCATTTTCTTGCACCAGTGCATCCATTGGTCTCCTGGCAGAATGTGCCCTTTTAAATCGGATTCGAGGTGCTCTCTTACCCCGACCAGAGCATCCACTGACCTTGTGGCAGAAAAGTGCCCTTTCAGAGATGGCCTCTTGGCAGAGACTTGGTCTTTGGCCTCAGGCTGAAATACTCATCAACCCTGAATGACCTTCCCTGGGTCCCAAGTGGCAAAGGCATTCTCCCCAACCTGTTACAGGCGACCTTTCCTAGGTCTTCAGATACTAAGGATTTCCTTTCAGAAAGAGCGAAATTCAAATCAATTGCCGCAAAATCAGAAAACAGCTAGCTGAGGTTTCCTTTCCTTCAGGTTTAAAACTTTCACATTTCCATATGCCTTTAAAACTTTCCACAGACCTTCTGCATATTTTTACCCATTCAGATTCAACCATAATACACTTTCCACCCTTGTTCTTCCCCACACTGGGAGGGACTACATTCAAACTCAGTATCTGGCGGCTAAGAGTCCCTATCTTTACAGGCACATGCATCTTCCACTAAAAGTCCCTAGATTTGAAGGGACATTTTGCAGTTTTCTGAAGCTCAGACCTTGCAAACACCCTGTAACTCAGATGGTGACCCATGGACCCTAGCTCATGACCTTCAGATCCAGTTGCACAGAGAACCCACCTGATGCAGTGTCCACACAGCAGCAACGCACAGCACATGATCTGAAGAGCATGCTTCGCCCACCACCTTGCTCAGTTCAAAGATGGCAGAGCTCTCATGTGACCCATTATCCAAGTGACAGAGTGGCCAGTTGTCACATCCAAAATAGCAGCATCCACACATGCTGGGTCACCCAAAATGGCAGAGCCCACGTACGACGCCCCATCCTTCATGGTGGAGCACTCATGTGACTCACCCTCCATTCTATCCAAAATAACAGTGCACTCACATGGCTTGCTGTCTGATGCCCACCATGCATGCAGGTTTGGCTTACAGAGTCTAGGTGTCCCCTACCTCCCCAGACCTGCTCCTTTACACCGTTCTGGCATTCCTGGAGATGGGCACCTTGAGCTGGGGTGCAGAGGAGTTCCCGGAGACTGGGAAGTCCCAACAGCCATGCTCCAGGGGTCAGTTGGCCCCAGGTGGTTGGAACCTGAGTACAGATTCCCTTAGCCCCATCTGGGCTCGCCAAAACTGTAAGCGAGCAGACAGGGGCAACCTAGAAGCAACATATTAACCAAACTATTATCTACTATTCCATTATTCCATAACAGTGCTCAGAAACCAACTTTTAGCCAGACCATCTCACTTCTCCAATCCCTTCCCAGATCCATTTCCTTTCTACCTTTCAGTCATGTTTTGGCAGATGATACTCTCATGAGTGGTACAGAGACTGGGAAATTCCACAGTGTCACCCTCCTATACCTGAGGGGGTCAGGGGACCATAGGCAATTATCAGTCCCACAGTGGACACCAGCTACTGTTACAAACAACCCTCCCCAGGGCAGGGGGTTCTTGTTACTACATGGTTCTTTTGCCAGCTGCCAATAAGAACTGTGGCTCTCAATGTTGGAGTTTGGTAAAAAGGAAAGGAGGTACTTCTTCAAAAGTTATATAGGTTCAGAATAATTGCAGGATGTCACTATTAAATTCCAAAGTCCCATTAAAACACCCACAAACACACACACAGTCCTGCCTCCCCTTGCCAGTCCAGACCCGTCAGGGGTACTGCATCTCAGGAAAAGAAAATAGAAGCCCGTAGCTCAGCTAGGTTCCAGTTCTTAATCCAAAACCACCTGGCACTTTGTCACGGTGGGCCAGTGGGGGTCCTTCTACATCCTTTCAAACTGTGTGGCTAAGAGAGAGAACTCCACACAGCTGCTACAACCTGCTTTCCTGCTTTCTAAGCCATGCAGTCAAGAGAGCCTCCTCTCCACTCCCAAACCACGTGGTTAAGCCCCATCATGGCTACTGTGCCTGGGTTTAAAATTCTGAAGCAAATCTTCCTCTGTAAGCCCATTCCTGACTCCTCTCACACCGTGTTGCATCTTCCAGTAGCCTGGCTTCTTCTGCCTTTCTCAGTTGCCATTGTTAGTCTGGGCAAACATGGCCCTGAGACACAGAAGCAGCCTCTAAGCTGCTCTCACAGGCCCAGGTAGCCCCTCTGGCTACATCGAATCATGGGTTAGAGTCATGCCCATTTCCCTGGCTCCAGGTGCAGGGATAGCTTTTTAACATTATTAGGACACTGACCAAGTTCTTCAGATATGAAAAGTAGTTCTCGATGGCCTTGCTCTGCTTCCTTCATTGCCCAAGTGATAGCTATAGGGGTTTTCTCCATTTTAGGGGACCTTCAGCTCATCACCCTGTTACAGTCCTTGCAGCTGACTGGCCTGGGTAAATCCCTCCCATTGATCTGCCAGCAGCAACCAAGACTCAACTACAAGAAGGGGGCGTACTCAGACCACACAAAGGGTGCACCTCAAGTACCCAGCTTGGGTGATGGGGGAGCTGTGCCACTGGACCCTGCAGGACACCTACTATATTAGGACACATTACCAAGAAACGGAGTCAGTGCAGCTCTATCTAATATAAAGAAACAAATACAGGGAGACTGCCAAAACAGGAGACAAAGAAAGATGGCCCAAATGAAAGAACAGATCAAAACTCCAGAAAAAAAGCTAAATGAAATGGAGATAAGCAATCTATCAGATGCAGAGTTCAAAACACTGTTTATAAAGATGCTCAAGGAACTTAGTGAAGACCTCAACAGTATAAAAAAGCCCTAGTCAGAAATGTAGAAATGAAGGATACATGAATTGAAACAAAGAACAACTTACAAGGAAACAACAGTAGAAGGGATGAAGCCGATACTAAGATCAAGAATTTGGAACACAAGGCACCAAAAAACAACCACGCAGAACAACAGGAAGAAAAAGGAATCCAAGAAAATGAGGATAGTATAAACAGCCTCTGGGACAACTTTAAGAGGTCCAGCATTCACCTCATAGTGTTGCCAGAAGGAGAAGAGAAAGAGCAAGAAATTGGAAATCTATCAGAAAAAGTAGTGAAAGAAAACTTCCTTAATTTGGTGAAGGATATAGACTTGCAAGCCCAGGAAGCACAGAGGGTCCCAAAAGAGATGGATGCAAAGAGACCCACTCAAAAACACATCATTATTAAAAGGCCAAAGGTTAAAGATAGAGAGAGACTCTTAAAGGCAGGAGAAAAAAAGTTAGTTATGGGAAGGTTGACAGGTGGGAGGGGGGAGGAGGAGAATGAGTGAAGAGTTGAGAGAATTAAGAAGTACAAAAAAGTAGTTACAGAATAGCCATGGGGATGTAAAATACAGTATAGGAAATAGAGTAACCGAAGAACCCATGACCCATGGACATGAACAATGGTGGGGGTATTGCCTGAGGGAATAGGGGTGCTGAGTGGATGAGGACAAAAGGGGGAAAATCAGGACAACTGCAACTGTAATAGCCTAATTAATTACAATAAAATGTAATTTAAAATAAAAGAATCCTAGGAACTAACTTCAATAGATACAGACTTCAATCTTCAGGCATCCAAGGCCTGGGAGATTTCCTGACCTTCAACTGGGGAGTCAGGATGACATGCAACCAGGATGACTGAAGCAGCATGATACACATTGGATCATCAATTACCTTATCAGAATGGAGTGCTCATCTGCACTTAGAGAACTTTACAACCCCCTCCCCTTGTTCTCTCTGTTCTGTTCCTGTCTCCTTCTTCAGAAAAACTGTTCCTGCACTGAGATGTTAAGATGGTCCTTGAGACATAAGTCCCTCATCTTTTTCGGTGACTGGAACTTGAAAAAATCTCTTTCCTTTGCACCAGCACCTGTCTCTTGAGTATTGGCTTTTGAAGTGACAGGCAACTAGACCTGCATTCAGTTATAGTCACTGCTATGAACAATGGGATAACTGCTCCTGAAGTGAAAAAATAATTTTTCCTGATCCAGTAAAATGAAAATACTTCTTTTTTAAAATTTTAAGTACCTCTCATTTGTAATTAAAGTTAATATATTTACAATAATTATAATCAAACTAGGAAATTCTGTTAACTAGAACCATGTGAACTTTTTAAAGCCCATCAGGGTAGACAGGAAAAATGGTAAAAAAAAAAAAGATGCCAACATCCTAATTTTTAGAACTTGCATATATGTTGCCTTTAATGGCAAAGGGTGCTGAGCAGGTATTAGACCCCCAAAACTGTACAGGTAGGAAACAGGTAATAATACTACTTGACTAATGGTGGAGCTATGATTCCAAATCACAGAGGATTATTCTTAGATTTCTGAAACAGAAGGGAGTTTTCCCAGCTGGGTTGTGAAATTTTTTGGTACTGGTGACTTCCTTTTTCCTTTAATTTTTCTCCAGTTTTTGAACAGAAATGCTTGTAACATTTTGAGTACACCTGTCCTCCCACTGCCTGTGGGAAGTTGTTTCACAGCTGAGTTTCTAAGTAGTAAATTTTCCCATATTTTTGAAACAGGTTATTTGTTTGTGTGTGTGTGTGTGTGTGTGTGTGTGTGTGTGTTTCACAGGTTCACACAGGAGAAGAATTCTGCCCTAGATGAAGAATACTCAGAGCTTCACTCACACCTAATTTAGGTGATGCAGAAGATAAGATTTGGAAATTTTGAACTGATAAGATTTTGGACTTTGTGTCCAAAATGCCTAATAGGTTGAGGTTTTTGGGAAGCTTGGAATATGGTGCACATATTGTGAATGTGGGGCAGATACGAAAATTTGGAGGACAAGGGGTGGACAGAATGATATCCCCATCCAAAGAGATTCACTTTCTAATCTCCAAAACCTGTCAATATGTACCTGACGTGGCAAAAGAGACTATGAAGCTGTACCTAGGTTCAGGATCTTGAGAAGAAATATTATCCAGATGGATCCAATGTAATCACGAGATGCTTGTATGTAAGAAAAGGAGATTAAAGATCAGGGAAACATTGAAGGTGCTATGCTACTGGATTTTAAAGTGAAGGAAGGAACTATGAGCCAGGAATGCAGGTGACCTCTCAGAGCTAGAAGATACAAAGAAACAGCTTCATCCCTAAAGCCACAGGGAAGACTTTCGTTTTAGCCCAGTGAAACTCATTTTGGACAGCTAACTTACATAATTGTAATCAGATACATTTGTGTTCCTTTGAGACTCCATACCTGTGGTAATTTGTTACATATATGCATGCTTATTTGTTACAACTTTGGTTTAGAGAATGGGATTTTAAAAATTCGGATGAAAATGAAACTTGCTTTTTTCATTTTTTATTTTGTCCTTGAAGCCTTTCTCTCTCTCTAGCTCATTTTATGTGTATAAATGTGTATATATGCATATATCTTTCTGTAGATCTCTATCTCACTATACATTTTTTAAAAATAATCCCATTAATGTTCCACATTGTGTTCATCCATTTCTCTAATGGTGGCAGTTAGTTATTACGAACTTTTAGTTATTACAGTGCTGTGGCTGATTAAGCTCAGCCATCTGCCGTGATTTCTTCCCCTCAATGATTGTTGTCATGGTTCTGGAACCTGCTTTCTAATGCATAGCTGACCACTCTCCCCTTGGCTCTTACCTGAACCTCCGCTGTGCGTCCACCTCACCATGGGAAATGCTCTCAGGACTCAGTTCCCGAAGAAGGGACTTTGGGAAATTATCTAATCTGGTATCCTGAAACTGCAGCTTCCCCAGATCTTTGACAGATCAAACAGTTTGTACAAGATCATGAATTAAAATCATTGCTACAGTTATGGTTGTTAGTTTTTTCCTGCTTATCCAATGGCTATCAAAGTAAAATTTCCAATTTGTGTGCCTCATTGAAAATGTACTGCCTATTAACTGCTGCTCTTATCAGTATTTTTCATGAATTCAGTTTAGAAATAAAATATATTATTTTTTTCCCTCATATTTGTTTCTGAGATTGCATTCGAAGCCAATTCAAAAGGAAGAAGATGGCCAGGTATTGTTTGAACAACAATAGCTTCTCTCGTTCTATAATAAAATGCTTGCACATTTGTTAATGATTACCTATGACCAATTCACTCTGCCCCCTCCCCACCCCAAAAAAATCAAAGGGGATCAAATCCCTGGGACCTTGCTATGATTGTATTTGCATTATTAGAGTCTTCTAATATTTTACCATTGAATTTAAGCCTGTGGTTTCCTGTTGGTCTCCCACCCAAGTGGTTTAAGTTTGAATATCTAAAAACACAGGCCCAGGCCCTGAAACATTTAAATGTGATAAAATTGAATTTTACCTATGCGATTCCCAGCTGAATGCCACTTCTGATGCACATCGGCTTCAAAAGAAATTAAAGGATAAGTAACATGATTACAATCAGATTAGCTTGTCTAGGCAGACAAACGAGATTGCAGAGTTGTCTGAGTAAAGATACTTCCTAGTGAGACCAGTTTACATCACATTAAACAAAAATGAGTTTCCAATATGTGTGTTATATAACAAAGTGGGTAAATGGAAAACTGCACCCTTGTGACCAAATATGAGCCAGGGAACTCTCTGTTATTTCGTAACTATTCAAGAGTTGACTGCCTGTCTGAACACTTTATAAAGTATCTTAGAAAAAAGCAAACAAACCAGAATCATTCTCTCAAATTTGTTGTTTAAACTAAATGAAGTATTCTTTGATTAACAGAACTTATAAAGATTGAAAGAGGAATTCAGAGACCCCCAAAATCTTGGATCACAACTCATTCTACATTTTAGAAAAAGATCATGAAATGTATTCAGAGGGTAACTCATGACAAAGGTCACACATAACTAGAAGAGAGGAACACACATAAGTGATTATTAACTAGACAGTATATAGAAATGGGGAGGGATCTGTTTCAATTAACATGATATCCATAGTGGGGGGGGGGAATTTCCTCACTCTATTGATCTCACTTATAAAATTACTTTATTATTATTATTATTATTATTATTATTATTACTTGGGGGGAGTAAAGTTGTATAGGGGAAGAAGAAAATAATTGAGAAATATTTGTTTAAGCAAGTGTGATAATGCCACACTAAGCCATTTTCTTTTCAGCTTATAATTATCCGGGTTATAAAGAAAAAACATGCAGGGAATTAAAATAATTTGTGCCTTTTTGATTGTACACTAATATAGATGCCTTGATGATTGGGCAATTCCATGAGTAAAACTGCTCTAACAGAAGTTTTAAAAATAAAAAAAGCCAAGCAGATGACAGCACTTTTGAAGTGAGAGTATGGGATGTAACAAGGAGGAAGGGAACCCTATTTTTAGACTGCAGTGGAATAGCCAATTTGTTTTGATCCCAATGTTTTGATCTAAAAAGCCCATTTTCTCCATCACAAGTTTTGTTTCAGTGTCTTTGGATTGCAGAGTTATGATACTTCAGATGTTTTCATATTGCACAGAATATATCCTTTGAATGAATGGTGCCTTTTAGAATAATTTGCTGACAAAAAATTTCCAAACATCAGTTTAGAATTTGGAATATTTACTGTTTGCATTCTTCAAAAAAAAAATAAAACTATATGTAGATAAAACATATATCATTGGCTAAGTTGACTTTTTTCATGGAAAATGCAACTATATCCTTTCTTTACTTAAAGTAAAAGAGATAAAGAAAAACAGGATTGTCAGCAATCTAGGGAGATATTTCAAGTAAACTTTTTTCTTCAAAATATAAACTAGTACCTCAATGTCTTAAGTTCAGAGAAGTCCAGTTGTTCATATAACCTAAATCAGATTGCTCAATGCCACCATCATAAGAAGGCCTTCGATATGGGTTCAGATCGTTCTCTCTTTAAATGGAGATTAAATATTGTCAGACAAATGTGGAGAGCTCAGTGAAGTGCTCATAAGCACAAAGTGGGGTGGCACTTTAACAAAGCACAGTGATTCTCAGGAACATGTTTTGACAAATATTGTATCAATCATTGATTACTCCTGTGATGTGGCTATTTAATTCCTAGTACTTATTTCCAAAAATCAATAGTGGGTTCGCTTTTCAGTAAAAGCCTTTAAACAAGAGTTTTCCTAGAGATAAATTAATTCAATTTCGGTATAGTGATATATTTTACAGTTTGAAAGTGGGACAACCATCCTGAAATGTATCAGCCTTAAAAACATAGCCAAAAAAAATTATTTCAGCTTTCATGGATCTTTGAACATGAGTTCTCATTTCTTTTTGGGTCTCTAGCTTTCTTTCTCTTCCTTGTCTTCTGTTTTGTTTTTCTCTCTTTGCTACAATTTTCTTACCTAACAAATGGGGGTTAATAACACCTCTTCATGGGGTTGTTGTGATGATTAAATGAATAAATGTATGCAAAATGCCTAGTGTATTGCTTAACACATAGTAAATGTTCAAACAATATTTATTAACATTATTCTTTTTATCTAGCACAAACAAGGCTTATTACTTATAATGTAATGTCCACACTATTATACTATATTAAAGTTGTATGTAGTGATGTTGTCACCCGATTGCATGAGGTAACTATGTTTCCTTTTTTTTACCCAATGTGTGTCAAATAGTGTTGCTCATTTAAAGCAGCGTACACTGCAGCAGGCATATTTGAGATGCTTTTATAATTGAAAGTCTTATTGAATTATAGATTGTCTGCCTTTTTTTTTTAATTTAGTTTTAGACAGAGGGGCAGGGAGTGAGAGAAGGAAACATCAATATGTGGTTGCCTCTCGCGCACCCCCTACTGGGGACCTGGTGCGCAGCCCAGGCATGTGCCCTGGCTCGGGAATTGAACTTGAGACCCTTTGGTTCGCAGGCCCAGGCTCAGTTCACTGAGCTATACTAGCTGGGGGAAGATTGTCCACTATTCTTAAGGAGCAAAAGTGAAACTGGTCAAAAATTTCTCCAGCACTTTGTTTTTACCTCCAGGATTCTCTCTCTTTCTTCTTTTTAGCTGTTTAAAATTGTATTTTATGTCTTACATTTTATTTTATTCAATTGGTCAAATGAGTCTATGTTTCTAAATCACTATTTTGAGTCATAAATTTATCTAGGAATTAGAAACTCTTGATTAAGATCACTCTGTTACATTTCAACCTATCCAAATCCCACCCCCATTCTAGACTCCTGTGTTATTTTCTCAGGATTGAACTTTTGTTACTCTGGTTTCATCTAGCTTTTGAAATAGCAAGTTTAGTGTGTGCTTTGTTTTATCTGTGGGTTCCTTCTTCTTCTAGTGCTTTATGTGGGTGCTGTCTGGTTCAGGACCATGACCACAGCAAGTGACAACCGTGGTCCGAGATTCTGTCACTCAGCAGACCAAGGTGCAAAAAATTACCCCTGCAAAGCAGATCCAAAGCAGTATCTCGGTAGCCTTCTTAGAATATACCTTGGTCAATGTTAAACTTAGTTTTTATCATTGAATATGTACCTTCTGCATCCACTCTTAAAAACCAAACACTTTTGTTCATCTGAATACCCGAGTCTCTAGTCAATTCCCATGTATTGAGTTACTTAAGTCAAAAGGAGTCTCTTCATTGAAAGGTGAATTACCATCTCCCTACAATTCAGCGATTATCAGGAAGCATGATTGTATGATTGCTATATTTTTCACATTTTTTTTAGTTCATTTGTGTTTTGAATCAACACCTTAACCATTGCATATTCTATCAGAAATTTTCTTTTTTATAGTAAAATTCTTGGTTTAGGTTATGTCATCCAATTCCTACTTCTAAAAAAAAAAAAACTTGGTTTAAGAGTTGATTTGCCTTGAATGTATAAAGCAATGCCAAATTCCTGTACTTTAAAAAGTTTTCGGAATAAGCATGAAACCGATTTCCCTCTGTCTGCTAGGTTATTAAACCCTTGAGACATCATTAGGGAGACCAAGGCTCCAACTGGTAAAGGGACTGTTCACACTTACCTCACTAATAAGAGCTGTTACAGAGAGTTTCAAGGAGAAAAGTCTCTGGTTCCTACTATAAAGAAAGTGTTGTAACATCCTAAATTTTTTCTTTAAGAGAATGAGTAAATGCACTCACTGTAGTATCCCTTACTGTAGAATATTGTGTGGTGTTTTAAAGGATGAATAAATTGGGCCAAGAAGCATAAAGTATTTGTAAGAAATAGTGTATAAAAATAAGTTGCAAAAGATACATAACAGTGATACCATTTAACACTATACATATAAACACTATACACATCAATTTTCTTTGTTTCTATCTGTCTATCTATCACTCTCAAACCAAAATAATAAGACTGCATTTGCAGAGGCATGAATATGTGTGTCAATGCAGAAAGACCTCTGGAAGGATACCCAACTACCCCTGTGGAGCAGGGCGAGTGGTAGAGGAATGGGGAGGAGTTTGGGATTGCCAGCAGGACACAAAGGAAAACAGATTTGCTTCCAATAATGAAGTGTCCATCACTAGATGAGTGGAAAAAACAGCCATGGTACATTTACACAATGGAATATTAGTTGGCTATAAAAAAAGAAGGAAGTATTGTCCTTTGTGACAGCATGGATGGACTGAGAGGGCATTATGCTGAGTGAAATAAGCCAGTCAGAGAAAGACGAATACCATATGATTCCATTCATATGTGGAATATAATGAACAAACTGAACTAACAAACAAAATAGAGACAGGCTCATAAACAGAGAGAAGGCTGACAGCTGTGTATGGGTGGGGAGGGTTTGGGGTTGGGTTAGGCAGGTGGAGGGATTGAGCAGAAAAGAATAAAAAGTGAGAGGAAAAACTCATGGACACAGACAACATTGTGCTGATTACTGGTTGGAGGTGGTGGAGAGACATAGCATAGAGAATAAAAGAGTTTTTGAAAAAAGCTTTGATTACTCATGCCTGAAAAACAAATGACTTTCTACTCAAATTTTCAAGAGGTTTTTTTGGGGGGCAAGAAATATTTATTTATTTATTTATTTATTTATTTATGTATAATTTATTGATTATGCTATTACAGTTGTCCCATTTTCTTCTCCTCTTTTTCCCCTCTCCCCAGCACCCCATCCCATCATCCCTGTACCTCTTAGTTCATGTTTATGGGTTGTACATGTCAGTTCTTTGGCTTCTCAATTTCCTATACTATTCTTAGCAACTCTCTACTTTTTTTGTTTGATTTTGTTTTTGTCAACATTTTCCTGCCACCACTTTCCTCAACCCCACCCATTCCCACCTCCTACCTCCCACCCTCAACCCTTACTCCGTTTGGCTTTGTGGATGGGTCCTTTATACATGTTCCTTGAAGACCCTTTCCCTCCATTTACCCCGTTATCCCCTGTCCTCCTTGAGTTGCCCGAGCTTGAATTTCTGCTTGAGATAATGACATAAAACTCATTAAGGACCAATAAATTGCTGGCAGAAGAAATATTAATACATGAACACATGGACCAATTTTTTTTTATTATGGTAAAATACACAAACACAAAATTTACCATCTTAACCACTTAAAGTAAATAAATAAAAATAATAACGTATTTATGCATTGCTTCAGAACCTGAAAATTTATTTGAAAAAAAGTGTTTGTATAAAAAGCATTATAATTTTAACATTTTCCTTCCTCCTCCTCATATTCCCAAAGAGAGATTAATAAATATTTGGTTTGAACTGGACACTAAACTTACAAGTTTTACTTAAAGTGAGCACTGAAATTAGAAGATTCTGGAAGGTGAATAGTACATAAGAGCAATACGGTTTTTACATTAGGCCATTCTAGTTGAAATTATTCTTTTTTATCATCATTATTATCAACTATTTTTACTGAATGATTATCATGTATACAAGTGCATTATGCACAACATATGTATGTTTGCGTGTGTGCATAAAGAGGCTACATATACAAGCAGCCTACAGGATTTTATCATTTGTATTTTTCAGAGATGTTAAGACAGATACAATTAAATGTTAACTGACCATAAAACAGAGCATAACCTAGCTGCAAAGTGAGTGCTAACCAGCCACAAGCAATAAGGTGCTCTGACCTGTATAAGGTGAATGTGACTGCAGAGTGGTACCATGGATAAAAGTGGAAATGCTTCCATAGGTGGAGTGAATGTAAATGTGTTCTAGGTAGAGGATATAAAAGGAATACAGGATTTATAGGAGGATAATATATTGTATATTCAGAAGAATGTTAAATAGACATTCTGATATATCCAAGGTATCGGGACTCAAGTAATTTTGGTCTCATTTCAATTAACTATTAAATGACTGTTGATAATATTGTTTAACTAAGATCAATGAATGTACTACCTTACAGGGAAAAAGCAATTTTAAATCCATGCTCATGTAAACAGTAATGTGTTTCCCCTGGTCTTAGTTTCTCTCTCTCTAAAATGTGAAGATTTTAGCAGATGGTCACATGATGGTTGGTTCAAGGCAAGCACTTTCAAAAGGAGATTTTGTTCCAGAGTTTGTTTCTAGATTCTCAAGTTTGGTGTTGAATTTTAATCAAAGTCCACTCTAGTCTAACTTTGATGCAAAATATAAAACAAAGAGAGGAATAGTCCAAAACTCAGGAGGTTTGGATTCTAGTTCCAGCTTTGCCCTTAGCGGTTGTGAGAATTGAGGTAGAGAATCTAAAATCTTTAGACTTCAGTTTCTTCCTCCATAATTTTGGGATAATAATGATATTGTAAGTATGTAGTGTGAATCAACAACATATATAAACACTTGGTAAATTTTAAAATATTTTTAAATATAAAGCATTATTATACTAAATTCAAACACTAGTGATTAAAAAAAACACCACCTTAGGCACTCTGTCTTCTTATTATTCCTTAACAATGATAAGCAGTATCCAATTTCTTTCTTTGCATTACTGTACCCACTGTGCCTGAAATGCTCTTTGACAGGATTATCTGCAGGGCTCATTCCCTTACTTTAAATCTCTACTGAAATGTCTCCTTATCAGAGGCTTCTGTCCCCTGACACCCTATGTCAATTAGCAACATTCACCCAGGTACCACTATCTCCCTTACCATGTCTTATTTTATTTAGATCAACAACTGAAGTATTATCAAGTTATTTGCATATCTAATTTTTCTATCTGATAATTCCCCAACATACAGGTGTAAAATCCATGAGAACAGTGATGCTGGCTTGTTTTACTGTAGATCTCCAGCCCCTCAAAGGGTGCCTGACCTGTGGTAGACAAACAAAAAATATTTATTAAATGACTGAATAAATTGCCTGTGGGAGATTTAAATTTAAAAAATAAGCAAAATGAATTTCGCAATTTTTAAAAAATCCTACAGTAGCTCACTTAATAAGCCTTTACATTTATCAAGGAAATACTGAAACCTCATACATACGATGAATGAATCATGTCAAAGTGGAAAAATTCCTTTGACTTTTACTTAATATGATTTATTTTTGGAACTGTGTAACAATGTCTACTGCAAGGAAATGAATTGGTGTTTGTGTTATGTTAAAATGAAACAAATACACCAAATATAAGGAGATTTATTTAAGTATCTGGAAGAATCAATGGATCCTTTATTGTGTAAAGGACAATTATCTTAAAATAGATAAATCCTGACTATTTGCACAGCCTGTGTGGGAACAAATGGAAAGCAATGATAAATAATTACATTATTTTATCCACCTATCTTAAACACCATGCACACAATAGATGTGCATATGTCAAAACCATACTGGATGGCTTGAATTTTTTATTTTTTTCCATCAATTTCTTCAGGAGAATAGAGAAATCAATAACGCTAGAAAGAGTTTATCCAGAAGAATGTGAAACAAACCACAGAGTAATATATTGACAGGATAACAATTCTAATAAATTGAACTTTGACTATAAATAACAATTTATCTGTTTCAGAGAAGTATTCTTTTTGAAGACAGCAACTAGGATCCACACATCTCTGATTAAATAATATTGTTAAGAATAATGTATTATTTGGAAAACCACAAAATCTTAAACCTATTATATGTGGAATTAGAAAACAAACCTTTCGGCAATTTGTAGCAGTGCCACCAGGAATTGATTATCTCTTCAATAAATATAATTTTGACATTTCCAATTGAGTCTTGCCTCTTTATATTAATAAAATTCCAACATTTCTAGAAATACTAAATGGAAAATGTCAAAGTCTAAACAAGTGTATGATGCATATTGTTCTTTTATTTATCAAAATGCAGCAAATAAAATCCTTTCAATCTTCATGTAGGGGATTTAATAATATGTGAAGGACTGAGTTAGCATTTATTTCAACATGCGCCTTTTGAGGATGTAAAGACGCTAACAATACGTATAATTTATGTAAACTCATGGACTGCATAAAAAATATGACAGTATCCTTCTGGGAGTTAACAGAAGTTAAAGAGGTCATTAAATTAACTGATAAAAGGTAAATCTCAAATCCAAAGAGTTTTAACTTTGGATTACTTTTAACATTGAAGTAATAATAGAAGATCTCACATGGAATCTCAAGTAGCAGGTTTCATAGTGTCATCAGAGAGCTTCCCATAACATCAGTTTTAACTGTATATTCATCCAGTTTACAAATGGTACAAAGGTGTGTGTATGTGTGGATAGACAAGAGAAATGGATGAGAAATGCTTCAGATATGGATAGGTTAACCTTAAATGTGTCCCAAAGGGAGTGTGTAACCCAATTGTTAATATATATTGTTGCTGCATTGAGTAAGTAGATAAATAACTTGTCAAGACAAACTTCCAAAGGAAAGAACTTAAGAGTTTCAGAAATAAAAAAAATTCCTCCTGGCATCATGTCTATTATTGTAATAATACCTTTTCTTCTCCTCAGGTTATCAGGGTTGATGTAAATACAACATCCTAAAAAACCTCAGAGTAGATTATTGTTTGTCCATAGAAAAAATGAAACCAGAAATATATCCCAAAACAGTGTTTGACAAAAACATAGCAGAGCTGTGTTGACAAACATGTATTGGAACAGTGCCATTCAAATTTCTCAAACCCAAGCAGCTGGGGGTAAGTGAATCCAAGCTCTGGGAACCTGGGGCCATCACATCATGTGTGAATATTGCAAGTGTGATGTTTCTATTTAAAGTTTTTCATCAAAAGCATATGATGTTTATTTTAATATAAAGTATCTTAAGTTATCAATAAATGGTGTGATATTTCCTACTTAACAGTAAATGGAAGATCAGCTGTTACATCGACTGTATCGACTGAAAAATGGGCTGGGATTATAACAGGCAATATCATTCTAGAAAGTTTTCATCATTGTTCTCAATATTTTGTTAACTTAGCTTCACATTAACACATAACTACAAGTAATGATAGTTGTTTTTTCATTAAATAAGATTAGGTGATCACTAAGAAGTGTTGCCTAAGAAATTGACTAATAAACAAATCATTAATAGAAATTAAATTTTGGGTGGTTAAGTGTTGGGACTGGGCATGCAAAATTATTGTTATGTGTCTTTGGCCCACTGCTCAGCCTTTCTGAATGCTTCAAAGCAATGATCTCCAAAATGTGTTTTTTTAATGAAGAAAATAATTGATGATTCTATTCTTTACCTTCCCATCGAAGCTATAATTTATAGCACATATAAATGAATTAAGAATTCCACATAGATTGCAATTCCTGTAACCATTTTTCCTCACCCAGTTCCTATACTTTATCATTTTTATTGTTTTGTTGCCTTATGTTTTGTTTTATGCCATAAAATTATTTACAGTTTTTGCCTTGCAAGTTGTTCTCTAGGAGTGTTAAACTTTGGAAACATAGCCACAAAACTACCCAACTAGATGGGACATTGCTCAAAGAAGACTGCATTTATTCCATTAATTGTGCTTTAAATTCCTTTGGGTCCTCCCGCCCCGCCCCCTTCATAAGAAAAAAACAAATCAGGAACAAGAATTTAACTCTGGTACAAGAACTGTCAGCACCTCTATGTGCTAACAGGGTGTAGCAAGGTGCCTTTGTGAATAACCTTTCTACTTTTTATAAACATTTCAAACAAGAGTGCTAAAACCACATATTTGTCTCTGCACCAAATGTCTAATGTTATTATTCCATTGGCCATCCTGCTGATGAATTAGAGACAATGCCTTTGAGTCATCATTGGCGATTAACACAGATAATGATCTGGGTTCACAAAAAATTTGTTTTGCGATGCCAGTCACATTCTTTGGCTCCCCATACATTTAGCTTCATCTGGGCATGGTTTCAGCATTTATTATTATTATTATTTTTAATGGTTAATTTTGCTTGGAAAAAAATTCACGTGCATTGTTAAAATATCTTGAACATCTATTTTTCCATAAAGCAATTTGCAAAATAATTGTTCTTCACAAACTATTATTAAAAATATTGTATAAACAAAATATAAATGTAATAGCTACTATGATGTAAAGAACTATCTTTCAATGACTAGCTCAATATTCTTTTTAAGGCCATTTAAATGCATCATCAACTTTTTAAAAATAAGGTCTTTTTTCGGCAATGCTTTCTATGCAAAACTGATTAGTCTACAAAAAACAAAACAAGTAATTTTTCTTCTATTACAGAAGCTTTTCCTAGAAGATCATAAAACTGATAAATAAGAAAATTTGAGCCTTCAAACATTTGCATGTTGAATTCAACTTGTAAATGTATTACTTCTATGCAAGGCATCTTTCATTTTAATTAAATAAAATCCTTATTTTTATTCAACTTTCCATTTTTAATAGAAATGACTTTCCAATGCAGCTGCAAGAGCAATGAATTCATAAACATCAGAGATTGTTTTCAAATACAGCCACAGTCATTCCTCCCACTTCCATGTCTCCCCCTTCACCCCGTGACTTTGCTACTTGCACCTCCTCCCATCAGGAGGTTCAGCCTATATTCTGTGGCCATGGTAACAAATTACCATACATTTGGAGACTTAAAACAGCAAAAACTTATTCTTTGGTGGCTTTGGAGACCAGAAGTCTGAAATCAAGATTTCAGCAAGACCACATTCCCACTGAAGGTTCTAGAGGAGACTCTTCCACAGAATCTCCCAGCTGCCTGGGGTTGTTAGCATCCCTTTGTGGCTGCTTGTGGCCAGTCTCTGCTTTAGTTCTCTCATGGTCTCTCCCCCTTCTCTGTGTCTTCTCTTTTGTCTAAGGGTCTTTGCCATTGGATTTAGGGTGTGCTTAGGATAACCAGGATGGTCTTCTCACAAGACTCTTACATTTAATCATATTTAATTTAATTACATTCACACGGTCTGGCTACTAGGACATGGACCTACCTTTTGGGAGGCCATCATCCAATCAAATACACCACCTTTAAACCTAGGCTTTGCCCATTATGATGAGCTTTAACCATTATCTTATGGCAAAATCAGCATAGGCCCCGGTGGCATTGAGCTTCTGCTCTTACCTTTCTTGACTGGAACCCTAAGTGTGTAATGTTTAAAAAAAAAAAGTCTTATCTAGTTTATTGGAGGAAGAAAAGCCACATGGAACAGAGTCAGACTTTTCCAGCAGAGGCCTCCTTTGAAACTGGGAAAAGCAGGTGTTCATGGTACCTGTCACCTACTGAACCCAATAAACAGAGACAGGGATGAAATCTTTGTGGGTGCTTTACTCAGACGGCCAGCGATCTGAGAAGACAGCGGGTTTGTACCCTAACAGACTATCTTACATTTTGTTACAAGCCAGGCTTTTTATAACAGAGAACAGAGTGGTGAAGGGTTTGGAATTCATAACAAAGAGCAAAGTGCAGTAAGGGGTTTGAAGTTCATGGAAAATTAGATTTAAAAAATAACCGCGACATTCTCATCCTGGACAGAAACTGCAGCATTCTTGCTTCAGGCCTTAACGATCTCTCAATGGCTCGGATACCACCTTAATTGTTTATCGTCTCTCCCTGGAGTCAGGGTGGGCCATACCTGTAGTACCTGAAATAAAGCTTTTCACATGTATTTGCTACTTAGGCTTATCAAACTATTTCCTGAAGCTATTTTCCAACTTTTGAGTCCCCCATCATCTTGACCTACAGCAGCACTAGCTTCCAGTTAATGCCCCTGAGGCTATCATAGTGGTCTGGCCTCAGTCAAATGCCAAATGACTGTAGCTCATGTGGGAACAATGACAACACCAGTAGAACTATTCATCTAGGCCCAGCCCAAATTGCTAACATAGTGAGCAAATGAAATAGTTTGCTATTCAATAAGAATAGTTTCAATTCATTAAGTTTGGGGTGGTTTATAACGTATCAGTAGATAACTAATACAGAAATAAGTACCTAGATGTAGCATATTACCATAAAAAAAAACAAAAAACAAAAAAAACCCCCAAATAAGCAGTGTTGGCTTTGAGGTAGGATGTTGGGAATAGGCTAGAAAGATTGCAGTGCTGGAGAAGGAGTCAACAAATTGATGGACACTTGACAATAGTAAGAAAAATGCTAATTGACGCAGGAATGCTAATTGAGGTGACCGATACTAAGTAGTTCTGAAAAAATGGTCAAAACTGTCAATTGATTTATTTTAGTGTATACTCATATGGTTTTCATGTCTCATAGAAGGCAACAAGGTTTTGAAAACACACTTGGTGATAAATATCTTGTATCAGTTTCTATTGCTGTGTAACAAAAACTCCCAAACTTGGAACCTTAAAACAGTAACTATTAGGTCAGGATTCTGAAGATCATCTCGGGTTGGGCTCAACAAGCAGGGTTTCTAATGGTTTTCCTTAGGAACATTCATAGAACTGTGTTTTTGATAGCTTTATTGGGGCTCAGTAATCTAAAGTGGCCTAACTCATGTGTCTTAAAATTGGTTCTTACTGTCACTGATGGTTACTTTGGAAGGCCCCAGCTGAGTCAACTTGTCTTGCTCCTTGTGGCTACTTCTCCATTAGGCAAGTTAGGCCTACTCATGTATGGTGGTATCAAAGCAGATTTCCAAGAAAGGTAGAATAAAACTTGCAAGATATCTTGATGGCAAGGCTCAGAAATATCACAATATCCCTTCTATTGAATTATACTGATTTATATCTCACGTGTGTTTATGTGTTATCATGAACAAAAATAACAACACTGATTCGTAAAATGAAAAAGTTAAAAAAAAAATTACAGCATTCTTTGTTTCCCATTTTCAAGCTCATTTGTTTGGACTAAGATTAGCCATAGAAACCAGTGAAATAATACAATTCATTCTGGCTGAATCAAGACTGCAGTACTAATGCCTCTGATGCCATGTGATTGTTTGAGAGCATAAAAAATATCCAGCCTGATGGCATATAAATATTGCTATATTTGTGAAGGGAAAAAATAGGATAGCTAAAACTGGAAAAGTAGGTTTCTGTAGTTTTGCTTGCACAGTGTAATGTTAAAAAAATTCTCCTGAGGTCTTTGAGTAAAACTGATATTTCTTGAAGATTATATATGGAAATTGTATGGCCTTGTTTATCCCTAGGTTAACCTACAAACCTCTCTTCTTTTAGCATACTCCAGTTTGGGGACCACAGCTTTAGAAGATGAGCTGAATACATGGCCAAAGAGAAATTACAGCTTTGAGATTGGTTTCAGAGGGTAGCATAAACATAGAATCACGAACCCAAGCCTAGAATTGAGTAAAATGCGTATACGAGTGCCCAATGGCAGGCAGTGCACCCGCAGTAACAATAGCGACAGTCAACAGCATCAGAAGCAGGATCCCTTCACAGCTGAACCTAGATGTTAAGCTTAAGTTAAGGTTAACCTATCTTTTGAGCTATATATGCAATTGGCTCAGTTCTATCCTTTGGACAATCCCATGCTCTCTCCTGGATTGCTGTGTATTCTTGAGCTCTTACATTCCCCTGGGTTCAATCTCTAACCCCAATTTTAAGGCTTCTGTATTAGTTTTCTATTGCTGCCATAACAAATTACCGCAAACATAGTGACTTAAAACATCATCAATTTATTATCTCACAGTTCTGGTAGTCACAAGTATCACCAGGATAAAGTCAGCTTACTCACATGGTTGCATTCCTTTCTTGAGGCTCTAGGAGGGAGTTGCCTTGTTCCTCCCAGCTCCTAGAGGCTGACCACATGCTGTGTCTCCAGGCCCCCATCTGCCACCTTCAAAGCCAGCAGAAGTCTGTTGAGACCTTTACATCAGATCCCTCTGATGACCTTCTAGTTTAAAAGGCCATTATGATTACAGTGGGCCTGCCCAGATAACCTAGCCTATTGTCCTTACTTTAAGATCAGCTGATATAGCAACCTTTCTTCATCAGCTACCTTAACTCCTCTTTTTATGGAAGGTCACATTTCACTGGTTCTAGGGATTAGGATAAAGACAATTGCTGCCTACATATCTTCCATGGTTGGTTTCTTTTTCTTATACCAGGTTTTGATGTATCTGGACCGCAGCCACCTGTCTGATGTTCACAAAACATTTATGAGTATAAAAGACTATTATGAATGTTTGGGGTGACAGTTTATATTAATGAAACCAAACTGTAGAGAACATTAAATGTTTTTGTTTCAGAAGATAACCTCATGCACACCATACTTAAATGCTTATAAGGTGGTAAAAGAATATTCCTATTTCTTTAATAATGTAGAAATAGGAAGTTATAGAGAAACCGTGAGAAAATACATAGCCTCATGTGATACCCATTCTGAACAAAGACTCCTGGTCGCTGGGGAACGTGTGCCTCTGTCCTGAGGGGGATGTGGATTACAGATTCCACAGCAGGCTGGCAGGTTCCCCATCAACTGATGTGAACAGAAATTATCCCTGTTTGGAACGTTTTCACAGAACTTTCGTTTTGCAATGATATAAAAAACATCTCACTTGGATTGAAACCTCATCTAAGTCACGTTGGTCAAAGTGCTGATGTTATTTTGTTGGCAGCCCTTCTGACAGTGAGCTACAGTTGATAATATGATATGATATGAGATTAAACTCCAAATAATGATGTCAACTGAACCCCAATTTTGTTCATTTTCAAAAGAAAATCATTGTTTTTGTGGTGGGCCAAGCACAACTCAGGGTATAAATGATTATTAGTCACACAATCATGGTAACTCCATTCCCCATTTTATGAGAAAATAAATGCCTTTATTGCTCAACCTACTTTTATCTGGTACTCTGTGACTGCTGCCAAAGCAAAATAAATGCTGAAAGTTGCACTCAAAACAACCAAAAACATAAAAATTTTAAATGTAGAAAATTTGAAAATTTGGAAGAAGCTGTCTTACTTAGCTCAAGCTGTCATAACAAAATACCACAGACTGGCTTAAACGATAGAAATGTATCTCTCCCAGCTCTAGAGCCTGAGAAGTTTAAGATCGAGGTGCTGACAGATTTGGTTCCTGGTGGGACCTGACTCCCTGACTTGCAGAGGGCCACCTTCTTTCTGTGTACTGACATGACCTTCCTTCTGGGTGTGCACAAAGAAAGCAAGGCTGAGCTCTCTGGTGTCAGAGCACTAAACCTACCGGATCAAGTTCATGCCCTTAGCACCTCATTTAACCATAATTATCCCCCTCCAAATATAATAGTATTGGGGATTAGGGTATAAAAATGAATTCAGGGGAGGGAGGACGAAGCATTCAATCCATAGCAAAAGCTAAATATAATAAATATTATGATATAAAAATCATATTGGATTATACTAGATGTAGTAAATTTATAATATAGTCAAATACAGAAAATTATGTGTGACGTGGTATGTAATGTATTACATATCGCATATGGCAGGTCCTTAAAGTTGTTATGTTCAAGGTCATTTAATTATAACATTGATGAGGTTTTATAGGAACTAAACTTTTGTTTATTTTAATTAGCATCTGATAAAACTGGTTTCATTATATGTCATTTCACTTAAAGTCTGGGAACTTACCAATGACATTGAGGATTTACTACATTACGTTAGATAGTATTTTAAGACAATAAGTATGTGTTATATATTATAAACAATATGTCATATGTAACCTTTTAGGCCTAACATATAAGAGATTATACTGAATAGGTCATAGATTACATAATTTATTATCTATCACATAAATTGAATATATATTAATTAATTAAAATGTAATAATAACCATAATCACATATTTACCTTTTTTAAACTTGGAAATGTGTTAAAATATTCCACTTTACTAAATATAATTATTTTAAATTATGAGATTTATATATTTTGCTATTAAAAATAATAGTGAGTGAACATTTTTGTATATACATCTTCGTTTTTATCTCTGAATACTGCTTTCTTATGGTGAATTCTTAGAAGTAAATTGATGACATTTTTAAAACTTTAGAAATATTACCAAGTTTATTTCTTTAAAAATCAATTTACCCAACTATTAATGAGGTTGGAGATGAACGATTCCTGCCTCCATGAAAATATTAGAATTTTTATTATTTTTAACTTTTTATTTTGATAGCAATAGAATAGGAACACCCTTTTGTTTGTTTTGTTTGTTTTTATTACTTCAGTAATTGTGACATTAAATTCAATTTCATCAGGAGGGTGTTTTTCTATTACTATAAACTTTTTAATTAAGTTTTAAATGTCAGGAAGCTTTCTGAGACGCCTAAAGGCTGGGCTATGGCTTTCATATTGCTGGATAATTTGACTCAGGATGTTTGTAAACATTCTGATGATTATAAATATTTCTTAAATAGAAGCATATGATGTTGTTTGTATACATTCAACTGGCAAATGTTGCAAACTTGAGTCAAAAGTGCAGTACATACTAAGTATCGGACTGTATTTGCTCAACTGGCAGGAGGAACAATTGTTCCCCAAATAACACTTTGTGTGAATTAGAATAGCTGCTTCCTGGTCAGGACAGCCCGCTGCCTGCAATCTGCCAGCTCATTGTCAACTTTACAAGTCTACGAGAGTTACATCTACAAAAGTTCAAGCACTATGAATGCAAATTTTGTCCCTTGATGTTGTGTCATACACAGTTTTCACATAAAAGGGTTAATTAAGGCTATCAGCACTTTGTCAAAACATAGGTTTCATCTATTTTCACAGATTTTTGGACTTTTAATTTGTTTATGCATATATATGCACATATTTTATACATGCGCTGACATATATCCATATATGCATGTGCGTGCGTATATGGACTGAATATTTTAGCAGAATGTTTGTGTTCCTCAGATTTCATATGCTGAATTCAAATCCCCAGCCTGACGGTATTTGAAGGTGGGGTCCTTAAGAGGCAACCAGGTAATGAGGGTGGCATCCTCACAGGACTAGGGGCCTTATAAAATGGGGTGAGAGAGCTAGTTCATTCTCTTTCCACGCTGGGAGGACATAGCAAGATGTCGGCCTTCTTTCCGCAGTCCTGAAGAGTGCTCTCACTAGTTCCCAACCATGCTGGAACCATGACCTTGAATTCGCAGCCTCCAGAACTGGGAGAAATAAATGTTTGTTGATTAAGCCACCCAGTCTGTGGCAATTTGTTATAGCAACCCAAACTGACTGAGATATATACATATATGCATAAATACATACATACATATTTTTAATGTACCACATCTATTCATCTTTTCTGAGGGTTTCTAATCTTTGTACTAAGAAAAATACTTTCTTCAGCCCATGAATAAATGTATACAATTTACTTCTAAGCCCTTTATGGTTTCTTTGTGAAAACCAGAATTATTTTGAAAGGAAATAAAACTAAAAATTCCTTTTTTTGTCCTTGTAATTTGTAGCTACTATTTAAAAAGAATTAGTTATAAAAAAAGTTATCTTTGTACAAGTGGAAATAAAAGTCTTAGCCTCACTGTTTTTTAATGAATATATTTACCTATTTCTATATCTATCAATCATATACGTGGGGAGAAACTTTAAGTTCTCTCTTAACAAGTTTCTTATATGATACAGTGTTATCAACTGTAGCCACCATGGTATACAGTAGATCTTTATAACGTATTCATCTTATAGATGAATATAGAAAGAATGCACACAAGTCAATAGCAAAAATTAATTCAACAGAAAAATGATCAGAGGAGCTACACAGACACTATTCTAAAGAACACATGTCGATGACCAACAGATACATCAAAAGGTACTCCACATCACTAATCATCTTGGAAACGGAAATCAAAACTATAATGAAGTATCACCTCATACCTGTTAGAATATAGAATGCAGTGGCGAGGATGTGGAGCAAAGGGATCCCTGCCCATGGCTGGTGGGGATGTAAAGTGGTGCAGCCACCACCACAAACAGTGAGGAGGCTCCTCCACTTTCAGATGGAACTGCCGTGTGACCCGGAAGCCCTCCTTCCTGGTAGAGATCCGAAGGCAAAGGAAACAGGATCTCAAAGCAGCATCTGCACTCCCTTGTTCACTGCAGCTTTACTTACAGTGGCTAAGATATAAAAACAAAGTGTCCATAAAGGGAGGAATGAATTTTAAAAGTTGTGGTGTATATATATATATATATATATATATATGATTAAGATAAATACTGCATGGTATAACTTACGTATATAAATGTGAAACCTAAATTTGAAAAAGTTGAACTCATAGAATCAAAGAGAAAGGACTTTTCTTTTATAGGGAGGAATCAACAAGACTAGAAAGAATGGGGTAAAGAGGCATGAGATGGACAGTTGTCCTCAGACAGTTGATTGAGAAATACTTTTCCTAAAGTCAGCTGGTTCCTGGAGGAATCTTAAAGAGAGATTGTTCCATTTTCCAATGTTTGCTCAAAGGGGATATCAAGGCACCAGGGCCTGTGGGGAGGAGAGAAGCCAGGCTAGTTTAGTTAAGTTAGTATTTGGTTCAGATCGGTTAGACCAAATTACTTTTTTTTTAAATCTCGATCAAAGCAAAATGGAAAGTCTATTACCCAATACAAACAAACAAACAAAACAAACCCCAAAACCCCAAAAACTGTTTTCACATACTCTTTTACTTCATCTGAAATGCAATGGCAAAACAAAATAATTTAAAGCTATTTGCGTTTTTGCTCGGCGACATCCTGTAAGCAAGATAGTTTATATCATACATGAGTGTATGGATACATGTTTATATAGCTACACATACATCTAAGTAAATGAAAAAATTATGAGATAACATTAAAATCCTAAAAGCAGTGAGATATTTTTTGTTCTATTCTCTTTAATTTTATGTCCCTAAATTGTGACACAATAAAATTATTTCAAGATCCTGCATTTAGAGATATTCTGCAGTTTAAAACGTGCTGAATGAGACTACTATACTGTTTTCAGCAGTCTAAGAAACTTTAACTGTAAAAAATGTCTGGAGACTGAGCTGGCGTTGCTCGCTCTCATTCGGGGCAACTGGAGTAGGGGGCTGATAAATGGCAAATGTTTGCCATTTAGCCGAGTCTCTATAGGACATTTTGGTCTACCACCTTAACCAGTCCTCTCTGTTTATTGTGTTCCCTGGTGCATACTGAGCATACAGATCGAGTTGATGACAAAGCTACAGTATGCTCCCTCCTTCCTTCATAACATTTTCCAGGTAAATTCCCACTAAGCATTGGCCAGGGGAATCCTCTTACAGCTTAAAGAATGGGTTGGGCTTTGTCCTCACTGAATTAGGTATCCGTAGAAGGATCACCTGGGAGTGAACAAGAAGATACCTTAAACATGGTGTCAGGATTCATTCTTTTTCAATACAAATTCATAGACATCCTCAGCAATGTATTTCCAACCTTTAGTCAGACCATTAGGTCCTCAGAAAGTCAAATTAAATGGTTGCAATCAGCATCAATTTAAATGAATTAGAAGAGAAATATCAGGGAGCATTCCACATGGTGCTATTTCAGCAGATATTTTGTCATTTTGTGTTTGTACAGCTATGTGTGCACAAGATCATGATGTAAAATGGTGGTCTCGTTGTAGGTAGTGATCACCAAAGTTTGAAGCCCCTACCTTGTAGGATATATTAAGACCAGCTTGCTTCATAAAAATATTAATTACATTATTTTCCTCTCTCCCACAAATGGAAAAAATCATTACCTGGCTAGAGCCAGAGAAATTCGTACTTGCATTTTGGGCTGTTTTCTCCAAATCCTGTGTCTTATATTACTTACATTTTTGCTAAAGCATTATTTATTTCCTCAGCTTTCTTCTCTAAATCTGACAGCTAACCTTCTATTTCAGTCTGTATATCGTCAGCCAATCTTTTATCTCCAGCTTCATAAAGTGCACGTTTTGTTTAACTTCATGGGAATCTCTAAGGACATACTACAGAAATTTTCTATCTCTCAAGTACTATGTTCTTTTCCTTCTATTCTGTTACCTCAGCTTTTTTCATATTGATTTTCTCCTTTCTTTTCTCTCCTGCCTACCCCCTTGTAACCAATCCTTGAACATAATGAAATCTATCCCACTATTCTATTACCTGCCAAATACTATAAGTGAATTTCCCTTGATTCCTTTAAATATTTACCTGGATGGTGTTAGATCTTTCATATCAGATTAAAAACTGATGAGCTAATGGATGTAGGTCAGTGTTAGCACCTTGGAGACTTGCAGCCTGAAGAGACTTGGAAATAAAACGGCAGAAAGGTCACTTAGGAGGAAAAGGTATATGTGGACCTTCTATCTTTGTGGGTCTGTCTTCCTCCTACATTTTACTAAGCGGAAATTTGTAAGAGATTTGCAAAGCAGTGCTGTATTTTCCCCTAACAATTTTTTCTTTATGATGATTGTTTTTCCATTTCTTATTTTCAAATTTGGTATCTGTTTCCATCATTTTGGAGGTGGGGGGTTACATAATGTTAAAACTACTATTTTTCTGGAAATAATCATGTTACTTTCAGTATGTGTGTACGTACGCTTGAGTAAAATGCATCACAACGCTCCAAGGGTCTCATTTACAAGAAATTTTGTTACTTACGGTTTAAGGTAATTTTCCATTTTACTTCCGAGAATTTTAAACCCATACCAGCAGCAGCTAAATAAACACGATCTGTGTCCAGCACTCTACTGAGCATTTTGTCTACACATGACAGAAGCTGCCAGCTATGCACAACATCCTCTCTTCATGCGTGTATCATGGATTGTATATCCTAGGGTTTCTTGTAGGTGGGTACAGTGATACAACTAAGATCTTCCTGTAGGTAGAAGTGATTTGCCACTGCAGGCCTTGCCCCCTTCTCTCCCTCTCTCTCTCTCTCTCTCTCTCTCTTTTTTTCCTGACTCAACTGGGCTGGTCTAGCTCCTTGATGACCACACAATGGACAGCCATTTACCTGATCTGAAAGCCCAGCCAAGAATTTTACATGAATGGTAAGTAGCATTCTAGCCTTGTAAACCACCAAAATGGGGCCTTATTATTTAAGCAGCATACTCTGTCGTACCTCATTGCATTCTCATGATCATATGATAAGTAGGTGTTATTATACTGATGTTACCAATGAAGAATTAGAATTATTTAAAGGGAAATGTACAAAAGTCAAGCCGAGTTAGCAAACTCCAGAGCTTGTGTTCTATTCCTTAATTTTGTAAATGACTGGCTGTCCGTGACCAGCCGATTGAGGAATATCAACTTAGAAGAGTGTAAACATGAAATGGCTTTATTTTTTTCCCTTACTACGGATACTAGTGCTCTGTTAATTCTCTCTTTCTCTGCAAAGTTTTAGGAAGGCATTATAATATCTCATTCCAATTCTATATTTTTAAAAATACTGTCAGTTGTAAAACACAAACTTTTCATTTTTAAACATTTATTCAATGCTTTAAAAAAATTCAAAATTAAATCAACTCCCAGTGTTTCTTCTAGGTTCTCTGCACTGCAGACTAGCTATGTGGCCAGTGATAAGTGGGGTTGGTGGTGGGGGGTGGGGAGACCTTGGTATTGCCTGGCACCATGTGACCGTGTTTCAGGAAAGAGACTGCTTGAGTCCACTCCCACCTCTGGCATTTACTACCAGTGTGACCTAGCACAAGTTATGTCAATTCTTTGTGCCTCATTGTTTTCCTTTGTAAAATATTAGTAATGATTCTACCTGTTTCAATAGGTTAATGTGTCTCTGTGAGGATTAAATGAATGAACTAAGTGCAGTATCAAGCACATGATAAAACCTTGATAAAAGTGAGAGTTTTAAAAGTCCCGGTTACTGACTTGGCTAGGGCCATCGAGTTGCATTCCTCTGTGTCACCGTCATGTTGCTACCCTGTTGTGTTCATATAAGACAAAGTTGTAGCTTACAATCCTGTTATTCTCCAGTGCAGACCCCTAGGTCTATAACCTCATGCAGGATTCAACTTCCGCATCACTTAGGAACTGCTCCTTTTTAAGGGGTGCTCTGGTCCAGTTCCACTGTCACTGTCCCTAACCTGAGTTTCAGAATATTTTCCTCTTTTGCTCAGCATCACATGGAATATGATCACTGCTCCCCCACTAATAGACTGAAAATACTTGCAACTCCTTACATTTTATTTTCTTGAATCCTTGATTCTGGACTTTAAAGAATTTGAGAACCTCACCTCCTCAAATAAGTAAGAAAACAGAATGTCTTTCTGTGCAAAAAAGCCTGTTCCTCCTGTCTCAAAACATTTCCCTTGCTTATATCAAAAGCAGCGACACAGTTTGGGGAATGACCTCCTGTCTCAAAACATTTCCCTCGCTTATATCACAAGGAGTGACACAATTAGGGGAATGTATAAATGCCAATAACCATTGTTCTCTTTGGTAGTTGGTATGTGAGAAACTGAATGTCTCTTATTCTTAACTGGAGCTCTAGTCAATTGCAGGGAAACAAGACCAGAACTCACCACTACACCCACCTGGTTATATTTGAATCAAAGGCCTCGTCGCGTCAATGTCATGAAATTAACCTGTGATAATAGGTCTAGACGTAAAAAACACTCTCCAGGCTCTTGGTACAATGTTCTTTCTAGAATTTTAAAGTGCCTCTGTAATGTTTGTAAATAGAAACAAACAAACAAACATATATATGTGTGTATATATATATAATATATATATATTTGTTTCTATTTAAACACCAGCCTGCGAACCAAAGGGTTGCTGGTTTGATTCCCAGTCAGGGCACATGCCTGGGTTGTGGGTCAGGTCTCCAGTAGGGGCAATCACACATTGATGTTTCTCTCCCTTTCTTTCTCCCTCCCTTCCTTTCTCTCTAAAAATAAATTTTAAAAATATTTTTAAAAATGCATACATGTATTTTATATACATGTATTTTTTTTTCCTGTGAAGAAACAAAAAGCATCTCTACCATTAGTCCACTTTATTGGGAAAAGAAAGCTTTCCTCCCCATAAGTGACAGCTGTGAAAGCAGAGCTTTTCTGAGTGTGCCAAAGGAAGAAGGAAAGAAAGCAAGAGAAAACAAACATTACTGAGGCCATGATGTTTTTCATTAGTGACTGAGCACCTTTTTAATCTGGTAAATTTTAGGATCAGGTCATTTCTATAACAGAGTCTAATATAGATTTCACATCACGATATTCATCTATTGAACCTTTATTTATGAGGAGAGTTTCGGGGTTTAGGCTTTTCCAGTTTCTCAGTGGCCTGTATTAAATGTCAGTTTGGGTTTAAAGTTGCCATCATGGGAGAAACCTAAACTTGGTCTTTAGAAACATGTTTTTAATTCACAATTTTTTTACAACACAGCTATAAGTAAAATGAAGAGCTGGAGGGTTAGTGGAAGAATTGGGATTTATTTCTCTGTACTTGAGAATTCGGAGTCCATGATAGCATTTTTCTCTTTAAAAAATTGTATAACTATCTCAAAAATAAAACTAAGGTACTAAAATGTTCCTCATGCAGAAACCTTACTTTAGATCCACACGGTTTTGTTTGTTAACTCTAATCCCACACCCAGTCTGAGAGATGCAGAGACAGTTTTGAGGGAAATTAATAGGTGAGGCTAAAGAACAATGTACTTTAATACCTTTTTCTCTCTGATTCATAAGTCACGTAAGTATCGTTCTGTTAAACATTTGCTCATCCAGAGTCGGGCAACATTCGACCTGCCGGTCTTCGCCCCTTTGCCGGCCCTTTCCCTCTAACTACCCCACAGAGATAGGCATGCGCGGTGGGCTTTGATGCTACTGTCGGACTATTCTGGTTTCACTTTCCCATTTTCCTTTGATTTTGATGAAACTGGTGTTCTTTCATAGTAGTTGTCAAGAGACCGCATGACGGTTGAAAATGCTGCAACGTATGTGGTGGAGAACTTTAGGGAAATCACTTTGAAGGCAACCAGAAAGAGTGAACGTGAGTCGCTAATGAAGTAAATTTTTTTCTTGTGGTTGTACACTTTGGTCTTTAGAAAACACCTTGAGTAGGAAAAAAACAACCAGAAAACGATAAGGAAGACACCTTTAATATATCATCTCGTGATAATCATCAGTGAGCCAATGATTACAAAGAAACAAAACAAATACAGTATTCTCAATCGAACACTGTTTACTATAAATCGTGCTATAACTGTTTATGGGAGACATAAAATAGTTTCCTTAAATTATATCTTCATAAATTTATGTATGAATGATATCTCATGCATTTTAAACTAAGTGATCCTGTAAATATATGACTGGGCATAGTTATAACAAGCTAAACAATTACTGCACAATGAGTTACTATTAAAAAAAACTGTTTAGTGTGTCTCAGATTTAATATTTGTTTCCACAAATCTGGGTGCTTAACACTCTTCAGTGACTTCCTATTGTACTTAGAATAAAAATCCCCGACCTCGAACATGTATAGAAGGCCCTGCACAGCCTCATCCCTGCCTCCTTATATCTCTAGCCATATACAGTGGTGTTATTCTCCTCAATCTCTTCAGCTCCTGAAATGCACCAGTTTTCACCTCAGGGCCTTTCTATGTGTTTCACAGACATTATTTCCTCTACCCAGTAGAGCCTTCCTCTTTGCCATTCCCTCTGTCACCCACCCCTACCTTTGTTCCTAATGCATCCATCATTTTCAGAGAAAGGTGATGGGTTTGGTGAGATCCTCTGTGAATGCTGCCCCAAATTTAAATTTGGTCTCCCCGGAAATATTCTTTCTTAGCCTTCTATGTTTTATATAATAGCACATAATTGTATATTTATGAATAACATTATGTGCTTAAAATACTACTGACTATTAGGGAGTAAATTCTGTGAAGGCAAGAACCCTATTTTGCTCATCAATTTTTCACTTAGTACTTGCCTGGTGCACCGAAAGGAGTCTATGCTTGTATTAACTAATAATGAAACTGCTCTTGAGTTACTGAAGTGATAACTTAGAAACAACTTGAAACCCTGAGATTTGTGAGATTTGAGATAACAAAGGGAGTAGCAGGATCTCGAGATGTGACAGAGCTAAAGTTGCCTGACCAGAAACAATGATCAACTTGGAGGTGGATACCTGACTTCTGACGCTGTATCTGCTGGGTTATCCTGCCCGCAAAAAGGCAACTCCATACGAGTGTTGCCCTGCCGGCAAACTGCAATGTTGGGAACATCCCAAAGGAGAAAACCCAGGTAGTTTCTTTTTCCAAGGTTAGCATATAACAGACTTTCATAGCCACCAGATTGAGTATTTAGACAAGAAATCCTGTGGCTTTTCTTTTTAAAGATTAAAAAAAAGAAGAAAAACAAAAACAGGGGCAGACCCTTTTCTGGCACAAAGAGATTTAGCCAATTTCTACATCTCCTTTACTCTCATATTTGTTGCTACGCCTCCATTCATCATTTAATATTATAGTTTATCAGTTTATGTGTCCTCTTTTAAAAAAAGCTCTGAGTTCCTTTAAGGATAGAATTATACATTTCTATCAATGAATTCATTAATTTAAATGAGTACTTGACAAGATTATCTTTTAAGATCATGGTGTTCAGGAAAAAATATATTTTACTCTTTAACCCAGTGCAACCCACATCCCCCTACACATATAACTGAAACAATATTATCAAGATATACTATAATCTTTATTTGTTTTAGGCTCTCGGATAGCTTATACTCTATTTTAGTGTATTTCAACTTTTGAAATATATTAGTCATTATATGATCAGCTTCATTCATTCTATCACCCGGCGGTGGTTTGTGACCACAGTTTAGAAAAAACAACACTAGATCGTGAGCCACATGAAGGCAGGTACCATGACTGTCTATTCTCAATCATTTACACACTGACACAAACCGAATGTGATGAATAAATTAACGGCTGCAACTCGAGGACTGAGACATAGTGTATGACATTTAATCCCTGGATGTTACACAAACGTGTAGGGAAGGCTTCTCAGGCTTTGAAGGACGTTTGGGATACTTCTATATTTTGAGTTACTTAGTATAATATAAATAAATAAATGTCAAAGGCATGCAATTTTAGCCTATTAGAATGTTAACATTGACTCCATGAATACTTAGCATTAAATTAAAAATGAAATAAAGTGATACAGTTGACATGATAAATAGAGATTTTGTAAGATCATGGGTTCGACTCCGGGCAATAGGATTTGTTATGGAAGCACAACGTAAGTGTAAAGTTGTTTGGCGAACACCTTCAAAAAAAAAAATCTGACAGTTTAATTCTGTGCCTGTGTGACTTTTTTTGGCAGAAACGTCCAAGTTCAAGAGTGAGATCTTTTAAGAGTATGAAGCACCCATCACCTGGTGTTTTTTCCCCCTGGCAGAATTCAATGCTTTTAACTTCTAACTTTGGGAAGAACATTTCTACTTGATGACTAGTTCAGAAAACTTTTCTGCTGAAATACAAACATGTAAACTGAAACTAGTAGCATATTAAGTAGTGAAAAATGGCACTAGCAAATTGAGCTAATTAAGGAAACTATTTTGAAAAGGAAATCAATTCCATAAATGATCTTTTGTTCAGAAAGACAGCCCTAGCTAGGACCCAGTGGCCTTTCTGTATGGCAGGACCAGGGTGCTGGAGATCATGAAGAACCTGGTGATGACCCTGATCTTTGGGAAAATTAACAAACCTTTAGATCCAATTATCTCTGCAGGCTCACTCTTTGAATATCCCTTGCCAGAGTCTTAATTTGTTAAATTGTTTCCTAACCAATCTCCTTGTCTATAGTTTAGTTCTTGCTAGACTACCTCCACAGTGAACTCTTGCAAATCCAAATCTGATTACGTCATTTTCTAGCTCAAAAAATTTTAATGAGTCTTCAAAACTCTGAGACAAGAAAATCAAAGCCATAGAATGATACATGGAGCCCTACTAGGTTTGGCGTCTGCTGACCTCTCCTTCCCACTTCTTTTCCCAAGAAACATCATGAACATCATCAAAAAACAAAAACAAAAACCAAGCTGGGTTTTCTGTTCCCTGAATGCACTTTTTATTCGGAGTTTCTTCTTGGTAAACTCTCCCTGCCTATTACTACATTTTTAGTTTTTATTCACCCTTTAAAACTTTATTGTCTTGCATCCTCCTTTGTGGAGTCTTTTCCTCACCCTGCCATTGGTCCATGGAGCTGTTAGACTCTTCCAAATAGATACAGGCTGGTGGAATCATAGCATCTGTACAGACATTAAAGAAAAGCAGCCACCCTTTGTTTCTGGTTTTTTTTTCCCATTATAATTGTGGAAATTTAGCAAGTTGCTTGACATCTGTAAATTCCAAATTTTTGTTGGTAAAATAAGCATGCAGTGGTGCAGAATTTTGAAGTTTATTGTGATGATATGTATACAGGCAAAAGTAGGTCCCTTGTCCCTTTTGGAAGTTGTATTTTCAATTGGGAGGAGATATCGAGCATCAAATCTTAAATTTTCTAGAAGAGATACTTTGTCATCTTCTATATCCTAGTCCTGTTCCTTCATTCACGATAACAGTGATGGCAATGCAGCAACAAACATTTACCTGGCACTAAGTGCCAGACATTATTCCAGATGTGTTGCATATAGCGCACCTTGCAACCCTGTGCAGTAGATTTTATTGTTACTCTCACTTATGGCAGAGGACACTGAGTCACAGGGATGTTAAGTGCTTGTCCAAAGCCACATATTTTTTATGTGTAGGTTCTGAGTTTTGACCCTAACTCGTCTAGCCCTTGTGTTTGTGTCCCTTATCATTAGTCTATTTTGCCTTTGCTGACAGTCCTGGAGGGCAATCCTACCTTCTGAGACTTAGTTTCCTCATCTGTGAAATGGGACAAATAAAACTTCTGGAGGTAGTGGAGAAGGTCAACAGAGATAATGAGGGATGAACGCCTCCGTACATGGTAGGTAACGGGTACAAATTTATGACGTTTCTCATAAATGCCTCTTTCTGATTAGCTATAGGTAATATAAAGTATACGTGTATGATGTTTAAAACTTTATATCGAACTCTTGTTCCCCCACACAAATAATGATAGTTGAAGGCGAGGGTACTTTTGCATTTCCAGATTATTTACAAGCACGCCACCTCCCCAGTCTTCTATATGCCGCGACCACTTCTCACAATGACGACTCATAATTTTCGGGAATGCGCTATGCGATATCATGCCTATACCTCTATTCTGAATGTTATCTCTGTTTCAGTCATCTCTGCCCTCTTACAAATTGTTCTGTCCTCTACAGCCTGGAATATCTTTAACCTGGGAGGTTCTCTGCTCTGCTCCCAAGCAGTTTAGCCCCCTCGGAGAACACATTGCCTTTGCTGAAGGCACATATTTTTTGAATTTCTGTTTTTCTTATCTTAGATAAATGGTCTCATTTTGGAGTGACTATTTCTTATCTATCCATGTATTCCATCTACCACTTACCACAGTGCCTGGCACATGACAAGTATTTAATGAATGACAGTTTGGTGTTTGAATCTGGTCAGTCCATTGTGGGTATAAATCAACAGTGATACATAAATGGATTTGTCTTCTCTAAGTTTTAATTTGGTTGTTTAACTAAAATGCCTAGAATTATTATTTCCAGTGTAAAAATGTATAACAGTCACCTGAGGAATGCAAATAATTACATGTGCACAAAACCGAGTTGTTAAAATTTATTATTTTATAAAATTTACTATCTGTATTATTTCTAGAACACTCTATTATTAAGACACATTTGTAAGTCCTGGACCATTCCTGTTGGAATGGAATAAAATTGAAAAATGCTGGTTTTGGTAATTATTGATTCTCAAAATTAGAACTCTCCTCCAAATCTAAATTATACTTAGAATCTTATAATTTCCCTAAGGCTCCATATTTTTTTCTTGAAATCATCAGAGTTTCTATTAAAACCAAACTTAAACTTCAAAGGCACTCTCATCTCAATCAGTCAACATTAAGAAACCTTGTATATTTGTCCCCCCTGCTACAGTATTATTTGTGTGTTAAGATGGAGTGATTTTTAAATAAACTTTTATATCACATATCAATAAATGATTTAGAAAGAAAATAAAAGTTACTTGAGACAGGTGACATCTAATTTGATTTTTGTAAAATGATGACTGGATACTTACATTAAAAATGATATTATAAAGCTATCACTAAAAGTTTGGTTTTTTTTGAACCAATTTTAATTGAGAATGAGAAAGCCTGACGTTGCTTACGGTGGTGCAGTAATCCTACAATCTGCCTGAACCTGGGCTTCAGCTTTTGGAACGGAAGTCCAGCTGGTGCACTGTAATGATGATTTATCTTTATTTATGCACCTACCCATTGTCTTTGAAGTCAGGTAATAGCTGCAAATCAAATGGCACATTCTCATTCCCTGTCACATATCCTGCTCCTTAAACATTAGGATAAACAGATGTGGCTTCACCAGAGCTATCGTCAGCAATACGTGGTTTTCAGTGACAATAAATCTTTCCATTAATGATGTTAGGGGACAGAATTGATCTTTTGCACTTTCTTCTCCCTGTGCTCTATTTTAAGGCAATGCCTCTATAAACAAACGCTAAAATAGTGCAAGGTATTACATGGTATGAAATAAACTTGATCCATTAGTATGTTGTTAGGTTGGGGCTTACAAAAATAAAAGAAAATAATGCGATCAACCCAGGACGCAAAAAGAATGCTCTGTATGACATAAGCAAACTGACAAAAAGAAGAATGGATTAGTTTTATTTATAAAAGTCTTCACATGTTTCTACATTTATTAAAAGGTGACTCCCTTGAACTCAGGCTGAATAGTATTAAAATGCTGACAGAGAGACGAGAAGGAAGAGTCCTGCCGAAACATTTTTCTATCAGTGGTGATGTTTTCCATTTATTTTACCATAGATAAAAAAGAATAAGGGAACCAGAGAACTTGCAGCTTGTCATTTCAATAGCAAATAAACACCTACCTAATAATACTTCTGAGAAGTTGTTAGAAATTTATTTTTTATAAGCTCTCATGCAATGAGGGGAAAAAAGTTGGTTTACTTTGATAAATAGAATTTTAACTTCTTAATGTCTTTTCTATGTAATAAAACAAGAAAAAACTGCTTCTTGAGATTTAATTTCCTATAAAAAGTAATGAGAAGAAGTGTGGAAACTGACTTACTTTGAACCACTTTCGTAGCTTCTCAGAGCAAGCGGTCAAGATTGGTTTTGTAATTTTCCTCTCATCCTCTTCTTCCTCCTTCTTCTCATTGCTTATTCTTTTTTTTTTTCAAAGACCCTCATTTTTACAAAAGTTTCAAGAAATTTTAATTGAGGACTTTAACAAAGAGAAAATTAACCACAGTGTTGAAAAAACATTGTTCCAATTCCCCTACATGGTGCTTTCATTTTGGTTGCTTCTGCCAGAAAGCCTTCCCTACCTTTGATGTTTCTAGATCCTGTCTATCATCTACGTTCAGCTGGAGGACCCTCCCCAAAGGCTGGGGGACATGATCCTGCTGTGAGCACACGTGCTATCCCACGCTCATTTAAATCGGAGCACCTAATACACAGGAGCTGCTGGTTTTCTACTGGCTCCTTCCGCTCAATGACAACCTGAAAGTTGAGGACAAAACTGGCAGGGACGTTTACATTTGAGATGAGGAGGAATGTAGTAAAGGAGAAAGAGACAGTTGATAGAGGATGACCAGGATCGTGTCACATTGTATGTGATCAAAGGACTAAGGAGTTTAAAGAAGGAAGGGGCTGTATCAGCATCGAATACTACAAAGAGCCTGAAAAATGAAAACAACTGCTGAATACCACAATCAGGAGACACTCATCTCCTTTAGGAGAGTGATTTCTCTGTTTTATGGTATGAAGAAGACACTGCAGAGTTTAAAAAGTAAGTGAAGGAAAAGGAAATGGGGCATTGCAGGTGGAATGTTCTGTGACAATATTGGGTGACAAAAAGAAAATAGTGTACCAGATTGAGGGAGACATGCCTATAAAGAATGTCCCTCCACCCTCACTATTTTTTTAGGTATGGAGAACTCAAAATGTCATGAAAGATGGTAAAGGGCCCAGTAAAAGGAGCTGAGGAATCCATCAAAAGGGAAATACAGCCAAGGAAAAAGGTAGAAGAGCAGGCTTTGGCAAGAAAGACATTTTTTTTTTCTCAGATTTGAGTACGAAGGGTGCCAAGCAAAGATGGTTTGAGTTGCAGGAGAAGGTCAAAGGTCTCATACAGCTCCATTAGTTGCTGATTTTGTATAAAAACAGAAACATTAGGGATGGGCATGAAGGCTTGTGGTGAGGATGGAGTAAGTGTGGGAGAGAATGTTTTGGGTTATTGTGAGACAGGTAGTAGCATCAGAAGGAACTAGCTAAGGCTACAAAGCATATATTTGCAATCAATTCAATCAACAGAATATCTGCAAGTTTCTACCAATACCAGGTACCAGGGAAAGAGTATTAGAGACAGATAATGGAGACATTCCAGGGCTGTCTATTTGCAGAGTTTGGATTCTAAGATGTCGTGAATGCATTTTTTAAAAGGCTTCTCATTTCTATGATCTCGAGGCAGAGTGAGGCACAATACAGGTCATGGCATGAAATGGCCTGAGGTTTTGAGTCCCACATGCTCACATTCCAGGTATAAACCTAACCTGCTGTTATTGGTAAACTTCCCTGGCCCCACTGCGGATTTGCTAATTCAGTAGGGAGGAGGTACAGCCAGGTTCTGCATTGTAATCAGTGCCCCAGGCGATTCTGTCACAAATGTTCTGAATCATGCACTGAGAAATATTGCTGATCACACACTGAGAAATACCACGGCCCAGGACAATTGGAAATAGATCAAGGGACTACAGTTCACAAGGATAATGAACAAGTTGGGCTGTAATTAACAAGGAGATAAGAAAAAGAAAAGAGTTGTAAAAGAGAGGTTAACTTCAAAGAGTGAGCATTGGAAAAAGAGTTCTTGATTAAAAGCTTGTATTTTGGAGAAGTAAAGCTCTTCTCTGTCTGCCCATATTTCTGTCTTTCTTGCTATAATTCAAGAGGGACCTATTTTCAGAATTTCACAACAGTAAATTAGCCACATGTAGTAGTTGTTGGAGCTATACTGTATTAAACATTGAAACCCATGGGGATAATATTATTCTCCTGTTTCTCTTTCCATGTGGATGACAGAAACTAGAGACTTAGGGTCCATGAAAGGGTTTGTCAAAGAGAACTGTGTGTGAAAAGAGGCACTACCCTTATCAATAACAAAGTTGTACTTGTATTTTCCATTTCTTATTGCTCTTTTTGTGCGTTGTTCTTCCCCAGGAAACCGTATATATAAAGGAAAAATTATGAATTTGAGGTTTACTTGATCTTGTAAAAAAATTTTCATTTGCTGAAGTCCCAAAGCATCCGATACCTGCATCAGAGGTCAAAAACTTGTAGTACAAATATAAAATTGCTTTTTCCTCATCAATATTGTTACTGAGCAAAAGTGGGGTTCGGTTGCCTGCCACCAAACGCGGGCATAAAACAAAGGTTGGTGGGGAAGGAAAAAGGTCTTTTAAAATTTTGCACAGTATAGGGGAGTGGGGATCTCCCTGGCTCCATGCCAATCGCACAGACAAAACCCAGCCTCCCCAGAGCCAGAAACAGTGTCCAGAAAGCCTGCTCCATCCTATCTGCCCTTCTGTATCGTAAGCCCACTCGGCAGATTGCTCTCAGCCTCAGACTTCCTCCTTGGAGCGAGCACGTGGGGCTGGCACCACCATGGCCACACAGGCTGCTCCCCATGCCAGGGGTCTGGGGCCGCTCACAACCACAGAAACTGGTCATGCTGGAGCTCTGTATGGGGCCTGGCACCCAAGTCTGCCCTAACCCCTGGTGCCAGGGAGTGTTCTGGCCTGCTTGTTCACATGTGGATCTAAGAGGAAGAGAAAGGCACAGTCTAGGACCATCAGTGCAAGGCAGAAGATGCTGCACATTTTGGAAGTTGCTACATGCTTTCCCCTACCCTCTGTTTAAATTTCCTGGCCCAAAATTCCATGCACTTCAGAAGGGTCCAGCTTCCCAACCAATTCCCAACCTTTTCCCCAGGCTAGAGTAGCAGGTCAGTTCTTCCCCTTGCAACCATGTTAATGTTTAGGTACATATGACTCCGTGACCTATGGTCCCCCCTCAATCAGGAACCAGAAGCGGATAGGAGGGCTTTTTATGCCCTAGCTTTACACAAACTTTGCACAAAGCTTCCTCCTACAAAGTCTCTGCCCGGTGGGGAATCTGTCATCAGGTGTGCTCCAGTTTGGGGGCTGGGGCAATGCCCAGCATCCACACTGGCTTGTTTACCCTTTACCCGCATCTCAAGTCCTGTCTCAGGCCAGGGATAGGGAAGTCTATCACATACCATACTAGCAGTGTGTGATTTTTTTCCCCCATTGCCTCTGGCGTTTCCTGTGACCCCTCTCTCACACAGCCCCTCCCCTTGCCCAGCGATCTGGTCAGATCTCCCAGTATTAATATTTTTATTATTTTCTCTGAAAATAGTGCATTAGAAGAGATCACGTGAGAAGAAACATGCAAAGCACTAAACAGGGTGCCTAGTCAGTAGTTAACCCTCAGACAATGGTCCTGTAATAGGGTGAGTTAGTAGAAACTCATGCTGGCATTCCTTCCATCCGTTCCTGTAAGGAGATGCCAGAATAGCCTACAAAACCAGGGAGTGCGGATAAAAGGTTGCCTGGTGATTTGGGACCCTCTGACATAAAGTCATTTAAAGGTAGGATGACACAAGTTCTGTCATCTCTGTCATCTTAACATGTGGTTTCTGAATCTGTCTTGAGCATTGGCACTGTACAAACAGGGGAGGAAGAGTAAGAGAATGGAAGGTTTCCTGTGTGGTATTAATGATCCAAGACCAAAAGTGGTAAAAGTCACTTCTGTCCACTTCCACATTCCATTAACTTCTGAGGCTGTCTTGTCATTGGCACTTGCAAACCAGAGAGGAGAAACAAGAGAATGGGTCACATGGGAGGTGTTTATGAGCCAAGACTGGAAGTGGTAAAGTTTATTTTTATCCACTTCCACATTCCATTAGCCAGGACTCAAGGGCACATGGTTAGACGTAACTTAGGTCGTCTGGGAAATATTGTGCCCAGGAGGGGAAAAAAAATTGTTGAACACATAACAGTCCCTGAATAGGAATTACCTCACTAGTACCCATTCAGATATTCCCAATAGGATCTTTGAGGACTCAAGGTCAGTTTGAGAGTCTGTTCACCATAGTTCTGGTGGAATCATGAGACCCGTGGGGAAGGGGAGAATATCCGGTGTGACCAGCTCCATATGGGACCTAAGCAGGTGGTTTCTGTGGCAGAATCTTGGTTGGACCTTGATGTCCCTCTGAGCCTGGAGCCTGGTAGTTTATGCTTCCTGTAGTTCCCTCATCCTCCCTGTGAGATTCATGTGAGATTCCCTTCTCACCATTCCATTATCTGGAGAAGGTTCTACTGTTTATGTATCACAACCCTCTTTTCTGAAAATTTTCCTCAACTTCTTGCAGTTGCTGCTGAAACATGGAAACTCTCCAAGGGCAGGTTTTTCTTTCAGCCTCTTCAATTAGTGGTTCCTTTTTGACCTTGTACCTTTGGCTCTGTATTGTCCACATTAACCCTGAAAAAGTATCTCCTCTGAAGCGCATGCTTTAACACTGTAGTATGCTTCCACACAATGTCCTTGTGGTCAAACTCCTTGATTTATCAAAGGTTTGACTAATTATCTTACTCTCCTACCCTCTGTATTAGTGCCCTTTCATGGGACATCTACAACATCCACATAGATAATGCATGTAACACCCTGACTTCTCTGTTCCTTAGCTTTCTCGTTTTCACTGATATACTTATTTCTCCCACTTCTCTTTAACCGTTAGCTCCTCTGTTCTTAACTTTGATGTTGCCCTTACCAAATATAATCTCTATTTCAAGCATCACATTGTGTAATCATCACTTTTTGCCTTTCAACTCATTTCCTCTGGTATCTCTCCTTCAATTATTCTGCAACTCCTTTTGAGCTTCTCATCCATTGGCCCTTGACTGTCTCACTGTCCATTACCATCCTCACCTTATTTTCTAGCTTACTCCATTAAGGTCACATGGCCCATCACTCTAGCACTTTTTAAAATTCACTCAAACTTCTTTGCGTTCCTTCCCTTCTGTCACTCTTCTTAAGCAAAACAATGCCTTGATTAAACCAAATTATGCACTGACATTATACCTGCACTCAAGTAGCTAAATATTACCAGAGAAATTCTCACAAAGATACAAATTGTTCTGTGTAATTCAAATGTGCAAAAAAGCATCCAATATTGTCAGATAATCCATTACATTTAAAACACATCCATCTGTTTATTCCCCAGTATAATTGTTTTATATTTCTCTTTTCTCAAACTATGAAACACCTTTCCAACTCTTCTTAAATTCATCTAACACATGCTACACCAATTTAAAAAAAGAAATGTATTAAATACATTCAGTTAAGAGCTAATTACTTTATCATCCCCTTATCAAACCTACCACCTTACCCACATCTTATAACAATGCTATACTCTGTATAATGCAAAGATCTTCCTTAAACTGGCTTAAACAGTATGAGAATGTATTACTTCTCATAATTGGATTATGAAGTTGAGAAGCATACAGTTCAGTATTCAGTTGAAGATTAAAAGAAAAAAAAACTGTTAAGCTAGTGTAAAAAAAGGAAGTTTAATATAAGTGATTGAGTGCTTAGAAAAAAAACATCGAAAGAATTGGTAAAGTAAGATGTAGGTTGAGATTCCAATGTCTTCCCAACTACATAACTGGTCTTCCAGGGATACTGCTACCTCTTCTACCAACTGAAAGTTGAAATTCAGGATACTTGTCTCTCAGACTCCAAAACAACACAGGCTCTCCTGTTAACCACATGCATTAACTTCCCAGAGCTTCCTTAACAAATTATCACAACTGAGTGGTTTAAAACAACAGAAATTTAATAATTTTTTAAAAAATTATTTATTTTATTTTTAGAGAGCAGACGGGGTAGGGGAGGCAGAGAAAGAGAGGGGAAAAAACAGCAATGTGTGGTTGCCTCTTGAATGTTCCCTACTGGGAACCTGTACCACAACATAGGCATGTGCCCTGACTGGGAATGGAACCAGTGGCCCTTTTGTTCACAGGTTGGCACTTAATCCACTAAGCCTCACCAGCCAGGGCTAAAACAACAGAAATTTATTATCTCGCAAGTTAGCATGCCAAAATTCTGAAGTCAAGGTGTTTCTGGGATTGGTTCTTTCTGCAGCTTCTGAGGGAGAAACTATCCCATGCTTCTCTCCTACCTTCTAGAGGCGTTCAGCAAGCCTTGATGTTCCTTGGATTATTGATACATTTCTCCGATACCAGTCTCCATCTTCAAATGGCCACCTTCCTATATCTCTATGTATTCTTTTCTGTTTAAGGATACTTTCATTTGATTTATAGCTAATCTTAATCCACTATGCTTTCAGTTCTATCTTTACCTTAATTATACTACAAAGACTCTGTTTCCAAGTAAGGTCAAATTTTGAGTTTCTGGGCGGACATGATTATTGAGAGAATGCTATTCAATATACCATACCATACCACAAAAATGAGTGTTCTGTTTCTTGTTTCTGATCAGCTGTGGATTTAGTTATCTAATATTAGGACTTCTGTGATTGCTGCCACAGAATATAAAAGCTCACTAAATTATCTACCTATACAGTAATGCTGTGTCACAAACCATCCCAAAATTCAGTGGCTTAAAATAACAATTATTCATTATTGCGTAAGGGTCTATGAGTCATAGGGGAAGGTGTGCTAATCGTGACTGGTCTTGGCTGAGCTCTCATGTCTGGCAGCTTGCTAGTAGGTCTGTTGGGAGCTGGTTAGCTGGGATGACCTCTGTGGCGATGAATAACACCCACCAATAGCCTTATGTTTCATAAGACTAGCATAGATATATTTTCAGAGTGATCACAAAGGTCAAACAAAAGAGCAGAAGCAAGAAAGACATTTGAGTCTGGGTTTAGAACTGTCACTCATACTTTCCGCAGTATTCTGTTGGCCAAAAAAGTCACAAGCCCAGTCCACATTCAAGGAATGGGAGCGTAGACTACAAATTTGATGGGCAGAATTGAAAAGACACATTACAGAGGTTACAGAGTAAGGTGGAGAATTGGGGTCGTTTTGCCATTAACCTATTACAGCCTCCATGACCTTACTTCTTAGAAGAAAACAGCAGAAACTGTTGAAAATCCAATATAAAATACACACACACACATATATATAATACACACACACATATATATACACATATAAGTATATAGATAGACACATACATGCATACAGTATACATACAAAAGTCAGTCTCCAAGATTGGAGTTCGGTGAGTCAAACTGTAATTATCTGCCATATGTAAGATTCAAGGATGGTTAGTCCCATGGCTCTACCATACTTGTCAATCATCAGAATGTTGACTTTATTTTCTGTCTGATAGTAAAATTACTCTAACAATTGAAGCATAGTCCATAGGTAACAACTTTGATTGAAAGAGTGAATTTCTAATCTTATAAATTGCAGTTGGAATTAGGGAAATATTTTCTTAAAGGAATCTTAACCAGTTTTCTCTGAAACTACCTCCAACACAGTTACTGAAAAGCTCCATCACACAGAATCCAAAGGTCAATTTCTTGTCCATTTCTTTCTGTCTGAATGCTTTCCTCCTTAGACCTTTTTGTGAGGTTTAATGTTCAAAAGGAACTGAGGAATAGCGTCTGACCTACAGTAAGTACTATATAGACACAACAATAGTATTAATAATACCAATAATTATCACCCTTACTTTCATAGTTATCTAGTCACTTGGATTTAAATATAGCCGCTTCTACTAATACTTGTTTTGAAAATACAGATTTGCTCAATGCAATTCACATGTTAGAAAACAATTTGAACACATTTCCTTGTGCACAATTTCATTCAGCCAACAAAGTGTGTCGTTTTCAGATTTCTCTAGGGAGGTGAAATCAGAAATCTAGCTCTATGTTCCTCTCTTTCTTTAAGGGGACCATGTAAAGCGCTCCAAACAGCTTTTCTCTCCTCTCCATCCTCAGAGCCAAGAGGAAAGCACCCTCTCCTCCTCCCACAAGGTAGAAGAGGTTGGGAAAACACAGAGGATAGGAACAAGTCTTTCCAAAGAAATCCGGACCTCTGGCCTTTTCAAACTCCAAGGAATATTTCCTCCTCTCGAGTAGCCTCAGGGTAAAGGGCAAGTGCAGACTGAATGAGTTAACTGTGTATCTTCGCAAGTATGAAAAGAAGGGTGAGAACCTCACCAGAGGATGTAGGACGTAAGGAGCTGTTCTCTACCTTTGAGTTCTCTGCAAAAATCTGAGACAAGCAAGAAAGGGTTAGTTTCCACATTCTGTTACATGAGCATTTAATGGTGCTATTGTTACTAAGTTTTTTTTATTTTATTTTTTCATTACAGTTTACATTCAATATCATTTTGCTTTAGTTTCAGGTGCATAGCAGAGTGAGTTGGACAACCGTTGGGCCTACGTTTTAAATGACGCGTACGATTGCAGCGATTGGGAAATAGACAGGGAAGCCTGGCTGTGGTTGCAGCTGGAGCCAGCAGTTCAAATGACGCCAACGGCCCTTTCTTCTGTTCTCGTTCAGTCTCACTCTCTCTCTCTTGTTTATTCTTGTTTTCAATCTTTTTTCTCGTCGTATCCTGTTTCTTGATGAATACTGCGTCTATTATAACAAAAATGTTTTTTTCCATATGATGTAGAAAATGGTGTCAATAGGTTTACATTCATTGTATTCAACTTTTGTAATCGGAAATTTTAGGAGAAACCTCTACCCACCCCCCACACATCTTTTTTCCCGATGTCTTATTCAACGTTCCGAAAGACTCTGTTGGGTCCTATCTGAATGATGTGCCTGTCTGAAACAATAAATACTCCAGGAATGCTAAAACTGACCTAAATCGAGAAATACACCCAAATTTCGACGGAGGAGAATGGGGTCCCTACGACTGAAGAATCTACTTTTACTAAATAGTGATGTGGGGGAAGTTTTTCAAATAATTGCAAAAAGAAGAAAATTGAAAAGCTTCTTGGTAGCAAAATTACAATAAATATCATATGTATATAACATGTTTTCAAAATATATTTAAGTCATATTTTTCTATTTGTTTACTCCTTCTTACCAAATGAATAATTTAAGGAAAATGATATTGTCTTTCTGATGGTTAAATGTTTAATATACTGAATGAATAAATAAAAAGTGACTGAATCAGTAAATAAATTTATTTTAATTTTCTATAGAAAGGAAAGATAATATCAAAGATAAATTATCTCAATTTTTTACAGCTGTATTATCCATCTTACATGTTCTTTGGTATATCTATATTTCTTATGAGAGAAAAGTTTAAATATTTTTCTAAAGAGTCAAAAGGAGAATAAAAGAAACAAACAATATTAAAGCATGAAACGTTACTTGATTACCGAGATTTATCACTGGCTAAATTTCCTGTTAACTGAAAGAAATTAGGTTTCTGTCAATTATTTCTTTTATTGTTTTCTTATCACAAAGATAATATAAATCCTTAGCAATATATTATAGTATATTTCAGATGTATTTAATAGTGGAAAGTACACCTGAACACTTATTAGAAAAGTGCAAAAAAAATGTACTAAATCTCTCTTGCTGCTGTTTATGTAACTATTTCTACAGAGATTCTCATACTGTTATACACATATATTTGCCAAACTTTTGACCAAAGAAATATATTATATGACATACTAAGTGTATTATAATCCATTAAGTAGAATTGTTCGCCAGTGAGGGTTCTTTTAAAAAAATTTGTTTTCATTATAGGGGACTTTTGTTTTCGTTGTTTTTTTTTTTTCAACATAGCCTGTAGTGTGGAAGCATTGTTAACTATAGTCCCTAAAGAGAGATACAATGTGTTAGGGAAAAAATGAACACCTGCTGGAGTTATTTTTGTTTTGACTAAAAACGCACTTTTATATGCAGCTAGAGGGAGGAACATGTGAGTGAAAGAATGTAGACAGTGATTAAAACCACTTTCCCTTGCCTGTGGGATTTTTGTACAAATTTTATAACTGTTCCTGGAGGTAAAACAAGAAGGTGTGTGACCTGTGTATCCCACTGCCACCGCATTAATCTTACCTGGAAAGAAGACAGAAGGGCCCAGTGTGTGGTGCACATAGAACAGATATATTTTAATAAGTCCAGAGCTAGATGCTATCACAAACACTGGCATTTGCCAAATTTAACTTGAAATAAAATCTAATCTTACAAATAACTGAAACAGAACAAAATGCATAAAACATCTGTTTTAAAATCATTTTAATGTCTATAAATTGAATGAGCCACTTCCTAACTCAATCAACTTGTCTTTGGAAGTTAATGGTGTGTGGGTATCAATTTTTTATACTAAAATCCATTTAAGGTGATTCTCACAGCCTTTAGCTAGACAATGCTTCTTTAGAAAGCAGAGTTGATCTCCCAGAAATTTCCATTGTACCTGCTTGTTCAGAAATATTGCATATGCCTTGGCAAGTGTGTGAATACCTAGTCTAGCATGTTTGTTAAACTTGTTTGAAAGAGGTATTAGTAAGTTATCATTTAGCACATATACAGGGGAGGAAAAATAATTTTTCCTATTCTGGGTTCTTGGCTGAGATGGCCTTGTAATAAAGCACAGATTAACAGGGGAAAAACAAATCAAAGGTTTTTTATCTTCCTGTATGTACACATGGAAGATAACCAGGAGAACTGAGTAACTCCCTGAAATGGCCCAAGCCATCACTTTAAATAAAATCTGCAGCTCAAGACAAAAGAAGATGTTGGGGGTTGGGGAGCCAGTGATGAGAGATTTTCAGGGAAAGTACAGTAAAGCAGAGTAAGGTTATGCAGATTTGTCTGTCTTTTCCATTGATAAGAGTTTCTAGAGATTAATTCATTTCCCTCTTCCTGGTATAACCAGGGAGATACCCTACAAATTGAGATTTCCCTTATGAATTTAAATGCCCCTTATAAAAGGAAAACTATTACTGTTTTCAGAGCTTCTCCTGTGTCTGCAGCTTCTGAAAAATAATCAGCCTAAAATAAACCTTACGTCAAAGAGGCACATTTTTGTGTGATCAACTCTTCTTCCCTTCACATAGTTAACGTTGGTATTCCGGGGGAAAGGAGGAGCGTTTTAAAAAGAGCAGCTTTCGGGCTCCAAGTACTTGGTTTATGAAGTCTTATGAAGTCTAATTTGTTTACCTTTGTTATTATTTGGCTATTATTATTATTATTACTTCTCTGTTTTTAAAGAAAAATAAATAAAGTTCATGCAGAGATTTGAGTAATTTAATATAATTTATTTAATGAAAAAATAAAGTTTATAAGAACTTGTTATTACAAAATGTAATCTAAAAACTATGGTGAAAAGAAATTCCATCAGATAAAAAATACCTATAAAGGGTCAGGATACCAAAGGTCATCAAAATGCACTCTTTCTCCAACTTTGCAATCTTTTTGTTCCAGTCAGGAACCAGGCCCAGAGTGGGTCTGCCCTGGGTTGGCCTGTAGCGTGTGGATCCTTGGCTTCAGGTGGGAAAGATTTCACCAGCAAGTCCAGGTGAATTTGAGAGTATGCTTTTTAAAGCTGAGGTCAGTGAAACAAGGAAGGGCTTAGGATAGAAGCAGCAGGAGAGGCCCTAGGAGGGGCTGTTTGGCTCTCTAGAGACGTTATAGAAAAGAAATGAGCCAAGGTGGGGCTGCTGTCAGCTCACTGGAGGGTCATAGAAAAGGCAGCCTTGGAGACAGGTTCAGGGTTTAGCCCTGGATGAGCTACTGCTGCCCACGGCTCCCCTGGTTGCAAGTCTCCTGAGGTCCCTTAGAGTTTAGGAGATGCATACCTGTGCATCTTTAGGAGAAAGAAGAGGGGAGGGGAAAGGTGCAGGTGTACTCCCTAGAGGGAGAGTACATGGGTTGGCTCCTCTGTTTTGAGGGTATTTAAATGCTGTGAGTTTAGGGATGGTCTTAGTGAAGGATCTCAATAGAACATTCATTAGCTTTTCAAGGTATATCCTTTCAGAGTTGTGGTCTCTCCTGGTTGGTCTGCACCAGGGCAGGGATTCATTAGCCTAGTCACAGCAGCTGGTCCTGGAGTTGCGAGCTTGGTTTTGCTGCTTTTTTGGACCTGATGTTGGAATAAACTGAGATCTAGATGTTATCTCTAAGGAGGAAAGGTAAGAAGGGACTAAACTGATGACTAGCAATATGCCAGGGGAGGACAGTGCCCCCTGGGGCGAGGAACTGGTTTTGCCCTTTGCTAGACATCCAGAGCTATTGCCATTGTGACCTTCCATATCTTGCTGCAGATTGCTTGGCAAACTTGTTCAGCTGTTTGTCTCAGTTTCCCCATGCCACTTGCCAAGGAATTTTCCTAGCTTTTTACTTTCCTAACTTGCCTTTTGCTTCGTTTCATTATTACTCTGCTTACCAGTTTGGAGTCTGATAATATTCACTTTGTTGCCTAGTGTAAGGGCTGCTGTGGTGTTAGTGTTCTTAGCTCTGCATATGACACAAAGAAAGTAAAATTGACTATAGTAGTCTCCCCTCATCCACAGTTTTGTGTTCCAGAGTTTCAGTTACCTGTTGTCCACCATCACTCAAAAATATTAAATGCAAAAGTCCAGAAATAAATAATTTAGTGATTTTAAAATGTGCACCATTATGAGTAGCGCGATACAGCCATGAGCCTTCCTTCTTCATCGGCTCGGGATGCAAATCATCCCCTTCTCTAGTGTATATCCAGTCTGTGTAGACTCCCCCAACCTTTAGTCATTTACTAGCTGCCTCTGTTACTAGATTAGTTGTTGTGGTATCACACTGCTTGTGTTTGCGTTTCCCTTATTTTACTTAATAATGTGCCAAAGGCATTCACATAATTTTTTTTACGGTATACCGTTATAAATCATTCTATTTTATTATTGTTGTTAATCTCTTACTGTGACTAATTTAACATTAGACTTTATCTTAGTTATGTATGTATAGGAGAAACTTAGTATATAACGGGTTTGATAGTATGTGTGGTTTCAGGCATCGCCTTTTGGATGAGAGAGAACTACTGAATAATTACTTGTAAGTATTGCTGAAGGTACACCAATGGCCCCACCTGCATTAGTCATGATAGTTAGGCATGGTTGCAATTTCAGGCGGGGCTGCTGATTCAGGCATTTCACCTGGTGACTCAGGTATTTAGATTGCTATGCTCTTGTGTTTTGTTCACGCAAATCGTGCCCTTCATGATTACTATGGCAGAGGAAGAAGATTCTGAAATATGGCTTCTATTCTCATTTCATTGTCTAGAGCTTTCACACAGTCTGAAGCTGCTGCAACCAGATTGGGAAACGTAGGAGAGCTTATAGATGTTCAGTAAGTGAAAAATATATTAGCTATACCAGCAATGTAGCAGGGAACTATTTATCTGGTTAGGAGTGCAACTACTGGATCAACAGCTAAAACTCTGATATAGGGGATGCAATAACTGAATAAATAAAATATTTGAGTATTTAAATAAATGGAAATAAATATTTGAATAGTAAAAATACAATTTTATCACTTGTTTTTAGTTCCTAGAAGGATGGTATTTCAAAGGAGAAGCCATATTCTACACTAACAGTTAAGATGGCTTACTTTGTATTTCAAAAATCTCTACTCTTAAAAGCACACTGTAGCCCTGGCTGGTGTGGCTCAGTGGATTGAGTGTCTGCCTGTGAACCGAAGGGTCACTGGTTCAATTCCCAGTTGGGGCACATGCCTGGATTGTGGGCCAGGTCCCCAGTAGGGAGCGTGTGAGAGGCACCCATACACTTATGTTTCTCTCCCTTTCTTTCTCCCTCCCTTCCCCTCTCTCTAAAAATGAATAAATAAAATCTTTAAGAAAATGCACAATGTAAGTTTTTAAATGATATTTGTGTTGTATGCTGTTCAGGTTTAATAAATTAGAGGATCTGGCCTATATTTTAATTTAATTAAGTTACACATTAGATTTTTTAAACAAATATCGATGAACAAATTCGTTATTTAATTATGGAAAATGATTTCAACACATTAATATTTTGATTTAAATTTACATATGTAAGCTTTTGGGTATTTCAAAGTTGAATAGGATTATTTTTTCCAAATAATGTTAATAGTCAGAGCTTCAGATAATGAATATTCTAAGATCATCAATCCCCTTCCAGTATAGTTTTTATATGGTGATAAAGATAACCCAGTAGAGATTATTCTCTAATTCTTGATTAACCTAGTGGCAGCTACTTGGTGCACATAGTGGAAAGAGAAAGAGAAATAAGAGAAAAGAGAAAATCAACCTGTGTTTTAAATATTATCTTAGGTAATATAGAATACTTATTATATACAAATAATACCAATGCAAAAAACCACATAGATAAACTACTGGAAGGTGTTCAAATGCCTTTGCTATTAGTCTACTTTAAATGAGATAAAACAATGGCCATCAAAAACAAATCAACAAACAACAAGTGCTGACGAGGATGTGGAGAAAAGGGAATCCTAGTGTACTGTTAGTGGGAATGCAGACTGGTGCAGCCACTGTGGAAAACAGTTTGGAATTTTCTCAAAAAACTAAAATTGGAACTGCCTTTTGACCCAGCAATTGCACTGCTGGGATTATACCCTAAGAATCCTGAAACACCAATTCAAAAGAACCTATGCACCCCAATGTTCATAGCAGCACAATTTACAATAGCCAAGTGTTGGAAGCAACCTAAGTGCCCATCAGTAAATGAGTGGATCAAAAAACTATGGTACATTTACACAATAGGATACTATGCAACCAAAAGAAAGAAAGAGTTACTACCCTTCGTAACAGCGTGGATGGAACTGGAGAGCATTGTGCTAAGTAAAATAAGCCAGGTGGTAAAAGACAGATACCATATAATCTCACCTATAAGTGGAACCTAATCAACAAAATAAGCAAGCAAAATATAACAAGCAACATTGAAATAAAGAACAAACTGAAACTGACAGTAACCAGAGGGGAGAGGGGAGGAGAATAACTGGGGAAAAATGGGGAAGGGTTATCAAGGAACATGCATAAAGGACCCATGAACAAAACCAAAGCGGGGAAGGACTGAGAGTGAGAGGTGGGTGTGGGTGGGGCAGGGGAAAGTGGTGGTAGGAAAATGGAGACAACTGTACTTGTATAACAATTTAAAAAAATGAAAAAAAAAGAAAAGACTGGTTTTGAGGGTTCTGAAACTAGTTATATGTATGTAACAAAATATCCTGCAGGAAAATTGTATATAACTAGTTTTTCCCTTGAGGCAGAGTTATATGCATGTTTGTCTGAAATTAACAGTAAACTTGAAATTTAAAAAAAGACAAAATAATTCACTTAAAACTGAAAAACAGTGTTATTTTCATTATTCTGAGGGAATAACTTATTTTATCGGTACATGAAAATTTGTGTGTTCCCAATGATTGTGGTGAAATTGATACATATTAATTTTCATTCTATACATAATAATGATGACAATGAATACCATTTATTGCAAGCTTACTCTATGTCAGTTATTTTGTAATCATTGGTTATGAATTGCATTATTTAATGTTTAAAACAGTCTCATGGGGCTTATTATGACCATCTTTTGACTAAAGGAAATTAAGGCATGGAGATCAAATAGTGGCATCATGCTATTGGAATATATTAATCTGATCTGTGTTAACCTAAAAATAAAAATCCAAAGTAAAAGGCAACAAGCATTTTCCTGAGATAAAAAAGAATTGTAATTCTGGGAAGCTCTCATTAAGACAGAAACTTAAATATTGCTCTGATTATGGGGTAAGGGCAATGGATTTTTATGAGAAAGAGAAGGGAAATAATTGTATTAATGTAAGAAAGGAATGTCTATTGGTGCTAGTAAGTTAAGTTTTTCTTTGGGTATACTTCTTGGTGCTAATTCTATAAAATGTCCTTAATTTTCAGTCTTCCTAATCCATATGTTGGTTTTCCTGTTAGCTTTACAAATAGTTGTTTGGAATACAGGGTTGGTTTGGTCCAGTTCGAAGGCTATTCTGCACAGTTCAAACATTCTAAAGGTTCAGGGAACAAGGCGTGCAAGGCCTTTCCTCTGGGATAGTGGTTCCAGCTCCATTTTGAAATGTCTCTGTTTATATCAATTTTCTCATCTATATTTCACTCAGTGCTATATACTATTTTCTTGCAGTTTTCTACTGTTAGGGCTAAACCCTGAGTTTATCACCTCAGGCAAGGACAATGTAATTCCATCCAGGATAAACCGCCATATCAACTTTGGGATTTAGGGTTGACTCTTTTTGAGTGTGTATTGAGGCTATATATATGTAATATCTAGGTTTTTGGAGAGGAAAAAAAGTGCTATTTGTTTTGTTTTGTTTTATTTTATAAACTCCAATTTGTTTTTCTCCTACTTGGATCTTGCCTAAAGATTCAAATCATAGATACTGACTAGAAATGACAGGTAGAGAGAGCTCATATTTTGACTAAAGATAAGTTCTCATTCAATGGGAAATAGAAGAAGCATGCAGATAAAAAGAGAAGGGGTGTATTTAGATTATTGTGAATCTTGGCTTCTTACTATTTTGAGGTCAGTGGAGTAGTGAGTGTCTTTTTGAAGAGTCTGAAATAATCTGTAGTTGTGTGTTGTTAACTTCACTCTGTAAAACTTTACTAAAGAAGATGAAAGGAAGGAGAACAAAGGGAAAAGAAGGAAGAAAAGAAGAAAGGAAGGAGGGAAGGAGGGAGGAGGGAAGGGAGAAAAGAGATGGTGGATAGAAGGAAAGTAAGAAAGAATTAGAATAGTCTTCTATGAAATCTTTTCGTTGTTCTGGGACCAGGCTCAGGATAAATCATTGGTTTTCAAAACTAGGTACACATTAGAATCACCTGGGGAAATTATTATAAATACATACTGTCCAGGTCCCACACGTGGAGACTAATACTTTAATTCCATTAAAAGCAATTTAGCTTTTCCAGCTCAAAATTTAGTTTCTGTTGAAAGTTTAGTCTCAGCCAATATTTAAACTAAACCAATTCAAATTGAAAGTTGATATCAGGACTGTCCTTCCATTTAAAGTCTCTGCGCTTCCCTCTTCTCCTCCTTCTCCCACTATAGGCATGCTCTCAGGATGGTTCTGGGTATGGGGGAAATTGATGTAACTTCAAGTATTTGAGAGGGAGAAAGCTGTTCTACTTTCTGTCCCCTTCTTGCCAATTTCTTCTGGCATGATTGATTTTGTTTTCCATTGTGTATTTGCCTCTATCCCCTGTGTACCTACTTCTAATGAAATTCCCCTCTCATTGGGTTGGCTACAAATATTTCCTCTCCCTAGCTTGGCCTTTGATTATGAGACCTACATGCTTTGAATTATACCCACCCTGAACTCTTCTCCCTGTGACTCATTCCATCCAGCCCTCTGACGAAAGTCATGAGACAGTGTGTATAAAGAAAGCTAGCTCATGGCTTAAAATTGCCAAATATTGTTACGGACATATACAAGAGACCTTGTAATTATTTGGAAATTAACAAGTGTTCAATAATTTTTAGCTAGTATTGTTACTAGCCTGTCTGAACTTCCTTTTGTTTCTTTTCTATACTGATCAAACTCCTCCATGACAGTCACCTGTCAGCTTCACTTGATTCTGTAATATTTGCTTTCTGAGATTGGCACCTTCACTGATGACCTATTGCGAACTAGTAGGTCTGTGTATTAATCAATTGGAATAAGGAACTTATTCTGTATTGTCTGAAACATGTTTCTCATAACAATGAGGGCTGTATGTATTAGAGAGAAATTTCTTTAAAAAAACACATCTTTGTAAATATTAAACATGAAAGGCAAAAAGAGAATTTAAAAATATTTTCATGGAGCCAGACATTAATTTTTTATTACTTAATTCATTTATTCAATAAATATTTGTTGAGTACCTATTGTGTGTTATACCGAGTTCGAATTTCTGAGATACAGCTGAGAATGAGACAGAAAAAATCCTTTCCCTTACGCCCTCACTAGGATAAGACATACAGATACCAAAAAGTTTGAAAAAAGATGATATATATATCTATATATATATGTATATATATATAGATATATACACACACATATAATCAAGATATATATCCTTTGTCATTCATACATATATGTATATGTATATGTATGTGTGCATATGTGTATAAATCGAGGTACTTGCCTAGAGAATAACCATAATATTTCTGAGAAAGTGGTTATTAAAATCATGTTGCCATTTCATTATAGATTCTAAGTACTGATAATGAAAGTGATAGTGAGATTTCAATTCCTGCTAGTTTTAAATTACAATAAATTTGAGAAATCATTATTTTAGGAAAATGTCTTTATAATATTTATTTTATAATATTTTTTAGAGTGTGTTCATTCAAAAACCTACTACCATAGCCACCATGAATTTTCTCTTTAGGAAAACAATATTACGAGTTGCCTCAAATTAGAGGATTATGATTCAGTCCAACATTGGAAGATTATTCCCCCATCAGTTTCCTTGGAGACTATTAGTCAACTAGGGCTCTCATAACAAAATAACATAGACTGAGCGGATTATTTATATTCTCACAGAAATTTATTTTTTTATAATTCTAGAGGTTTAAAGTCCAAGGTGAACTTGGATGTTGTGATTTGTAAGAAACAAATATTTAGTAATTCAGATGAACAAGCTATTTTCTCACATATATTTGGTCTTCATCATGTTTCTGCCAGAGCTCCTAAAAGGTGTGGAATTCCTTAAATGATGAGAGTCATATGCGTACCTTTTGTTATGTTAATGAGGCGATTTGTGGATCAAACCTGAGGATAGGGACTGGTTGCTAGGAGAACCAATTTTGTAATTAGATAGTTGGAACTTTCAGTTCCAACTGCCTAACCTCTTAGAAAAGAAGAGGGGTTGGAGAGTGAATCAATCAGGTCTGAGTAAGGAAGCCTCAATAAAAAGTGCCAACGGCGGTGGTTTGGAGAGCTTCTGGGTGGCTAGAGATTTGGGGAGAGCTGCACACCTGGAGACGGGCTGGAAGCTCCTCATTCTTTTCCGGAACATTGCCCTACTATACATTCCTTCCACTTAGCTGTTCACGAGTAATACCTTTTCATAATAAACTGGTAATCTATTAAGTAAATGGTTTCTCTGAGTGTTGTGAACCACTCCAGCAAATCAACTAAACGCAAAAGGGGGGGTTTTGAAACCTCTGATCTATAGTGGGTCAGTCAGAAGCCGAGGTGACAATCTGGACCCGTGCTTGGTATCTGAAGTGGGCGGTGGGGGGGCAGTATTTTCGGACTGAGCTGTTAACCTGTGGAATTTGATGATATCTCCAGGTAGTTAGTTTGAGAATTGAGTTGACTTATAGGGCACCAAACTAGTGTTGGAGAATTGATTGGAGCTGTGAGAGCCGCCCCCCCCCACCCCCCAGCACACATGCATTGGAAATTGGATACAGAATCGTTAGTGACGTCAAGGTGGATTCTGGTGATACCTCTTATCCTGGCTTGCAGAGGTCAATTTTCCATGGTGACTGCACGGGGCCTTTTCCCTGCAAAAGTACGCAAAGAGAATGAGAGAGAAGGCTCTTGTGTCTCACCTTCTTATAAGGGCAACCAATCCTATTGGATTAGGAGTTCACCCTTTAGTCTTCATTGAACTTTAATTCCTTCTTCATGGCTCTGTCTCCAAAAACTGTTGCATTGGGGTATAAAGCTTCAATATGTGAATGGAGAGGGGCTGCGAGGCTTAACTCAGTCCATAACAGAAACTACCAGGGTGTCAAAACTTTCAGCATCTCTGGGCCACACTAGGGGAAGAAGAGTTGTCTTGGGCCATGCATTAAATAGATTGCAACATGTAATCATAAAAAAAATCTCATAATGCTTTAAGTAAATTTATGATTTTGTGTTGGGCCTCCTTCAATACCATCCTGGGCCACATGTGGCCCATGGCTCACGGGTTGGACACCCGAGAATCCCCTCGGAACCCTTTCAGTTCAACATTAGGGTGTATTATTTCTTCCTAATACATTTTCATGATCAGTAAAAAAAACAAGTGACATTCTATTTAAATCCAAAGGATTATACTATTTTAACTGAATTTACTAAAAATTGCTATATAACTTTAAGGTATATATCATTTATTTAAAAATGAACACTCTTAGTTTTCTATTCGTGCTGTTACAACAAATAGCTATGGACTCAGTGACTTAAAAGAATGCATATTTTTTATTTTACTGTAAGTCAAGATGTTGGCAGAACTATGTTCCTTATGGATATTCCAGGAGAGACTATTTCTTGCTTTTCCTAGATTTTAGGGGCTGCTTTCTTTGGTCTTTGGTCTCTTCCTCAACATCCCAATATTTCACCTTCCTCCCTTTCCACTTCTCTCTTTTTTGCTCTCTGACTTGTACTCCCATTGTCACATCTTCTTCCCAGACATTGATTCTCCTGCCTCTCTCTTACCTTTATAAGAATTCATAATCTGGAGAATCTAGGGTAATTTCTCCATTTCAAGATCCTTACCGTTGTTACATCTGCAAATTCTCTTTTTCTGTATCAGGCAATATATTCAGTAGTTACACAAATTAGGGTACAAACATCTTTAGGGAAGAGCCATTATTCCCTCTGCTGTATGTTCACATGACTTCCTATGACACGTTGCCACGTTAGGAAACATATTGATTTTTTTTTGCCATGGAAACTCCACAGACTTTTGCTAAATTAATGACTACTAAAATATCTGATTTATTACGGGTATTTTATTTTTTGAAGTTTTAGAGGTAGAAGCTGAGTTCATTTTGCCATCCATATCAATTGAGATAAATGCCAAATAATTCAAGTAACCAGAAACTGATATTTAAAATGGGCTTTACAAGTTAGACTATGCAAATCATAGATTCAGCAGAGAATTGACAGACCACCTCCAATTCATTTTTTGTAACGTGAAGTTACATTTCTCTTATATGAGTGAGCTAGAGACGGCTCACTCATGTAACAGGTTGAAACTGACCAATAAACTCCAATTTTATACAGCTAATTGTTTAAAAATATCCCAAATGAGAACCTGCTTGCTTTACGTATCCTATAACACCTCACTCAGCAACTCTTATCCATTGGTTAGTTAGAGCCTTGTAGTTGTAAGGCTCCAAGTCACTGAAGCCCTTCGGTCTCAGTCCCTCACAGTCCTCTGACCCAGAGACTCCCTGTGCTGCTGAGAGACATTCCCTATATAGGTAAGCACTCTCTCCCATGGGTGTTCCCTTGCCTCCCTCTCCTCCTTGATGGCTGCTCCTCACCTAAGCCTCTGGACAGTGTCGCACTGTGATAGATATCACCTCTCATGCAACCTGGTCCAAGTGCCACCCAGTACAGTTTAGTGTGTTACTACCTTTCATGGTCATAGTTTCGTCCTTGATCAGGCTTGTTAAAACATAAACTAAGGCATACTAAAAATTTTAAGGGTTTATTTGAGCAAAAATTGATTGGAATAGGGCATCACCAAATCAGAAGTTGTTAGGTGTGATTGCAAATAGAAGTCAGGGAAAGACATATAGAGTCAGTGCAGAAGCAAAGAAAGGAAATCATTTGATAAACTATAGATTAAAGTCTAGTTGCTTGTTAGTGATTGGTTGTCCTTAGGCTTTAATTTTGTAATCTTGAGGCATTTGCAGGGGTAGGCTTTCGTTTGCTTATGTGGGTCGTCAAGGCCTTAGAGCCACTTCAGTCCTAATGGCCTCCTTGGCTGATTAACTTAACAGTCTAAATCCTCAAACGCCCTACAGTTTTCCATTTCAACAACCAGAAAGTTCAGCATTGTGTTTCTGACAAGGACAGGTACCTGGTTGAGAATTGGAACCATCTCCTTACATAAATATTTATAACATTGAGACTTGTTATTAACATTTATATATTTATAATATTGATGTTTACCACTGAGTATATTTTACCAAATGTTAGAGGCTTTACAAGGCAGTTTGCAAATAACACAATTTAATTTTCATGTTAATAAAACAAATAGGTGTTATCATTTCTATTTCACATAGAACAAAAATAAGATTTAAAAAGTTAAAGTTGCTTCAAACAAGGTAAACTATTATACTAGGTTGAACTGATGATAAAATATGTTTAATATTTTTTTCTTTCATCTATCCTATGTTGCTTATGTGTTGGCTTTTGTTATTTTTGTAATCTTTTTTGAGTTTATACAATTTCACTAATCTGAGATATATCTTACCAATTCTAAATATCCATTATAGTATCCAATGTTTTTCCCCCCACTAATTTTATTTAAAAAACTCCTTGAGAATATTGCACTGACCCTGCAAAAATAACCATCAGTTTCATATTCTACTTCATATAGTATTCACAAATAATATCATTAAATTGACATTCAGCTAATTAAATTCTCAATGATTATGACTATAAATTGTGTACCCCTGTGGAATAAATGATAAATAAGTATATTGCAACAACAGATGACATACAAATATCTTAATAGTATGTACCTTGCCAATATTGTATCAGGGGTGTGCTGGAGACATTTTATTTAATATTTTTATTGATGTAACCAGGCTGCTTACCTGCTAGACTAAGGTTAGCATTGAAATATGTCCTTTTGTAGCTGATGTAGGTGAACACTGGTAGAGCCAGATAACCAGACATTCAGGGTATGCCAAATCGGGGGATCAGTGGAGAGTGAAGTGTACCACTGAATGGTAGTCGTGTGGTCCAAAGAAAGGCTGATGGAATGTGGTTCATGAAGAGTCCAGACAAAACTTGGTCAGTGGGCAGAAAAAAAAATTGGCTCTACATGATTGAACCATACAGAACTAAAAACCTAGTGAAACTAACATGGGTACCAGAATGAAAATGCTGCCACATGAATCAGAATATTAGTGGAATCAAATGCCAAGCAGCAAGACCCACATAGTCAAAAAGAAGCAATGTTTTTGGTTTTATATAAAAACTCAAGAACATAGGGACAGGGAATACCAAAAAATGGATCATAATGAGCACTTCCTAGAGGTACATTTTATGTAAATAAAAAACTATATATTGAACCAGAGCCACCTGATGACATACACTGTCTTGCCAGTAAATGGGAAATAATATTTACCGACTCTTGAGATTTATATTTAGCTCTGTCCTTGTGATAACCTGGCCACTAGATGAGAAATATTCAAGTTCTCAAGGGAAATACATCTAGTACCCCCACTCTCATACCCAACAGCTAAATTAAGCAATGAACTCAAGAGTCTCTCCTTTTCTCCATGATTTCCCCTTTGGATAAAATAAATCCTTCAGTTGTATATTAGCATTTTCAATGGGGTCCTACTTCCTAAGGAATTTCTTCCTCCCCTTGAGTTGATGCTCAGATTTAATTCTCAAAGGGGCAATGTAATCTTCCTCATTTCCGAGCTTTCAGACCAACTTGTCAGACTCCTTTCTCCAATGCTAACCAAATTTATGCTTTGAGCCAGTAAATAGCAACAGTGTTTCATACAATTGTTCATGTAGGAAGTGGTAGAGATGGGATCTTTCATACACAATTTATGTTGCTTATTAAATGCTGCCTTGGCAGACTTACATGAATCATATATGACTATTTTTTATCTTTCCTCTTGGATCATAAGCTCCTTGTAATTACTCATTTTAGTGTTTCCCAGAGTTCCTAGCACCACGTTATGCCCTGAGTATATACTTAATAAATAGTTGCAAAAATATATAAAAATAGTTGAAAAAATAAATGGTTGAAAATCAACTAAACCATCATTAGCAATTTCAAAAAACCTGAATAGAGAGAAAGGCATTTTCTCTTGGATGTTTTGATATATCATACAAGCATAGGCAAAATATTGTTCCAAGTTCAATGTAGATCTGATGTGTCAGAATTTGGACAATATAGGTACTCTATATTATTTCGCTGCTAAAAAGGAGAAATGTCTATTACTTGAAGTTTCAGGGTATGTGCAGTTTTCAAACTTTAATCTATAAAGTGTTTTAGAAATATATGTAATCTTTTGGGAATATGTATTTCCATGAAGTATTGTTTCAGATTCCCCATGTTTGCATGCAATTGGTTTGCAGAACGCAGGAAACTGAATACATAAAATATTGTAATAAAAAGTTTCTATACTTTTTCATAGAGGCTTTTCATGATTATTGAGGGTAAATTAGCAACAACAAAACACTGACAACCAAGAAAGAGACTAAGATTTAAGGTGGAAAGCTTTTGATTATGTTAACCATTAGGCGATTTGCAGAGTGAGAAGTATGATAAATGACCGCTATCTAATGGTATACACAGTTGACCTTTTTTATGTGATGCAAGAAAATTTGGAAGAAGCTGACTCCCCAAAAGTATAGCTCACTGCCAGAAAATTTGAATTTCATTTCCTAAAATGTCATTGGAATAAAGTATATCTTCATTGTTAAAGGATTTCTCATTGGAGCCGGACAAATGCGCAAGCATGTGACATTCAGCAAAATAACCTCTGATGTTTCAGATCTGGTTTCAGAAACCACTACATCCAATGACAAGAATGGGAATTATATTGTCTCATCTGTTTTGAGTTGCAACCCCCCCAGAATCTTGTTCCACAGGGGAATCATGTCGCTACTATGGCCACAGAAAATTTAATAAAAGACTTAGCAACAGCAAGAGGTTCTCAAGGTGAGATGGTGCTATACTTTTTTTCCCTTTAACTGTGCCTGCATAATAAAACTATTACGGAGCCACAGTAAACACTGTAAATCATATATTTTCACCTATAAAACTTCCTAATGAACTGAATATAAATATCAATAAAATATATGAATAACAAAACTACTCAAATACATGCTGCATATTAATAAAGATGGAAGGCAATTCTTGACTTCTCCAGGTTGCAGCTTATAATGCTGTTGCCAGTGGGGGAGTTCTAGTGATGAAAAATCACAGATAGAAGCTGAGGGCTAGAATGCAGTGGAATCTCATTTTAGTAACCATGCCACAAACTTAGAGCAAATTCTTACATCAGTTACATCAGTTTGTTTGTTTGTTTGTTTGTTTGTTTTTCTTAGAATATAGGATTTATCAAATTTCTCTTTTTGTTATCATATGTATTCACTGAAGGGTTCACTGAAGCAGATAGTTTCTTGCCTAGCCAATAGTCATCTCCTCTATTATTTCTTGTATATAAAACTGCGAACTGTCAAACATCTACCCAACTGGATTGAGACCCCCTCCTTCTTTCTGGGGTGAATCCCGATTTATGTATTCTAATCACGTAATTATATTTCCCTTGCCAGTGGTTGGTTTGGAGTGGGTTTGGAATCAGGCTCAGTCAATGCCATGCAAGTGTCCAGTTCTTCTGTGGGCGACCTGTACCACTATGAGGTCCCAGACAAGCAGGACCATAGTCCATGCAAGCCATTTCATAACCACAAAGGGGTCACATTTTTTTGTTGAAGCCAATATATGCAGTTTAGGTAAAGAACCTAGGTCCTTGAAAATACTAGTAAACTGATGGATTAACTCACCTCCACATTTCTTTGAATGTGAGATAAATTTTCTCAGTGTTTAAATTAGCTGTCTTGAATTTTTATTAGTTGCAGTTGAAATCATCCTCACTGGTAGATACAAGATTTTCAGAGGGAATTCACAATCTATAGAAAAAGCCTATTCCAATTACTTAAGAGTTGTTAATGAAATCTGTGATATTTTATATTACAAAGTAAATGGAAGACAGTGATAGCAAGCCCTATAATGGTTATATGGGCAAACATTAAATTATATAGATTCCATATTATTTTCTATAGAATGTGTCTTTATAGCATACAGCGTTCAAATTTTCATTAATTTTACTAGCTTTTTAACTTGTAGAAAATGAGAAAATAGACAAAGAATCTTGAGAAAATAAATACCAGAACATTTCTTGAACAGAATTTTGAGAAAACACAATATTTAAAAAATTTTCACATAGCACTGTTGGCATTATTCCCCAACTTCTCAATTTTAATGGGTTAAGTGAAAAGAATATCTTGAATTTCAGAGAAGTTTTGCCCAAATAGAGAGGTGGATCATTTCTCTTACACATGTACATTTTCAGAGAAACAAACTTGTACAATTTTGACAAGGAAATCACCAACAGCTATACCACAGTTATTTCTGTATTCATGTTTAGGGATCTTGATAACAATAAGCCCCCAAAGCAGACATTGCTTAATTATGAAATTTCTCAGGACACTAACAGGAAGCAGTCAGTTGGAGCCACAGCCGTTGTAATCATGAAATTACATAGGGTGTGACCCAAGATGGATTCGTTTTCTTGTAGCCTATAATTTTCATATATCATCTTCGGTGAAAATATAAAAAAATTACAAAGTGCCAGAGAAGAAAAAATACATATTTTTCTAGGTACAATAGTTTACAACATAGATTCAGAAGTCGATTTTTAAATTTCTGATTAGATGTTTTCCACTGATGTTGTGCCAAAGGTGATGCCTACTCCAGACCTAAAAAAATATATTTTGTATTTATATAAAATAATGTACCTTAAATTAGTAGTCTTAATTTAATATTTCTTCTTTGAAACTATATAAGGGCAAAGAATTAATATACTTAATTTATCAATTCAATAATTAACTATTAAGTATTATGTCTATATATCTATTGTGTTTCTATATCTATTATTCTATTTATCATTTATCTATCATCTACCTATCTATCTATCACCTATCTATTTATCTATTATCTTTCTACCTATCTAATCTTTTTACTGAGCTACCTGGCTGGTTATTTATCTAACTATCTTTCTATCTCAGATACTATGCTAAGTGCTGAGGACCTCAGTCATACTTTCCAAAGATAGGAGAGAAATTATGGGTATAGATAATGAACAAATAAACCCCTCTCCAAAAAAGCATTATAGAATACAATAATCACTATAAATAAATTATGCTTTAATTTTATTTATAAAGGAACAGGGACTGTGAATTCAGAGGGAAATGTACTTTGATAGGCTTTGCAGAGAATCCCCAGTTTTGGAAATTTGATTTCTGGGACCCAAATGCTCAAAAGCAGGTGAGATACTGAAAAAGAAGGAGCCTAAAGCTGGAAAGCACTTGGTCCATTTGGACATAAAGGAGCCCAATGTGGATGGATCATAGTTCTTATACCTCAGTTAAACAAATTTTTGTTTCTCTTTGTCTTTCTCTTTTATGCTGTCTTTTTTATTACAGAAATCAATAAATTAAAACCACACCAGTCTGATTTTATAATTATATGGATGAGATGTCAAGTTTAAATTAGAAGGGGTATAGGGCTGGGCCAAGAATGTTTATCTCCTTGCATTTCCAATCATGTTCCAAATCTATGACCCTATATCTGAATGCCTTTCTTATGTCTGCCTTTCAATTAATCTTGCATATACATTTACATTTATAACCTGAATTACATTTTTTTCCTACCAGATTTGCCCAAGATCTTTCCAGGGCATGCCTTCAGGACTGAAGATTCTTTTAATTATGATAGAGATTTGAACCCAAAAGGACACAGACAAGATCTTACCTTTACAATCAGACAAGCAGTATTTGGCGCTGCTGTCTTTATCATCACAAAGGAAACGTTCAATGCACAGATTAGAGATGAGATTAGCCCTGATGAGTGGAAGGGCCTCTCCCAAGAGGTAACATATGCAAAGGGCCCAAGGCAGGAAAGGGTATTTGAAGAAGTAAAGGAATGTCTAGGGTAGCTGGAGCGAGAGCAACAACGAACTTGGAAAACAGGAAAGGCAGCCCATATCGCACATTTTATTGGGTCCTCTAGCAGACACTGCCAGGTCAGACGGAGCCTGGGACCTGACCTGCAACACCACGTTTTTTGCATTTCCCTTTCTTGCTTCTCTTATTCCCTGTCTTGCTTCTGTCCTACACTTACTAATTTTTCCCAGAGACATTGCTCTAAATAAACGATTTATACCTGAACCTTTTGCTCATAGTAAGGCTTTATGAGACTAACAAGCCAAGCTTCCAGTCCACTGCGTAGAAGTATATAGATAAATAGTGAGGCAATATTGTTTTTGAGGTATTACTATTAAATGTCAGAGTACATTATGTGATTAATGAATCTTAGACTTCTTAACAAGAAGTCCATAGTGATCTGGCTAAGAGGCATAGAGTCATACAATTTTATAGCTGAGAGAAGCACCTTTGAAATCATCTAATGCAAGCTTCTCATTTTACCAATAAACTGAGGCTGGAGCAATTTGGGAGTTCCTTTCAAGATCTTGTCAGAAAGGTCACATTTTAGAACCCTGTAATCCCCTTTTTATGGAACATAGTCTAAGTAAGTAGTCATAAACTCAAAGATTTATGTATAGAGATTTTCATCTGACTATTATATATAATTTGAAAAATTTGGAAGCCATCTATATGTCCAAAGTATGAGAAAGGATAAATACATCACAGAACATGTGTTGGCATATTTATTCATATAATAAAAAGTGTGCTCTAAAGGAATGTTTAAGGGATGTGAAAGGCTCACAGGTTTAAGCGGAAGAAAAGGATGCAAACAGGCACATTCATTAGAAGAAAAGAATGGAGGGAATACATCAAAATACTAATAGTGGTTATCTCTGGGTAGGTGATTGGTATTTTATTTTTATTCCATTATTCATTTTCAAAACTTTCCAGAGTAAGCATACATTACTTTTATCAGCATTTATTTTTTAAAAATAACAGGAAATTAGATTGAGTTTTATAGAATTAAAATGGAATGTTCCAAGGTCACACAGACACATCACTGCAGAGCTGGAAATCGAAGAATCTTAATTCTTAATATTGGTTTCTCCTCTGTCATAATAAGTTGACTTTTTAAAGTGGATTGGAGAATTCAAAAGTGAATTATTTGGCTCACTCTTTCGTGGTAACTGCAGGTCTTAGGTCAGGTTAGTGTTAAGGACCTCATCGTTTCATTCCTCCTCTTCTGCCTTCCTTACCTTCTTCTGCTTTTACCTCTTTCTTGTTTCAGTCCCTTCTACCAATTTTCTTTACTAAGCTGCTTTGTGCATCAGAATTTTTTAAGGGAGATACCACTAGCAGTGTTTCCACCTAAATGGTTACTTGTGATCCTTTTCGAAAAGAAGTGGAAGTCCTTTTCTTCTCTGAATCGTAGCACCAAAAGCACATCTTACCTGAGCAAGTGCCCACTGCTTTGCAGAAATGTGGAAGGAGGGCTGCTTTGGTCACGTCTGCCAAAATATTTTTCAAAGTACTCCCTGGGAAGCATGGGGGTATATTTTCACAGGGCTTAAGAAGCTAATGGAAAGAAACGAAAGCTTTCCTGATGTATTATGATTGTTTTAACTAAGTTTTTAACCTAACATTTGTGTGTCTCACAGTAAAAGTACAAATGGAGGCCAACTAGTATATGTCTTGATGCTTAAAGGTTTTATAAATCAAGGTAAAGATCTCACACCTTGATAAATTCACCTTTGCAGTGACTTGGAAGGACAGGTTTGTATTTAGAATTTTTATGACCATATGCGGAGAGCTAGCACACGAACTCACCTCACCTCCTTCTCTAATTGCTGTTCCAGTGTCCACTGGGGAGGATCTCACACATGCAACAGAAACGTAGGCCATGTGTTTAAGTCCATGTATACATCCTGCAAAAAAAGCCTTTTTCTTGGCCATTGGTAGATCTAGGGGTTTGACAAGGAGGGCATAATCTGCTTTCCAGGGGATTGCCGGAAAGAGAAGACCCATAAATGTCTTGGAAGTTTGGGTTCTTTGGGAAAGGAGCTCTGGGATCCCAGGTATCCCGGACCTTAGTCAGGTCTTCTTGGCCCTGTGAACTCCTTGACCTACGGGTGTGGTGTGGAGAGAAGAGGGCAAGAATGAGTCCTCAACTAGGTGGGACCCAGGGAAGGGTGATTTTCCCCAGGCTTAATAGTTAATATATCAGGAAATTTGTCATCATCACTTAATACTTGTGTCCAATGGATGCCTTCACTTTTTATTTTTTTAATGGAAATTTTTACTGAAATGAATATAGAGTTACATGATGTTGGAAGTGACAATATAAAGAGATCCTGTGTACCCATTACTCAGTTTTTCCCAATGTTTACCTTTTTAAACACTATGTTAAAATATTAAAACCAGGATATTATCATTGGTACGATGAAGTGACCTGAGGCACATTTTCTGTATCACTTGCTCTGCTTTGTGTGTGTGTGTATTTTGTTTGAGCTAGCTGGTCAGGTTCAGCATCTCTATATGCGTAAGTTCCACCACCTACACACACCTGCAGTCAGGATATTGAACAGGCCCGCATCACGAGTTCCATTTTCTTTTAATAAAATAAGATGGTCCAGACAATTGTCACAAAACACTGCATGATGAAGTCCTTTTTGTTGAATAACTGTTTTCTTTCTGGACATATATTGTCTACATATCAACTGCTGACTTAGAGAAAATGCATACAGGATATCATCACGTAAAGGCATATTGTCTGAAATTTCACTTATACAATTAATTTCACCATCCTAAGTCTAGACTCAGTGCTATCTATGTGTTTGAACTCATCTTCTGTATTATCTAATTATGGTGAAACATCTTCTTCTGACATTTTTTCTTTTCTTTGCCCTTAAGAACAGACAACAACAAAATGTGAATTTGAATTGTGTTCAATGAAAGCTGAGAAGCAGAAAATGAATAGAATGCCTTCAGTCCTTTTTTATACTTTCTTGAAAGCTGATGCTATACCTTATGTAATAAATACACTTAAAAACACTGAATTAGTGACAATTTGTTTCACTACTGTGTCATTTTCTAAGGGACTGCATCATTCTGCCATCTTATTGTTTTAATCCATTTTAGCACAATTGGGAATAATTTAGGAGTAATGATTAAATAGTACAGTAATGATTAGTGGTGTAAAGAGTAAGGTAATAAAATAGGAAAATGTTTTATGGTATAGAAAAAATCGCTAAAGTATTAGAGTGTATCATAAACGTATGTATACAAGGTGTAACAAATCCTTATGGTAATGGCAAGGCAAAAAAATTTAACTTCATTCTATTAAAAACTAGTAATTATTTTTTTCAAAGAACTATTAAAGAAAATAAAATTCATGAAACATTTATTCTTACAAATAGTTAGCAATATTCAAGAAAGAAAATGTTAAAATTGGGTAAAATGGATTTTAATATTACCTTGAATGCAGATGAAGATATGATATCACCTGATTTGCAGTTGCAGAATAGAATGTAGAGAACTTTGCCTGGAAAATTTGAGGGATGAGGGTGTGTAACTAATGACTTGAATTTGAATCTGAATTACAGTTTAGAATAATAGCCTTCAAATTCTTTTTGGAAATGTTTGAAAAACTTTGTAACCTGCTTCAGCATTTGAACACTTACTCATATTTTATCATATGTTTATAAATTTTCCAATGATGTGCTTTTTAGAATATTGTAAATATTGGCATTTCAAATAAACTGTTACATCATTCTTTTACTCTAGCCAATAGAGTAATACAAATGACATGATAATTTGATGCCTTGCCTGTCCTTTCAGAACTATGAAAAATTTATCCCTTACCTTTTGAAAGTGATACCTCTTTCTTCTTTCTCCTCTAGCTATTATTTTTCCTGAATTTTCTAAAAAAAATTTAGTTATAATTTTATGATTAAAGATCTTTTATTGATCATCCTTTTATACTTCACAACTATATATAATTAAATTTATTTTAATAACTGTTACCCTTATCTCCAAATGTTATTTTATTTCCTTCTGGATAGAGTAAATCTAAAGAAACATCACTATTAATTAATTAAAGCAGCATAAATATGTTGCATATTTTCACACATAAAACAATTAAATTTTTGTCCTGGTGATTCTCTTAATAAGTTGGATTCATTTAGAATTTATATTATCCTGATTAAAATTATACTGAAATATTTCTGGACAGGAAAAGATAATTTGAATTCATGTACTTTTCAAAATAATCCTGGGGACTAATAAGTACTTTCATTTGTTTGGAGCATAAAAAAAAGAGAAGTAGTAAGCAAAGTCTCAATGTAATCAGAGCAGTGCTTTCTAAGGTTTATTTAATAATTATATAATGAAGTGCCCAATGTTACTTCCTCAATACCAGCCACCTTCTGTAGAGAAACTAATATTTGTTTGTGGTTCAATTTATATTGTTGACATGGAGAACTACAACAAACCAAAGTTTACAGCATGAATATTACATAATAGATATCATGAAAAATTGGCAGATATGTTTTATATTTAGACTGCTGTAATATTAATGGACCAAAACATTACCTGGAAAATGAACAATAGGCTTTTAATTTTGCCTATAGCCTCATTTACAATGAATTTTATTTTTACTTTTATTTTCACATTATATTTTTAATGGTATGATTCTTAATTTTACCAATTCCTTTTTAAAATTGTTCATAAAGGAAAACAAGCTATTATTAATAAAAATACATACTTAAATGTTATGCATTATCATTTAAAGTAAAATTTGTTCTAATATTGAATTTTATTTTTTGAAAAGGAACACTAAGATAAGTGTGTGAATGCTTAAATCTTTATGTATTCTTTACATTCTTGAATATACACATTGATGTGAAATTTCAGAATTAAACATATTTTATAGTTTTTATTATTTATTAAGCAAATACCATAAGGTAATATGGTAGGCAGAATAAAGGCTCTAGTCCCTGGAACATGTGGCTATGTCACTGTACATGGCAAAAGGGACTTTGTAGATGTGATTATAGACATTGAAATGGTGAAATTACACTGGATTATCCATGTGGGCCCATTCTAATTACATGAGCCATTAAAAGCGGCAAACTTCCCCAGCTGTGGGCAGACATCAGTGTGACAACAGAAAATGGATTAGAGAGAGGCGCTGTGACAACTGGATCCTTGAAGATAAATGACCATAAACCAAGAAGTGGGGGTAGCTTCTACAAGTTGAAAAGGGGAAAAAATGGATCATCCCCCTGAGATCTCCAAGAAGGAGTACACCATACCAAGACCTTGATTTTCATTCTGTGAGGCTCATGCCATGTGCTTGACCTCCAGAGCCATTAGAAAATAAAGTTGCATTGTTTTAAGCCACTAAGTTTGTGGTAATCTGTTATTGCATCAGTAGAAAACTACTACATTCATTAGAGTATTTTGATTGCATAATAATATATATTTATTTTATCAGTCATTCATTAAAACTCACAAATTTAGGGGAATCCCAAAGGAAAATGTATTATAGAAAGTTTTTTTTGGATAAGTCTTCCATTTTTCAATGCCATATTGCTTTCTGCTCAGTGGTGTCTTCATAAAATTATCTAATCTTCTTTTGAACAGTGTAATAGAGTTTTTTAACCAAATAAAACATTATTAATATCATAGTATCAAGTGTTAGGAAATAATATAACTCCATTAACAATAACAACAAAAATTAGTGGCCCAACTTTTTCAGTATCTAAAAGAAACTGAAAGAATCTAAAAGAAATTCTCTGGTATCTGAGAAAATCAAATCAAGTTATGTATTAGAAAGTATAATATGCTTGCGGGTTATTTTAAATGCTTTGCATTTATGATGAAACTTTTATCAGTTTGATTCTAAACAAATCTCACTAGACTGGAGAAGGGGTTGTAAACCATAGATTATAACTTTGTTAACATTTTAGAAACAATCTTCTCTAACACAGTTCTTACCCTCTGAATTGTTATCACCCAAATTTTGTCTGAAATCCGAAAGTTGGGTTATGACTGATCTAAATATAATATGATAAAAATGAGAAAAATGTTTAGTAACTATTATAGCTCTGTCTTATCTATATATTGTTATGTAACAAATCACACTAAAATTTACCAGCTAAAATGACAAGCATTTTATTATTTCAGAATCTGTAGGTCAGAAATATGAGCCCTACTAGGTAGGGTGTCCCTGTGTGTTCCAAGTCTCTTATGAGGTTATGACAGAGTGTTGGCCAGTGTTGCAGTGCTATCCCAGGACTTGATGGTTTGAATTATCTGCTTCCAAGCATGTATTGTTGGCAGGGAGCAGGTCCCGACCACAGGCAGAAAATGGCACCATGGACAATAGCACACCTTGACCAGTCATTAATTTTCACTATTGTGAAATTATTTGATTTAGAATTAAATGGTTTTACATTACAAAAAAAAAAAAATTCTCATGGACCCCTGGACTCAGGCCTCAGCTCTTCACTATCACTCCCGAGCCTCTTCATAGGGCTCTTCACAACGTGGCAGCTTCTCCCATGTGATCGTTCCAAAGAGAGACATCACGAGAAAAACAAAAATGGAAATCACAGTCTTTATCATCTAGAGGTTCCATCAAACCTGCCATATTCTTTTTGAGGCAAGTCACTGAAGCAGCCCACACTCAAAAGGGGGAGTTTCTACAAAAGCATGAGTACTGTGAGGTAGTGTTGCTGGAAGTCATCTAGAGGCTGCCTACCACAAAAGCCCTTCCGATTCACTGCTTTTTCTTAAGTATTAATTTTGAACCAAAAATGATATTTCTATTAAAAGGAAATGTATTCATTGTTTCCTCTGTGGTTTTTATGAGGAGTGGGGAGATTTTAAGAGTAAATGAGGAAAGGCAATATACATGAGAAATACAGAAGTGTAGTCTTATTCAAAATCATACACAGTGAAGGGAAGTATAGTATAGGACCTTAAAAAATCAATGGTTTCCAAAATGAAGTTCATGCGCTTTACAGTGAATTTAATGAAGCCTCTCTGTTCGTTTCCTGGCACTGCCATAATAAAGAACCACGAACTGGGTGACACAAACAACAAAACTTGTTGTCTCACAGTCTGGACACTAGAAATCCAAGATCAAAGTGCCAGCAGGGCTGGTGACTTCTGAGGGTACTGAGGGAGCATCTGTCTTTCTCCTATCTTGTGGTCGCCTCAGGCACTCACATTCCTGGGCTTGTAGATGGCATTTTCTCTGCGTGTTCTCATCATCTTCTCTCATGTGTCTGTCCCTATGTCCAGATTTCCCCTCTTTGTAAGGACATCAGTCATATTGAATTAAAACCCATCCTAATGACTTCACTGTAACTCGATTACCTTTTCAAAGAATTTATCTCGTAATAAGGGCATTAAATATTAATATACACTTTTAAGGAACACAATTCAACCCATAACAATATGTTACATAGTTTTATTATTACCATTCATGTACTAGGAGATAAATCTGTTTCAAGCCGGCGTGTCAGGCCTCACACTGTTCTATGTGTGGACCCCAGATGGTCACAATCTGTATTCTGTGAATGCGGCAGAGAAACAAGGGCCGAAAAAAAAGGAAAAGGATGAAAATTTCTTGCAGACATGCTACAAAACCAAACTCATTGCTTCAGATTTGGCAAACAAACTTTCTTATTACCTCTAATTCAAGAAACAGTTCATGGTCACAGCAGCTTTGCCAGCTCGAAGTGGACTGTACTATAAAGGTGGCTGAGCGAGGGTGGCTGGCTTTTAATCAAGTGAGTCGAAAGTTGTGGTAGTGTTCTTTTTCATGCAGTGATGCCAAAACCAACTCTTCTATTAGAAACACACCCAATTTGGTATTATTTATTAATTCCATGTTGCTTTAACATATCACTGACATAATCTCTTTATCAGGAAAATAACCATTTACATGTGACATTAGAATATGAAATGTATAACCATACAGGGGAAAGTTACTATGCTTATCTATGGGAGGCCCAAGTAAAATCTAGATTTGTCTTTTAGAACTATTATAAAACTGCTTTAGTATTTTGTAGTTGTTGTTATGTTTTACATTAAGTGTAGATCATTTATTTTGTTTCTATACTAAAACTGCACTGCTCCACATTTTGTGCCAGAAATGTTACTCAATACAACCCTACTTTAATATGTGTAAATTCCTTAATCCTTGGAATAATTAGTAAAATAACAATAATAACACCAAGAGAATAAAAAGGGCTAAGGTGACCACTTATGCAGTTATATTAAATAGATTGTTTCATTACAAAATTGATTTCCAACAATGATACCTTAAAATTTTTTGAATTAAATATATTGGCATACATTTTTATGATGCTATATTATCTTTAAATTTGTTTTTTAAAAATATGTCAAATATCTCCATAATACAACCACATTTGACAAATTTTATGATATGCCCACAGGGTTATATAGAAGAAGTTGGTAAGAGAGCTGTGAAAACAGTTCAGTGGGGGTAGCACTTGTGAAAGACAAAGGAAGAGCTGGACAGGAGAATTCTTCAGAATACAACAGAGAGTCGTAAAAGGAGGAAAGAAGCAGGGCTAAGCCGCGAGAGTCTCCAGCCATTGTACAGAGCATTCAGTTGGCAAAGCTAACTGGGAACTCCACAGCAAAAGCATCCCCTAAGGTCAGACCCACGGTGGGCAGCAATGAACAGGTCTTTGAATCTACAGCCCGACCAGTCATTGGCTTGGCCCTAAAGGTGAGTTGCACCCTCAAAGCTCTTCAGGTGGAACTTCCCAACTCTCATTGTTAATTGTCTATTTCTACCTTCAATTCTGTCAGTTTTTGCTTATGTATTTTGGTGTTCTTTTGTCTGGTGCATATTTACACTTATGTCCTCTTGAATGGCCATTTTATACAATGTTTTTGTTTTGTTTTGTTTTGTCTCTAGTAACCAATTTTGTCTTAAAGCCTACTTTGTTTGATATTAGCATAATTACTTTTGTTCCTTCAGGTAGCTTCTTACATGGTATATTCTTTTCTATTATGTTAATTTTTTAACAATTTGTATCTTTTAATATAAAGGTGTTTCTTATAGACAGGATATAGTTGTATCATGTTTTTACTGACATTCTGATAAACTGTGCCTTTTTGTTGGGTTGTTTAATGAATTTACATTTAATATAATTTATTAATTATATTAATACAGGTTAATGCTGGTACCATTTTGATATATAGTCTCTTTGCTCCCTTATCATGCCGATTGCATGTTCCGCTTAGTTGTTGATTTGGACCTATGCATGACAGGTCTATGGTTTAAGAGCTAAAGCAGATCCTGAAAGTATTTGAGTTTTAAGATGTTAACTATTTGTATTTCCTGTGGATGACTAAAAAAAAAAAATGATGGAAGATCTGGGTATCTGAGTAATTCACCATCATGGCTGCCACAGATGTCATGTGAGCTCCCCCCACACCATTTCAATTCCCTTTTTCTGCATTAACTTATTTCCATTGTCCAAGTCATTTTAATTATATCAAGGCTCAGGGCTATGAACTTTTTTGTCCTCTTACCAAATAATTGACTGGGACATATTTTAGAAACACTGAATGCTTAAACCTGGTCTAAAACTCAATCATTTATGTTTCATGTTCAACTGGAGAGAAAATACTATCCTACATTACCATCCTACTATATTACTGATGTATTCTAAGATCTGCTAGTGAACTTAAAATTTAATTTTTATAATTCTGTGCAATTTTGATATGTACTTCAATAATAGATCTATAGCAACATTAATGCAAATATTTTTAATATAAGTGTGTTGTCTGCTCTGTTGCTTGAAAGTCCTGTTTATCTCAGCAGCTTCACAATACATTTCAAGACCCCAGTATTGATACCCACCTTTTATCTTTGTTCTCAAAATCTTTGTCAGGCAACTCAACGTCAAAATCTCTCCTCACCCTACTTGGACTCTGATAACCACACTGGCTTCCTGCCCATCTAGACGTACTTTTCATTCAACTCAAGCCCTGTCACCGTTTCCTGAGCCTCTCTACCCTACATAAAAATTTATTCACCTTCTCTCAAGCTCTGATATCTTGTGCCCTTTGCCCTGATGCTTAACTCTGACATCTGACACCAGGAACCTAAATGGTTATCCTAAATGGTTGCATTCTCCCCCCTACTTGGCCACCAACACCTGACTGTTCCATCCTCGCTCTTCTTTTTCCATCAACCCCAGTGTGGACAACTAAATTGCTTGGCGATCTTTAATAATAAATTAACTGTTAATCCTCAGAAAATATTCTTTCTCTCTTGTCTCTTTACCTGCTCTCTCTCTCTCCCTTTGTGCAGTGGATATTCCTAACAACAGAAGAATAACGGATTTTATTAAGGTGGTTAGTGAATCAAGACCCAGAGAATATTACCCACATCTCAAGTCAGAGTGATGGTGTCGAGATGAAATGGGAAGAAGCAGCATGATGTGATGCTAAGAATATCTAATGCCTTAACATTGTCTAATAGGCTCAAATAATCTCAGATTTAGAAGAAGTGTGTGTGTGTGTGTGTGTGTGTGTGTGTGTGTGTGTGTGAAATTCAACCATCATTGAGCATACAAATCCCTTGTGCATATTCCCAGACAAGAGTTGTATGAGGTCTTTTTGAAGAATTTGCTAGAAAATTTACTTTTGTGTATTTACTTATAGGGTCTATTTTTTTCTCTATAAGTAAAAATGAATAAATTTCACAATGTAATCATTTATTTATTACTTTTTTCTTTTCTTCATTTTTCAACAATTTTTTTTAGAAACTATTAAATGAGAAGTGTGTTTCTATAGTTTAAAAATGAACAAAAATTCCTGATTTTATGGAGTTGGGTTTGTAATAGGGTGAACAAAAATAAAACAAGATTAATAAGTAGAATCTATAGTATATTTGATAGCTATAATTTATTTGCAGTACACTAAACCAAAGAATGGACATATAGAGTGTCAGTAAGCACAGGTGATCATCCACATAATATGTCCTAAGCATTGGAAATTGTAAATGCTAGTCCATTTGGCAAAAACTTTGCAGATGTGATTAGGGACCCTAAAATAAGGGGACTATCTTGAGTTTCTGGGTGGGCTTTAAATGCATTCAAAAGCATCCTTATGAAAACAAGGTAGCAGGAAATTCACACACAGAGAAAGCTATGTGAAGATGGACCAGAAAAACTTTTGAAGATGTTGACTTTGAAAATTGGAGGGATGCAGCCACAAGTCAAGAAATGCTGGCAGTCACCAGAAGGTTAAAGAAGCGGGAAACGCATCCCTCCTCAAAGCCTCCCACAGGAGTGTGAGCCTGCTCAAATCTTGATTTTGACCCAGTAAACCTATTGTGTAATTTTCCAACCTCCAAAGCTGTGAGAAAATAAATTTCTATCATTTTAAATTACCTTGTTTATGGTCTATTGTTATAGCAACCACAGGAACCTACTACTAATTGTGTCTGGGGAAGGAGTCTCTGAAAAGGTGAAGGTTATATAAAGATGTGATGGTATGAGGGGGTTGAAGAATAGAGAGCTCAGAATTTGGGGATAAGGACAAATAGTGAAAGATTTTTTGAAAGATTTTTATTTCCTTCTTTAATTTGGACTTACATTCACAGGAAAATGACAGTTGAGCTGAGGCTTGGAAAAAAACAATTTAAAATATTACAGGAAGAGAGAATAATATATGTAAAGCCTTGAAAGCATAAAACATTTAAGAATACTCTAGGACGTTAAAGATTTAATACCTTTCTACATGCACCTATCAATTAGAAAGAATTAAGAGCAAAAATATGTCCTTTGGTATATGATAATGTTAGGCTATAAAACATGTATACAGCCATTCCTTTTTCAACTTAGAAGTCTACTACTTACATGGAAGAAAGTGATCTATAACCTGTACCCAGATGATTAAGAGGTGTTCTTAAAAAGGTAAGGACTATTCTTGGCAGGAAAACTAGGAATTATTTCATCTGATTAGGAATCATACTGAGGCTGACATCTTCCCACATGTTCAGCGGCATTATGATTCATATTTATGGGGAATCTGAAAAAAAAAAACTTAGCAGCAGTTAAAGTTCTAAATTTAAGGTTCTTAATAGTTCAATAGAAGGTTAGACATACATCTGTCTATGATATCTATCTAATTATCTACCCACCTGCCTACCTAGTGGTTACAATATCTAAGTCTCAGTGCTTAATTGACATTGAAATTCATTGTTGTTGAATGACTATTTTCTTTATATATTTATATATCTATATTTATATATAAAGAAAATAGATATGACTATTATATATAGTCATTTATTTATATATAAATATATAAAGAATATAAATATAGTCATATTTAAATATATAAATATAGTCATTAAATTGACTATATATAAATATATATAAATATAGTCATTAAATATAAATATAATCATATTTCTTTATATATAAATATATAAAGAAAATATGCATACATATATACACACACATATACATATCTTTGCACACAAATATTCCTATTTCAAGTACCTTATGAATGATATACATATGAATAATAACAAAATATTTATTTATAATTGTTTACTATATGCCAAGCATTCTTCTAAGAACATCAGATGTGTTATCTTATTTATTATTGGGCAACGAACATCATTTTCATTTCACAGATGAGGAAACTGTCTATACTTTATTTTCTGAATGGAAGTAGAATATTTAATACATTTTTAACATTATTTGAAGTATCTTCATTTTAGTTTGTAATAATATAAACAGAGTAAAACAGCACACAGCTAAGACAAACCCCAGGGAGAGTTCTTATGAGGCAACGTTAGAGTGTCAGATGTGCTGGGAAGTACCAGTACAAGCTAAGGAGATGGAATCATTCTGAATATTAGAATGCAATACGCCAAGAGTCAAATGGAGCGATCGCCAACCTCAAGGCTATCAGCACAAGGTAAGATCAGATATCAGCAGGGTCAAATATGCTACCAAGACATATGTGATATGTGTAATAACATATGTGATATAAGTGAATTCCATTTGACCACAACTTGTTGGTGCGAGTTCTCCTTTGAATTGGTGACAAAGACATCTGAACCCTCAGGTAAAATGTGTTAACTCCTATAAGGAAAAATCTCTGTTTCCTCTGGAGTGCAAAGTATTTGCACCTTGCATCAAGTGGCTATTTTTTTCCAGTGAGAGGGCTTTGTGTCAGTCTCAGTTGCTAGAAAGTAAAACTTTCTGGAGGGGCAAAAATGAGCTCTTGCTGTTGGATTTACTGAATAAAGGTCTATGCATAGGCTCTTTTCATGGATCTATTGTGCTGACAATGAGGTGACCACCTCTGGTCACTCTTCCTCCTATACAAGTTAGACAAGTACACAACTGGAAGCACTGACCACTGCATCTCCCATCAACATGGTACTTTAAGTCTGTGATGCTTCAGTTGGTTGTCCACTCTTGGCTAGCACCAACCTTTAACCTAATGTAGCCTGTGAATCAGGCCCAAGTTCTTTCTTCTATGTCTGGAAGGGACCCTTATCTTCATCAGCTGTAGGTATGAGCTGAAGGAGTCATCAGTGTAATAGAAAGGGTTTACAAGTTACCTGTCATACTGCTCATGCGGTGAACTTTGGCCTTCCAGACCTGTTTGACTTAATCCCAAATATATCATATTACTGCACTATGAATCGCTACTGTGTACTCTTAACCATATTGTTTTGTGAATTTCATAATTTCCAGCTCAGGATGGGCTCTTTGTGTCTCATTGTGTCCCAAGATCATTGTCTTTTGCAGCTCTGACACCTTAGAGTAAGATCCTGGTCTGAATTTTGTAACAGTCAGCGGCTAAAGGCAATGACAGTTGCCACAGAATTTGCAAAATCTACAAAAGTGGTCCTTTCTATTTAAGTTGGCAGTGAGATGCCCTTAGCTTACAATTTTCTCTTACCAGGCTTCTATTGAATTAATTTATACCAGTCCATTTCAAACCCCATGATCCCTGTCCATGGCTTTAAGTTGATACAGCTGCCAGATTTCCCAATGCCTGAGTTCTACCTTGACTTCATTTCCATCAACCATAGTTTGTGATGCCACCGTATGCTAAATGTTATCATTGTCCCACTAATTGTGGTGCCCTAATACCCATCAGAACAGGGAGAAATCAAAAACGATGTCCCATTCCGAGGGCCTGCTTTAGAATTTGGTTCTCTAGAAAGTAGAGCGGCTTATAGGCTATGTCTTTATAAGGAGGTATAATTTCAGGGTAAAAGTGAAGAACAAATGGAATGAAGCCTACAAAGCTTGTAATGTATTTTCCCTCATTTCCTTTTTCAAAAAAATCTTACAAGCGATTATTTTATGCTTTTCTCTAGACTTCATTATGTGCCTCTTGAAGGCAGGAGCCCTGTCTTATTTACTGTTTCATCCCAAGCACCAAACACTGTGCCTGTGTTGGACTGTTTAATAAATATTTGTTAAGCAAGTAAATATTGGGGCCGTGTTCAGAGTTTCAATGAGTAGTATCATGAAGCAGATGTGTGCCCCCTTGTGTGGGAAGAGAACAGTGAGGAAGACATAGGAGTTCAAGGACAGATTCAGCCACAGAAAGGATAACTATGATGGAGCCAAATTCCTATAACAAAGGGACCATGCAAAAACTGAGCCCTGGTGCTTATAGAATGCAAAAGAGTAAGAGTGAAAAATACTCCTTGTGTCTTATTTGTTTCACTTCACCAAAATAGAGAGGTGTGGGTAAGCTGTGGGCAGCCACTTGAAAGCCGGACTGTTCCTGGGGAAGGATGAAAAGGCAAGGGGAAGAACTCATAAATTACTCGGGGAAGACGAGCTCCGAGAGCTGCTGGAGGCTTTTGTTGTTAAAAAACATGTGCCAGTGAAAGCTAGTGAGAGCTGTGTTGTCTTGCTGAGAACCAAACCCCTCCATTTACCTTGCCTTGCCAGGGGAGTACAGGCTGTTTGTAGCAGTCTCATTGGAGAAACAAACCACTTTACCCTTTTTAATATTGCCGTGGCTAAGAGCTGTTACCACCAACCTCTTTGCAAAGAGTACAAGTCAACAGGACCTTCCAGTGAGACCTGTGCCATGGCTACTGTGTTTGCACTATTGCAGGACTTTGGCTTAACTATCATTCTCGTGTGGGATGCTTCCTCTCCCTCAAACGTATCTTCTGGCTGGCATGGCAGCTCCTTGATGGTACAGAGGTTTTAAAATATAAGTTTTCCAGTATTTATTAAGAGACACATTGCCTTGAAAGTCTAAGTAGAAAGAGTGATATTTATTGAGCGGGCTTTGAAGTGTAATATTGCAGTGTAAAGTAAGTCGCTTTTTCTGGTTTGCTGTAGATTGACCTGTACAGACAAGCAAACTGCTTAGACCTTTCTTTTGTGAAAGTTCCGGGACCCACCCCTTTACTCTTTCACCCCATCTGAACCTCCACAAACTGAATTAGAGTTTTCTGACCTCCAATTTGTTCTTCTGCTTAGACCTTTCACACCATCATACGGTATTCTTCTACAGACTCTAAATTCTTTTCAGGCTCAGGACTATATCTTATTCATAATTGTATTTCTCATACTTACTGTGGTGTTCACTAAGGAAATATAGGTGCTTAGTTAATGTTTGTTGTGAAAACAAAGGAATAAATCTCACATGTATAGATACCTGACCACTTTTGCAAATGTATTCAGTGTTAATTGTGTTTCCCTCACCTTCAGAAGCTGTTTTCTGCAAGCCTCCTCTGAGTACCTCCTGATTGATTACCTGATAGAAGACTTTGTTACTCTGGCTTTATGATTTTGGCCTTGGGGTGCCTGTTCAAATGTATATTCTATTATGAGATATAATACTTTAATCTACTGCTTTTCAAAAATTTTAACAGCAGAATCTTGCCACTCTGGTTGAAGTGAAAACTAATTGCTTAAAGGACTTAAGCTTACAAACTTCAGCTTACTCATGCTACTTTTTAACAAATTACATATACATGTGTATTACATAATTACATATGTATATGTGTATACATACACTATATATATATATATATATATATATATATATATATATATATATAGCCAAGAATTAAACTTAAGAAGGGAGACCACACAAAGGAGAAGGGGTGGAGGAGAATTGCAAATTGAGAATAGGGGCAAAATAGAAGCAAAATTTTAAACTGGGTTGTGTGTTGCCTTTCTTCCTGTTCCAAGAATCTCTATACCAGGCAAAGCTTTCTCAAGGATGAGCAAGCCTGAAGTTTAGAGAAACTCAGTAAACTCGTTGCTGTATTTCTTTGGAGGAATCAAATACAGCACCCGATTTATAACCATAAACTGTTCCAAAAGTTTATAGGTAACTTGAGTGTTTGAAATTCAAAATGCAGTTTGCCTGGAGGAATAGTTTATCTGTCTTGGTTATATTCTTACACTAGCTCACAGAAACCAATCTATCTTCCTAAACGTCAGAAGTAGAGAACACTGTTCACATAACACTACAGACCTTGAGCACAAGGCAAACAATTTATGCACTTCCAAGGAACACAGGTCTCTCTTTTTTCGCACACTTTTGTCTTCACTCACTGTCAGCGAGAATAACCATTTTGGGGTCAATGGTCTGATACTGTGGGACAGGGATATGAGGAGACGTTCTAAGACCATGTAAGGGAATCTAGTGGAAATGCTGAACAATGACGGGTAGGCTCCAGGAGCTTGGACTGGTAGAGAAGGAGGAGTGGGGATCATAACATCATTCCCAAAATTCTTCCAACTCTTCCTGCCAGGTCAGGTTATATTATTATTTTCTTCTTACCAACTACTTCATGAAATGCCTAACTTCACTTTCTGTCAACTTTGGAAGTGTTTCTCATTGACAGACTAAAATTCTAAAATTGAATCAAAGTGGAAGTAGAGTTGCATAATTTCTCTTCCTCTCTCTCTCTCTCCCCTTCTCCCAATTTCCCTCTCCCTCTCTTTTATATAACAGTTTAGGTTATCTTGAATAAGTTTTTTTTTTTATAAGACATAGGGTGTGATACGGAATTATGGAATAAAGAGGTCAGTTGTAATGAGTACTTGTCAAATACCTATGAAGATAAATATTCAACGTAAATTTATTGTCCTGAAGAGGAGCTAGTATTGTGTTCTTGGGAGGGCAAGTCCTTGGGTGGAGCTGAAAGAGCTGTGGAAAATTAATGGAGATACAACGTATCTCCTTTTCTTACTTTATCTTGCCTCTGACAGCCGGCCCAGACCTGTGATCATGAGCTCTTCTTATAAGTTTGATGAAGTGGTTCATCAGAAGTTCCAGGAGAGAGTTCTCGTTGGGAGAGGGGAGATAGATTACTCCAGGCAATGTCTTGCAGAAAAAGTAAGCAGAAATAATGGGAAAGATGCTCTTGAGGGAGGTAAACAGATTTTCCAGAAGGCGCTTGCTTGATTCTTGGTCATTCTTGGTTGATTATTTGTGTGTAATGGGCAGCTAAGCCACTTAAGTAAAGGGCTGCCTGGATACATCCTAAAGGCAGCAATGACCTACTTCATGAAATGTAACATAATGTTCTTGGACTAATCTGTCAAAATAGAAAAGTAATTGCTAATCTTATTATCTTAAGTTGCATATGCCTTGACCTGAAAGTCAGTATGCTATAAGAAATGTTTTTTTAAAGAAGTGAACATAATTTCCTGGAAATTAACATAAGTAAAGAATTAATTATCAGCCAGAGTGAAAACAAATATTCTTCATTTTTAAACAATATATTTGCAAGAAAAATGCAAAATAATACATATTTTCATGAACTGGATTTATCTGTATTAAGATAAGCTTCTTATTTTACTCTGAATAGTCATTATACAGGGACAATGAATGTATAAAACTTAAGAAGTCAATCTATCTAAAAATAATACAGACTTATCTATAATTTTTTCAATTAAACATTTATTGCACATAAAATATCTTGCTTGCTGAAAGTGGTGTATCATACTTTTTTAAAAAATAAAGAAATTACAACAGAGTTTATGTTCACAACTAGTTCAAGTAATAAATGTTCCTGAAAGCTTGATGCTTATGGTAATAAAGTCAAATCATTTTTAAATCAATTATTTGGCATTTTTGTAAATGCATCCTTTTCATATAATATGGTAACTTATGTAAAAAAATCCATTCCACAAATATTTAGTTCTGACCCTGACTTTTGTGCTTTGAAATCTTAATTGCTTGATATATTATTAAATAGTTAAAATAAATTCATTAGACTGTACACATTATGGTAGAATTGGTAGGGCAGCTGCTAGTCATTGGTTGTTAAATACAAGAAGGGGTGTTGTAAGGACACATATTATGAGATGAGGCTTGCCAATTTATAAATCAAAATGCCCCCCTCCCTCAATAAGGTTAAAATAAAAGGTGCGGGAACATATGACAGTTTAAGCAGTGTCTTGACAATAACTCTAATTAAAGTTGCCACTGCTTTGACCTGATAAGACAGAAAACAATACTACTGCTACTCTTTGTCTACCTCAGGATGCTAAGTAGCTGATGGTACATAATATTCCTTGACAGCCACGTTAATTATAACCTAGCTGAATGTATTTCTTTAGAGTAGAATTTTAAACAAAAGAAGAAGAAATTGTAGTGAAAGCTGTCAGAGTATTTCTGAATATTGCTAAGGACTGTATCTAATAGCTAAAAAATGTTAATTTTCTTGAGATTTTTTTCTGCTTATTTTTACAATGTGCTCAACGTATTTCCCAGTTCCACAGGAGTATTCACATAAGGACTTTGGAGTTGTCGCGGTAGGTCAAAGCAACGGTCAGTCTTTGCCAAAAGAAACATTTCAATGTTAATCACTTCTTGATTTGGCAAAGTGGAAACAAATACCATCTTTGTATAAGTTAATAAGTTTAGAATTCCTCCATTTTTGCTTTGTCATAATAGTGCCATATTGGAATGAGTGTATTTTGTAGTTTAATGAGTGAAGAGTACACAGCATAATTTTCATTATAATACCAAACTATGTCATGGTTCTGTAATGCCATTGGAAGAAAAATTTTGAATATTACCTGCCTGGCCCCCAATACCAACACATACATTAAGTATCATAAGCCATGTCTAAATACTATTGTTCGGAATATAGAAATTTAAAGCTACTGAGTATATTTGGGACAAATTATGTATATGGATACCTTAATCATCATTTTTCTTCCTGATGAATATTTTTAACTGAAGATAATTTATATGAAACTGTTGAAGCACCCAGGTTTTCAAGTTCTGAGTCAAGTCTAATCCTCCTATCCAAAAGAAAAGTTAGTAACTATTCTGTTTTTAATTATAAAAATTTTATTTATAGCTGTTGGGAGTTTGAATAAAGTTTTAGGAGTCTTTATTCTCTATGTCCTATTCATTATAAAAATAAAGATTTGGACAGTATGGAGCCTACCAGAGGAGGAGGAGGGAAGGATAAAGAGGGTAAAGTGGGTCAAACTTATGATGATCAAGGGAGATTTGACTTTGGGTGGTGAGCACACAAGGTGCTATGCAGATGATGCATTATAGAATCATATACTTGAAATTTATATAATGTCATAAACCCATGTCACCCCAATAAATGTTATTAAAAATTAAAGAGACAGTTGGAGTATATATTATTTCACCTGATTTTCTATGGGTCTGGCTCGAACAGGTTTCTGTTGATTAACTCAAAATGGACATCGAAATGGAGTATTTATTCACTACCTGTTGTGTGTATGTTCCAAGCTTGGTAATGTGATGCAATGGACTGAACTGTGTTTCCATTCCAATTGTGTACATTGACTATTGAATTCTCAATATGACTGTATTCTGAAGTATGGATTTTAGGAGGTAATTATGGCCAAGAGTGGGGTTCTAATCTAATAGAATCTGTGTCCTTATTAAAAAGAGGAAGACATGGAGAGACCTTTCTCTATGCCATGTGAGGACATAGCTAGAGGGTGGCTATCTGCCAACCAGAAAGGGAGCTCTCACCAGAGTTCAACCACACTGGCACTCTGACCTCAAATGTTCAGCCTGCAGAAATGTGAGAAAATAAATTTTTGTTGCTCACACTGTCCAGGCTATGATATTTTGTTATAATAGCCCACGGTAATGAATATAAGTAAGGAATAAACAAATAACCCCTTGCTCTCTAGGATTATATCAATGAGAGGAAGTTATATAAAGTACTTTAGAAAATTCTAACTTTCTATACTTATCTGATACTTGAGCATTAGCATTTTATAATCAAGTAGCATGTCTATAGTAATTAAAATAGGTATACAAACCCAAATGTAGTTTGTGAAGTGTTGCAAAGAGAATCTTGGACACAAAATCAAAATTTTCTATTTAAACCTTTTCTCCATATCTAATACTACTACAAGAATTAGATCAAGTTGCTTAAGTATTTTGAACTTCTTTTACACATACCTGTAAAATAATAATAATTCTTACTACATCAAATACATTTCAGTGAAGCTAAATCCCAATGACTTAGTACTTACAGAATTTCTTTTTTAATTTTCAAGTCCTTGTAGTAGGTAGAATTCTAATTTGTTCCCCCAAATGCCCCATCCTTGACATACATTATCTGAATAACCCTCAGGGCTAGGAGTGTGATGGATTTTCTTCTGTGATTAGATCATGCTATGCTGTACAGTTTGATTTAAGAAAGGGAGATTATTCAAGGAGACCTAACCATATGATCCCTCCAAAAGCTGAGTTTTCTCTAGCTGTTAGTAGAAGAAGTCAGTGGTTTGAAGCATACAGGGGGTTCAATGTCCTGAAAACAGAGGTGTCCACATAGAAAGAAAACAGGACCTCAGTACTGCAACCACCAGAAGCTGAATTTTGGCAACAGCAAGAATGAGGTTGGAAGTGAATTTTTCCCCAGGGTCTTGAGATAAGAGCTCAATCTGAGCTGTATTTTGATTTCAGTCTTGTGGTAAAGTGAGAGAGAACTCATGCCATGCATGACTCTGACTTACAGAACTGTGGTGTAATAAGTGGGTATTGTTTTAAGAGTTTATGTTGACTTTTTACACAGTAATGTAAAATCTGATGCAACCCTATAAAAATAAAGGCAGATCCTATTATTACCAGGCAGAGACACTGTAATATAGTTCATTTGTAGTAAATGCAAAAGTTAATTATAAATAAGGAAGGTACCGGAGGACCTCATGGAGACGGTGGCATATAAGCCTTTTAGTTATAAGTATGGTTTGTGTCTATTTATGTAGCTTGCTATGCAGAAACACCTTTTCAGTGGAGGGAATATTGTAACCATCTCAAAGAGTCAAGAAGATGATGTGAATCTTGATGTACAGAAAAAATTAAGGTTGGGTTGTAGCTGAGAATAAAGCTGATAAAGACAATTTCTGACTAAATTTTGGGGAGCATACATTGGTATACATAACTGTTCATTTTAAAAATTCAAAATTTATTAGGTAAAAAAAGAAAACTAGAGGTATGGGGGACAAAGAAGGAAAACAATAGCAGTAGAATTGACATCATCTTGGCAATTAATTAGATTGGGTGACTAGGAAAGAACTGATTATGAATATTTAATTGCATCTACTCTTACTCTCTGTCCTTCTATATCTGGTATGTTTTGTTGACTATTACAGAAAAATGAATGTCAGGTACAATATAAGTGTTGAGTCAGGGGAGGCTAACTGCTGTTAAAAAATCACAAAAATCTCAATAGTTAATGCTAATGAAGTTTATTTTGTACTCATAAACCAAAAAATGTTGGTATTTTGTAGGTAACTCTACATGCTATAATTCAAGGATACAGGTTCTTTTCACCTTGTAGCTACTTCATCCCTCCTGGTCTTAGAGATGTCTGATGGATTCTCTGCATCTAGTTCACAATGTGAGACAGTGAGAGAGCTGAGAATTGGGTGAGAATTTTTAAATGGGCCAAGCCTAGAGGTGGTTTATATTTTTTCACCTATATATCATTAGAAAGGATTTATTCACATGGACTAACTGCAACTAACTGTAAATGAGGCTATGAAATGCAATCTTGCTGTTTCCAGGAAGAATAAGAAAACAAGCTTGGGAAAGTAATAAAAGTTCCACAAAAAGAAACATGAATAGAAAAAGTTAGTTTGAAAACGCTGCTAATAAGTGATCTATTGTAGTATAACCAGGAGTAGCAAGGAGCTGGAAATTTGGTCCTGGAACTATGGGGATAAAATCATAACTAAATAGTACGACAGCTTCTCTTTGCATTGTCATTTGGTAAAATTATAATATTTGAAATTTTGTCTGATTTTTAAATAGTATAAAAATATTAAATAAATGGAAGGAAATCTAAAAATTTCTGAGAAGGGCAGGAATGCGGTTTTTCCTTCAAATGCTTTTACATTTAATGATAGCTCCAGCTTCACTGAACAATAATTTAAAGGTATAGTTTAAAAATCAACCTTTCATATGGTTTTTACTTGGTCAGATTCTCACATAAACAATTTTGCACATAGTCTGTCTTGTGTAATATTATTCTGTTTACAGTTAACTTCTCTGTGCCTCTAATTGTCACTACAACACATCAAGAATAATAGTCACCAATTGAAGCAATTTAAGTATTTCTAATCAGTTAACCAAAACAAACAAAAAAGGTCAAACACCTACAGCACATTGCATTGCTTCATAAAATAAAAAAAAGATATTAATTTTATGTAAAATAGTTGGGAAATAGGCTCAATTCTATATCTAGAATCTCTATAGGTTAGTGGGTAAGTTCCAGAAATTATATGGAACTGCAAAATACCCCAAATAACCACAGCAGTCTTGATAAAGAAGAATAAAGTAGGAGTAATTATACTACCTGATATCAAGCAATATGACAAGGACATAATAATCAAAACAGCATGGTGTTGGTATAAAAACAGACATATAGATGAATAGAACAGAATGAGAGCCCGGGAATAAACCTGTGTCTTTATGGTCAATTAATATTTGACAAAGGAGGAAAGAACACACAATGAGATAAAGGCAGTCTATTCAATAAATGGGGCTGGGAAAATTGGACAAATACATGCATAAAAGTAAAACCAGACCATTTTCTTACACCATACACCAGAACAAACTCAAAATAGATTAAAGACTTAAATGTAAGACTTGAAACCATAAAAATTCTAGAAGAAAATATTGGCAGTAAAATCTCATACATTTGTTGTAGCAAAAATTTTTTTATGATATATCTTCTTGGGCAAGGAAAACAAAAGAAGAAAATAAATAAATGGAACTTCATCAAACTAAAAACATTTTGCACAGCAAAGGAAACATCAAGAAAATGAAAACATAACCCACTAAATAGAAGAATATATCCCCAGTGATTCATCTGATAAGGAGTTAATATCCAAAATTTATAAAGAACTTACACAAATCCCACCAAAAAACCCAAACAATCCAGTTAAAAATGGGCAGAGGACCTGAATAGACACTTCTTCACAGATTATATACAGATGGCCAAGAGACAGGAAATGATGCTCAATATCACTGATCATCAGAGAAATGCAAATTAAAGCCATAATGAGATATCACCTTACCCCTGTAAGAATGAAAGTTGTCAATAAATCAACAAACAACAAATGTTGACAAAGGTGTGGAGAAAAAGGAATCCTCACGCATTGTTGTTGGGAATGTAGATTAGTGTAGCCCCTATGAAAAACAGTATGGAGATACCTCAAAAAATTAAAAGTGGAACTGAATTATGTTCTAGTGATTCGACTGCTTAGAATATATCTGAAGAAATCCAAAACACCAATCAGGAAAAAATATGTACCCCTATGTTCATTGTAGAATTATTTACAAGTACAATAGCCAAGATCTGGAAATAACTCAAATGCCTATCAGTAGATGAGTAGATTAAAAAAAAAGTTGTGGTATATTTACACAATAGAATACTACTTGGCTGTAAAAAAGAAGAAATTCTTACCTTTTGTGACAGCATGGTTGGACCTAGAGAATATTATGGTAAGTTAAATATGCCAGTCAGAGAAAGACAAATACCATATGATTTCACTTATACATGGAATCTAATGAACAAAATAAACTAACAAACAGAAGAGAAATAGACTCATAGATACAGAGAACAGACTGACAGATGTCAGAGGGGAGGGATATTGGGGGGCTGGGTGAAAAAGGTGAAGGGTTAAGTAAAAAATAAACAAAACTCATAGACACAGACAACAATGTGGGGATTACCAGAAAGCAAGATGGCTGAGTTGGTAGAAGAGGATAAAGGAGGGTAAATGGTGATGGAAGGAGAATTTACTTTGGGTTGTGAACATGCTGTATAATATACAGAGCAGGTGTTATAGAATTGTGAACTTGAAACCTATTTCATTTTATTGACAAATGTCACTCTAATAAATTCAATACAAATAAAAATCAAATAAAATCCCACACATCCTAAACCTCCTTAGCGAATGTTACTTTTCATTTCTTACTGAGAAATGGCTCTCCCTGAAGGCGTTCTCAAGTGATAGCATGTTCCTCTCTTACCATTTCAATTGACCACTTCCGGGTCTCTCTTCCACCACGCTTCCTGCTCCTGCCACCAGACTACCCTTACAACCGTAAGTTCTTGGTGTGATTATCCACACATCGCAGTTTCCATGTAACCCCTCTCCACCTCCAGCTCCTTGAAAATCTAGTTACCTTCTAGTTACCTATGTTGTAATAACATGCAAAGTTATTACAATATTCTTGACTATATATTACCAACTAGTTTTTTCTCCATAGTGTTTAATATCATCTTACGAAGCATGTACATAATTGTAAATTTATCTACTTCTATCATTGTTCACCAGCATGTAAGCACAGTGAAAGTTTACATGCTTTATTTACTGATATATATAAAAGGTAGGCTATATATATATTATATATATATTAGTTTTTATAAGAGTATTTAGTACAAAGTAGATACTCAATAGTATTATTTGAATAAAAAATTAAAAAATTAAGGAATGAAAACTTTTATCACATGTGATTTCCAGTCCTAACATGCCTTTTAACATGAGTCATTATGGACATTTTTCTGGCTTGCTTTGTGAAAATTAAATAACCCTTTTTCCACAGAATAAGAATTGCTTTATTCCTTTACTTCTCTTTGCATTGTTGTATTAACTTTTTAAAATTAATTAAAGAATTATACAAAGGGGGGATGGGGATATCTGTAATAGTGTCAACACTAAAAATAAAGAAAAGCTACTAATAAAAAGAATTATAATTAATTTGGGCATGGTAATTTATTTGAACAGGCTTATGTTATTGTTTCTCCGGGAAAAAAAAGTGACCAATATGCTAGACCTGCACAAATCATAGCAGAGAGAACATAGATAATGTACAACATTTTTTTCATATAATTTTTTTTTTCTGGAGCAGTAGGAGAATCTTTGCCAAGAAATCAATATTTGGAATGTGTTTAGATCATTATATTTGAGTGACTGCTACCTGCAAATGCACAGAACAATAAGTCTGCCAAATATAATCATGAGAAGAAAGTAGATTTTTTTTTTTTACTGGCATTACTCCACAATAAAATTTAGTAGCGTGACAGATCAGTAGATATAAGTGCTCTGTCAAGCCTTAACATACTGTCCAAGTATTACAAAAATGTATCTGTCCCCAGTAAGGTAATTGAAGTTGTAGGGATATTTTTAATAGGCATTTGTCTTGTCTATCAGAAGCCACTGTGCTTGGACATACTGATGTAGGCAGTTTTTTGTATTGTTATATTTTTACTCCTGGCAAATAAAATGATTGATTCATGAATGTCTTAGTTTCTTTTCCATTTCACATAAATATTCTGTGTTGGAAAAATAAAAATAAATGTGCAATTGGAAATAAAAAAATCCTGGAAATTGTCAGAAGGGTTGCTCTTAAGGAGGAACTCATATATTGAAACAAACAGAGGGGAAGAAATTGACTTTGGTAGCCATATTATCTCATTATCTTGTGTGATCTTCAATAACTATTCTTTATACACAATAAATGGGGAAAAAAGTGTGAGGTTAAAGACAGAGCTTTGTGACATAAAAGGGCACAATAATTTGGATAGAAACACTGAATGTCCCAGTTGGCAAAGACATTTAAGACAAGATATCAGACTGAGATTACATATCAGTTTCTCTTTGCTTGTTGTGTCTGACTTTGATGTAATTACTGAGAGGCAATGGCTCTTGTTTAAAATTATTATTCATTCAGAACCATTCATTTTTAGAAAGCATTTCCTGAAAGCCTAGTGTATACTAGGTTCTGTGCAGGGAATCACGCATTTAAGGATAAATAGAGTGTGACCTCTAACTTTGATCACTCTGGTATTATGTAGGAGAGACTGACATATAAACAAAAAATTACACCAAAACCTCAAAAACCAACGGATCATGATATTGTGATGTATTGTACTCCTTCCATCATGAATGAGTCCACTAATAGGAAAAAAAATCAGCACGCACTTGGTAGATTTTTGCATTGAAGAAAATGAATTCATTATTTAGGCATCTAAAAACAAAAAAATTGTAGATCAGAACACTTCATTCTTTGCAATTGTATGTCATCTAATTGGGTAGCTATTTAATTAATCACGTTCCTGATGACTTTTGTAATTCTGCTAAATATATTTTGTGAAACCATTTGATGGATGGTATGTGCTTCCCTTTCTTTATTTCAAAATGATGATAGTAATAGCTCCCACAGACTTTTGTAGACTTCTCAAATGAGCTGGTATATTTGAAACTCTTTGGAGGCTAGTGAGGGCAAAATTTTACCCTTGAAGTCCGGAGTGCCCCTCTGTGCCGTGGTTGGCTCTGCCTGAGCAACTCGGGCTCCCACGACCCAGAAAACGAAGAATTTGGTTGATAATTACTAAGGTCACTTTTTAAAATTTATCAACTTATTAAGTTAATATGTAGTCACTATAAAATATAAGTAATTACGATTCAGGGCATCTGTATTGTCAGCAACTGTTTTATTTTAAAAGTAAGTGTTTGAAAGTACGGTATTCTCAGGAAAAATGCAATGAGTTGGTGTGCTGGTGGTTGTTAAGTGACTGTTTCCAGTTTTTCTTTGCATGTTTCCTCAGAAACTCCAGTCTTTAAGAACTCGAAGCAGCATGTCTCCAGTTTCAAAAAACGTATTAGCAATTTCTCCAAACAGCCACAGACTTGCTTTTCCTTCCCGTATACTATTAATCTGGGAGAGTTACAAATCTACAGGACATGGGAACAACAGAACAGAGTTCAGTTCAGTGTTTTTCCTCAAAGCCTCATCTCCAGAAGGCAGTGTTTCCAGGAACTGCGGCACACTGTCAGCTCGTCTGTGTTTGCCGGCACCTCGTTCCCAGAAGAGCATCTGTGGGTTTTTGGAGAGAATGCTGTACTTCTGGGAATGGAGCCCAGAACATGCAAGCTTCTGTGTCATTTCAGAAAGTCAAAGAGGGGACGATAAAATCTTCATCTGAAGCAATCTTTTCCGTGCAGTCATCAGTCCTGGGGCTAACGGCAGCAACATTCACACACTCTTATTTGTGGAATTTTTAAACAGATTTTTGCTATAATGTGTGTGCGGAATTTTCTGTAGTTTCTGCTCCTCCGAGCACACCCCCCATCAAAAAGATAACACCAGTATTCATAATGACCAAAGTCATGACTGATATACATAAGCGATATATATATAAATATCAAATAAAATTATTATATTGCCTCAGCTCAAGGGGCACTTACAATTACTAGAAGAGTTTCACAGTTAACTTGTACATTTCATAAAAGCATCAACATTACATATATGCAATCGTTATTCTAATAATTGGGTATTTCATTTAATGTGCATTGGAAAAATGTAACTAACACACCAAGCATAAGATTTAATAAATGTTTTGATGCTTTATGACACAAATAATATAAATAGTGACAAATTAATCTCTATTACTATGACCAGGTGAATTATAGATGTGGTGCTCAGAGTGTCCAGAAAGAATTAAGCCCTTAAGTGAAATGTTTTACCATTATGTTTTGCAAGTATGGACAGTAGGATGATATAAGTCAGGGGCATGGTTTTCATATGCTGAAGTGACATACATAGTATTCATTTTTTTCCATCAGGCTTTTGGGACTACATTTCTATAAGTTAATAGTAAACCTGCAAATTACGTATAAATACTATAATTATGAGTTGAAATTGGTTTTGTATTGTTTTTGTATATAAATATAAGTATTGTTGAGAATGTTGTACATTAAAAGTGAAAGTTATTTAAATATGATATGAAGAGTCAAAAAGTTAACATGATTAAAGTGCTCAAAAACAGTATCAAGCACATAGTATAAATATTAAATTATAACTATTGCTACTAGCACTGTTATTAATATTGTTAGGTTTGATTTTAATGAAGCATGCATCTATCTTGAGAGAAATACACTAATTAATAACCTTAATTTTCTGTTAGTGTTATAGAAGTAATAGCTACAAAATAAATACTGAAAATAGTACTGAAAAATATTTCAAATGTACATTTTCATTAAACTGTAAATAAGAATAAACGATTTCTCTAGGTCTGGATGCTTCCAAATTCTTATGTTACACTACCTGACCTCAAGTATCATTATGAAACTTCCAAAGAATAAAGTAAAGTGGAAAGATGTTCAAGCACTTTAGAAACTTGTTAACATTCTTACTGGAAAAACTGTTAAAACTTTAGAATACTTACTTATGATGTTTTATTTACTTTTAAAGCTTATATTTGCTGGAGTGTTTTGCAAATAAACTTATCACATCTGATGTCAAGGATTTTAATTAATAAGCAGGGACAATACAAGCAAAAGAACTGGGAAGATGTTTCTGTCTAATAAAATAGTTCATTGTAAAATCACAGATACAGCTAAAAGCTTAAAGCAGCATATATTATCATGACTATAATAAAAATCTATTTACTCTAAATAGATAACCCTCTGATGTCATGATTTTAGTTGGTATTTGGTGTAATTTTTATGAGATAAACACAGACTATGGAGAGCTTTTGTTCTGCCACTCTTTACCAACTAGTAGAATTAGAGCAGAGATTTTAAAACTTATTAATACGTTCGTGACATAGTCTGGAAGTGATTTATAGGGATAAGTGCAAAGAGTACTAAAATCACAGTTGGTGCAATATAAGGATGGTTCCGCACAGTCAAATCATAACACAGGGAGTAATGCGCCATATCCCACACTGACTACCCTCCAGCCCACGCCACCCCAGTCTGTGGCAGACATAAGGGCATCCGTGAAGTGTAAAAACATATCAATCATTGTAGAGAGAGGCCGCCGAACTCTTGAAATGTTTTCTAATATTTGTGTACACTCAGGAAATTACAACAAATAGGGATGATTTTATACTGACATCTGTTTTATCCTGAAAGCCTTCCCTTTTTGATTGAGGCAAAAGAACAATTTTAATCTTGCTTTTTTATGGTTAAAACCTTTAATGTGGTGTTGTATGCATAACACAGATTTCCTTTGCATAACAGAATATTTTTCAGATCTATCAGCTCATTGTGCAGCCTTAATCTACTCTTGTAAAATCCATGTATATCAGTATACTACATGCAAAACAGACAGAGCTTATTGATGGCAATAGTAGAGAGTCAACCACCAAGACTTCATGATGGCGCGTTAGGTTATAAAGACATCATTGAAGCATAACAAAAGTCTAAGGTTTTCACATATAATTTCCCAAATTGGACACCACCTTTGTTTAGCTAAAACAAGCTTTCGTTCCCCGTTTTGCAAACAGTATCGGTTACTTGACACATTGGAAGAACAGAATTGAGAGAACACCTCAGATGACCTCTTGGAACAAAAGTTTCTTATTCAAAGTCATTTATCTTATTTTGATTAATAAGAAATTCTCAGCATTAGAGCTTATTTAAAAAAAAAATAAATAATTTTTCCAGTTTCCAAATATGTATATTTTTCACTTGAGATTCTCGGAATTGGTTAATATAAAAAGCAAGGAGATTGTCCTATCAAATTAAGCTTCTCCTTAATTTTTAATTAAATTTTAAGGATCCAAAACTTGATTATTGGGCAATAAAATATTTTCATTTTACTTTTTGAAAAAATTAATTTTCAGCATGTAATTTTATTTTTAATACATTGATTAAATCAATGGTTATTTTTGTGGATTCAACTTTTTTAACAATGTCTGGTATAATGGTATTACAATGGCGATAAAAACACACTTAATGCATTTTAGGCAAAAATATTATAAAAATACTTAAGTAAATAACAGTATAGCTGATAAACAAAGAAAGCAAAAAATGAAAAAAAGCAGAAATTGTATATAAATGACTTGATTTTGAGAAACACTACCTTAACTAAAAAAAATCTTTAGATATAGAAGAATAAATTATCTTTAACTTTTAATCCATTTGAAGATTTGATTGAGTGTCCATGGTTAAAAATTTAGTATAGTATCTATTAAGTAGGTAAAGAATCTGAATATCTAATTTTATACAGTTTTACTCAAATATTTGTCATCAAACAGACAAAATCTTTTTTGAGAAAGATCAGTTTTCTAATTGAAATTGTAAATTATATGAATCTTTGACTCTCATCTGTTAGGAATTTTTTAAAGTTAAAATATCTGCAAAGAAATTATTTATATTTCAGTTAATGTAATAAACCTATTACTATTGAAAATTAAAATATTGCAATACTTTGTTTCAAAAAAGTTTTATTCATAATCCTCATGCCATTTGGGGGTGGGTATAGTTGTATTCTCTGGAAGAAAAAAAAAATATTGATTAATGAACCTGACAAAATTTCCTAAGAGATTTAGAAATATTCCAAGTTTTTCGAAACGATTGTTTCAAGGATTTGTGATTAAGACAAGTGACTGTTGTCACATTTGGTTATTGGACAGATATCATAAGTCAGCCTACACACCCAACCTGCCTACCATACTTGGCACCGAATGTCAGGGAAGGTTGTGATAATATAAGTGACATTGTGGAGCATAGCTGCTTCCTGGCATTGCGAATCAATTACTTTTGGGGGAACAGAGCCTGACTCAGAGAAACCGTTAACAGCTAAAAATGCATGAGAAGAAATGTATTATCAGCACTTGAAAGAAGAGAAATACCTATAGAACCAGCTAGTCAATCTAATTGCAACAGTATCTAGCATTATCTGATTATTAGTTATGGGAAGACATTGACCCTGATCATTCATTTTCTTTCACCTCTTTTCCTTTAAATAAAATCTAAGGCAATAACTCATAACTCAAGCATTTGCCCCAAGGACAGATAATTTTCTTTGCAGATTTTACTGGAAAGCTCTGATTTTTAAGAGGTTCATCTTAAAAAGACAAAAGGAGAAATGGTTCTGGGTTTCTAGCTTAGGATATTCAGACATCCAATCAAGCACCTATGTGACCCCCCTGAAATTTAATCAGGCATTAGTTTCTTTTTTTATTAATGTGATCCCAATATAACAGAGTCTCATCATATTCATTGCTTGGATAGTAGCAATTTAGTAGTGCTTCCCATAATTTCTTTTGGAAAGATATACCTCTATATAATGAATTGTATATGAATCACAGACTGTAAACATTCATGTTTCTGGAATATCCGAGCCAAAAGGGACCTCACGAATTGTTTAATTCAACTTGTTCATTATAAGACAGTGAAATTGCAACTCAGAATTTAAGTACTTTTTCCAATATTGCTGTAATTAATTAGTAGTACAGCTAACTTTAAAACTCAGATCTTCTAATTCCTGAACAGTGTTTACCCAGTCCCGAAAAGTATTTTATATTTCTGAGTTTAGTTTTTAATTATGTCAGAAACCTGGTCATATGTTTTGGTATGTAACTAGTTAGAAGTCACTCCACTAAAATCTTTAAACACTAGCCAAAAAAACACACTTAACCACTTGGTAGTTGACTGAAAGCATACAGATTTGTGTGTGCATTTGGAAAGCTAACTATCAATATTCAGTCTCTTAGTATGCACCAGACATGATGATAAGTGCCTGACATGTGATAGCTTAACAGTAGTTGATGGAGATGACACAGAGGGAGAGAGGGAGGACCATGCACTAATAGTCGCTGTGTGCCTGGTGTTCGATAAGCTGTCAGACCATTTTTCACAAGGTCAACACTGCTAATCATAAAAGCTACCATATTAAAGAGTGAATAGCATATGGCTGTCGCTTTACAAATAAGCAAATTCAATTTCCCTAGGAAACTGCTGTTTTTCCCCAGAAACAAAAATGTGTGTGAGAAAAATAAGGCTCAGAAATGTTAACTGTGGTCTGCTGTTTGACCTCAGTTTCTCAGCAATATCCTTTACATGTACCTTATATTCTCAGGAGATTTTATTTTCATGATTGTTAAGCTTATTATCTCATTCTCTTCAAAGTGCCTTTAGTACATGACATTGCCTCTGTCTGAAGAATTGTTCCCACCATCTATTTATCTCACAAGACTAAGGACAACCTAGATTTCTAATTACCTTCCACATCTGTACCAAAATTTAGCAGAGGATTGAACATAGATGAAGTGCTCTCAAAAGCATTTTTTAAGCACAAATAACATTTTTCACTTCTGGAGTTCATGAATACACTAGTGAACAATTACTAAACAATATTCATTGGGATAGTTATAATTATTTTCAGCTTGTGCCAGTCATTTAGGAAGAATTATTTCCCAGAAAATTAATATTACAGTTGCTTAAGGGGCCCTTCTGCACTTTGGATGTTGTATATCAATTATCTATTACCTCAGTTATAAAAGCAGAATTCCACCATGGAAGAGACCTGTTTCAGACACGGTTCTTCAGGAAAACAGAACCTGTGGGATACATGTATAACTGTGTGACAGATTTGTTTTAAGGAACTGGATCATGTGATTGTGAGAGTAGGCAGGTTTGCCAGCTGGAAACTTGGGCAAGAGCTAATGTGGAAGTCTTGAGTCCAAAATTCATAAAACAATTCAGGAGACTTGGAAACTCAGACAGAATTTCTATGTTACAGTCTTGAGGTAAAATTTTGCCTTCTATGGGGAACATCAACTTTTCTTTAAAAGCCTTCAACTGATTAGATGGGGCTCACCAATTTTGTAGAGTATAATATCCTTTACTTGAAATTTATTGATTGTAGATATTAATCACACCTACAGAATAACTTCATAAAAACATCTATATTACTGTTTGACCAATAACTGGACGGCACAGTTGGCCAAGTTAACATTTAATATTTAGCCATTGCAAACTCTGTGGATATCAGCAAAAGTGAGCACTAGTATATGAAAGACAGTGTAGACATGAAGCTTTCAGAATATCTTTCTATGTGTTGCGTAAACCCTCATTAAGTCTGACTGCAGGTGGTTGAAGATGGTTTGAGGTGTCATAAAAATGCCTGTGCCTTAGTAATCCACCAGTAGGGGCGGCAGTGCAAACACATGGCACACTCGGATCCATAAGAAACTTGGTAAATCTTGACACTAGTCACTTCACTGTCACAAATTAGCTAGAGGGTACTTAGAGATGAACACTGTCCTCAGAGCCTAAGTATTTGCATAAGGGCGTGACGTGTAATGGAGAAATACTGGGCATTTTTCTATATCAAAATAATTGACAAAATGTGTAACTGCTAAAGTGAATGCTTAAAATGAGAAAAGAGGACATTCTTTAAAACTTTTTGAGAAATCTAATTACATTTAGAAAGTTTTTACCTGGAATTGCTGTATAAAAGTAATATAGCTTCCAGAGCATTCTTGATCTTTTTGAAAAACCATTGTTGAGTTATGCCCAAGAGGTAAGGGTGTAGTAGTATATTTCTAATTCTGTTTTTAATTTCAAATACAATGCTCTGGACATGAAGAATAACACTTAAACAATGATTTCTTGTGAACAAATCCTGGATTTACGACAAAGAAGACATTCGTGATAATGCATTATTTATTTTTAAGAAATGTAACCTGATTCACCAAAAATAAAAAATAAAAAAATAAAAACCCACCCTCTGCATGTCTACTTTAAAAACAAATCAAAGTGACATCCGTGGAGTAATCACTCAAGTTGATAAGCTTGTTTCACACAATTCATTTATTATCAAAACTTATAAAGGATGTGTTATAATAGCTGGTATTGGCACCAGCGTAAGTTACAGACTTTTATGGAAGGATTTATTACACAAAACTTTCCAGAACAACATGACATTGATGTTGATATAAATAAGAGTTAGGCGTTACCATAGTATCTTAAAAGAAGTTTACAAAGTGATTGGCACAATGTAAAAATATGTTTATAAAGGTAATCATAGAACTTCTTACCTCTCTTAACTGTTACTCTGACCTGAATTTAATTCTAATTTAGAAAACATCTGATATCTCAATTCGCCCCAGCTTTTTATCACCAGGAAAACCAGTATTGCAAAGCAAATGAAATAGTAACATGCAATATCAGTTTCTCTTCACTGCCGGGTAGAAGTGATGACTGAAAAGTCAATAGTTGTTTGACATTCTCAGTAGCATCTACATTGTCAGTGTATTTGAACGTACTGTGTGCCTGTTTTTAGTAAGCTTGCAGGAGGTAACCTCTTTTTTTTTTTTCAGAGTTATCTGCTTTGTTTATTTTCAATATGGAATGAAAAGAACATATAGCTTCTAGCAAAACAATTGATGGACAATGTTATTTTCATTATGCTTTAAGTGAATTATTTTTACTCACAGGGTCAGTTCATTTTTCAGAAAAGAAATCATAATCAGATCTTGGACAGGAGCACAGATTTCAAACTTGACACACTTCTGCCCCCCTCATGATTTTCAAGGAGATGGAAAAGAGCCTTCAGGTAGTTTAATTAGAATACGTGACCTGAAGAACTGTCCATGTTTTCCTTGCTGCAGTATTTTAAATATGAAATTTAGCCCACAATTTTGCAAGATAAAAGAAAAATATTACATGGCTAGTTATTATTCGGATTTTTATTTTAACACTAAATTTGGAAGTAGTTTGTGGTGCTTTCAATTACTCAGTCTTTGTTTTTTCTTCCTTAAAAGGTAGATTAGAAAGAATAGTGTTCCCTCTTCCAGTTTAGAATGAATTTTTTCAGTGTTTTTTTGGAAGACAGGATGATAGAGACAGCGTGTAGGTTTCCTTTGAATTCCCTTTATGCACATTTTTAACCTTGAGTGAAAGTGAACTACACATACACAACTCTGGAGCCTGTCTTTTCTGAAATTTCAAATTACCAATCTGAATTACACATGTTGAGTTTGTTGGCATTGGCCACTTGCCTTAGGGAATTATTGTTGAAAGACAATTTATATCATTGAAGAGTCACAGTGTCTTACAATAGCAAACATTTATACATCAAAATCTTACATTTTTGAATTTTAGAGTAATATAGCAACAATTCTAAGAGTAAACTTTCCTCAAACCATGCTGATGTTTGACTCACAAAATGCTATTTGTTGTGTATGATCTGTATGAAGGCAACAACGTTTCTTTTTTTCCTTTTATTGTGTGCTCGTTAATGTATTTCTAAAGGTATTATGCTAATTATAACACTACTCTTCACATTCAGAATCCAAATTGCTCATTTTCAAGTTTTTCTTTTTTTTTTTCAAATTGTAATCTGTTAATTACTTGTTTAATGGAGTGTGTAATTACGTACTTTAAGTTAGGAAACTGTTTCCATTTCAAAGAGAGAAACCTATTTTAGAAATGAAAAAAATATAAATGCAATCCTTTCTGATACAGAATATAACTCTTTACTTTCCTTAATGGTTCTAAGTGAGAAGATGAGATTGAAAAACAACTCATTATATTTCCACTTCATGTGTTTGTACATACCATATCAAACACAGGTGAAATTTATGACAAAGGTAACAGGTTGCCATTTAGCCACACATGCAAAGTAATTTTACTCTCCATTCATGACATTTAAATGGCTAATACTCTGAGCAGAAAGAAAATCAGGTTATTAACATGATACATTTTAAAATGTGTTTTCTTTTTCAAACACTTGGATAGAAGAGCAAATCAAAACATAAAAGTGATTAAGTGAGGGAACAAGGTATAAGAGAAGTGGAACAATTTAGGAAATACAAGAATAATAAATAACATTGAGTTTGGGGCTTATAACATGGCTTATGTGGTTTATATAAAATTTTAATTTTTTTAAAGATTTCCATTTATTTATTTTTAGAGAGAGGGAAATGGAGGGATTTGGAGAGGGAGAGAAACACTGATGTGTGGTTCCCTCCCATGTTCCCTGTACTAGACACCTGGCCCTCAACCCTGGCCTGTGCCCTGACTGGGAATTGAACCGGCGACCCTTTGGCTTGTAGACCAGCACCCAATCCACTGAGCCACACCAACCAGGGCTACAGATTAAAATTTTTAAGCAATATCAATTATAAGGGATAGCCAGTATGCTTTTATGTCACATCTGAGGAAGCTTAGCCTTACTCAAAATTGGCCATTGTCATTCAACAGCTATGCAAGCTCCACACTCCAAGCCATTGACTTCAAACAAACTACAGGTTACTATAATGAAAAGCGTTGTATTTGTACAATCTCAGGGAATAAAGGACAATAGACTTTGTCATGATATTTTGGTGATGGACATTTATTCTCTTTATGGTCTATGTGGGAAGTTGGAAACTTATCAGAAGAGGTCTTGATAGCAAAACCTCCTCATTGGGTGTGAAAAGAAGCAATATGCCAAGGTTTATCTTTTCACTGAAAATGTGTGTAATATGAAGACAACTGGCTGGGACCTGTGTGAATGCCTTGCAAAACAAATGGCCAAGCAGAATGGAAGAAAGGAGAAAATTTACACTTTGTGAAAGCATGGGTGGACCTGGAGAATATTATACTAAGTGAAATAAGACAGTCAGAGAAAGGCAAATACCATATGATCTCACTCACATGTGGAATCTAACAAACAAACTGAACTAATAAGCAAAACAGAGACAGACACATTGATGGAGAACAGATGACAGCTAGTGGGGGTAAGGGAGGTAGAGGGATTGAGCAAAAAGGAAAAAGAACTCATGACCATGGACAGCACTGTGGTGATTCTGGGGCGGGGGGTATAAAAGACTAAATGGTAATGGAAAAAATACAATAAAGATTAAATTGAAAAAAATATGAATCGCTAGGTAACTAAATAACAACAAAAAAGACAAATTAAGGAACTCAAAAATTTCTAACCTAATAAAAACAAGAAAGGAATTAGGAAATTGGCTAAATTTACTTTTTCAGGCTGCTGGAAATTAACCAAAGGACTGTAGAAGTGTTGAAGCTGTATATTCAAGAAAAAAGGCTAAATCTCAGTAGGAAAAATGGAGTTTGGTATTTTGACATTCCACATCCCTCTCTCTAGCTCAGTGTAAGACTGAAAACCAGTGGTCCGCGAACACAGTGAAATCCACCACTCTGTCAGCCAACAGAAGGAGAAGAAAAGGGTTTCATCCTTAGAGAATCTTTTATTATTGTCTGATAGTTCCCTGGAATATTCTACTTGGGAGAACATCTTTATTTGACCTGAGTTAAAGCCCTCCCAATGTGAAAAGGCTTTTCTCTGGCGGTGTGTGTTGAAACTATTTCAAGGTCACTGTTTACCTTCCAGAGCTGTCTGGGATAGTGGATAATAGTTGGGTTCTACAATGAGTTAACCAGAATGCTTAAAATGAAAAGCTGGTGAATGAGATGTCCATAGGGGCTTTGGAAAATCCCATTACATTATTGTTAATCTAACAGGACCTGCTCTTGCATAGGGCTTTACATATGCCCAGCAGAAATTTGCAAAGGCCCTAAACTCTCAGCTCTGGTGGACTTTGAGGTTCAGAAGAAGTAGGAAGTGAAGGCTAAGACACTGTTGTCAACCGCCTAGTGAAGGCATGCCCACACGTGAAAAAGTGTCTTTCAGTAAGGACTAGAGGACATACGAAGGGAATATCTGTCCATTTGTCTAATAAATAACAGACCAGTAAGCTAACCACATGACAAAAATATAGCTTTTAAGAAGGCTGACACATCTGATTTTTTAAGAAATTAGTTCAGAAACCTCAATTTAAAAAAAGGGCCAAGACACCACAAATAGCAATGACAGCCAATTCAGGAGAAGGGGTAGAAACTGATTTCAAAATTTATTATATTACTTAAAATGTCCAGCTTGCAACAAAAATTATGAGGCATTTAAAGAAACAAGATAGTATGACCCATACACAGGAATAAAGTGATCAATAGGAATTATGCTTGGGAAAGCCCACATGCTGGACTTCCTAGACAAAGAATTTAAACTAGTTTTTAAAGATCCTTTGGGGAACTAAAGGAAACAAATCTTAAAGATATAAAGGAAAGTATGAGAATCTGTGTTACCAAGTAGAGGATATCAATAATGTGATAGACATAAAAAGGAACACAATATAAATTCTGAAATTGAAAAGATAGTAACTAAAATTAAACATTCAATGCAAAGGTCAGTAACAGCTTTGCACAGACAGAAGAATGAATCCACAAATTTGAAGGCACTCAATTGAGAATATCTAGTCTGATGAATACAGAGAAAAGAAAATGTGAAAAGAGCCTCAGAAATTGTGGCACATTATTAAACATACCAACATGCTCAAAATATGCTTTCCAGAAGGAGAGAATAAGAAAAGGATAGAAAAATATTTTTAAAATAAAAGACTTTAAACTTCCAATATATGATTTTTTAAAATTAGTTAACAGATCCAAGAAGCTCTTTGAATACCAAGTAGAAGAGATCCTCACCTAAATGCTTCATACTCAAAATGTTAAAAGCAGAGATAAAAACATCATCTTGAAAACAGCAAAAAAGTAGACTCATTACATATATATGGACCCATCAATAAGATTAAAGCTAATTTCTCATGAGAAACTATGAACTCCAGGAAGCAGTCAAAAGCTATATTCAAGTGCTGAAAGCAAAAGACTGTCAACCCAAAATTTTATATCTTGCATAATAATTCTTCAAAAATGAAGGGGAAATTAACCATCCTAAGATAATTACTGAAAGACTTGTTCCCTAGCAAACCAACCATTAAAAATACTAAAGGTAGTCCTTCAGGCTCAAAGGCGATAAAAGTAGATAGTAATGGAAAGCCATACGAGCAAATAACTACATAAGTAAATCCAAAAGACAATGTAAAAACATCTATTTTCTTTAAATTTTTCCTACCTGATATAAAAGACAACTATATAAGCAATAATTATAAAATACGTCAATGCATAAAACATATAAAGATGTGACTGGTATGGAAATAACAAAGAATAGAGAAGGGAATGAAGTTATATAGGAGAAAAATTTTTGTAAACTACTGAAGTTCATATTAATCTGAATGAGATCTAACAGATATCCATAGACAAACAGTAGCAGAAAAAATATTCTTCTGAAGGGCCATTTTCTACATAAAAGTATACACATACACACACACACATATAAAAATTTCAATAAATTTAAAAGAATTGAAATTAAACTATTTTCTCAAACCTCAGTAAAATGAAATTAGAAATCAATAAAAGAGACACTTGGAAATTCACAAATACATAGAGATTAAATATGTTCTTAAACAGCCGATAGATCAAAGAAGAAATCACACAGAAAATTAGAAAATATTTTTTGGTACTTGAAACTAAAGGTACAATGTACCATAACTTAGGAGCTGATTTTATATCAGTTCTCAGTGGGAAATTTGTAGTTGTAAATTTCCATATTAAAAAAATAATTCCTAAATGAATTACCTAATTTTCCATCTTAGCATAAGAGAACCAGAAACTCAAACTAAACCTAAAGCAAGGAGAAGAAGGGAGTAATAATGACTAGAGTGAAAACAAAATACAAAGTAAAAACACAAATAAAGATGGATTTTTAAAAATATTAACAAAACTGACTGATCTTTAGCTAGATCAATCATAAAAAAAGAGAGAAGACTGAAATTATTTAAACAAGAAATGAAAGAAGCGGTATTACTATTGGCCTTACAGAAACAAATTGAATTATAAGGGAAGACTATGGTCAATTACATATTATCAAATTCAATAACTGATATAGAAAAATCCTTGGAAGAAAGACATTCCTACAACATTTTCAACAACAACAACAACAACAACAACAAAATGGTCAACTTGAGAGACCTACGACAAATGAGGAGACTGATTTAGTAATCAGAAAAGTATCTACCAAGAATGACCAGAACCAGAGGGCTTCACTGTTGATTTCTACCTAACATTTAATAAAAAAATTAATACCAATTTATATAAATTCCTAGAAAATATAGAGGAGAGGGTAACACTTTTCAACTCATTTGATGAGGCCAGTTTTAACTTAATACAAAGACCAGATAGACCTGACTGGTGTGGCTCAGTGGATTGGGTATTGTTCTGCAAACCAAAAGGTCACCAATTCAATTTCCAGCCAGGGCATAAGCAGGCCAGGTCTCTGTTTGTGGGCAGGCAAGAGGAAACTGATGGATATTTCCCTTGTACATTGATGTTTCTCTCCCTGTCTTTTCCCCTCCCTTCCTCTCTTTCTAAAGATAGGTAAATAAAATCATAAACAAACAGATAAAGAAGTCACAAGGAAACTACAGACCAATATCTCTTATGAATAAAAATTTTTAAAAAGTTCTCAATATCCTCAACAAAATATTCAAAACAAATCCAGTCACATATAAAAAGGATTGCACACCATGACCAAGTGAAATTTATTGCATTAATGTTGGTTGAATAAATGAAAATCGATGTGATACACTATATCAGTGATTTCCAACCATTGTGCTGCAAGAATTTTTTAAAACGTGCAATATCTGACTATTTAGTCAGTATCACATACCTCTTTACCCTTAGATTGTCAAATAAAAAAAATGACAGCAACTAACACAATAATAGACATCCAATCTTAATGAATTTTTGTCAAATCAGCAAAAAATAAAACATATTGATATTTTTGGTGTGCCACAGAATTTTAGTAATCAGATTACATGTGCCATGAGATGAAAAAGATTGAAAATAGTTGCACTATACTAATACCAAAAGGAAAAAAATTCACTCAATCATGTCAACCAATGCATAAAAAACATTTGATAACATCTTATATCTTTTAATGATAAAGACATAAACTCAGAAGAAAAGGGAACTTCTTTAGCCTGATGAAAGGTAACTGCAGAAAAAAAGTTGATTTTGTAAGACTGAGAGCTTTGTACCTAAGGTGAAGAACCAAAAGGTATCTATATTAGAAAGGAAGAACTTAAGTTATTTCTATTTAAAGATAACACCACATATACAAAAAATTCTAAGGGATACATTTAAAAATCACAAAACAATAATAACAATGAAACTATTAAAGCTAATAAATTAGCTCAGCAAGGACACAAGATCCAAGATCAATAACAAAAGTCAATTGCCTTTTTACACTGGCAATGAACATTCTGAAAATTAAATTAAAAAATCTTTTCAACTTACCACATTACAAAATATTTATGAATAAATGTAAAAGAAGCAGTATAACACTTGTGCACTGAAAAGTACCAAAAGTCATTTAAAGATGTCAGAGAAGACCTAAATAAGTGGAAAGATATCCTATTTTTATGGATTGGAGGATTTAATGTTGTTGAGATGACAGTATCCCCTAATTGATCTACAGATACAATGAAACCCCTACCAAAAATCCCAGTTAACATTTTTTAAGAAATTGAAAAGCTGACCATAAAATTCATATGGAATTTTGAATTGGAATCTTGAAGGAACCCAAAATAGTGAAAACCACCTTCAAAAACATCATGGTTATTGCTAGGGGGAGGGGGATATAATGGCATTAAATGGTAATGGAAGAAAATATAAAGATCAGGTTTCTTAAAAAATTAAAGGGAATATTAAAAGTAGAGAAAAAAACTCTAGGGAGACAAATGCAAATATTGTAGTTAAATTCTAAAATATGTAAACAGGTATACAGTAATGTATTATGTAAATGCATACATTAATGTTTCTATAGTTTGAGAGCAAGACAGAGTTGAGTTCGAACAGGGCTCTGCCACTTGCTGCTTAATCTCTGCTGCTCTTAGTTTTTTAACCTTTAAAATGATGATAATAGCAACGATCTCTAAGACTGTTGTGAATAACATTCATTAAGTAAAGACATAACACTAGTTGGTGTTCAAAAAGAGAAAGAAAACCAAAGTTGAATTTTTTACACTACCCAATTTTAAAAACTTATTTCAAAGCTGTAGTAGTCAAGACATTGTGGCACTGACATTGATAAATAATGCGATAGAATTGAGAGTCCAGCAATAAACCCATCTGTTTATAAGCAAATGGTTTTTGACACTGGTGTGAAAACAATTCAAAGAGGAAAGAATGATTTTTTTGGTTTTGTCGTTGTTACAGTTCTTTTTTTTTTTCTAAACAAATGATGCTCGGACAATTGGGTATCCTTATCTATCTATCTATTTATTTTTAAAGAGGTTTGTGTATTTATGCATAAAAGACTGAATTTGGAATTCTACTTCACACTATATACAAAAACAACCACAAAGTGGATTAAAGACATAAGAGCTAAAAGTATAAACTGCTTAGAAAAAGACATAGGGAGAAACATTTATAACTTTGGATTTGGCCATGGGTTCTTAGATATGACACCAAAAGGACAAGCAATAAAAGAAAAAAGTATATAAATTAAACTTCATAAAAATTAAAAATGTTGTGCCTCATAGGACACCATCAAGGAAGTAAAAAGACAACCTATTTTCTCCTTTACAATAGAGATATTTGTAAGTCATATATTATATAAGGATTTAAAATTCAAAAAATATAAAGAGCTTCTAAAACTCAATAACAAAAACTAAAGATCCCCATTAAAAAATCAACAAAGGATATGAATAGACATTTCTCCAAGGAATAGATATAGTTGATAAATGGCCAATAAACATATGAAAAGATGCTTTACATCCTTAGTCATTAGGAAAATGCAAATCAAAGCCATAATGGTGTGCCATTGCTCACCTCTGTAGGATGACTGCAATGAAAAGAGCACAGACAATGACAAGTGTTTAGACTATGTAGACAAATTGGAGCCCTCATACATTGTGGGAATAACAATGGCACAGCCACAGCCATTTTGGAAAATGTTTTGGTAGTGTTTTGAAATGTTAAACATAGAGTTGCTATATTACCCAGCAATTCCTTTTCTAGACATACACCCAAGACAATTGAAAACACATGTTCATGCAAAAAATTTACAAGAATGGTCATAGCAATCACTATATATAACTACAAACTGAAAACAACCCCCCCAAACATCAACTGGTGAATGAATGAATAGCATGTGATGCAGCAGGTCCTCGAATAACATCATTTTGTTCATCATTGTTTTATAATGATGTTAATGAGGAGAAGATAATTGAATCCCAGCTAAAGCTACTCTATGTGGAGTCAGCGTGTTCTCCCCATGTCTGTGTGGGTTTTCACCAGGTACTCTGGTTTCCTCCCACATCTCAAAGATGTGCCCGGTGAGGTGAATGGACGTGCCTCAACTGTCCCAGTCTGAGTGAGTGTGGGTGTATACATGGATGGCGCTGCAATGGAAAGGTGTTTTGTCCAGGGATCTTTCCCACCTTGTGCCCTGAGCAGTGGGATACGCACCCAAGAGCCCTGAACTGGAGTAAGTGGGTTGGGAAATAATGATTTCCTTGTTTTATTAATCTTTCTTAAAAGTGTGTATACCTCATATTTATTTCAAAGTTTAATAATAGAAGTGTTCAGGTCTTTATTTAGAAGTTTCATATTTTCTGTGACCAGAAATATACCATAGGAACTCAACTCATTTTTATGTCAGCTAGCCTATGGTAAAACTGGTTTTGTATTAAGCCATTTTCCTTAAAGTCACAGTTTCCCAAGCAAATATCAGCAATGTTAAGTGGGACTTACTCTACATACATAGCTATAAAAAAGGATGAAGCGTCATTACATGCTATAACTTAGGTCAACCCTTCAAAATGTACACTAAGTGGAAACAGTGAGAACAAAAGTTCACAATATTTTTTTTATATAAGGTATATGAAATGTTCAGAATAGGCAAATGCATAGAAAGAGAAAGTAGATTAGTGGTTACCTAGTTTGGAAGAAGGCAGGATTGGAGAGTTACTGCAAGTGGGTTTGGGGTTTCTCTTGTAGTAATGAAACATTCTGTAATCAGAGGTTATGGTTGTACAGCTTATGAATATATAGTACAAAAAACAACTAAGTGTATTCTTTAAAAGGATCCATTTAGATATGTGATTTATATGTCAATTAAGAACCCGAAGAAGCTAATGATAGTTGCCTGTTGCAGGAGGGGCATCTTATTCTCTACCCCACCTCAGTGAGATTAGACAATAAACACACTGGAATTTATGCTGTGTATTTAATTAACTGGTTTATGAGAAAATTAAAAGGTTTTTTGCTACTTTATTCCCTTATGATAAGGGATATAATTTTCTTCTAGCTATATTGTTTTGCTTTGCTGGTTTGATCAGAATTTATTATTAGAGTGATTCATCTTTTGTTTGCACAGATATAAGCTGAATAAAAGAGATTGGGAAGCCCATGTGCAGAGTTTGCAAAATGGGTCAGGCTATCTCTTCTGATTTCAATAAACTGAAGTAAAATATATGTCGTGGAACAAATTATTCTGATTAATAATTAGTGCTCCATCTTTTATAGGGAGAAAAGCATATTTTTTGTTTAAATGAGTTTCTTTTGTTGTAGCTAATCATATCTCATGTTTTTACTGTTTTACACATTCCATTTTAGTTGACTATTTATAATGAATGTTGTGTTCATTGAAAATCTCAATAACTTTCCACATTGTGGTTTGATTTATATAAGATTGAGGCACAAGCACATGCTGTATTAAATAATGATGTTTTACCTTGATAATCTGTTCTGATGTAATTCTATTATCTCTTCTATTTACAGATGACTTTATTATATACTTTCATAATTGGATCTCATCTTTTCAATTTCCTTTCTTTTTCAGCTACTGAATTTTATTTTTCCCTTCATTATTGTATTTCACATAGAAAATTATAGCATTTATTTCCCAAAACTTCATAAATAAAATTTGGAATTTAAAAAAAAATTAAATAGTAATTATATTTCTCTAAAGGAAGTTTAAATGTCTGTCATGGCTAGAAATGTGAAACTTTTCATCAAATGAATTGATATTTGACAAATATTAACACCCAAATATCTCTCAATATTTTCTGTTATTCTATTTAGTAGGTAGCAAAGATGTTAAACCGACTGCAGGGACATAGGCACTACACACATCATACCGAAACAAGTTTTTCTTTAATAGTTAAGGAGTAAACAAGGCTGGAAAAAACTGAATGTGGGAAGTAGAATGAAAGAGCAAGGTGATCAGATGGCAGATCCAAGAATATTTTTACCCTGAAACCCATCTATTGTCAGGAGAAGCCGTTAAGGAGGGATTGTACACTGGCTGAAGTTTCAACAAGGTTCAGGGGCGTGAAGCAAGTAAGGAAATTTAACCAAACTTTGGCTAACGAACAATTTCTCCTGACTAATCAGCAATTCAGCTAATTATTTATGGAACAGATAATGGGAATCTGAAAAATCTCTGTCTGGCCTTGTGACAGATAAACTAGGAAGGTATCTGTGAGTCTTACCTAAGTCTTGTGCGGAAGAGTGTTTCTTTGCAATAAGGACGATGGGGAAATTTCTTAACCATATTGTTTTTCAGAAGCACAGAGCTCAGTTAAAATTCAGCTGGTCAGTCTACTATACAACCAAAATACATAACACATAGAAATGCCAATATGATAATCTACCCCATGAATCCCTTGATATTTTAAGCGTATATTAGAGTCCAAGACTTTGCTGTCCTTAGAGACAGCAATTGCAATCCTCTCTCACTTGCCAGTCTTAATGATTCTCGCACGCTAATATCTTGGTCCAAATTTTCCTGGGTTCTGCCTTTGTCTTGCAGGGCTTAAATGCCTACATGAATCACGGTGTTCTCTGTCAGGAAGGCATTTTAGTGAAGTCTTTTAAACTTTATTTTTCTTTTTTGAACTCTCCCATTTAATCTCTATCAGTTTATATAGTTCCAAAGGGAGAAACTACTTGGTAAAAAACAGTTGGGGAGATGAGGCCGGCAATATGCATACCAAGGAAATTGTAAACATGAGACTACGTTTAAGTGCATTTCTTCAGTTTTTGCAGAAAAAAAGACCCCAAAGCCTTAAAAATTACTCAGAATTGTTGATGATCCTCAACATTTATCTTAGGTCTTACATATTGTGCCAACATGAGTATTTCAGTTTGTGGGACAATTACATATTTTATTGAAAATGAATCAGTTGACATTTAGTGTTTTATATCAGACTAATAAATCCAGTTAACATGAGTCTGTCCTTGATACTGTTGCTAAACTTTCAGTTTGTCTGCGAAAAAAACCAAAAAACGAAAACAAACAATTAAAAGCTTGAAAGACTGAGTAAAAGACTTCTTGCTAAAGGCACCAGGTAACAAATTTCCATGGGACTAAAAACTACTGGTATCAGTAGACACCCCTTTTTGAACAAGGTGTATCAGCATCACCTTTTTGAATAGGAATTTTGTTGTTGGTATTTGGAGTTCCATACTCCATATCAGCAATTTTCAACATTTTTCATCTCATGTTACATAAAATAGTTACTAAAATTCTGTGGCACACCAAAAAAATATTTTTTTGCCAATCTGACAAAAAATAGTTATGTTGTATTGGCTGTTGTCATTTTTTAATTTGACAGTCTAAGGGAAAACAGATCAATGCCCCTGACAAAATAGGTATTGCATGTTTTAAAAACCCTTGCGGCTTGCTGGTTGAATTGCTGGCCTACATCATTATAAAAATGAATTTGGTGAGTTTACTGTGGTATCAGCAATGTACAAGTAAGAACATCAGCTGGGGAAAATGAGCCACAACTGTAAATCTTAGGCAAAAATTATTAATTGCCAAAATATCACAGATAAAAGAAGAATGCTTAAGTTTCACAACATGTTGAGAAAGAGACCAACAGTTATATGCCCTACAAATACAGCATGTGCAATGGTTTTCCTATAGGGAACGTTTACATATTTTTTTCAAAAAATAAATATTGTTGGTTTTAAGATGCTTATAGTTATATGATTTCTTTATAAATGGAAACATCTGTGTGCCTGAACCGCCACCATTCTATATTCAGAGAGTAATCAAACCCAGTTCCAGTTCTTGAAAGAAAGGATTTCTGAATCTGTGAAAATGCATAATGCTGCTATAGTAGAGAAATGATGTTTGGGTTACATATTTTCCTTTTATATAGATAGAGAACCAGTCCCCTGAGTTTAAAACTGAACCATAATGTTTATCTTGAATTTTAATTAGTAAACAGAAAGGCAGACAAAATAGCATATATATTTTTTCTATACATAATAGATATAGGAAATATACTTGAATATACTAATTCATACAGCTCACATATTTCATATATGATAGAGTGAATTTGCCTGGATGTGTGAGTATGTGAACAAGAATCTGTGCACTTAAATACAATTGTATTTAAATTAACTGAAGTGATACACATGAAACTTTACAACAGAATGTTCAAGGTGTGTTGGAATTGTAATGGAATGACCAAAAGTAGTTACCTTTATATAATATTCTATTTTAAATGAAAGAGTTTCCATAGAGCCTTTATAGAATTATTTTACAATATATGTGTAAATAAATCAATGTATATGGATATATGTATAAAGACAGAGACTTAAACTTGAGTAAAAGTATTCCTTCACATTAGCAGAGTTTAAATCTTGGTGATAAAAATAAGAATGTTGTATGAATTGTGTCCCCCAAAACTCCTATGTCGAAGTTCTAGTTTCAGATCATGACTCTTTGAAGATAGGGTCTTTAATGAAGTAATTAAGTTTAAAGAAAGTCATATGAATGGTCCTATTCCAATCAGGCTAGAGTCCCTGTAAGAAGAGAAGGTTAGGACTAAAGACAACTGGAATGTCCACACACAGAGAAAAGGTCATGTGAGGACACAGAAGGAAGGTGGCCACATGAAAGCCAACAAGAGAGGATTCAGAAGATACCAAACTTGCTGATATCTCTTTCTTGAACTTCTGGCCTCCAGTACTGTGAGAATATGAACTTCTGTTTTTAAAACCATCCAGTCTGTGGTATTTTGTTATGGCGGCCCAACATGCTAATACTGATTTCTACTTCCATGTTTGAATGTTTCTGAAGGGGTCTTGGAAACTCAGAAATTCTACGGGGGTTACAGTGTTACTGAAACATCCTCTCCCCTTCTATTGATATTTATCCTAATGATAAAAAACAACCATGAGTAAAACTTCTGGTGCCTTTGCATTATTCAAAATAGTGGCTCCAGTGAAAAAAGAATGAAACCTTACAGTTTGTGACAACAGGGGTGCAGGGTATTATGCTAAGCGAAGTCAGATGCAGAAAGACAAATACCATAGTCATGTGATTTCACTTATATGTGGAGTTTAAAAAACAAAATAAACAGAACAGAAACAGACTCACAGATACAGAGAACATACTGATGGTTGTCTATAGGAAGGGGACTTGAGGGACTGGATGAAAAAGGAGAAGATATTACGAATTACAAATTGGCAGCTACAAAATAGTCAGGGGGATGTCAGGTACAGCATGAGAATATAGTCAACAGTATTGTAATAACTATTACGTATGGTGCCAGGTAGACACCAGGCTTATTGAAGAATGCCTTTGAAAATTATATAAATGTTTAGTCACCATTCTGTGTACCAGAAACTTAATATAATATTATTCAATATTATGCCAACTGTAATTTAAACAAATATAGGGGTGCCAACTACACTAGTAGCCACTGGATTCTTCAGCTTCACATTCTCACAAGAAAAATTAACATAAAAACAACCACCAACATGATGAAGCATTTTATTCAAACATTAATTTTATTAAATCTCAATTCGTATTATATATCATTGTAATATTTGGAGTGACAATGTAAAAAATATGCATAAAACAATTTTGTTGCATACCAAGGTTTGATGGTTCCCAGGGTGGGAAAAATAGGCAATTGTTTGAATACAAGATGAAGTAGTTGCTTTTTTTTTTCTTATTTAAAAAATGTTATCGTTTTTAATTTTAATTTTTATCTTTTCTTTTTTTATTGTTGTTCAGTTACAGTTGTCTCCCTTTTTTCCCCATTACTCTCTCCTGCTCTACCTACCCCCCACCTCCCACATTCAATCCTCCCATTGCCTTTATCCCTAGGTCCTTTATACGTGTTCCTTGCCTTGACCTTTCCCCTTCTTTCCGCTGTTATTATTATTTTTAATTTAATTTATTGGGGTGACATAGGTTAATAAACACATTATTTATATATTGTATTGTATGTTCTGTACATTGTAACCTCTTCCACCTCCTCTACCCCGCCTTTCCCTCTTTCCCTCTGGTAATCACCATGTCGTTATCTGTGTCTATGAGTTTTTTTTCTTTGCTTAATCCCCTCACCTTTTTCATCCAGACCCAGGGGAGGTATTTCATAGGTGGCATTTCACACCTCCCCTGTGAAAGTTGTCAGTCTGTTCTCTGTATCTATAAGTCTGTTTCTATTTTGTTTGTTAGTTTATTTTGTTCATTAGGTTCCACATATAAGTGAAATCACATGGTATTTGTCTTTCTCTGACTGGCATATTTCACTTAGCATAACACTCCCTATGCTACCACAACAGGCAAGATTTTCTTTTTGTTATGGCCAAGTAGTATTCCATTGAGTAAAGGTACTACAGCTTTTTTATCTACTCATCTACTGATGGGCACTTGGGCTGCTTCCAAATCTTGGATATCATAAATAACGCTGCAATGAACACAGAGGGGCAAATATTCTTTTAAATTGTTGTTTCAGGTTTCTTCAGATACATTCCCAGAAGTGGAACTTCTGGGTCATAAGACTGTTCATCTTTTAAAAAAAAATATTGTTGATACTATTACTGAAGCTCCCCATTTCCCCTAACTTGAACTGCATAATAAAAATAGTTATTTTTCTTTTAATAACTTCTGACTATTCTCACAAATTATGTTTCTCCCCTCCCCTTTTCCTCCACCATCAATTCCTGCCTCCCCAGCCTTCACCACATTGTTGTCTGTGTCTGCTGGCTTTGCATATAAACATATACGTTCATTGGCTAATCCCTTATAGTCACCCCAAACCCCCTCTGAGACCTGTCAGTCTATTCCATGTATGCCCCTACTTTTATTTTGTTCATCAGATTATTTTGTTCATTAGATTCCACATATGAATCAGATCATATGGTGTTTGTCTTTCGCTCACTCACTTATTTTGCTTAGTACAGTATTCTCCAGGTCCACCTGTACTGTTGCAAAGGGTGAGAGTTTCTTCTTTTTTACAGGCAGATCCATTTTTAACTTTCTGAGGAAACTCCGTACTACTTTCCACAGTGGCTGCACCAGCCTGCATTCCCCACCAACTGTGAACAAGGGTTCCATTTTTCTGAACATCCTTGCCAACACCTGTTTTTGTTAATTTATTGATGATAGCTATTCAGACAGGTGTGAGGTCATATTTCGTTTTGGCTTTAATTTACATCCCTCTGATGATTAGTGATGTTGACCATCTTTTCATATGTCTATTGACCATCTCTTTGGAGAAGTATCTGTTTAGGTCCTTTACACATTTTTAAAAATTGAGGGTTGGTTTTTTGTGTTTTGTTTTCTTTTTTGCTGTTGAGTTGTATAAGTTCTTTATAAATTTTGAATATTAACCCTTATGAGATATATTATTGACGAATATGTCACCCCATTTAAGTGGGTTGTCTTTTCGTTTCGTTGATGGTTTCCTTTGCTGTGCAAAAACTTTCGAGCTTGGTGTAGTCCCATTTGCTTATTTGTTTCCCTTGCCCAAGGAGGTGTATCAGAAAGAGTATCGCTACAAAAGAATCGTCCCCAATTTTACTGCCTATGTTTTTGTCTAGGACTTTTATGGTGTCAAATCTTCCATTTAAACCTGTCATCCATTTTGAGTTTATACTGGTGTCTGATTTAATAGGTGGTCTAGTTTTATTCCTATGCATGTATCTGTCTAATTTTTCAACACTATTGAACAGGCTGTCTTTTTATTTCATTGTATGTACTTGCCTCTTTTGTCAAATATTAGTTGACCATAAAGGTGTGGGTTTATTTCTGGACTCTCTATTCTGTTCCATTGTTCCACACATCTCTTTTTATATCAGCACTATGCTGTTTTGATTACTTTGATTTTATAAAATAGTTTGATATCAGGTTGCATGAGCCCTCCCACTTTATTCTTCTTTCCTAACATTGCTGTGACCATTCTGAGTCTTTTATGGCTCCATATGAATTTTTGCAATGTTTGTTCCAATTCTGTGAAATATGCCAAAAGACTTCTTGAAAGGAAATGCATTGAATATATAGATTGCTTTGGGTAGCGTAGACATTTTAATGATGTTAATTCTTTCTATCCATGAATATAATACAGTGGAACCTCATTCCTTGAACTCAGTTTGTTCCAGGAGGCTGTTTGAGAAATGATTTTTTCCAAAACTGAAACCCTTTTGTTTGTTGCCTGAGGGAGTGAGTGACTGATCATACAGGTACCAGCATGAAAGGATTGTCCAATCAAGAACTGAAAACCAGAGTGTTGTTCGACAAACAAGATATTATTTCTATGAAATACTTAGTTGAGGACCAAACTGTTCAAGATGGGAGAGGACTGAGAAACGAGCTTTGACTGTATATGCTTCCACTTATTTTTATCTTCTTTGATTTCTTTCTTCAGTATCTTATAATTTTCTGAGCACAGGTCTTTTACATCCTTGGTTAAATTTATTCCTAGGTATTTTATTTATTTATTTTTGATGCAATTATAAATGAAGTTGTTTTCTTATTTTCTCTTTCTAATTATTCATTATTGGTTGTAAAAGGCAGATGATTTCTGAATATTTATTTTCTATCATGCTACTTTACTGAATTAATTGATCAGTTCTAGTAGTTTTTGGTGGACTCTTTAGGGTTCTCTGTGTACAGTATCACGTCATCTGCAAATAGTGACAGTTTTACTTCCTTTCCAATTTGGATGCCCTTTATTTTTCTTCTGTGTGATCATTGTGGCTAAAATTCCAGCACTGTGTTGAATGAGGTGGTGAAAGCAGACATCCTTGTCCTCTTCTATCCCTTAAGGGAAACGCTTATAGATTTTGGCCCTTGAGTATGATGTTAGCTGTGGGTTTGTCATATTTGGCCTTTATTATGGTGAGATATATTCCTTCTATTCCCACTTGGCTGAGTTTTTATCATAAATCGTTTCTGGATTTTATCAAATGCTTTTTATGCATCTATTGATCTGATCATGGGATGTTTATCTTTCATTTTGTTTAGGTGGTGTATCAGATTTATTGATTTAGGATATTGTACCAACCTTACCTTACTGGAATACATCTCACTTAGTCCCACTGTCTCATCTTTTTAGTGTATTGCTGGATCCAGTTTGCTAATATTCTGTTGAGGATTTTAACACCTCCATTATTTGGGGATATTAGTCCATAATGTTTCTTCTTTGTCGTGCCTTTATATGGTTTTAGAATTAGGGTAATGGTGACCTCGTAAAATGAGTTTGGGAGTCTTCCCTCCTCTTGAATTCTTTGGAATAGTTTGAGAAGGTTAGGTGTTAGTTCTTCTTTGAATGCTTGGTAATATTCACCTGTGAAGCCTTCCAGTCCAGGACTTTTTGGGAGTAGTTTTTTGATTACTGCTTCAATTGCTTTAGTTGTAATCTGCCTATTCAGAGCTTCTGATTCTCCCTGATTTAGTCTTGGGAGATGGTATGTTTCTAGGAGTTTGTCTGTTTTGTTCAGATTGTCCAAATTGTTGACACATAATTGTTCATAATATTTTCTTAGAATGCTTTGTATTTCTTTGGTGTCAATTGTTACTTCTACACTTTCATTTCTGATTTTATTTATTTGGATCCTCTCTCTTTTTTTCCTGATGAATCTGGTTAAAAGTTTGCCAATCTTGTTTATCTTTTCAGAGATATCTTGGTTTTATTAATGTTTTTGTATTGTTTTTTAGATTCTCATTTATTTCTGGTTTGATTTTTATTATCCCTCCCCCCCCCTTTTTTTTTACCCATTTTGGGCTTTATTTGTTCTTTCTCTAGTTTCTTTAAATGTAAAGCTAGATTTTTTATTTGAGATTTTGCTTGTTTCTTGAGGTAAGACTGTAATGCTATGAGTTTCCCTCTTACATCTGTTTTCACTGTATCTCATGGACTTTGGTTATTTCATTCTCTTAGGTTTTTTTTTCCTTGAGGTTGATTTCTAGTTTCACACCATTATGGTCAAAGAAGATGCTTGATATGATTTTATCTTTTTGAGTTCATTTAGACTTCTTTTGTGTCCTAACATGTGGTCTATTCTAGAGAATATTCCATATGCACCTGAAAATAATGTAAATTCTACTGCTTTGGGTTTAAATGCTCTGCAGATATCAGTTAAATCCACCTGATCTAGTGTGTCATTTAAGGCCACTCTTCCCTGTTGATTTTCTGTCTGGAAGACTTATCTATTAATATCAGTGCAATGTTAAAATCTCTTTTCCATGAGTAGCATTCCATGCTACTCAGGGCCTCCCTTTGCAGCTGAGCTAGCCCTGGATGTCTCTTGTGTGGGGTATGTGGACCCTCTTACTGTGATTGAATGTTGATTGCTTTGGGCCTGTTTTTGCATAGTGTCCAACCTCAGGCTGCTTGTGAGTATCGACTCGACCACAGTATACGTGGTAAGGACCAAGCTGTGCACCGAAGGCTGGCTTTTACTAGCACTGAATCTGAAGGCAGATCAGAAAAAGTCCAAAGACACCCCAAGACCCACTTACCCCTGTCCCTGCCTCCTGGCTGCCTGTTAGACTCAGCCACAGGAAGAGCCTGTGGTGGTACTCGAGTTTCAGGAGTTAGGTTCTTAGTGAGTTAGCAGGCAGAGGCACATGGTGTTCACCAAATTGAAACAGGTTCAAACTTGGTGCCAGTGTTGGGTTTCAGGCCACTCAGCACCTGTCTCAGGGTATACCAACTCTGGCTGTGACCTGCTGGGTGCTCACCCACCTTTGTGTTAGGGAGAGTTCTCAGGGAATCTTCAAGGGGTGGCCAGCAGAGTTTGCCAGGCCCAAACAGACCAGATTTGGTCATGTTAAGGGGAGGCTGGGCACCAGTCAGGCATGCAAGGAAATAACAACCCTGTCCGAAAACCACACAACTCAGCCTGTCCCAGATTCCACCAGGAGCCTGATCTCACTGGGGAGGGGCCACCACAAGCTAGGAAGGTGGAGCTAGCCTATCTCCTGTGAGAGGGGACACAAGTCAGGTTCACAAGAAAGTAGAGGAATGGCTCTTCCCAGCCACACAACTCAGTCATTGACACCCCCTCAGCCTGCCCAGACCTTTACCCCCAAGTCAAGGTAGCTGACTCCTCAGAAGAATATAAGTTCTGCAGGTTGGGATGAGAGGGAGTCTAGAGAGAGGGTGGGGCTATTGCTTTCCCCAAGGATGATGCTGTAAGGAAGGGAGTGCTCTACCCAAGAAAGGTGGTGCCTTTAGTATGAGATAGGGACTCAGTTCAAGTAGCATGATGGCTTTCCTTTCAGCTTTCTCCCCAGAGCCAGAAACCCCAGTCTCTCCTCACACAACACTAGTTTGCTCCACCTTTCCTCAGTGAGAATGGCTGCAAAAGAGATTTTGTGTGTTGGCTCTTTAAGGGAGCACCTCTGTCTGTAACAACCTCCTCTCTTTCCTTGGCAGATTGAATCTCTGCTGCTTTTCACCGGATGTTATGTGGGTGGCGCTTCACTGTTCTGGTGTTCTGGGCTGCAGAGCCCAGGTCAGGGCTGAGACCTCATGCTACTCAGGGGCTCCCTTTGCAGCTGAGCTAGCCCTTCAGAATCTCAGCCTCCACCCAGGAGAGTGGAGACGGTCTTTTTCACGTCTCTGCCCTCTCCACCAGTCTTGATGTGGTTTCCTCTGCAAATCCTTGTTAAGACACTTCTCTTCAGCTAGTTTTCAGTTGGTTATTCAGGTTGATTGCTCTTTATTTTAGCTGTAATTCCAGTTTGGTCCTGGGAGGAGGCGCATATGCCTGTCACCTACTCCACTGCCATCTTTATGTAGCAGCTTTTTTCTTTTGCTTTCATGAAATATCATTTGTATTTGAAGGTATGACTGATTGACAGATTATGTTTATTTAGAATTGGATATTTGGCAAGTATTTTATCAAAAGTAAATGATGTGAGCCTGTCACTTTATAAAAAATGACTGACAGTGGTTTGTCCCAACATTAAAATTTGAATGCTCAAAGTGAAAGTTGGAATTTTTGACAACATGAACACACTGACATGAGTTTGACAGCTTCTCAATACTTAAGAATATTTAAGTTGAGTTAATACAGACATGATAATTATAAATGAGATTTTCTGATATTATAAAATGAAATGTGTAAATAACTTAGTGAATTAATGCTAACATTTTATAAGTTTTGGTGTAGTATAAAAGAAGAATTTCAATAATTTTCTGCAAGGTAATTAAAATATCCGTGTCTTTTCCAGTTACATATTTGTATAAGCCTGAATTTTCTTCACATATGTCAATCAAAACATCTTGCAATAGATTAAATGCAGATGCAGATATGAGAATTCAGCTGTTTTCTATTAAGCCAAATACCAAAGAGATTTTCAAAATTGTAAAACAATGTTGTTCTTCTTACTAACTTATTGTATATTAAAATTAAAGTTATTTGTTATGACATATGCTATTTATTTATGCAATAGGTTCAGTGTTATTTTAATATGAATTCATACATATTTTAAAATTCTATTACAGTAAACTTCTAAAACAGTAAATATTGATAGTTATTACCTATCTAAACTAAAGTTGTTTGTATTTTTCTGTAATTTTCATGCGTGCAAAGGGGGCTGGAGACCAAAAGGTTTGATGACACTGAAAATAATATTTCAATGGGGAGGTACTTTAAAGAAACTCTGATAGCTCTTTATGGTTAGATATTTCAATTCTTCTACTTGCCCTAAGTAAGTAGAATTTATTCATAATGTAAACATTTATATTCACTACTTCATTTCTTCATTTAGTTAATAAATGTTAACTCTATTCTAGGCAATGGAGATATAGCAGAGAAAAAATGAAATAAGAAATACCTTGTTTTAATTGATCCTGTGTACTAATAATTATATTTAAACCAAACATATGAAATATGGTACTTCCATATTATAAATATATTCCTAATTCAGTCATAAAGGCCTTGAATTTAAAAGTAATTATATCACACACCACATGAATTTTAAGCTACAAAGTAAAAGAGTCAATTTCATCAACTCTTTGGGATGGGTTAGATTCTAAATTGAATCAGTCTTCTTGGTTCATATTTTCATGAATATTTGGATGCAAACCAGCACTTTCATTAGCCAGAATGGTGCAAAAGATATCTTTTCGACTCGAAAAGTTACTCCATATGGCCCTCTAGGCTATTGAGTCAGCTGACTTCATTTCACAGGCATCCTAGATTTGGCCTGTTATCACATACCCTGCCTTTTTGAGGTCAAGGAATTACACACTCTATAACACCACAACCTAACTGTGATATCTTCCAGGCCAATGGAGGAAAATGAACTCTATTTAATATTATGAGCCAAGTAGGATTAAGTTTTCTCCATTTTATCTTTTTCTTTGTGCTTTCCCCACAAATCTTCTGAGCTGCAATTATTATTATACTTATTATTTTTGGTTTTGGCACTACTAACCTACCTTTAATTCCATCTCAAAGATAGGAATCTTATATCTCTTCATCCAGTCTTTGTGAAGTTGAAGATATTTTTATATCCTCTCACAAAACTGCCAGTACATAGAATTGTAAAGTTAATTGTTTTTGCAAGTTTGGTCACAGAAACAGTGAATTTTAAAGTTCATTTACAGGGGATCAATTTTCACCAATTGCTAAATTTGGTTGGATCAAAAAATCAAATCTTCAATAGGTAATTAAAAGAGGTAGTTTTGAAAGTGAATTAGAAGTTTTAAAACACAAGACAACATACACACATACATACATTTAAAAGCTTGGGGCAAAAAAATCAGGGCTGCTGCTCATAAAGTTTAGGGAATCAAGAAAGACAAGAGATACCAGAGAGCATGGTGGCTGATCCTGCTTATCTGCAGCATCCAGTAGGTGATTATTTAGATGAGGACCAGCAGAAACTTGTGTCAAGTGTCTGCTGAAGATCATGAGATGCTTTTGCTGGTACAGGAACAATATTACCCTTTGCTGCAGTTCTGCCTTACAAATCACTTGAAAGATGAAAGTTCTTCATATTAGTTGAATTTAACCCAAAACTCTGCATGCAAGTGATTGTGGGAAATGTAGTTATCATGCTTCCATACTCTGTATTGGAAACTATAGAAGAGTTTTGAGATGAGTCTGTTTATTGAAAAATAAAAATACAGATATACTCATAAATAGAGAGCATGATAACAGCTAGTGGGGGGGCAGCTTTGGGGGTGGAGGGATTGAGCAAAAAGGAAAAGGAGTCATGGGCATGGACAACAGTGTGGTGATTCCTGGGGGGAGGGGTATAAGGGGACTAAATGGTAATGGAAAAAATATAATAAAGATTGAAAAACACATTAGACATAAAAAATAATATCTAGCACATCAAGATGGTAAATATGCCAAGATAAATGTTCCATAGTTAAAATCTGAAGATAGAAAAAAGTAGCCTATGCCTTATGAGGTACCTGGTAATCAAATAGCTAGACACATTACAAAAATCTTTTTGTGGTGATTCAGAAAGCCAAATGTCATGGAGAAAATATGATTGTAGTAAGGGAGAGAGAATATTAAGTCCCAAAAGGAAAGCACCAAACATGAATACCTGAAAAGCACAGCAACAGATTCATTAGCTATGTCCAGAAATAAGTGCTGTGATGGCAGTGCTATAGGCTCTGGGAGTCTGACGATCATAATCGCTTGTTCCCTGATCTCAAGGAGCTTACTTCTTCTTCAGAGGAGATAAATAACAAAATATGTAAACACATGAACAAACAAGACAATCTTACTTATGGATAAATAATCAGGAGTAATAAGAAATGTGGTTTAGATAGCGTGGTTAAGAAAAGTCTCTCTGAACATGTAAATTTGAGCTGAGACTTGGAGTTCAAGACAGGTCTTGCAATAGAAAGTGAGGGAGATGGTTTTAAGTAGAGGAAATAATGGTTTTAAGTAGAGGAAAGCCTTAGGCCCTGAGAGGTAAGAAAAATTTTGATGTAGTCAGAAAACTGAATGGAGGCTGGAGTGTACTAAGTAAGGTGGAAAACAGAATGACATTGCGTTAGAGAGGCACACAAAAGTCAGATCATGTAAGGTCTTGGCATATGCAGTAGAGCTGAAGAAAGGTCATTGTGGTCAGTGAAGTTGATGAGTGAAGAGAATAATGACAGATTATAAAGATAACAGTAGGCAACCTGAGCTCATGTGAGCACCTACAGTTCTCAGAAAGACTGGAATAGCTTTTTTTAAGACATGTGAGAGGCCACTGCAGGATTTTAAGTACTGGTGTAGACAATGGTATTCTCCGATTAGAGAACCATTTAAAGTTTGGAAGTGAACCGGCGACCCTTTGATTCACAGGCAGACACTTGATCAACCGGCCACGCCAGCCAGGGCTCTATTCTCCTTTCCAAAGATCGTATTCGGTGCCATGTCGGCTTCTTATTACTGCCTGACTCGAAAAGTAGGGAAACATAAGTTCAACTATTTGGACTATTAGGAGAAATTAATTGAGATTCTCATACTTATGTATAAAATAAAGTAAAACTCACCAGTGTTATTTGGTGACTTTTTAGTAATTAGGAAAAGACGGAGAATTTTGTTTCATGAAGAGGTTTAGAAAAGGTAAAATGTTAGAAGCTATCATTTATTAAGTGCTGACTATGAATCAGATAGTTTTTCCATGGATATTACCCTTTCTATTTTAGAAATGAGAAAATCTGCACCCTGTGTCCACTGTATCAATCAGAGATATGAGTTTTAATCAACAGAAGCCACCCTGGCTCATTTATGGATTTTATTCAGGAATATTAGTAATTCTCCAACTCCCTGGGAGGGCCAGCAGATCTGGTTCAGGGGCCCGGCAGCCAAGACCTGTGCCTGCCCTGCGAGTCACTTCAGAGATCCCACCATATGCGACACAGCCGTAAGCCATGTGGGTCACACGGGAGATCCCGTGGGGTGCTGCCATCTGTTTCTCTGCTGTGGCCTACACCTTCACCAGATAATAAATTTTTCATAGTACCTTCTTTGAGTGAAAAAAAAAAAATCTCACAATAGTGCACCAGTTCAGTTAAGTCTCGGTCACATGCTAGAGTCACTAAGTCCATCATCTTATGAGTGGCCTGAAAGAAAGCTGGGAAAGCAAGTTCTGGTGTTTCTTTTCTTTTTTTTTTTTCCCTTTCCCCCTGAAAGTAGTACTGATTGAGTGATAAATTCTCTAAAAAAGGGCTTCTGATTAAATGTTCCGGGGTGCCAAAATCATAACATATGTCCACTATACCACCATGGCAGATTTCAAAAATGGCCATAAATTCTTCTTTTACACCCACACAGGTCTTTAGAATGTGAGTACTGCAGTTCCCCCGTCAAAAGGTAATACCTTTTTTCCCAAACCTTGAACCTAGCAGGACCGGTGACTTGCTTGCACAATGCAAGTGGCACTGTGCTGGCTCCAAGCCTGGGCCTCATGGCCTTGTACGCTTCTGCTGTCCCTCTCAGAACCCTGCTGCCACTATGAGGACAGTTGCAAGTTAACATCCTAAAGAATGGAGATTTCGTGAAGCAGAGGATACCATCACAGTCTCCGCCCAGACACTTGAGGGAGCCCAGCAAGAAAGTCCAGGCAGCCTGTAGTTGACCACAGATGTGTATGGGAGCTCCACTGAGCATCCACCCGGGTCTACCCTCAAAGAACCACCCAGCCAGCCTGCACACCATGAGTCTTTTATGCTTAATATTGTAAGCCGGTGATACTTGGGGTGATTTATATGCAGTAAAAGCTTTCTGATAGACTTACAAAAAGGCACTCCTGTGCACGATAAGCTCCTCATACTTGGCATTCTTCTGGAAGGCAGGTGTAGGTAAGGCGAACACTATAGATCATACTACAATTTGTGTGTCTATTCAAGTCAACCTGTGGCGCTCTGCATGTAGGTACTTTTGGTTCCGCTGTGCACATGTAAAGGACAGACCAAAAGGGCTTTCATAAGACTTCACATTGCTCTAATGCCAATACCACAGCCTTTTGACGTAATTTGATATATTTATTTCCCATTCTCATTTAACTGTGCATACTTTGCATTGTAATGAATAACCCCTTATTAGCTGTTTATTGTAAGATTTGCAACAGGCTGCTCCCTCTGACAGCAGGGTAATGCCGCTTAATGAAATATTTGTAAAGCCCAATGAACTGTACAGAAGAAATATGCTTTTTTAATTCTAAATTATGTTTCTTAATAACATATTTTTCCCACATCTGTGTAGCTTGTGACTTCATTCAACCAACCATATACCTCGCAGTCACACCAAATAAAATGTTTGGTGTCTGAATGACTCTCACAGGGATAAGTCGTCAAGGCTGATCCAAAGCAGAAGCTGTTCTCCACCAGTTTGGAAAAATAATGCAAATTGCTAAAATATTTTTAATACTATGTCTCATTTTTATGATTGTGACATGTTGAAACCTCTTTTCACCTGCCATTATTTAGACATTAGCAACTGCATCACAATATTAATAACATTCATTTTTCTATTTCTAACTTCTCCTCAGTTAGGTTCAGTCCTATCTGAGACCGTGCTGACAGTAGTAGATCCGCATCGTTAAAGGTGAAAGGAACCTTTAAGTTAAGATATACTAAGTGCTTAATATGATGCCTTAAAAGTAGCAATTAGCCAGTGAGCATTAGTTGTTATTGTTACTATTACTGCTATTGCTAAATCCTCTCATTTAAAGATGAAAAAAGCTGAAGTTTCTCCATAAATATTGCCACTGCTATATCACATGACTTCAGTAGTTCTCTGCCTGTTATTGTCAAAAAGCTCCTGGACGGCATAGTTCTGTCAGTGAACTTACAGTTGGTAGCGGTGTGCCGTGCCCAAGAAAACCTCAATGCCTGTTGACCTGGCGGTTTTCCCAGAAGAGAGAAACTAACATGAGGTCATCTTGCTCCTACGGTATTTCCTGAAGCACTTTATTATCACGGTTTCTTCAGAGGAATATAAAACTTTTCATCTCAAGAAAATACCTGCTCTATTTCTCTTTTATGACCATAGTCATTCTTAATTTATTTCTTTTAACATTAACAGTATCCATAGCCTTGTAAATTGTGGAATATCCCACGACACCCTGCTGATTATCTTGGCTAAAGACACCTCTAAAAATCTACAGAACAATGTTGAATAATTTTCTGTTAGCAAATGTCATTAATTTTGATTAACTGCATCACAGTCCGGTTCTGAACTCCAACTTGAACACTGGTTTGTTTTGCTTATATCAACACATCTATGTTTTGTGTCTTTACAATTTGGTTACAGTTAGAGTGAGGTTACTCCCTTCACTTAAATCCAGAGAAAGAAACCTCCTGTATTTCAGGCCAAGCAACACCAAACAAATTTACAGGCAGTCTTATTTTAAAAGTTGTTTATGGATATAATCGGTATTAAAAGAATTTAAAATATTTCTAAATTTTGTTATAATAAATTTTGATCAGTTTGTCTGCTTTTACAATGAACTAAGAACCTGAGGGGAGATCAGGTGAGTACATTGTCATAAAGTGGATATGAAGCGCTTCCCTTCATCTAAGTACCACTTATATTGAGTTTACTTGCAATCACCTTATCTTACCACTAGATGGTAGTAAAACTAGAAAGGCATTCAGTGTGCATGGGGTAAAAAAGAAACAGAAGGAGTACAAAGAAGGAAAGTTTAGGGGTTTACTGAACATGACATAACAAGTAAATAGTAACATATCAGAACAGGGGATTCCTGAACTCCAAATAATGAGATATTTTCTCATTCTTGTTCCTGTTTCTTAATTTGAAACTGAACTGTATACTTTCTTTATAAAAATTGTCATTTTTAAACTTAAGTGGCAATTGAGCTTTCAAAAAATATAATAAAATGTTATTACTTTTTCTCTTCTCCTTGACTTGTATAGCTTCAGTATTAGTTTTGAAAGGCAGTTTTTAGAAGATGGACTTTGTGGGCTATACAATTTAACTGCCTTATATGTATTTATCTCTTATACATCCTCAACTTAAAAATTTCAGAAATTAAATTACTCTCTCTTATTTCCCCCACAGCAACTATTAGTGACGTATAGACATAGGCAGTTGTATTGGTCAGGATTCTTCAAAGAAACAGAACGAGTAGGATGTATATAGCTCTACAGACAAAGATGGATGAGGAATGGCTCATAAGGTTATGGAGGCTGGGAAGTCCGCGCTCTGCTGCCTGCAAGCTGGAGGCCGGGGGGAGATGGTGCTATAGTTCCGGTCCGAACCCAAAGGCCTTAGCCCCCAGAGTTATTATGTCCAAGGGCAGGAGAAGGGGGATGTCCCAGATCAAGCAAAAAGGAGGAAATTTTCCCATTTTTGTTCTGTTTGGGTTTTAACAGATTATCTGATACTAACTTTGTTGAGGGCAATCTTCTTTACTCAGCCTACCCATTCAAATGTTAATTTTATTCAGAAACAGTCTCACACACAGATCCGGAAGTGATCTTTTGTTTGGTAGCTGGACATTCCTTAGGCCAGTTATATTGACACACGAAATTCACCATCACACCAGTGCCTCATAAATGTTTGTTGAAAACATGACACTCTGACTCCTCTTCAGAGCTTCAGCCAAAGCTTCAGCCAGTAACGTAATCTATTTTAACAGTTCATCTGACCTTAGAGTCTTTGAACTATTGTTCCCAGAAAATCTACAGGCTAGTGCCTCTAAGAAAATTAGCAGGGACAAATCTTGGAAGCGATGACCTCGTTATCTCCCCAGCTTACACTCTTGAGGCAGAACATGCTGTACTCTCTTGTCTTCCTTTAGACTATCAGGTACTCTACTCTCTTGCTGTTGGTCCACCTCTCGGCCTCATGGTTGGTTATTCTGTTTTGCAGCTTTTTTACTTTTAAACAGTGGGTTTTGCCTTTTTGTCTGGTTGTTCTTACCTGACAATAATTACTGACTCACCCACACATCCTTTCATCATGTCTTCTGATATATCTCTACCATAAATTGTTAAAGAAAGTAGGAGGTGAGTGGGTGAGATCTTAATGAATACCATCTGCAGTCCCATATATTCTAGAATAATACATAGAGAAAAGGACAGATCTCTTGAGCAGACAAATATTTAACAAAGTAGCAACCTGCACTATGATAAGCCAACCTTAACCCAGGAAACATGAGAAAAAGCATGCACATTTTTTTTTCCTTTTGTCAAATCTTCCTTTTTTACAATGTCATAAAATAGCAGTTAAAACAACGAAATACAAACATAGCTATCCTTCATGAAACTCTACATTCTCAAAGGAAGGAATTTTAAAACATTTATCCTTATCATCTAGACAAGGAGTCCAAATAAAAGGCCCTTCAGTGCTATTTTGGTATGCTGTCAGTGTTTAAATAAAGTTTTATTGGCACGAGCTCTGCCCATCTATTTGTATTTTGTCAGTGACTGCTTTTTGTACTAGCAGGGCAGAACTGAATAGCAGTGACAGAGACTATGCAGCCTATAAGTCATAAAATATTTACGCTTTTCCTCAGCAGAAAAAGTTCATGAACACAGATTAGGAGCTTTAAAAAAATATTTGTTCAATAGGTAAATTAATAGAGCGTATTACCTATATGGATGTAAATCTTGACTCTAAAACTAATGTTTGTTAAAATTGCACTTGTGCTTACAATATAAGTCAAGAGAAAAATTCATGATTTATGTACTAATGGAAGATGAAATGCTTTAATTGATTTAATCAATTTGAAAAAATAACTGACTATAGTAGCTTTTGTTTCTTTGTGGGTTGTTTTGGAAACTGAAATTTTAGAGTGTTTTAATTACTTTGCCAAATTGTTGATTCATTTTTGAATCACATGGATGAAGTGTTCCTGAAATGTGTTATTAAGGTTATTAGTTCCATGAAAAAATGATAATAATTTATTGACATACAAGTTGAATAATCAAGTGATATAAACGATTTTTAAAGATTGGTTTTACTTTTTACAGAAGCCTTAAATTCACAGCAAAACTGAGCAGAAGAGACAGAGATTCTCCATATACCCCCACCCCCACACAAACACAGCCTCCCCCTCCACTGTCAATCCACATGCCCCACCAGATTGATACATTTATTCAAACTGATGAACGTACAATGACGTGTTACCCAGAACTCACAGTTAACATCGGGGTTCACTCTTGGTTTTGTATATTCTGTAGGTTTTGACAAATGCATAATGATATGTGTCCAGCATTATACTATCATCAAGAATAGTTTCATTAAAAGTCCTCTGTGCTCTATTTATTTCCTTTTTCCCCTGAGCCCTGGGAACCACTAATATTTTTACTGTCTCCACAGTTTTGCCTTTTCCAGAATGTCTTGTAATTTGAATCGTATAATATGTAGCCTTTTCAGAGTGGCTTCTCTCACTTAGTAATATGCATTTAAGATTTTTCCATGTCTTTTCATGACTTAATTAACTCATTTCTTTTCAGTGCTGAATAATATTCCATTGTCTGGGTGGACCCACAGCTTGTTACTCATTCACCGGCTGAAGAACATCTTGGTTGTTCCGAAGTTTTGGCAATAATGAATAAAGCCGCTGCAAACATGCATGTGCAGCTGTTTGTGTGGACGTACATTTTTAACTAATTTGGATCAATATCAAAGAGTGTAATTGCTGGATTATATAGCAAGACTATATTTAATTTTGGAAGTAACTGTCAGATGGTTCTCCAAAAGGGCCACACCACTGTGCATTTCCACCAGCAGAGAAGAAGAGCCCATCTAGCATCTGATGTGGTCGATGTTTTGGATTTTCACCGTTCTAATAGAGGTAGTCTTGTTTTAACTATAAGATTTTGTCTATGTCCATGAATCATTTCTCCTTTTTGCTTAATCCCTCCACCTCCTAAATCCCCCACGAGCTGTCATCCTGATGCCCATCTGCGGGTCTGTCCCCATTTCCCTTGTTAGTTCAGTTTGTAATTGATGTGGGGGGGAGGGTGGTATAAGGGGACTAAATGGTAATTGAAAAAAAAAGTTTTAAAGTCTCTAAAAATATTTTGCCCGCTTTCAAAATTTTAAAAACTGATTGTGGATATTTGGGCATATGGTAGAATATACAATATTTCTCAAAATAAATTGATTGCTGTAATGTTTTACTGTTGGATAACTTATAAAATGTATATTGCTGGGCAACTGCTGTCAGCATTGTATCACTAGTGCCGAGCATGCTACCCGCCACATAGCAGCTGTCTGTGGGTATTTGCTGAATAAATGGAGAGTTGAGATTGGAGCACACAGGGAGATCTGGGTTGGCTGAAGCTGGAATAAATTCAGACATAATGGGATAATCTTGGGCTACTTACAGGAAAAGAAGCCAGCACTCATATGCAAGAAAGTTCCAATACTTAATCTGAAGCTATTATATGAATGCTCTATTTTAATAAAATAGGTTAATTAAATAGTTAATTCTAGCATTAAAATAGAAATAGACATATGAGACCAATTAATTGCTTTTTTGTGAGCCCATATAGTTGGCCAATAACTCATAATAATGCAGTGTTTTTTGGCAGTCAGCAGTTGATGGCAGTTTTCTTTGTCAAAACTGTTATCAAACGGTGCTATTAAAAGAGATTTATTTGGTTAGATCTGGGTGGATCTGCAACAAATAAGCGAGCAGTCCAAGCTGTTGTCCAACATACAGGAATTTAAAGAGACTTTTCTTTTTCTTCTTGGCATGAGCCACAGTTTATGAGTTTTAGTATGGTCTCAGCAAGCTTCCCAAATTTATCTCATATGATTATATATTTAATATTTTATTTTTAAAATAGTGTTTATATAGCTTTGTATTTGGCTTTATGTATTCATTTCATATAGAATTTTGTTGACTTACACTGTTTTATTCTAAATAGCAAATGTGTGTTATTCTATTTTACAAATGAAGAAGCCAAATGCTGGAGTAAGTTTCAATGCTATTTTGACATTAAGAGTGTGAAATAGACTGGTGTTTAAGAATTCAAATATTGATTTTTCTTTTTAACCATATTTGTTTGAGGATTTAAGGGTTATGGTTTTTAATTCGTGTGCAGTTTAAAAAATTTTTATATTAATAAACACATTATGATTATTTCCTCTTTATGTGTCCAAAAATTCTAAAATGATTTAGATGTTTTTCTTGCTTCAGTTGTAAGAGGGTTATAGAATTGCTTATTTCTACTTTGAAAAACTTTACAGACACACCAAGCATGATAAAAAAGTAATTAAAGTTTTGAAATCTTACAATTGCTTATGTAATTTAAATATCTGTGAATGTAGTTTTAATTATCATAATTCAAATTATAGTAATATACAATATTAGGGCATTTTCAAAAATATATGTTTTGATCAGAAGAAAATTAGAATTATGTACATGCGCATCATAAAAATTCAGGATTCTTAAATATGTAATATGCAATGAACCTAAGTTAAACTTTAAAAACTAGTCCTACAAATAAAGTTTTTAAATCATCTTTTTTTTTTTTAAAGAAAATTTGATCTATTTTCTTAAGGGAACAATGGTACGAGCATCCTTTTGGATTGAACTAGTTCCACAGGCTTCTATGATCCATAATAAACAATAAGTTGCCAAGAGGAAACTGCCCGAAGGATAAGGCCAGAGATAAGACTGTTGGTGGTGGAATTTTTGTGCCACAATCAAATTTGCAAAATATGCTGTAAAAAGTAGGAATCACTAAAGGATTTTAGGAGAAATTAACTAGCTTGACTTGGGTTTGAGAAGTATGTCTGTTTGGAGAGTGTCGAATGCAGGTAAGACTGAGGTAAGGGATGACAAATTAGGGATCTGTTTCAAAGTCCCAGAAATTTTATGAAAGCCTGAACTCTTTGATAATTCAAGGTACAGACAATGCTGAGGGAGTCCCCAAATATTTAGTGGGTAAGAAACCATTTGAGAAAGAAGCATAATTTCAAAGGAAGAAGGTAGTAGAAAAGCACAAGAGTGACTAATCGAAGAGGCTGGACTGAAGGTAACCAGGGCAGGTAAATCGGTGTGGGAAGGAGAATATTAGGCAGCACTTTCCCAGGAGGAAGAAAAAGGAGGAGGTTATAGGGAGGGGCCATTAAATCATGAACTTCTCCCATTGCAATACCACACCAAACTGAGTTTTACTGAATTGGAAAGTTACCTGTAAATGTTGAACTATAGCTGCTGTCTCTACGACAGTAAAACCGGATCGCACACTTAGGAGTGAGTATATGCTATATCACTACGGAAAATTAAATTGAGTCAGATATTTATTGATTTAATATCCAATACCTCATATAAATATAGTTTTTGAAAAAGTATCTAATTCTATATGTATATTTTTTTTGTTGCTATATGACCTTGCTTACTTATTTAATTGTATGGTGTTCATACATGAAAACTTTATCTATTAAATTGGTGAGTTCAGCAAAATGACTATTAGCGTCTCAGAAATAGGGCTCCATCACTAATTTAGGACCCAACATTGAATGATGACATTGTTAATAAGGTACCTCATGATGGGATTTGTATTGTCTCACATTTAAGTAAATTTATTGATATACAGGGTCCTGCAGAAGTAAGGTCTGCTTGAGTGTGGTTAGTTGGGTAATAATAGGGCTGTAATAGTTTATAGTTTTAATTTGAACATCTCACCTAAAATGTCATATGCTGTGTTTGAGTGTGATATTGTTACGTTACAGAATTATATGCTTATGATTTTGTAATAAAAGATTTTGTAATAAAAAGGGGGTGCTATTTGTGCCAGACTGTGTGTGTTGATATGCTGAGCTGATGTTAATCACTTATATTCCCATCTTCTTTTTTATTAAAAAGAGTAAAGTAAAGAAAGATTTAGGTTACTTTCTATTAATATATTCATTTTTATATCATATTCAGTCAGCTTTTATTTATCTGGGCTTATGTGTTGGAAAATTTGGGAAAATAGTCAAAAATGACATATACCATAACTCACATACTGAGAATCTTATCTGACCCAACCATAAATCCATTTGAAACACTGTGTGTAATGTACTTTCTGATACATGAAGTTAACTGAATAGTAAAAGAGGTACAGCCCTTGATAATATACTCATAAGTGATTGATTGTGTACTTTTATTGGCAACCGTTCACACACTGGCTCAGCTAAAGTTAGCTTACATACCCAAATGTCAGGCTAACTGGGGCTCTATGTCTACCAGATCTACAGCTTACCTAAGTATGGTTTGTGTAGAACATGATATGGCTTGGGGGTCTAGTAACAATATAAAATCAAATGCAATTATTACAATGGTAACATAGGTAATTTATATTCTGTGGAGCATTATTAAGTCTTTTTTTGTACAGTAATTACCCCTTATTCATGGTTTTACCTCCTATGGTTTCAATTACCCGTGGTCAACTGCTGTTCAAAAATATTAAATGGAAAATTCCAGAAATTAGCAATTCATAAGTTTTAAATTGTGAGCTGTTTTGAATAGCTTGATGAAAGCTCACACCATCCCTCTCCATCCTGCCCAGAACATGAATCATATCTTTATCTGCTATGTCCACACTGTACACGTCACCCACCCATTAATCACTCAGTAAACATCTCCGTTATTAGATGGTTATCAGAGAGAGAGAGACACCACATTCATATAACTTTTACTAGAGTATACTGTTGTTTTAAATTTATTGGTTGTTGCTGTTAATCTCTTACTGTGCCTAATTTATGAATTAAACTTTGTCATTGTTATGTATGTATAGGAGAAAACGGTATGTATAGAGTTTGGTGCTATCCACAGTCCCAGGCATCCACTTTGAGTCTTGGAACATATCCACTGAGGACAAAGGGGAACTATTGTACTATTCCAAATTTTTCATCTGGCTTACCTAAATTAGTTTCATATTATTAGAGTATTTCCTCCTCATTTTGTTTAGCATCTATTTTAGTGATATTTACAACATTGTATTTTTAGTGTTTACTCTGAAAATCATTTACTACTGAGAATGAAATTTTGACAATACACTCAAAATAGTTGAAAAAGTTTCCTAGTTAAAAAAATGTTTTGAAGAAGTACAATTCTTAGAATTAAAATAGAATTAAAATAATAAAATTCAGCAGAGCAAAAGAGAGTCATTTTATTTTAATATGTGAATGCATGTGTACATGTGTTCTTTTCAAATGAAGGTATTAGTTATAAACATTTGTGTGATAGGTGTAAAATGAAATATGTTAGAATTAAGAAGTTTTAAGAAAAGACATGTCTGCTTCACATTGACAAATTAAGAAGGGAAGAAATAAATATGGAGTGAGGTTATTTGAATATGTGATTGATAGAAGTAAGTGTGTGTGTGTGTGTGTGTGTGTGTAAATGCATGTATGTTGGAGGATGGTGGGTGTGTACGTACACAGCCCCAGAACCCTCTGTTTTCTGGATAAGATCAATTTTCCCTTTGCTTCCAAATTTCCTTAGCAGAAAAGACAGCTCCAGAAAGCAGGGGTTGCTCCAGAACTCCATGAGCTCTGAGAGTGAAAAAGGCATCTCTAAAGTCCTTTTGGTCTGTGTGAGTACAACTCTCCACTATCCTCCATGCTTCCTAAGCAGAAGTCAGGAAGTGGAAAGTGGTAAAAAGCTCTGAGGACTGTGAATCAGACTCATCTTCCCCAGGAGGGAAGAAAGAGCCATGGGATTTTCATATCTGTTCTAAGGTTGACAAACCTACTCCCTCAGACTCACAGTCTCTCACAGCCTCTACCTTTGAATCCACCAGGATTAATGCAAGCATGTCATTTTTCCCAATGTATTTTAGTAACCTCTAGAAGCCCCAAATCTGAGGTTATCTCTAATAACATGGACACTTACATACAACTCATTGTCTTAACATTACCCTATCTTATAACCTCCCCTGGTTCACAAAGCTTCCCAGGTGTCCTCTGGGTCTTATTTTGGTCATCTACAGAATTCCCTACAGTTTCAAACTCTGAACTTTCAGGATATCTAACCTTCTCTGAACGAGTAGATGAAAGAATGACTAAGGGCATAGGAATTGAAACAATTTGTGGGGCAAATCTTTCTTTCTTCCTTTATTTTTCCCCTGTAAATTCTTTATTTAAATAAAATTATACTCTACTTATGTAGCCCTACACACATGCAAAAGTTTAAAGTGTTGATTGAAGTTGTGCAGATAACCTTGCTTGGCCACTTTGGCATGTTTAACACATTTTGAAAGCTAACAGTTTAAACAAATCAGCCTTCTAAGAAACTGCTTAAAGAAGTTTCTAGCCTACAAATGTTAATCTTTAGGGAATGATTTAGTAATAATATACAACTCTTTGAAGTAGTATTTGTTTTGAGAATGTTAAATTATGTTTCTTTGTTTTTACTACAGAGATAAGGACCAGGCTTAAATGGGAGCACAAGAAATTTAGCCTCATTTTTTAAGAAATCAAAAAACTGCAAAGAGAATGGACCCTGTGGGATATTAAAAATACAACTAGATCAATCATAATATATGAAACCCACACCAAAACAAAACAAAATCATTCTACACGGCTGTTAAAATGTGAACTGTTAACTCCTACCTCTAGCGGTACTTGGAGCCCAGAGTGTTCAGAACATGATTTGTAAGCATGTTAAGGAATTTATAAAAGTCCTCCTTCTTAGGGAAAAGAAACACTCTCTAAAACATTCTCCAAGCAAGCAATAGTTTAGAAATCTGAAATAGTACTTATCTGAGAGCAGAAATTCAAGATGTGTAATTGGGCCATCCTGTGGAATCAAGGGAATCATTAGCAGAGCATTCCCTGAAGCAACGGGGATTGCACGGTTCACGAAATGATGGGATGGACACAGCAAGGGTCCACTTTTGTTCTGCAAAACAGTCTGCTGAGGTGCTCAGCATAAGCAAGAGGGTTATTTTATCAGTGACATTATCTTACAAAAATCATCAGTGTGCTCTCACGTGAGCGAAAAGCCTAGTAAGCCTTCCTGGGAAATGCAAAGTTTAGCCAATTGAGAGGCTGACATTCACTTCAGGAGCATAAAGTAGAGGGTTGATAAATGAGTCAGGCCAGTGCCTTCGGCAAATTCCAGCTACCTATTACTTATAATTAGTATTTTGAAACTATTGCTGTCCATGCTTGACTCTGCTAGAGAGGATTCGATTTTTTTTTTTAAGACTGTCTTTCTTTGTCATAGTTGTAAAGCCTGTGTGCAAAAATGCTGTCACTCACAAAATCTCTAGATCTGACTGTCAAAGGAACTTCAGGCATTTTCAGTTTGTTAATGAACAGGCATTCCTATCTGCATCTTGCACTTGAAGTCAGATGTCACAGTTAATGTGCACTGAGTATTGCATGTTTCAACAGAACATACGAGACACTCCAATAACAGCAACCCATCTTCCCTTCAGAACCAATGAGTATCAAGAACCTGAGGTGGTTTTCTGTGTGATTCCAACTCAACTAGGAGAGGAGTGAATAATTGAGTCAGCCCAGTTTTACATGACATTTGTTTTAGAATTGCATAGATAATACCTTAAACTGAAAATTGGGATGTATTGCTCAGCAATGTTACTCAACTACTCAATTTTTCTATTATTTTTGACTTTGTAAAGATATATATTCAAAATAAGTAAGATTTTGCTTCTGTCACTGAGCTAAAAAGCTGTTGTTTATTGTAGTTATTTTACAAGTTTATCTCCATGATCAGTAACAACATTTATGGGAGGAAGAAGTAGTCACCACACAGTAGTACACCATTTTGCCTACGGATGGAATGTGACTGTGATGGTTAATGTTATGTGTCTGTTTGGCTCGGCCACTGCGTCCAGATATTTGGTCAAATGTTATTCCAGATATTTCTGTGTAGGTGTTTTTGGCTGAGATTAGCATTTAACTCAGTGAACTTTGAGTAAAGTAGATGGCCCTCCATAACATGGGTGGAACTTACTGGAAGGCTTAATTGAGCACAGACTGCCATTCTCTCCCCCCAAAATCCTGCCAGCATACTACTTTTGGACTCAAATAGCAACTGTTACCTCCACCTCCGGTCTACAAGCCTACCCTGAAGGTTTTGAACTTGCATTCACAAATATGTGGGACAACTCTTTAAATCAAATTTTTCTCTCTCTCTCTCTTTCTCTAGACACATACACACACAATTGGTTTTATTTCTCTGGAGACTATCAATCAGAATGTGCAGTTTCCTGAGTATTTGAAAAGTATGGTTCCTCTATTTGTGAGTTTTTAATACTTTACGACTGGTGTTCATACTACTATAGATAAAGTTAAAGCTAACAATAAAAGTGCATGCATTGAAAATGGCTCCTGAATTTGTACTGACTGAATAGAAGAGAAACAGAAACTGATATGATTACAAGGTAAAAGATTATAAGGAAAAGGGATGAAGAGCAAGTGACCTAAATGCTCAGCGGGAGAGAAAAAAATGAGCAATAAGAATGGGAAAGGGGTTGATTTGAACTTATCTTAGGTATTGAGGACCAGTTTAGAACCATGTCTGAAAACCTGTGGAACGTTAACCTAGAACACAGTTCCTTTTGAATCAGGGACAGTGCCCTGGGACTCAAAAATGAAACACATTTCTCCTGGTATCCTGAACTGAATATAGAAACATTTTTAATACTACAGAATTAGATGACTTTTTTTTTACGAAGCACACCAAGGATTGCGCCTGTTTGGAAAGAGAAAACAGGGAAATCTAATGCTGACCTTATTCCATGTTTGTAACATGGACTTTACAGAAACTTTCTATATTGATAAATGACTACTGAGCATAGATTGAAGTTTCAATAAACACCTACATAATATAAAATTTCTTCATTCTTTTGATAAAGGTATGTATATCAGCACTAAAAATAAATCAATTCTCCCTGAAAAGAATTTAAAAAAAGCATAAAAGTTGCAGAAATTAGCAAAGACTGCCTAATTAACTTGTCTTTAATATAGCCTCTTTGGAAAGTAGCAATGATTATTTAAATCTGCAGATAATTAAGTTACATTGTATTTTTTAAATATCAGCTTTACTGAGTTATGATTGACATATAAAATTATAAAATATTTAGAGTATACACTGATGTGATTTGGTACTTCTATACTTTGTGAAAGGGTTTCACTAGTAAATTAACGCATCCGTCACCTCACACATTTCTCTACCTTTTTTATTTTTAGTGAGAATTTTTATTTCTCTACTCTTAACACATCTCAATTATGCAATGCAGTGTTATGAACTCTTTTATTATGTTTTACATTAGATTCCCAGAACTTATTCAATTCCTAATTATACCCTCTGATCTCCATCCCCCAAGTCCCACACACCATCTCCTGGTAACTGCCATTGTATTCTCAGTTTCTATGAGTTTGGCTTTAAAAAAAATTCTACATGTAAATGATGTCATATAGTGTTTTTCTTTTTCTATTGGGCTTATCTCAGTCAATATAATACTCTCAAGGTCCATCCACATTGACATGAATGGCAGGATTTCTTTCTCATGGCTGAATATTTTTCCATTTTGTATGCGTATGTGTGTACATATACATTTATGATGGGGGACTCCCCAAAATGGAATTAGCTTCTGGAGGGCAGGCCCCTTGTACTATAGGCTTCTCCCACTTGGTGCTAGGTGACTGTTCTTGGAAACCAGGGAACCAGCTGGCATTGTTGTGAGAAGCTGTATTCAGCTTCAGTGAAGTTGTTTTGAAAACTCTTTCAACGTTTGCCCATTTCGTAATGGGCGATTATGAGCTCACCTGCTCACACAGCGCTGAGTGTTCAGCAGCTTTTGACCAAAAACAGCAAGACACCTGTGCCCCACCCTCCCCATTCACCAGATCTCACCCTGAGTGATGTTTTTTGTTTCCCTAGATGAAAAAGATCCTCAGAAAGAAACATTTTGCCAATGTGAAAGAAGTGAAACAAAAAATGGTAGAATCACTGAAAGGCATCAAAATTGATGAGTTCAAAAACTATTTTGCGCAGTGGAAAAAATGTCTTGATAGGTGCATTTCATCAACTGGAGAGTACTTTGAAGGTAACTGAAATTTAAACATGTAAGAACAAATATATAATTTTTTATAAAAGAATGCTAGGTTTTTGGGGGGTCTTATATATTACATTTCTTTACCAACTCATTCATTGATAGACTTGTTATTTTCACTTGTAAAACATAAATAAAGAAAATGTTCACTGGTTATGATGTTCCCATAATGTAAATGGTTCTAAATTTGGCATGTGATTGATTTTGTGATTTAATCTTATACTATTTGTGTCCATATATATACATAACCTACAATAATATTTCTATATTATAATAATGGATAGTGGTAGCTATGTATAACATTAAATTTTTCTCAGAAATATTAAATAAAAACTCTATATTTGGTCTGATATTTTAAGAAAAATAAAACAAAAACTGAAAAAGAAAGAAAAGAAAAAAAAATCAACAACCCTGGCAATATGCATAAACAAATATAAGGAATTTGTATCAAACCAGAGTTCAGTTGCCCACTACCACCAAAAGGCAAACTCTAGAGACAGAGGCTGGTGAGAAAGGAAAAAATGTTTTTATTCAAATGCTGAATGAACTAGGAGAATGGGGAACTGCCCACCCCAAATCTCATCTCTTCCACAAAATCCAGACAAAACCCAGCTACCCTCAGCAGAATGAAAAGAAAAGGCAGTGACCAGAATTCCTGATCCATTGTAAAGTACCATCCTTAGGACCACTGCTGAGCTGTCTCCCTGGGTTGCTTAGCTTGTTCCTGGCAGCTGTCTCCTTCAGGCTACAGGCTCCTAGAGGCTGTATCTGGAGCTGGCACTGTCATTGGCCATGAAGCTTCTAGGACCACAAAGCCCTGTGGTCCCAGTTCAGAGAGCACTTAAAGGCATGGAAAAATATTCCACCTGGTGAGCAAGAGAGAAAAACTCCCTCTTGGATCAATGGACCATGTGATTGCACGGTCAAGTGGCCCGTGGAGAGGACAGATCAATGCACAGCCTGAGTGTAGGTCCTGAGCAGTTAACAATGAACAAGGCATCTTTTTTTGTTTGTTTGTTTTTTTGTTCCCCTGGTTTATTTTAATTTCAGGTGGGGGATGGATCAGGTGATTTATCAGAATGATCAATTAGCTTCCTAAACTTTTGTGCACTTTGGGTGGGTCCACCTCCCAATCAATCTCATCTTTGCCCTGGTTAGGCTGATAGGTGTCTGTGATCCAGCCTTTTCACTATCATTTTAACTTCCATTGTGCATGTGCCCACCTTCCCCTAGTCCCACCTCATCTGGAACTAAAAGGAGATAAGAAGCCTTTCTCCCTCTTATCCAGTCATCTTGCTAGCCTTGCACATTCTTAGTGTAAGAACTTCCTTCTGCCACTATCTTAGCCAGGACAGGGGAGTGTGTGTTCAGTTCAATATGAGGGTGCTGCAAAACTCGATGTCCTTGCCATGGCCCCGGGTGGTTCATGAAGGTATTTTCTGGCTGCGTACCACACCCTCAGTGTCCTGAGTAGTGTGACACAGTGCAAAAGCAGCTCCTAGGTTCTACTCCCATGGTCTAGCTCTGTCTCCCCGAGAGGATCCTCCTGTTTCCTGCCCTCAGCCCACTCCCAGCCATCTGGACAAACCATCCGTATTAGGATGAATATGAGAAGAATTTTGACTTGGTTGGTTTTCTAAAATGTAACACATACACAGATCTAAAAATAACACAAATACACAGTTTGAAAATCATTAGGAGATAAAATACTACGCGGATATTTGTGTAATTGCCAATATAGTCCTTTCAACTTCTCTGATTATTTTGTGTCATGCCAAGTTACCTGATCTAAATACATGTAATCACGTAATACAAACAGAAAAATAAGAATTTTTTTATGGCTTGTCAGAAAATAGAATATTGGCCTGAAAAAAATTAGAAAAAAGATTCTAAAAATTGTTGTAAGTCTCCATTAGGAAAAAAATCATCTAACACAGAATCCTACATGCAGTCACTCAAAAATATGTCTGTTCAATTGAGTTAAATTGGATTGAATTGAAGAAAACCACTTCTATTTTGCTATCTTTCAGTTGGGTTCTATTGAAAGAACTCTTGCTGAGGCTAACAGACCCTTTTTTTAACTATTTGCTATTTACCAATTCCTTTTATTCTTTTATGTGTTAGTACTATTTTTTTTTGATAAAGGCAGATTGTTAAGTGAATCTCTTTTACTTATTTGTTTGTTCTTTTATCATTGCATTTTTAACAAAATACAAATATTCTTTAAAGATCTTTTATTTGTTAAACTGTTTCAGTAGTTGATATCAGTATTTTTGAAAATTTTATCTTAAAATATTTTATTTTACTCTTAAAAGAGCTTAGTTTACTTTTTTGATTTGTTTAACTAATAATTAATTGAATGGACTAGATAACTCTTTTTGCTAAGATGAAAAATCTGGCTTGCAGACCTAATTTTATAGTGTGGTTCTAGTTGCCTTAAAAGGACTCATAACCATATTTATTACCAATAAAATTTTTAAATTGAAGTATAAATACATAAAATCACACCAAGAGAAAGTGCACACTCTGAATTATCATTTTACAAAGCCATAATTTATTTTTAAGATAGATACTCAATTGACCAAGCACTCTTTATTGACAAGACAGACTTGGCTTTGCAGTGTCACCTTTGTTATCAATTAAATTCATTTGTGCATACAGTTTCTTATCTCTATTCTGTTTAACTTGATCTATATGTCTATCTTTGTGCCAATGCCACTGAAAATGTTTTCTTTTTTTTTTTTTATTGCTGGCAGTATTACAGTTGTCCCCATATCCCCCCTTTTGCAGACCTCCACTCAACCCCTCCCACTGCTTCCCTCTGGCCATCATCACGCTGTTCTCTGTGTCTGTGAGCTATGTATGTATGTTCTTTGGCTAATCCCTTCACCTTCTTTCATCCAGCCACCCTTCCTCATTCCCTCTAATTGCTGTCAGTCTATTCCAAGTGTCCATGCCTCTGTTTCTATTTAGTTCATGAGTTTATTTTGTTCATTAGATTCCACATATAAGTGAGATCATATGGTACTTCTCTTTTCCTAACTGGCTTATTTCACTTAGCATAATAATATTCAGGCCCTTCTGTGCTGTTGCAAAAGGTGATTTGCCTCTTTTTTATGGCTGTGTAGTATTCTATTGTGTAAATATACCACACCTTTTTTATCCCTTCATCTACTGATGGGTATTCAGACTATTTCCAGGTCTTAGCTACTGTAAATATCACTGTTCTGAACATAAGGGTGCATATATTTTTTCTAATCAGTATCTTGGGATTCTTAGGATATATTCCCAGTAGTAGGACTGCTGGGTCAAAAAGTAGTTCCATTTATAATTTTTTGAGGAAACTCCATACTGTTTTCTGCCAGTCTGCATTCCTATCAATAATGCATATGGTTTCCTTTTTCTCCACATCCTCACCAGCAGGTGTTCTTTCTTGATTTATTGATGATATCCATTCTGACATTGGTGAGATGATATGTCATTATGGTTTCAATTTGTATCTCTCTGATGATTAGTGACATTGAGTATCCTTTAATATATCTTTCAGAAGGTAAAAATTCTTAGTTTTCATTATTTCTACTGAGGATATAGTTGTTACTTTAATTATTGCTCCTTTGAAAATAATTTGTCTTTTTAACTTGGACTGTTTTTACAGTTTTTTTCTTTATTAAAAATAATTTTATGTGCCTATCTGTGCCTTTTTGTTATACACACACACACACACACATATGTTTTATCATGATTAGTATTAAGTATTTCTTTAATATGTGGATTGGTATCTTTGTCAATTTTGGAACATTTACTATCTCTTCAAATTTTGCTTATACTCTATGCTTTCTCTCTTCTCATTCTAAGATTGCAATTATAAATAGGCTAGAACTTCCCACTCTATTCATTAAGTTTCTTATTCTCTCTCGTTTTCTGTGTATTTTCCTTTTCATTACATGCTACATCATAGATTTTTTCTTCTGACTTATGTTTCAATTAAAAATTGTCTCTTCAGATGTATATGTTTTGAAATCCAATCATTAAGTAGCTGGCTTTACACTCTTTCGATATTACATTTTTCTGTTGAAATTTTTTAACATGATTTTTTTTCCTTGAAGATATTAGGCATGGTTAATTAAAAGTCAGTTTCTGATAACTTTAATTCCTGACACCCTGTGGATCTGTTCTAATTGCCTTATCTGAGTTTCCAATAACAGAGTCTTGCCTTATTGCATGCCTGGTTTTTTTCTTTTATTGGAGGCCAGAAATTACACTTGAAGAAAAATGTAAAAACTATGTGATGGCTGGTATTACATTATATTTTCCAGAAAGGATTTATAATTTGATCTTTTAGAAGTTCCTGGAAAATCCTATTTAATTTTAACCATTGATAATTTGAAGACGGGCTTTTTTCTCCAGGAGAGCTGACTGATTGCTTGTTCACATTTACTGCCATGAGCATCCTGCTTAGAACCCTGTCCAAACGTGGGGCAGGGTATCAGCCTTCTCACCTCCTTGGCAGATTTTAGGCTTAACATATTATTTCCCTAACCCTGTAAGAATAGCAACTCTGCTTACCGTCTCTCCCTCTTATTCTAGATTCTCAGAGGTGCTCAGGGAGAAATGTGAATAGCCTCAAATGTAAAGCTCATGATTTTTAAATTATTATTCTGTATTAGTTTCAGGTGTAGACCATAGTGGTTAGACAATGATATGCTTTACAAAGTGGTCCCCCTGGTATTTCAAGTACCCACCTGGCTCAAAATCATGAAGCTCATGATATTGATGTTTCTTCTCCGTTCTTGAGACCATAGTTCTTCGTTGTTAGTTTTCTTATACCTTAAATCTCCTCTCTCTGTCTCTGTCTCCCTCTCTGTCTCTGTCTGTCTCTCTCTCCCTCTCCTGAATTTATAGTTGTTGTAAATTAGAAGGTTGCTTTGTACTTCCTCTTTTGAAATCACAGAAACTAACAATCCTATATTTACTTAAAATTTGTGTTTGGCTTTTAGGACACGGATTTATATAATATCTTGGTATTTTCAGGTTTATATTAATAAATCATTTTGCTTAAACTTAAAAAATAAAATCTCTAGATAGCAATAATAATAATAAAATATTATTCTTGTGCACTTGTGACAATCACTGCTATATGTTCTTTACAAAAAATAAATTCTTTAATATTCGTACCTAACTTGTTAGCTCTATTCTGCTATTATTCTCATTTTAGTGCTGAAAACTGTAACCCAGAGAAACAGAACTAACATTTAAACCCAGCATTTTAGTTCCCAAGTTGTCAACATATTTGGGGTACAATCACTATTTGTAAAAACTATTGACGTGAGCATGGATACAGACATATATGTTGCACACAAACAACATACAAACATGGTTAAACTCTAGTAAAAAGGCAGCCTATCTAAAATTGCAGAAACCCCCTCTGATAAGACCAAAATCAGATCCTCTAAATTATTTGTTGGTGGGGTGGGTAAAGTGAACTAACAGCAATTAACTCCTAATTCTCTCCCTTTAAGTGATACCTTCTTGAGTTTCATTTACATGAATAGTCATCCTCTCTTGGCCCTGGGTTATATGAATCACCTTAAAAAATATCAGAATATTTGTGAAAAAATGTTCTTTTTTCTTTTCCCCATAGTACATTAGAGGCAAGCTTGCATTATCCAAAGGGATGTTTCTCAATAGACAGGTGGAGCAAAGAGGAATGAATATATATAAGGGGCATTAAAAATTATATGGGCATAGGGTGGGGGGGAAACAGGTTTCTGTTCCTGTAACATTTAAGTAGCTTAGCAAGCCAAAAGCCCATGTTCTATTCCCCAGGAATGTTACACTCCAGCCTCTGATGACTGGAGCCACTTTGCAGGCAATTTATTTGGCTAAAGCCTGTTTTGTCTCCTCGGTTTTCTCCATAGGGTGAGAGCGGTCTTTTCTGCAGGGAGCTGGTCAATTGCCCAACATGTTTCCTCCATAATAACTGCAAAAAGAAAACATTCCAATCCTGCGGCTGACCTAGGATGCTCCCACTCAGTTCTAACTTCATTGTGATTGGCAGGCCTACAGCTCTCAGGAAGGGAGGCACATGTTGGAAGCAGTAAGAGGCTTATTCTCTCACCAGTTTTCAAGTGTGTGAGGGTTTGGACTATAACTAGGCAGTTGACTCTGAATCTATATCTCAGCTTCCCAGCTACGGGAGAGCAAAATTTTCTAATTCACCAGGAATAAGTAGGGCCTGGGGCACTGATATAACCAAATTAATTTCATGAGAGACTAATTTATGAGCTTTAATGGCAATTGCAAAATTTCAGCTGAGAAAAATAACTATGCGCTCCAAATGACCACGCTGCCACACAGTTCTCATCAGCAACATGTTCAAAAAACATCACAAAAAAGTGACACCTTCTTCATCATGTCCACAGATTTCAGATTTTCAGGATATACACAGTTTGAAGCTTCTGACCTTCATGTAGAGACAAAATCGATATACTCTTACTATTCCAATACATTATATAGAACAGACAATTAAAATGCATGATAATATTTGCACCATTTCCATTTCTTTTTTAGGTAATAAAAAAAAAACCTTATGAGGTTTCTAATTTTATTTTTTAGGAAAACATCTATACTTGTGTTTCTTTACTAATTAACAGTATCACAGAAAATAAATCCACTGATTTCACTATTTCAAATCAATTTCAGACTGGTAGCGGATATAAAAAATTTGTCAGTTGTCCAACTAATTATCTCAGTGTATGCCAGACAAACCAAATATTCCCAATCCTCAGTGAACATTTTATACTGAATTGTCTAGATTATGACCATGCAGATTCAATAAAAAGTTTGAGGATATAAAAATTTCTGTGTTTGTTTCATTAACTCATTAATTCATATACTTTCAAATCATTCATCCTGGGCTTCCAGAATAATGATCACCATAAAAAAATTATGAGAAGTAGCATTTATTGACTGCTTGATATGAGCCAGGCAGTATGATAAGTGCTTTCTATGCATTCTCATTTAATTTTACAACAAGCCAATGAGGTAGTTGCTAGCTACCTGGTGTAAAAAGGGCGTACAGTTCCTAAATATCTCTTTAACTCTATTTTTGTAAACAGCTTTACACATGTATTACTCAAATAAAATTTCCTATGGGTGATATGCGGGTTCTTTTGACTCTGTGGTTTTCCTTTCTCTCAAGGGCAAATGAACTTCCTTTCAGCCCTCCGTGGAATTTTTCTGATTGTCATCTCTTTTCCTTTACTCTGATTGCTATCTTGTGTAAGACGCTTGTCCTTGATGTTGAATGATGCTGAGAATCAGGGATTTATGAGGGATATTCAGAATGTTACATAAATTTTTATTCCTTTATATTTCAAGGAAATTGCTATTTCTTTTAAGAAAGGAAAAATAACAAGTTATATACAATAATGTCAAATTATGGTGGATTTGCACACCTGGATAGCTAAGGGAGTGGGGCACATAGAATGTATAATATCAAATGGTTCCTTAAGCGGTAATCAGTGTTGGCTAGGAATGGGCCACAGAGAAATGCAGCTCTCCTACAAGTTAAAAGATTCTTCAACACTGAGCATCCCAACTTATTTAAATTAATGGGTAACAGATGCTGTTAAATGCCCAAACAAGTTGTCAATAGGACACTTTCAAAAATAATGCAGCGAAAGTTGTGCTTTTTCTGTAGGCTGTTAGAAAGTAGTTATCTTTAAGGTGTTCCTTAGTTTATGGAAAGTCATAAAAAATGGGAAAATAAACAGAATTTGAAGTGAGACAGCCTTGGATTTAAATCCAGATTTTAATGATTATTGGCTTTGTGATCTTGGGAAAGGTATCTAATCTTTCTAATTGCAAAAGTAGGATAATAATGCATCTATCCTACACTTAACATCTTTTCTCTGTCTCAGAGAGACAGGGTTTGCTGTCAGTATCTTCATGGAAAATATTTTTTTGCTTCTTCCTTAGATATAGCATTACTTGATCTTTCGAGCAAAATCCACCCAAAAAATAAGTTGTTATTATAGAAAAAAGTAAGAGTAAACCATTTAACAGAAAAAAAGATGTCTTAGATTTCATCTTGGTTGAGGAAACAGAGGAATAGTGGTTTGTAGGAAGTATAATAGTAAAAAAAATATTTAGAGCCTCACATTCCAAGGACTCTTAAATTTTTCTTCATTTTAGTGTTACCATTGCTGAGGTGAACAGGTAGAAAGGTAGGTATAAATACTAAAATTTATAAATTCTTAGCTAAATCTTTAAGGAACAAATCAAAAAATGAAAGACCTAAAAATTGGAAAACTTCACGGTGCCTGAAAGGTGAAAAAAAAAAGTACACCAAAGATAACTGTTATGGGACCTTAGATCAGAGGAACCCGAAAACATATTCAAACACACACACTCACTTCCTTTTCAGTGAGATCTCAGTCATTGAAAATCCAATTACGTGTTATCTGGACTATTTTTATGCCCTTAGCGGTGATTTAACTATGAGAGGCTGTTGGTGTTACTATATCATATCCCAACATTTACATCTATTCTCATGTTAAACTGTGGCTAGACAGCACTTTCAAGGCTTTTGATTTGGCTTTAAAAGGGATTTTTCATTTTCGGGATATATGTTCAAGGAGCACTAAGGAGTCAAGAGTTTGCTGGAGAATAAAAGAGTAGAAATTTGAAGACAGAAAAAATTACTCAGGTATTAATGAGAAAAGTCCAGGGTTTGGGGGACTTTAATGTGGTATGGGGGACTTTAATCACTTACAAATAAGAGTGGCTCGTAGATAAGTAAATGGAAATGCTGAGCTTTCTGGTTAATTATTTATATTTTTATGTTCTGACCATTTATAAATCTTGGTAAAAATGTTCTTATAAAATATATCTCCATATTCTGTTTTCATAACTTTGTTTCTCTCACATCAAGAAGATTTTCAGGGCTACCTTGTGTAAGCACTTTATTTTCTGAGAGTACATGATACATAGCATTGCTGGTAATGTCGTGGAGCCCAAATCTTACAATGGAAAGAGGCTATTTAATAGGTACCCAATGTAGTCTTTTAGGTAAAACATGGAACCAAGTCAAATAATTCAAATTCTCAAACAGAACAATATTTTCCAATGTCTTAGTTATTTTCCTATTTTTTTTTTAAACAGCTGGATCTGAATTTATCTTATTCAGACTAAAATCATTCAAAGATCACTGCAAGGATTTATTTTCACAATAAAGCAAAATCTGATAAATAATTAAAATAATAAATGTGTATGCACTTTAGTCTCTTTCTAGAACATATTTAATTAGTGTCTAGCTAGAAACAGTCATTCTTGCATTATAAAATCTGCAAGTTTATGAGATATTAGGTCTCTACACCCTCAATTTTTGGGAGATGGAAAGACAAAAATGTAACCAAATCATTGCTTTTTCTGATTCATCTTTTATAAAAATATTTGTCAAGGATCTAAAACACACCAGAGTCTTTGTTAGGTGAGCAGTAGGGATTAAATAAAAAAAAACAAAACAGTCACTGCCCTTGTATTATCAATTTTTTGGCTGATCAAGGTATTATGAGAATATATCAAGAAATATTAAGGAAGTGGGGAAGCACACATGCATAATTGTTTTCCATCAATGAAAAAAATTTAAAGACAAACAAAACTGGAGGAAAAATAGAAGTAAAAGAATTTGCATATGAAGCAAAATTTTAATATGATGTTATTTCAAAACACTAGGGAGCAGGCACAACATGTCACATAAGTGCTCAATAACTATTTGATGAAAAGAATACTTTATATAATAAAGAAAAATATACTTGACCTACACTTTGGGGTCATTATTTTTGAGTAGCACAGGAACTACAAAATTAGAATAAAATAAACAATATGTACCCAAATATATATTTGAGTCTGTAGAAACAAAATTTACATAGTAAAAGCAATATAGTGTTTCATGTAAACAACTTTTGAATGAACCTTCACAAGCAGCATAGATTATTATAAAATTCAACAATTAAAACGAATGCACATACGATCTCTCATAGAAACATACTCTTTAGGAAAAACTCAAAAAATTTCTGCCCCAGCTACTTACCATGCATATGTAATTGCGGAAGTGACAGATATTTTCAATTGGAAGTGGAGAGTGTGAAGAACTGTAAGAAATAAACAGGCTTTGAAAATTTAGCCTACGAAGTTCTTACTGATTACTGATCAACATTCATAGACATAAAATTAGATCGAGTAGATTATTAAATTTATAAAACTAAATTTTATAACAACATAAATATAAAACTTTAAAACATTTTTACTCTATATTTGATGATTATTCTATGAATGAGTTGTGTTCATTTTAAATATATATTTAAAAAATGTAATACAATAAAGGTGCACTGTAGAAATTTTGGGGAAATATAGAAGAATATGTAGAAAAAGATATAAAAAGATCACTTGTAATCTTATAAGTTAAAGATTACTATTGCTAATTTTTTAGTTTATTTTCTAGTAATTAAATATATAGATATATTCTGTTTTCTCAAACTGGTGATTGCACTTATATAGAATTTTTAAATGTAAAAGTGAAATAAAATATTACCTCAAAATACTTTCCTTCTTTAGTGATTTTTTTCTTCATAATGGCAATTTAACAGTTTAACAATTTTATAATTTAATAATTTTACAGTATAAATAAATGTATTTCCTATTACTTTTTTGAACACTGAGGCTTGGGAGTGATAGTTATTTTAGAATTCATTCTAGAGAAGGTCAGCTTATTGATGTACATGATTATTATCTTTATTGAGAATTATACAAAGTTATTGCTTACATATATTTTAATTTATGCAAAGGAAAACATCCCTGATGTATTGGAAACTGCGTGGCTTGAATTCTTGTTAAATGTCCTGTATTCATTTGAAGGTTCTTTTCCTTAAATATGTATAATTCAAAACATATACACATGCATACACATTTGAGATACCACCTATTCACGAAATAAATTAGTTTAGTCAAAGTGCATTTGTTTAGATAGTTATTGAATGGATGCACTATTATTCTTCCAATATACTAGATGATTAAATTTGTAAAAGTTCAATATTGTGGCGACACAAGAGTATCATGCATTACATTGCTAAGTAATGTATTTCCCATACAAGTGAAACTTACTCTACCCTAAACCATCAGTGTCCTTTTTGAAAACGGCAATGCAATAATTCCACTCATGTTAGATTATACAATTACAAGTATTCATCATATACTCTTTTGTTTCTGGTATATATTTATAGCCCTCATACACAATATTAAGGTTTATATAACTTAACGCTTTTCATAGATTTCTGCCCCCCACCCCCACCACATGTCTATCTTAATCTGGGATACAAAGTAAGTAATTCAAAACCACTGGTATGTTCAACATGAGAAGTTTTGCAATGAACAAGAACAAGCAGCAGTAGTTTCACAGTTGGGCTAACAAATACACAGCTTTTATTTTCTTTTCCCCATTCCATTATTTCCTAAGTTTTAAGTGGTATAAGTGTTTGGTTTAAAAATTGTAAAAATCAAGTAAAACTCTACTTTACAGTTAAAATGTTAGGGACTTTTGTACTAAATAAGTCTCATCAAGGTAGTTTATTAACACAATTAGTTAAAGTGCATTCTCTGTTTCAGCCATCTATTCATTTTAAGGCAGTTTCTGCCCTGCTTAATCAATTTTAACTTGGGAGACTTTTTCTGTCTACATAATCAACATGGAAATTAAAATGCACAGGGATCTCCAAAGAATAAAAAGTTAATTATTTAACTGTTTTTTGTCATCTATGTGTTGGGTTTAGAATGATTAATTAAAAAGAGAAAAGGAAAAGAAAGTAAATACATCTTTAACATGTTTATTTCTCTTGTATAAAATGTGACTATAATTAATATGAAATGACAACATGGGATATTGAATTTGCTGCCCCATTTTAATGATAGGAATTTAGACTAATCAAAAGTTGTCATTTCAATTGGAAAACTTAATTGATAGTGACATAATATGTTTTCATAAAACATTGATGATGGTTTTAAAGGATATTTTCTATTTGCATAAAACCAGTCATGTATTTACCAAGTAGTTTACCGTTGGGAAAACTGAAAATATTGCTGAGAGTTAAAGAAAAAAAACTGAGAATTACTTGACATTTTATTAAGAAAGTTCTGGAACAGTTTATTTGGCTTTAATTCACCATCCATTGCAGTTATGATGAGTGGGCATAAGGTGCGACTATTGATTCTCTAGCTGTGCAATTTCTATTTGCACAAGATTAAAATGAATGAATTCATTTTCTAGTCTGGTTTCCTGTCTTCTTGATGTTGTTTTGCCTGTTCTCAAAATGCTAATATATTGAGTTCTGACAAATGCTAGTAATCCCTGGCTTCCCTGTTTGGTTTGTATAATCCTATATAATATAAATATTTTTTTTTGTTACATGAGAAGCTCTAAGGCCTCTTATTTACCTCTTGAATACAGCTACAATGATTTAAGTCACTAAAAATTCACTTAAAATTGCATTCAGTTACTCATTTAGTAATGCACTCAGTTATCCCTCACTGATAGAGATAATGTTTCTAACTTCAGAGATATCAACCAGTAAGAATGACCCACTAATATATTTAATCCAACTTAAAATAAAAATTCTATGCTAGTGATTCAGAAATGTTTTCAAAGATCCCTAGAGTTTTGTATCATACCAATGCTTTTATACACTAATTCTCAGAAAAGTAAACTATGTGTGATGCACAGTGTATTTACATGAGAAAGTTCACTTCTTTCATATGTATTTTGACAAGTCCAAGTGTCTTCAATACAAGCCAATCAGGACCCCAAGTAACATCCATACAACAAACATTAAAAAAAAAATGTGGATGACTTGTTGTTCAAGGAAAAGGGTAAATAAAGATAAAGAAAACCTGATTTTACCTTTGCATAACTGAAAATTAAAACAAAAACAAAAGCAGACTACCACAAGAGGATTATTTGGGGGAGATACTGGAGTCTGAAAAAAGAACCCTAGAACTTTTTGAAATTCAGTCACACTGATTATGGAGAGAAATTATTAACATAATGACATGGAAATTTTAGGCCAATGGCGTTCCTAAAAAATAAAATAACCCAACTGTATAGTTAAAATTTATACATGGGTTTACATTAATATGTATATACATACACATATATATGTTTATAACTACGCCTTTTATATTGATATATAACTATGTATATATCAGTATATAGATATACAGTAATTATATACATATTTATGCTTTTAAAAAAGATTTTATTTAGTTATTTTTAGAGAGAGAGGAAGGGAGGGAGAAAGAGAGGGAGGGAAGTATCAATGTGTGGTTGCCTCTCATGTGTCGCCTACTGGGGACCTGCCCCACAACCCAGGCATGTACCCTGGACTGGGAGTAGAACTGGCAACCCTTTGGTTTGCAGGCTGGTGCTTAAACCACTGAGCAGCACCAGCCAGGGCTATTTATATTTATTTTTATTTACATTTAATTCATTTAAGGAACATCTGTCTTAGCTGTGGATATTCTTAATGGATAACATAGCACCCTGATGTAACTAAATGTATATATATTTAACTGACTACATACTTATACACTTACATGTTATTTATCCCACAGAAATAGTCCTACGATCTACATATGATTTTCATCTCCACTGTACAGATAACATAGCAAAAGTACAGAGAGTTTAAGTAAGTTAGGTTACTCGCACAAGGTCATACAGATAACAAAGAGGGAAGTTGAGATTTGAACCCAGGAGTCTGGCTCCACAGCCTGTGCCTTAACACCCTAGGCCAGGCTGCCTCATCACTGTTATTGTTGTCACCTAAGTTGAGATATATTTTTGGGAATTCCAGAAGGAACAGGTGCAAAGAAAATAGTTGGAGAAGAGCTTTACTAGGGAAAAAAGGATAATCATGGAATCAGAAGAAATATATTCACTGAGCAGTTATTTTGTGTCTTGCACACTATTAGACAGTTAATTTGTGTCTAATTTAGAATTAAAATATATGTGTACATTTTAATTTTATATTGATAATTATCTAGTTACTTAATTGTTTTACTACTATAAGCTGATGAGGTCCAACCTTTCATTTGCACAGAAAGTTACATATTCAACTTATTCTCTGGACCAGTCAGAATACCTATTTAAGTCACCTCTAGTAAACTTGTCTGAGAAGCATAGAACTCTGAGTCCTACCACATTATGACTGTAACCCATTCAGAGTACATTTAGATGTGTCAAAGTATAGTAACAGTTAATAAAATAGAAGCTGAAGACAGGCAGAATAATGGGCCCTAATTCTGCTTGCCAGGTGACTGTGAATAAATGATTCAAAGGTCTGTCCTTTAACTTACCTGTAAAATGGGGATGATGATAACATTTTTCATTTTACCTTAGAGGTTCTCAACTAGGGGTGATTTTGCTGTCCAGAAGACATTTGGCAACATCTGAAGACACTTTGGTTGTCACAACTGAGAGGCCACTACCGCTGGAATCAGCAGGCTGAGGTCGCTAACTATGTACAGTGTGTAGGACAGCTCTTCACAACAAAGAATTAACCTACTCGATAGCGCTGAAGTTGAGAAACCCTGTCTAGTTATAGTAAGTGTAAATTAACTCATACATGAAAATTAGAATAATGTCTGATATATTATTAGTATTATAGGGGGAAGTATCAAGAAACAATACTGATGTTTCCTGGGGACAAGTGGAAGAAAGTCTTCTGTGACAGTCTAGTGACATAATATTCTGTCTTGCAGGAGAGGGGAGTCATTAACCTCTTCCAAGCACAGAAGCGATCGCACCAATGGGCAGTTCAAAACTTAAGGACAATGTGCTACGGAAAGATGGGTTTCTTTAGAGCTGAAATACATAATAGAGTCACAATGGCCTTATTTAAATATAATATAACTGATTTTACTTAGGGAGTGGTTTTTGGAGTAAAAAATCAATTTTGGTTGGGAAAAAAACATTTAAAACGACAAAGACGAAACAGTGAGCAGCCTCAAAATGATGTTTGGTTTGAGCAGGATAAGGAGCGCCATGGTGGATATTTCTGAAAATATGTAAGCAGACAGGTAAATGCCCTAGAAGGAATCATGAAATTCCACATAAGCGTTGAAGGATTGTGACTTTTTTGTTACTGCTTAATCACATGTACTTGTAAATATTCATGAATTTCTCCAATTACACACGGAACTAGCAGGCACCATGAAACAAATACTTTGTGCTTGTTGGTGATTGGCCAAGCTGAGAACTACCAGGGTGGAGCAGACATTTCTGAATGGGGTATATATGCAGTCCATTCTAACAATTACGTCTTTATAATGTATTGACTGACAGGAACTTTTCTTTGGTTCATTTCATTTTTAATCATTAGTTTTGGAGAAGAGAGGGTGCCATCAGGTGGTAATTTGGCCTTAGATTTTCAGAACCAGTGGCAAAGGAGTTAATTACTGAAACTTTCCAGTTATACAAGAATGATATAAAAGCCACATCTTTGTATTATTTACCCAAATAAACAACATTTTTTAGAAGAAAACAGTCAGCTTTGCCAATGAAAAATGTAAATTCATGCCTCATGTGTTATTCATGAGTGCTCTGATACCACAATTGTTTTTTTCCAGTGTTTAGCCACAGTGAAAAGCATCTTCCGCAATGATGTTGGATGTTGACTGCTGAATGTCAGAAATAATGATCCAGTTGCACTGAAATTGTTGCTGAATGAGGTCTATTTGTGTTATATTTAGAAGCATATTTGTGTTGTTGAATGATTTTTAAACTAATTATCTACTCGTGGTTGCATTTCATAAAATATAATAATAATCACATAAATGTTTATGTTAATATTGCTGTCTAATTTTATACATCATATTTGAGAAGTAAACTAAAATTAGTATGTTTATCAAATCCATGTACATTGTTATTGGAATATGGGAACCAAATATAAATGTTTTCCTTGCTTTTAGAAGAACTGAATTTGGATTCCCAAGTAATGTTATTTTGTTTCATATTGTTAAAATGATTATTATTTTCACATGGGAAATTTGATTGTAAACAATATAAAGTAGCAAGTGTTTATTCATAACATCTTAACTATTTACTTCCTCTCTCTGCTAAGCAAACTGGTTTATTTAGATTATGGTCCATTCACAGACACGTGTTCAGCAAATATGCTGATCAGCTAAATGTAAGCCTTCATTAAAAACTTATCATTATGTTTGTTCAACATTGTTTATCATGTCAGAACATATGCATTCAAAAATTATTTTTTCTAATTTTCTATTAAAAATAAACCAGTTATATTGTCCTCAGACTTTGTTGAGATCTGAAACTTAATGAATATTTCCTGTTTTTTTGGCTTTAAAAAAAAAGTAAAATAATGAAGGAATAAATTTGTGTTGAGGCATGCTATTTAAAAAAAAAATTTACTGTTATTCTATCACAGTTGTCTCAGTCTTTCCCCCTTTGCCCTCCTCTGCCCAGCCCATCTCTCACTCCCACAGTCAATCCCCACACCATTGTCCGTATCCGTGGGTCACTCATACATGTGTTTTGTCTAATCCCTTCCCCTTCTTTCCACCTTTATCCCCCTCCTCCCTCCCCTCTGGTCGCTGTCAGCCTGTTCCATGTTTCCATGGCTTTGGTTCTATTTTGCTCATTAGATTTGTTTAGATTAGTTTAGATTAGTTAGATTAGTTTAATTTGTTCATTAGATTCCTCTTATACCTAAGATCATATGGTATTGGACATGCTTTCTTACACTTTTCCTTCCTTGCAAAGTTAGTATGGTGTGTTAGTTGAGGAAAAAATGATCGTTGTCAATGGGGAAAATGTTACAGTTGTACTTAAGAGAATTGGAGAGATGGACTATGAGAAAGTTGTAAATCTTTTGCCTTGGATTTATCCCAGATGAAATTGTAAACTGATGATGATAAAAATAAGGTGTTTGGTGCATGGAGCATTTCCTGCATTCCAGAACACATTCTTGCAATGGAAGTGCTACCCAGTGGGTTTCTTTCCTTAGAACTCATGTTGTCTCTTTTGGAAAATGCTTTTCAGTTACCTCTGAGAATCCAAAAGTACTGTAAGTAATCACAAATTTAAACATTGCAGTACCACCCCATTCTTTCTGTCCATTTAGGAAACTCACTACCAAAGTTCACTTTCTGTGACCTCACTTGAAGTAACCTCAGTGTTGACACTGACAAACAAGAGGAATTCAATGTGCAGGCCCAGGGCTCAATGTCTGAACACATGCAAATACTCCTGGTGATGCTTGAATGTCAGGGGTGGACAGTGAGGTATATCACATATAAGAAGAATGCTCTATTTGTGCTAACAGAATCACAAATTCACTTTTTGGTGGTACTGTCACTTTTATTCCTCTAAACCATGTACAGAGATAAATGGATAATGAGTATGTTTCTGTGTGTGTGTGTGAGTGTGTGTGTGTGTGTATGTGTGTGTGAGAGAGAGAGAGAGAGAGAGAGACAGACAGACAGACAGACAGACAGACAGAGGCAAACAGACCGAAGAGATGGAGATACAGCGAGACTGAGAATAACAGGCAGTGACTGAGCATATGTGTGCTATGAATGTGGTGGGTGGTTACAGGGAGAGTGGAGTCCAAAGAAAGAAAGATGTGTTATTTACTTCGGTAGTGCCTTAGCACAATTATTAGATTGACCAAAGTTTTCACTTCCCAACAGATCATGTTGACATCTGGGAGACAGAAGCCTAAGAGGTCTAATAGTAAGAACAAAGAGAAGCAGAAGATGATCCGTATCCAGGGTTCAGGCCAGACTGAAATTAAATGGTTATAACCCATTGCCAGATGTATATGCATTATGCAAACTGGTGACACATTGCAGTTCTGGGACCCGGTTATCCACTTTGCATTATGCTGTGGATGATGACTAAATACACTGTATTTTCTGATGTTTGAAACAAGCACACATATCATCACCCCAGTAAACCACAGAGTCCTCCAACACACACACACACACACACACACACACACACACACACACACACACATATACACACATTGAATTTTCTTCTTTACTGGGTACATCCGGTACATCTCAATAATTCCTCTTAGTATTTTTCTGATAACTTTTTAGTTTCTAATGTGCCTTTAATATTAAGAAATGATCTATTTAAAACTAAAATTTGGTATGCCTCTATTTTATGTAAGGACAATAAATATATTTATTAAACTATGCATAAATTCCCAACACAAGTGTCATAAACAAAACCCAGCTATTCACAATTAGTTACAATGATAAATATCAGAAAGAAGACTTAATTTAAATGCACAATTCTAGGTGTCTTCTTCTAACATAGGGTCAATGTAAGGACATACCAATACAGCCATTCTTACAGATTATTCTTTAAAATACCATGCCAATAAATGGTCATCATTTAACCCTTTGATATCACCTTTCTATTGTACAATAACAAACTCAACACTCCAAACAATGGAATCATGTACTTCTCTCTTGGGAGACCAGGGATCTACAGTCAGTTTATTGACTGAAATCTTCATTTTTATTTAGGTGGTTGATATCCTAGAAATACAATGAAAATCCTCAATTACTCTTCAGTTTGTGCAAGAATACATATACATCAAAATAGTTTTTGGACACTTAAATTTTTCTTAGTTGTGTAAGACAACTAATTTGTATATGAAGATGATAATTATAAAAATACATTTTACTAAGTGTTTGTGCTGAGTGAAATCTAATTCTTATGTAAATAGCATAGTAAAACTTTAAAAAATTATACAGTTTTTTTATACCTTGAAAACGCCAGAGCATGGCTGGTTAAAGCTGAAATGTAGAGAATTTAAATGTTATCCTATTTTTGCCTTCTACTTTACTCCCTTAGAATATTTTCCTTAGGTGTAATATAATGTAATTTATATATTTAAGGTAAATCTGCCACTTTTGCAGTTGCAATCAAAATACAATAAATAATAAGCTCTTTCTGGAAATTTAAGGACACTGTTGATAATGGAATATTTAAAGTCAAAGGATAAGACACACTATTGTCTCAATGAATGGATGAAGGTTAAGAATGAGTCATTTTTTTTCTCTCAATGGAAAAGTGCAAAAGCCCAGAAGATAACATAAAATTTACAGTTAAAAAATTGCCCACCTGGAAAATGAAAGAGAGTAATAAAAGAGGGAAAGCTTTAATGTGATGATAATTCAAGTTTGTGTAGAGAAGAATGCATGTAAGCTTGTCAGAAATTTTCACTAAAAGCCTAATCTTTTAAATTGCTTTTCACCATGCTATAGAATGCATATGATGACTGTATTGAAGAAAAATATAGTGAGTGGTTCACATTTATATAAAATACATTTAGCTATATTCACCAGCACATTGTTATAATAGGCACACATTCACACATGTTCACACATACACACCCACACCCATCCATACCCATTTCACAGTGTTAACCTTAAGAGCTGGTAGTTCATTAATTCAATTCAACAAATTTAAGCATATGTGGACCACCTACTGTGTATCAGAAATCCTTCTATGTCCCAGAAATAGGACGAAGAAATTTTTCCTATTTGAAGTGACACCCATTGGAATCAGGAATAGACACATAAATCCAACTACTACATAATGTAACAACTTTTACAGTAGAATTAAGTACAAACCACTGTGATAACACAGGAACATGATTAATGAATTCTGCCTGGTTCTTGTCATCATCCTGAAGTATGTCACTTGTGAGTTTACACTTGCATAACACAATATGAGCATAATCAAATAATTTTCACTTTTATGCCCAATCCCTCTCAAATTATGTGCTCTATAAATTCATTGACAGTTCTGGCCCTTGGCTTCTTTGCTGTCCTCTTCTTCCCACCCATCTCCCTGTGGGTCTCCACCAGCGTCTTTTCATGAATCACTCTTTCTCCCTCATTGTTGATTCTGAGTTACACAGGAACCACCTGGAAAAGCCCTAACTCTGACTTGGTACTACCGAAGAGACAAACGAATGCATCATAATCCACGGTTTTTAAACCTAAAGTAGTTCTCAATATAGCACTCTACATTTTATCTATTTCAATAGCTTCAATTGTTATGTACATGTTTTTAAATCTCAAAACAATATTTCTGAATGATATTGATTGATTGATTGAATTGAAAATCTGATTTCTGAGTAACTCAAAAGCTCAAATCACTAATTTATTTTCCCATTTGACTTTTATAAGAAAGAAATTGCAAATAATAGGAAAGATAATGCATTCAAAGTTGACTCTGGGGTACTTCAATACCCTGAAGTATCTTTTCAATCATGAAAAAATACAGTTATCTTCAGTATCATTTTAGGGCTAATTCTTTGGTTTTATAACCAGGCATAAAAACCCTACCTTGTATGGATGCTCCATGCCATGGGATTTGCTGTGGAATACGTGAGTATCATTAGTTGGAGAGAGAAAGACATAAGACCACAAAGAAGAAAGTAAGTGGGAGCTGCGTAAACTGAGAAACAGAAGAGGAGAGAATAATCAAATTTAAGTATGCATATATAGCAGGAGACAAAAGAAGGAGCGAGAAGGTTCCTGGTCATGAGGATACAATATAAATGTATTGTTACCCTCCTATCAGATTCTCTTCTCATTCTACCTGAGAGAACGTTATATAACTACTGACCTGCCTTCCTTATGTTTCCTAATAATACACCTTTCACCAAGGTAACCTTACAAGGGCCTCTGTTCTTCATGGCCTAACTAATCTAATAAAAGTATGCTGACCAACAGCTTACTAAGACAGAATTCTCAGGGAGCACCTCTTGGTCTGATAGTCACAACATTCCTGACACGTGGAATGGCAGCCTTTGCTTTAGTTACTTCCAGTAATCGGGGTGCCTCCATGACCCAAAATTTTTGTTAAAAATGCTCATTAAGGTTTTGTTCTCTTTCAAGTATTAAGAGGCTTTGGTCCTTTCCCACATCTCTTCCCTACATTTTTTCTTGCTGTTCACCTGTGCCTACCATATCCAATTTCAGCCTTTTTGTGTGTTCTTCCTGTTAGACTTTTTCTCTTTGCCCTGCCCTGGCCAACTCTCTGCTTTCCACCCCTTCTCTTGCTTTCTCGATTTATAAATTGTTTAAATACAGTGCTTAAGTATAGAGTGGAATAAAGTATGCCGATGTGTTAAATGTTAGTTGTGGAGTGTGTCACAATAATTATTCACTACCTATATAATAGTTAAAGCATTCTTAAACAGAAATTATTACTGCTTACTAAGAACAGGGAAAGCTGCTAAAAGGAACACATCTGAGTAATAAGAGTTTGCAGTACAATTTATAAGGTTTCAAATCCTAAATCCTCATTTTGAGAAAAGAGACTTTTGGGTTGTGTTTTCTACCCTGAAAGAAAGAACATTACACTCTCTATTTCACTATTATGTGAATCACTGATATAAAATTGTTACTTCAAATGGAATGGAGTAACATCAACAATATTCTCCCTAAATTTTCTTGATTTAAATAATGCTTATGAACCAAAGAATGTCCTATAAGTCATTTCTAACCATAATGTATTAGAAAACTGTGTAGGCTTTGACTACAGCCCCAACTCTTATTTAACATTCAATGTTGCCACTTACTAACTTGTAACCTTGTCTTTATTTCCTTGACTACAATTTCCTCATATATAAAATCGAAACATTTAAAACTGACTTTATAGTATTATGGGTAGACTATATTAAAGTATTTTAAACATGTCTCTCAAATCATTTAACCTATTTATATATTACAGAACCTATTATGTAGTAGATATTTACATATTAATTTAAGCTAATAATACAGTAATTATGTTTATAAAAACACACATACACATACAAAACCAACTAGTCATGTTAACTTTGTATTAAAATATACTTATTTTTTCTGTTTATTGCCTGAAACTTGGTTTATTTGTATTCTCAGTTGTAGTTCTAAATTTTCCAATTTGAAAATATTGAAGACTCCCAAAACTATTAAAATGATTTTAATTATCTAAATGGTACAAAATCATATTGATTTACAACTTGTCCAGTATGCAACTCTTCAAGTCTCTCCTTCCTCAAAACTCACCAATTCCATTGAGTGAATAGGAAAAATTTTCCTCGACATCACAGGTGTTTCTTTATTTACCTTTCCAAAGGCTAGTCCAATTTGACATTGAATGTCATTATACTTACCTATGTGTGTTACATTTTGCAAGACAGTTATCCTGGATCCAATAAGGTATGCGCATAACACAAAAATATTAGATAGTTAAACTTCTTCATTAGATAAGATTTTTCACCATTTATTCAATCACCACCGATTTAGTATTTATCATAACAACATACTTGGAAATACAGAGAAGGAGAAAGAGTTTCTACTTCCAAAAAGCTCCAAATTAAATCACTGGAGCCTAAAAGTTTATTTCAGGACCAGTGTGTACAAGGAAACACATTGAGTGTAGAAGACACAAAAATTAAGACAATAGAATGCCTTCTTCTTAGAGATTTTTGTGATTGACAAGTACACTATATATATATAATCAGTACATTCAAGACTATATGTTCCAATATCACTTATGGTGATTTCTAACAATACAGAGAACTTACAGCACGTCAAACATACCTCTAGGTCTTATGCATATTATCTCAATTTGATTATTTTAAAAATCCTCTGTGTTAGGTACAGATTTTAATTGTACAGATGAGGAAACTAAAGTGCAGAGGTTAGATAATTTGTTCAAGGTCGTATGCCTATTAAGTTCAGCAGCCGGGTTTCAGTGCATTGTAATTGGACTCCATACCCCATCTTAACTGCTATGCTTAATAGCCTCTTATAACTGATACATGTAAAAAGAGAACTCTAATACTCAAGGCATATCTGATTCAACTAGAATTAGTTGTAGTTCCTGAGAGTTGTGCTCAAGGTGGCATATGGGCTGTACTGTGAATAAACAGGATTCACAGCTGAGATGGAGGGCGGAACTGGTACAGCGAGGGGTGTAGGAGCAGTGAACGGTGGTGTCACTCAGTAAGATACTGCATGGGGCAGCCTATAAACAGGGATGGATTCTGTTTGGATGAAGAAAAAGCCATACACAGGTGAGAGTTAGAAATTAAAGTTGGAAGATTAGAGTGAAGAAATTCTACAGCCATGAGAACACTTTAAATCTTTTAGAAGAACAAAGCTCTGAAAGTGCAGCCCACCTGATGTGGTGTGACAGCCCAATCTTTGTGAAGCATTTGAAGAGGTCACCATAGCTGTCTGAACGTGAAGAACGCGTTCTCCAGGCCCTGAAACTGTCCTGCTGAGTTTCAGGCAGCCTAGAAATGTTCTGCTTAAATGGCTGCGTGAAATCCTTTTTAACATATGAGGCTTTGAAGTAATGCTATGCGTTGTCAAATTCCCCAGTTATAACTGCCTACAAGAGCAAAGGTAAGAGCACTAACTACACCCCACATCATGGCTTCTTTCTAGTCCTGTCACCGTCAAAAGCCACTCAGAAGCTACTGAACAAAATGGACCTTCATCCCTGAGAAGGTGAAGCAGACAAAAAAAAAAAATTGTTGTGCAATGTGTGGCAGAGAAAGGGACAGGTAAGTTTTGAGTTTGCATTGACACAAGCCAGGCTCACCATTTGTTGTCTCCTCTTCTGAAAGAGGAGCCGTCAAAAGGCTGTATTAAAACTGACACATGTTTCTTAGCCAAACATAGAATGACACTTTTTAAGAAGAAAAACAATTTCAACAGTTTGGTAGGATTATGTCCTTGGACTTCAGAAAAACACTGAAGTCAGGACAGAAGTGCTTGCTATGTGTTCCGCTGTTGTCTTCTTCCCTGTGTCCTGGGTTGTTATTTGCTAAATCAATTGCAGCTGCTTACCTCGGTCCAGTGCCTTTAAGTCCTTTCTTGGAGCCTCTACAGCACCCTTTGAGAATTTAACCATAACTCCTTACCAATTCCCTAAGCTGTCTTGACTTCTCTACCAGAAAATTGTTATTATTTTTATAACAGCATTTGGAGAATATTTCACAAAGGTGCTAATGCCACTCTGTTTAATACAACCAATGAATTATGCCTTCAATGCCTTTTTCTCTCTGCATGAAGTGCTAGATTACTGTCCTATATAATGTTTATAAATACAACCATGCTTCTTCCTTAAAAGTCATTAAGTGGGTTTTAATAAACATTGAAATGATCAATGTGTTAATTGGTTACAAATAATGTTTACAAATATTTAGGAGGAGAAAATAAAGTATTGTATGGTAAATAATCCCAGTCGAGGAAGTGGTTTTATTCGAAGAGATATGCTTAAATTGGGATAGAATTTGTACATTAAGAGCATTTTAAAATACGGTTGGGAAAAAGAGGTAAGAATTAGGTTAAGTAAAAGCTAATGGAACATTAGGTTTGCAAATTTAATTGAAAAAAGTTAGAGAATTTGAAGTTTATTTTACAAGGATAAATCCAAATTATATTCTTTGGTTATGTGTGACGGATCACTTGGATTTTACCTTTATTACTATTATGTTAATAATAATGTTCTGCATTGCAAAACCGATGACCTAAAAAATCATTTCTCCTAATTCTGAATCTGAGGGATTACCTGGTCATAGGTAGGAAAGTCATACAACACAGGTCAAATTTAATACTCATCCTAATTTGCACCTACTTTCACATCTTTAAATGAAAGAATACAGATACAGATATGGACAGAGGCAAAGTTTATCTATCTATTGATCGACCTGTGTGCACGCATGTATTTCTCTATCCTTTTTGCACTGCCCAGCATAGGTATTTTAAACTGTTGTAAGAAATTTAAATTTTAAGCAACTGTAAAAATTAATGGGTAAGATAAGGAGCACTTGATTTCCCCTTGACTCTCACCCTGCTAACAGAACAAAGGACAAGTCCTGTTGAAGGCTGACAGGGGTGCAGCTGCTGTTTGTGCTAAAACTCTATAGGGAAAGCAAAGAAAAAGTTCAGGAGCATGGGGATAATAAGAGGTCCAGGGTCACCTTTTACTCTCTGAAAGTGATACAGCATTTCTATTGTTAATAAAAACGCTCATGCTCCCAAGAGAGCCGTAGCGTCTTTCAGTCTCTGTGTGCTTCCTGCCTAACAGCGATTCCAGTTTACTGGGAAAACTTGACTTACTCCCTCTTGAACAGTCACTTCCAATATTGTGTCATTATTTTTTTCTTAGAATCTAACGAAGGCAAAGAATACAAGAACTTTTGACTAACATTTGTCCGTAGTACTCACATTTTATTTTCACAGATTTTCGCAAGGCAATTAGACTGACATCCAACATGGAAGTTATACAAAGCTTAGAATGGGAGATTTTTTTCAGCGTGTGTTATTGTTACTGAAGAATTTAGGATTAGAGGGGACACAGAGAGCAGGATTTGCAAAGGAAAAAAATATGATTTATATGAGGAAAATCATGGATTGAAAAACTGTGAATTTAGCAGGAGAATAACATAAAGGCTAAATCTACATTTTAAGACTTGAAGATTCATGGAATTCTAGTGAAATAAATTTTCTGAGTGACACAGGGGAAGAAAAGAATGAGCAGAACAGTTTTAGATATGACAGAAATCTTGTATTATGTAAATCATTATTGAATTTCATTGTCGGGTAAACATGTTATAAGAAAATATATACTTAAAATAGACATAATGTTTAGGTCACACAAATTATAATTATTTTAAGTGAAAAATCATTATTTAAGATATACTTATTTTCATTGTTATACATTATACATTTATACATTTAAATCATTATACATTTAAAATATAATTTGGTTTTATGATGCAAATTAGACCTGTTGGCATATTTATTCTTTGAGCCATGGACAGTCCAAGTCTAATGGCCACAAATGTTTTTTTGGGTTATTGTTTGTGTTCACCCGTTTATGCTGCACTACAAACACTACAGTGGAACACCGGCTTCCTAACCTACTGTGATTTGGGCTGCATGATATTGAACAGCTTCCACAAGGTGAGTAAAGAATTGAAGAAAATCTCACCTTTTGTACAGAGCTCACCTTTCGAACATACTCACATAATTATGTTACGTTTGATGTAATGCTGAAAACATGATGCAATTATGTAGTTTTTGCACCATAGAATGAGGTGTAGGATGATTTATTATATCCTCCCTTGATGAAGGAAATGAGCAAGTTTACTTTGTCTCCTACTTTTCAATCAATAGAGTGTAGGAAATAAACTATTAAAAGCACTTTGAACTATATCACTATCTCTGCCTTATGAAAGCTGAGACCACATGAAACAATTAAAAAGGCAACAAACAAGGAAAATAGATATTTAGTTAAAGGGTGCAACTGAAAAGAACTGCAAGATTTTCCAAAAATCAAGACAGCAACCTTGGTTGAAGAAGGGCTTTGTGCAAGTTATTTAAACATTCTGAATCTCAGTTGCTGTTTTTTTTCATTTTAAAAGTGGGGTTAATAATATTTACTTGTAAGAACTGCAAGGACAATACATCTTAAAGGTTATTCTAGTGTCTGACAGACAGTGTATATCAATAAGTACTATATTTTAGTTAGTATAAACAGAAGTAGTACGTTCTCCCCTAAAAAGTGTATATGTGTAATACATGTTACTGTAAGTGGTTAGCTAATTATTAATGAGAAAGTGGGGCAAAGGGAATTAGACATTGAGCTTAGTGAACTGGAGAGCAGGAGTCTATTTGCCTCACCAGGAAGCTACAGCTTCACACCCCAAAGAATCATAGCACTGCTCCCCCAAGGAACTGACCCTCTCCTCTCTTCCCCACTGCAGTACTGGATTGTCGTGGGGCTCAGGGAGAGGCACTAGACCATAGAGGCCTATTAGTCTAACTAGGGGTGTAAATTGATCAAAAGCCTATAAGAACTTGGGAAGTTTATTGGTACTTTTGGAAAAGCACCTGGTCCATCTCAAACTCAAGCTAATATAATCCCAGGGAAACAAAGAAGTGCTCTTTCTTTCTCTCCTCCCCCATGTGCTAGCACACTCATTCCATGCATTCACATAGGTTTTCTCTTGCCTGGGACCATGCCGCCATTTGCATCTAGCAGCTACTGGGGCTCAAAGCAGACTGCATGGGATCTAGAAGACTAAGCTTTAATACGAAACAGAAACTGTGGATGCCGACTTTTGTTTTGACCTTGCTGAGGACTTGGTTGGACTATTTCCATGGTGGGGCGGAGGGAGATGGGTCACTGGCAACCCAGGGGGTAACTTCGGTTTTCACCTGAATGAACCATCTTGCCATACCACAGTCTCTTGTGCGTGGGTCCTTGGAATGCTTTCCTCACGATTGCATGAAAGATCTTAATTTCCACCAGTATATATCTCTCTCTCTCTATATATATGTCTATCTATATGTCTAGCTATAGATATACATATGTATAGATATACATATCTATAAGTGTATCTACAGATATGCATATATACGTATGTGTATATGTATGTATATCTATATATCTGTAAAGATACATATACATATACATAATATATAATATGTACTTAAGATATGTATACACACTTTATTGTACTTAAGAGGACACTGAATGTAGTGTTTAGTTTTATTATTTTTGTTTATATAGGTCAATAGGAGAGCACAGCTTCCCAATAGGTCTGTCAGAATTTGTTAAAATTTAGTTTAACCATGACCAAAAGGGTTCTTTCTATTTGGATAGCCTGCTAAACAAACTTAGTGTCTCAATGATGACTGCAAGCCAATTTCAAAGTCTACAAAAGATGAACTTTCATACTTTTTGCACATATTAATATTTTAAAAATTACTATTCACACAATACCTCATTTCTTCACAAGAGTCAATGCATATTGATCAAGGTCAAACACAACTGGCAGAGCGAAACCTGGAACCCAAGTTCCAGGTGTCTATTTTACTCCTTATTACTCCTCATTGTTCCTTGCTGGTTCCCACTACAATACATGTCTTGTATATATGTCTTGTGAAAGGCAATGAAAGTCTCTGTGCTACTTTTATATTGTCAATAAGAATGACCAACTCACTGAGGATCTGAGAAAACATCCCTACCAACACTTTCTTGGCCTTAAAGCTAAGACTGGCTGACAAATTAAAATACAAGGTGGACTGTGGCACAGGTCATGTGTCCAGTTGCACTACTCAAGGCCACAGAAGGAAGAGAAGTGAACTTAGGAGGCATGGGATATAACCCTGACTTTGGTTCTTGGAGATTTGCATTATTTTGGAATTTTCTTTGATGTTTTCTTTGATGTTATGATGTTATCAAAAAGTCTACTGATTTCTGGACACATCATGAGTGAAGACTAAAAGTTATCTCTTACTGCTTGCAACCTAAAAATGAAGGTAAAAGATTGTTGGTCAAATATAAATTGAGTAATTTTTCTCCCTAGAATCCACAAAAGAAAATAATAACATTACTGTTATTATTATTGAAAGTTTGGGGGAGAAGTTACTGATTAAAATAACATTTAGAAAACTATAATAATGGTTATATTTTATAAATATAACCACATCCAAGTGTATAAAAAGATTTTGGAAATATTTTCAATAGTTTTGCTGAATACTGTAAATACTATTATTATTATTATTATTATTATTTTAATCCTCACCCAAGGACTTTTTTTTTCATTGTTTTTAGAGAGAAGAAAGGAAAGAGGAAGGGAGAGAGAAAAATACCTATGTGAGAGGAAAGCATAGATTGGCTGGCTCCCATATGCACACAGGCCTGGGATCACACGCACCGTGACTGGGGATAGAACCTGCAACCTAGGTACGTGCCCTAACCAGGAATTGAACCCACAGCTTTTTGAGTACAAGTTGATGTTCCAACTGAGTCACCCCAGCCAGTACTTTAAATACTTATTGATTATACATAATGTTTATGAGTGAGTTACTGTATGTCCACTAGACTTATGAAAATCAGTGGTGGAGCTACTTGAAAATGTTAAAACCTTCTCCATCTACATTTTATATAAAATGGAAAGAAAATATTATAAACGACAACAAAAAATTCCATCTACTACCAAGCACTGAAATAATGATGCCTGTATTTTAAGACACATACACAAATATTCATATTATTCTTTTATTTTACTTTTTTCAAATCATATACAGAAATTTTTAGCAGTCAAGGAGAGTACATTTTTTTAAAAACACTCATGTGATCCCCAAGCATGGAACTTATGCATGACCCACCAACATGAACTAAGCGGGGGATTGCTGGAGGGAATAGAGGTACCTGGTGGAGGGGTGCAAAAGATGAAAAACTGGGACAACTGTAATAGCATAACCAATAATATATATATATATATATTTAAAAAGCGCTGATGCAAAGCTTTACCAGCTACCAACATATCTGCTCCAATCATCAGCCAGTTTCCCAGCCTGAATGCAGCCTGAGTATAGAATTATCCATTGAGAGTTTGGTGATACAGAACTAATTATTTTTAACTATTAAAAATGCTCTTTCAAGAAAAAAAGACATATAAAGTTTGGAAATTTAGGTGGTTGCTAATCCGGTCTGTCAATGTTGTAAAGCGAATGAAATTCCTAAGGAAATTTTGGTTGCATTTGTAATTTTTCACTTCTACATAGTAGAATGTGAGATGCAATTTGCTTGATTTTTATATCAGTTCTTTGGTTATTTCAAAATAAAGAGATTAGATATTATTTCAGAAACAATTGAATTTTTTTTAGTTAGTAAGGCCATTTACCTGGGAAATATTTAAAACCAGGCAGTTGT